>CM073331.1:2967204-3567204 GCA_037043015.1 Bryum argenteum | reverse complement strand
GCCTCAACCGTATGGCATGTGCCGAGGTTCTGGGTGGCGAGTACGTGGCTTCCACATCAAGAGAACCACATGCCCGGAAAATCGGACCGTGATTTTTTCAGTACAATTTGTTAAGAATGTAATTGCCGATTTGATGATGATCAGTTTTTCAATAATTATTAGTTCAGAGAGTGCGTAAATGTGTGTACTACGTGGCTCGAAATCCGCACAACACCAAAAAACTACTCACTAGCGTAATCATTTTATTATATAATAGATTAATAGTCTTTGGAGGTCTGCATTTTAGAGTGAGTGGTTTTGGGTACACACCATGTCAGCACACACCTGTGGTTTTCATTTCCAAAATTCATAACTATTTCAATATTATGGTTCCAATGGGTCTGAATTCCTACATGATTTGTATGTCTAAGGTGGGTTTTTAACAAAATTTGTTGGGTTGGAATCCAAATCAAGTCTAATTTTGATAATATGAGTGCTCATGAATTTAAGTGCAAACAATTTTTGTTTTGGGGTTTTAGAATATGGGGCATGTTATGCCAAAGCAAGGTTAGCCAATTATTTGAATCAATTTTTATTTTTTGGTGACTTTCTTTGTTATACAAGAGTACTCTTAGAATGATATCCGACAACTTTCTAGCGGGAAGTTTTTTTGATTGGAATCGAGTTGGTATTTGGTGTTGAGGAATGTTTTTGTTTTGAAAAAATCAAAATAACGCATGGTCTTTGAGGAGTTGTATTTCCGGAGCTTCATTCATTGTTGAATTTGAAGTTGATTTTTTTTTGTCTAAAGTGAAAATCACGTCTAGTTTTTGTGGTTGAAAGCTTAGTGACTTAGTCAAATCTAAGATGTCAGTGATGAAGACATGGCATGTAGTCTAGTGCAAGAGGTTTACAATCGAGTTGAATGCAACTTCTTCTCCTTGGTAAAAAACTTGGGAGCAACGTTCACCATTACACGGGTATTATTTGAGTCAAGATATTGGTACAAAAGTATCTTCGAGATGAAGGTGAACAACTTTCTAGTTGGTGGATGCTTTTTTAGTGGAGTTGGCAGCACTTTGACTTTGAAGTGAAAACAATGAAATTCAAGAATCTATCTTGAATACAAACTCATCATGATTCTGCAATCCACATGATTGGCCTCATGACTCCAAATTTGATCCACATCATCTTTAACCCCCTAACTTTCCTTAAAACCTAAAACGAATGTTTTGGAGGTTCCCGCAGGTGAAAAACTCAGCCAACTTTGACCATTATAATCTCACAAATGAGGAAGAATGAACGGTTTAAATTTGTTATATGAGAAGAATGTCAGGTGAGCTTCAAGATCTTACGGTTGAATCTTCTAAATAATATTTAGATTGAGATTTTTTGAGCTTAATCTAAAGGGAGGTCAAATTTTGTGACCGTTCTCCAATAAGGAAATTTAGGGCTTAAAATGTCCAATTGAGATCTACATATCATACCTTCATTTACATTTAGGAACTTACAAAAAAAATTTGTTTATAGTCTAAAAAGAAATTGGGGCATCTGTGAATTGAAGTCATTTAATTATTTTTTGAGTATTTAAATCACAAACCGAAATCATATTCCACTGCAAGCATACCCTTTAGAGCATCCTCAATGGACTCGGTAACGGGTCCCGCCAACGGCTCTTACCGTGAGTTCACCAAAAAGTCGACCCAACGGTCACGCTACAGCTCCCTTCACCCTGACGAGTCCGCTATTGGAGCTCCCGCTCTTGGCATATTTTCTGGCTTTGCAGGGAGACGCATTACTCACGCCAAAAGGAGTCAAAGGGCTATCTATAACTCGACTAGTGAGGGGGGCCGATATTATTAAACTGGAAAAATAAAATAGTAATAAAAACAAGTGCCAGTCATTCGCTTGCTTGCCGTTAATGGCAGTGAGCGCTCGTTTTATATGCCAGAATCTCTGACAGGGGGTGAGAGGGGGTGACTCGGTTGCAGCAGGCTCTGATGGCGGGCGCAGCTGCCGGGCACACCATTGAGGGCGCCTGCGCAGTTCCTGCCCCGCCATCAGAAAGGGCCCTGGGAAATGCCGATGGCGGCCCTTTTAACATGGCATCCATTGAGGATGCCCTTACCCCAGGG
This sequence comes from Bryum argenteum, assembly GCA_037043015.1. Classification (NCBI taxonomy): domain Eukaryota; kingdom Viridiplantae; phylum Streptophyta; class Bryopsida; order Bryales; family Bryaceae; genus Bryum; species Bryum argenteum. The sequence continues at coordinate 3,565,090 of CM073331.1, read as the reverse complement.
CCCGGGAATTTCCCGCAGGACCCGGGAATTTACTCCAGGGCCCGGGGGAATTTACTCCCGGGGGACCCTGAATTTATCCCGGGGGACCCTGAATTTATCCCGGGGCGGAAACATTTACTCCAAGGCGGTGGAAGTCACTTGATTTTTTTAAAGAAAACCAGTCTCTCTCACACGAATCAATTCTGCACCGCGTCATTAGCCTCTCTTTTGTCGCTGCAGTCTAGATACACTTTTGATCCGCGATATGACATAGTTTTATGACGACCCTTCCATTTCGCCCAACTTCCTTATTACATTCCTTCGCACGCGCAAGTGAATGGGGTGATGTGTTTTGTTGTTATTTGACCTTCAAGAAAAAAATTCTTTTTAAAATTTGTGACCGCAAGTCCGGGGCCAAATGAAATGAGTGCACACACACCGCCCTTTCCTATGTCTCATTCTTTGTTTTTAAAATAAATAAACACTTACAAATGAAGCCAGGGTTCCAGGGTCAGATGCCGAGCGTTGAATTTGTTGTTTGCAATGAATTATGGCACATTCCATGCATACATCATCATCCGCGATATTTGATGATCTCATCGGAAAATAAGGCGGAGTACGCGGATGGCCCTTCGATTTGCTCGACAAAAAAATCAAGTTTTTAAATTATTTTTTTGACGAATGAAAACATGAATCGGAGTCCTTTTTTCATGCAAAACGGAAAAACGGCTGACTATGGGCGAGCGTCATACTTCATAATCATACGGGGGGCCGACCCCAAAAAACCGACCCTGCTACTACGTCTTTAATTTGAAGATGACATGAGAGAGGTCCAACGTCTTCTGATGGCCCCAAAGTACGCCTTGTTTGTTGCGTTTTTTTTCTCGAAGTCGGAAGTCTGTATGTACAACCCTTACACTACTAGATTTTATTGTTTTAATGACAATTAGAAACTTTATATATGTGGTCGCTCGTACAATGTCCCAATAAAACAAAACTTGGAGCTTATTAATATAGTGTGGGTACTAGGTTGCTCATAGAAATACCAACTAATATAGTAGGTGGCTCAAAAGCCACAGGAACCAATCGCTAGACCTATCCAAGGCTGGAGGTACATTCTAGCTTCCAACTTTGAATTTCAATGTAACTGTGGTGTACATTTTAGGTTGAGTGGTTTTGGATACAGCTACGGGTTCCCCTTCTAGAAATTCAAAATTAATGATCCCGATTGGTCCAATCTCCAACATAGTTTGCACATCTTTCTAAATTGACTCCCTTTGCAAGTGAACTCCTCATTTAGCATGCCGGCTTGAAATTTGAGCGGTTTCTAAGCCACTTGCCATAGGAGGTAGTTCGTTGTCACATGTTCTTTAAATTAGCAAGTTCCTTATGGAATGGTTTTAGTAGAATGTGCTAAGCTTTTGGGAAATGAGTGATGATGGAGTTTTGAAGGGCAAAGGGACAAGTAACATTTGGTAGTATCCTAATTTTAATAATATAGATTCTTCTTATTTTTCTAGATTTCCTTACCTTACCACGTTGTTGCATGTACCTCTTGCATACACGGAGTAGGTTGTTTGGTTTTTATAAATTAAGCTATACTAGTCATCTTGAAATGTTGCCGGTTATAAATATTAGTGCTTAAATCCAAAGATTTTTGGACTTCCAAAACGAGACACTCAAATTTTCTACCACCTTGTTGGAATGGAGGTATAATCAAATTTTTTACTGTTTTTTTGTATGTCCAACGGGCACAGCCAAGGTATGGGTATCACTTTTTGTCAAGACTAATTAGGTGATTTTTGGTTGAAACATCCAAAGTTCATCAATTTTTTCCATTTTTACCAATTACAAAGAGTACAAAATCATTTTAAAATAACGTATATGTAATTGGGATCAAGATGCACATTCCTAAGAAAAAAAATTATTCAAATTTTTTATTTTTGGATCATTGAACCCTCCACAGTAAATTGCATATTGGTGGGATTTGCAGGCATCATGGTGCATAAATTATTAATTGTTTATTTGTCAAATTAACTATTTTATATAATGCACAAGTACATGTAAGTCATATCCAAAAATGGTATCAAAATGTGATCATTTGATGTATCGAATGATTGTTTCTTAGGATTTTGTGTTATTAGGAGTTTAGGACACAACTTACTTTTTGAACTAAAATACCTAACAAAATCCTTAATATTCTTCAATGCAAATGATTTTTTTTTATTTTTTTTTGGTAGGCTATAAGTACTGTAAATTGAAACCACATTTGGTGTTCTCATACTTGACTTTATTTAGAAGATGGACATGTTTGACACACTTGCATGAGCTGAAATTGTACTTGGAACAACTTTTTTGGACACCCTTAGCTTAATTGTGCCCCAACTGTAAAATCTCAAACCTACCTACTATCAGTAGTACCATGTAAACTTTAATTAGATGTGTATCATTTGAGCGATCATAACATTCATAGTTGTGCAAAACATTTTTTGGGCATTGCTTGTGACACATTGTCTCCATGGTGCAAAGGGGAAACTTGAAGATTGTTAATCCAAACATTTGTTTCCATATGTTCTTTTCATGTAGATAATCAAGTTAAGTACGCTCATACAAAAAATTGGTGATTCATTCCACTTTCTTGGCCTTCATGCAAATTATTTTCTAAAAGAAGGTCTCAATACAACAATTTAGAAAAACATCCATCATAATAGATATATCTGATTTAAGAAAAAATTGAATGGTGAATTGGTGCCTTTATGAGGTTGTGTAAACTCTGAGAAAAAATTTGGGAAAATTCCAAAATCTTGAATTATGAAAATTTTTGAAAGAAAAAATATGAAAATTACTAGGAATTGAGAAGGTTGTTTCTGAAGTTTTTAGAGGCAACCCTTGTAAACTTTTGGCAAATTGGTATACTTTTTGACTTGGGTACTTTAGAACTTAACCCTTAAACGCCCATGGGGTCTAAAACGGGCAGCCCAAAATTGAATCACAGCATCTTTTGGACTAGGGCATCATGAATAGTGCACTTATTGAACTTGGGCACCATAAACGAACCAATCAATGATGAGCTTGCAACCTCCTACGAGGTTATGTACAACCCCAACCTACCTATTACAATCCTTTCAAACCACAAAATCATGCATACAAATTGTGATTCGAATTGTAAAATTTCACTTTTTGAATGCATCATAAGACGGTGACCAGTTTGACAGTCAAAAGATAAGTGAAATGTTGATTACAGTGAGAGCTACAGAGAAGATTCTGTTGGAATCAAGCCCCTCGGGCTTGCTTGGGCGTTTAAGGGTTAAGTAGTGACTTGGTTATGAACGTATTTCCAAAAGAAAAATTTAAAAGCCTATATTTAAACATGTGTTTTGGACTTTAAACTAAAATTTCTAGATTAAATGACACATTTAACTACTTCTGGACAAGAAGCAGTTCAGAAGGAAGACATCCGGGAATCCCTCCATGCTCAAGTGAAGTAGATACAGTTTGAGCACAAAAATGTAAACTGGGGATCTCTCAAAGATATGAAGATACCCACATCCTCCGATGTAGATTTTTAATCAGTGTAATGGGCATCCCACAAAAATAAAAATTCCAAAGTTTTCTCTAGTCCGGAATTCCTAAATGAGCCCAATTTAGTTATATGTTGCATTGAAGGCTTTAAAATTGGAATTTGACTTTGTAAATTTTACCACATACACTTTGCAGTATAAGAAGCACCGCGTAGAAATCTTGGGCAAAGAAATTACTTCTAACCCCTTCATCTATGCTGCCCAAAATAGAAAGAAGCCATTTTGGTTGCCGTAGATCTTTGGGGGTTAAAAATACCACAGAAATATGGAAACTTTGTCTTTTCTATTTCATTGCTTGTGAATATTGACATTTGTAATATTTAATGATACGTGTCATCATTCCAAGATAGTGGATGCCTTAGATGTTTAACCCCTAAAGATCCTTGCGTGTTTTTGGGAGCTTGAAACCTCAAAACTCCAATTCTCTACCTCTATGCACTTCAACACGTGCAAAACAATTTTTTTATTCTTTTTTTAACTTCCAAATGTAAGATCTTGTACCTAAGCCAATTTTCAGTATTTGATTTAAAAATTGACCCTTGGATGTTTACATGTGAGAGATCATAACATCCAAAGTTTGTCTACGAAGTTTTTTTTGGGCATTGTTGAGATTATTTTTGACACTTTTGGAAGCTGCCCTTGTATAATTGGTACTCTTTGTGACTCGGGGCCCTTTGGAACTTAAGTAGTGATTTGGTCATGAACATATTTCCAAAAAATAATCTCAAAAAAATACTAAATTTAAACTGCCCCAGTTTGGCTCGCAAACCAAGAATTGTCGTAGAAGACTCAAAAATAGGAATTTGGCTTTGCAAAGTTTACGACATACACTTTGCAGTATAGGGAGCACTCATTAAAAAATTTAGGCAAAAATATTACTTTTAACCTATTCATCTAGGCTACCCAAAATAGCAAAAGCCCCATTTGGTCCTCTTAGACCTTTAGGGGTTAATCATTGTTGTTACTACCTCAAAGTTTGAAAAATTAAATGTGAAGAGCTCCTAAGCTATAAAGTAGTATAATAGTTTCCTTGATTCTAATGCAAAGAGTGTGCTTTGAAGACTAGCCTAGGTGTAATTTTAGGGCATAATATTGTTGGGCTTTCACATGGGTAACTAACTTTTACTAGATATGTAGGAATGAAGAAATTTCATAATTTTATAGTGGTCTTTCAAAGCAATCATCACTTGTGTCATTTAAGACAAATCATTCTAGATGGTTTCTTTGACACTATTCTACTAGTGCATAGACTATAAAGGTGAAATTTAGAGGTGTTGCATAAACCCAATCTTGTAATTTGTTTACACACGAAATATATCTTGTTTCATGAATTTTTGAAAAATAGACAAAATTGGCGTGGGTAGTATTTAGACACATATTGTTGTTTCTAGACCTTCTCCTAGAAAATGATTTGCATGAGGGTACCTAACTTGATTACCTGAATGGAAAAGAATTTGCCCAAAATGTTTGGGGTAACAAACCTCAAGTCCTCAACTCGCCCTTGGCACCATTTACACTATGTGTCCCCCGGCAATGGCCAAATAAACTTTTGCATCGACTTTGAACGTTTCGATCTCACAAATACATAATAATGGTTGAAAGATTTAGCAATAGCTCAAAAACAAGTAAGGAACAAAAACTCATGGTTGGAAGTCTAAAAATAGAGAAAAAAATTGATTCACATGGTCGGGAGTGCACAAGACTTTAAAAAGGCAGTTTTGAGACTTCTTGCTCCCAAAACCATAAGGAAATTTAGAGATTAAAAAAATTTAACTCAAAGCATTGTTTTTAAGTCCAACTGGGGCAATTTTCTTTCATAGTCTTCTTTTTAACTCAAAAATCTTAGAAAGTCTCATAAATATGACCCTTACCCCGATTGCTACAAATCGATCAAAAAATCTATGAGTTTTTTGAGCTCCCAAAATTGCAAGAACTATTCCTTATGAACTTCCTACCTAGAACTGTAAATAGGCATAGAAGTATGAAGGGACCTTAACCCTTAAACGCTCAAGGGGGGTTTAGAGCTTCGGAACATAATTTTTTGCAAAGTGTCATAGATGAAAATGAAGGCAAGCTATCTAGATCTCAACCGTACAATCTCAAAGTAAACTTGTTGTAGTTCATGTGGGTCACATTTGGAGTCATGAGGCCTTATAAGTTGCGAGATCGTAACATATTAGTACTCTAAAAAATCACAAAATTTCAGAATTCTCACTTTGAAGTGAAAATGCTATCAACAAACATATTGCAATGAAAAATTCACCAACTACAAAGATGTCCAGCCGCATGTCAACAAGACTCTTGTACAAGAAGAATTCATCAAAAAAAATTCTTGGCTTAATTAATAGCTTTGCAAGGGTGAAAAATACAAAAATATCTACAAAAGAAAAAGGGTCCAAATCTACACCCTTTGCACTCAAATTCTTGCCTTACCTTCAAAATACCTTTGATTGGGTCAAGTTCTTTACCACTTAAATCATACTCTATTTGGAACCTATCCCAAAAAACAAAGTTTAAATCTAACGGCGGATGAAGAAGATATAGCTCCTCAAAAATCATCCACTTTTTTCCTTTTTTCATTGTAGAAACATCATTGAAAATCCAATAATAAAAGTATTTGGATGAAAAAACTTCCTGCTACAAACTTTTCATTTTTCATCTTAAGATCATGATTGTGTAAATAATTCATGAAAAACTTTTATAATTTCCCATAATTGCCTCACAATGGTAAAACATGCCCCATGTTTGAAAACTCAAAAACCAAGAGTTGCCTTCACTAAAATGCACGCCATTTAGTCATACTTTATTGTATGGATTTACAATTTTTACCATACAAACTAGACGTGTTTGAAGAAAACAACAGATTAGACCTTAAAGATCCGAGCGTGCCGGTGCAGTCAATATATCTTGTTTTTTTTTTTTTTTTCGCATATTTTCACATTTTCCAATCTGTATCTTGGAGTCTATTTTGAGAGGAAGTTTGATTTAGACATATAGCTTTCTATTGATACATTGCTCCCCTCATTCTCTGACACACTTTGTGATATACAAGGATTTTAGTGTGGAATGATATACGGCATATGGAAATTCGTTTGTGAAGGTAGACCCAAATTGCAATCAATTGGCTCAAAGTTTTGCTCCGCATTTTTTTCTTGAGGCATGCACATCATATACACACTTTTGAGCACCATTGGGATTTAGTCATGGTGTCACGGGAATTTTTTCTAAAAATGTCAAGAGCTTGTGGCTAATGTATACTCACTATCTTATGGGTTATTCCGTGAAATCTCACGACAACTCTGGGATTGATCACTCCCCACAAAAATTCTTTGAACATGGTGCAAGTCAATTGTCACAGCCATACAGTTGGGTCCCCTATATGGTTGAAGTACCCATAACCACCAACATAAGAAAATTCGCCCATTTGTAGCTGGTCTATTTATAGTGGGTAATTTTTTTTGGGTGGCAAGATAGTTTTTAGGAAGGTTTGTGATTTTTTAATACTTTTTTGTAAAACACATGAATTAATACAAATTTTCAAACAATAAAGTACTGCAGGACCCGTAATCAATCTATAGGATATGCAAAAACCACCTTAGGTGGTACAAATTTCCATTCATGATTCGACCCAAAACCACCAGCTTTTTTATTGCTTTGATTGGTCAGTTTGAATTGAGTGTTCTGGCAATGCTAGTTCAGGCTAGGTGCGGTTATGGGGAGATCTATATGTTGATATTGGGGGTGCTGGTGGTTTTAGGTACTTCTACCTTACATGCCTTTGATTATCCTCCTTTGAAGAGCAGAACGTATGCACGGTCTACAATCACTTATCTACACCTCCCAAGGAACATTCAATGTTTAAATCTGATTAAAAAGTGAACATGTCAAAACTGGTTGAAATTCTATACAAAGAAGGTACAACAACCTACAAGTACAACAATGAAACTATGCTGGAAGTTGTTTTTGTTGTTGAACTGAATAATCTATTAATCATTTGAACATGAATACTTCAAGAACCAGAAGGAAGTATTTTTAAATTTGAGCATTGTTTGCTGGGGAAGTAAATTAAACTTTGAGCAATTGAGTTCTGTACAATTACAAACATGAAAGTAAACTGGAATTTGAGGATGAGTAAGAACATGCGATTATACTGGAATTTGAGCATACAAAGTACAAACATGAGATTATACTGGAATTTGAATGGGGGCACTCATTACAAAACCATCTCGGCAGCCAATAAAACATTTAAATTTCGTACTATGAACAAAATGAAACCATCTCTACAACTCATCATGGACCTAGAAAAAGGCTATAAAGCAAACACTTTATAAGGTTTTCTTTCTATTTTGATATGAGCATACAAAGGCTAAGATACTCATGCAATCCACCATCTTGTAGGAGAAGTACAACACACACAGTATGCAAACTAAAATGCAAATCAATGTTGATAGCAAGGAGCAAGAGGAAGCCTAGATCTCACCTAATACATTCATGTACTACATTTCTACAAAGAGTATTGATTCAGATATGACTTTGAAATTGTCCCTTTCTAGCTCACTGCTATTAAATGGCAGTGAATGAGCCGCCCAATGATGTGAAATGACATCACCTTCTGATTGATCGAAGTTGTTGGATCCGTTGCAATGTCGCTGTTTAGAAAAATGATGATGCCGCCCTCTCATCATCGGAAGAGACGAGGTCTAGTGCGTAGAGGAACTTTGCCTTCCAGCTTCAGTCGTCGATAAGCTTCACGAATGTGAGTAGGTCGAATCGGTCCCGTCTCGTTTCTTTCCGTCATTACTATCCGTCCTGTGATTAGCAATTAGGATTAATAAGATTTACTGGGTAAACATAACCCAAATAATTAGAAGTGACTGACGACGATAACAAAATGGAAAATGACTTTCATATGATGCAATAATCGACTACTAGATTCGAGTATCATAGATACACATAGATTAATTCTCAACTACTTTACTGGCAAAACATAACCCCGGTGACTGACATGAAAAGAACATGTACCAATGACTTTTAAGACATGCAATGATCCACTACTAGATTGTCAACTTTCGGTTTAGGAGTTTTTGAAACAAGCTGTGTAGAGACCTAAAGGCTTAATAGAGGGAAATGGCAAGTAGAATCGAGAAAGAGCCTCAGAAAGTGAAAGAACCCATGAATAAAAGGGCGAGACTGCCAACTACATGCATACCTATCTCGACGAGCTCCCCGACGAACATTTTTGCAATTCCAGAGATGACGATGGTCATGGGAACTGAGACGGGAGCACCTGATACGCTTTGCAGGAGCTGCAAGCACAAGCTGACCGTCAGTATAGAGATAGGATATGATGGTTCATGTCATCACTTGGCAGGTGAAGGTTGCAAGCAGAGCTCTGGTGTGCGCAGACATGCTACTCAATGTGTGGAGGAAGCATACACGTCGCATGTTGGCACGCTGAAATCCGGAACGTCGATAGCACTCGTATCGACTCATCTGTTCAGGAGTGAAGGTTGCTAGCACAGCTCTGCAGCGCACACACCATTGACAACGTCAGAAAGAGATGGTTTGAACAGCCATAAACGGAAGAGATGACAATCATAGGGAGACACTGCTAATGATCATATGTAGGCTTCCTATAAGGAGATGTTAGCATGCATTGATCACGCCCCTGTTCCATTATCATGCTTATGAAGTCCTTGAATCCATAAGAGAGGATAGGACAGTGAGACCAGCGAAGAAAAGCACAGCAACAAGGTACGCAAGACTCTTCCCACGGATGATGACAATCATGAGAAGACATTTCTTAAAGAATTTGTCAACGGGATGACGATCATAGGAAATCTACTATTCCATCCCTGTTGCATTTTCATGCTTATGAAAGCCTTGAAACGGTAAAAGCATGTTGATAGCAAAAGGGGTGAGACGACCGAAGAAAAGCATACAAGAAAAGAGCAACAAGATACTCAGACTCTTTCCAGGGATGTTCGAAACAAAAGATGACAATCAGAAGGAGGCATCCCTTTATGAAGTAGGCCTCCTATAAAGAGACCTCAGTATGCGCTCCTCTTGCATTACCATGTCATGAAATCGTTGAAAGTACGCAAAAGGGGTGATAGATCATTGACACCGCCGAAAAAAAGCAACAGCAACAAGCTACTCAAGACTCTTTTCAAAGAAGTTCGAAGCAGAAGATGGCAACCATTAGGGATACTTTCCTTCAAGAATTTGTTGATCATAGCTAGGCCTCCTGTGAGGAACTCTCAATATGCATCTGTTGCATTAACATGCTTATGAAATCCTTGATAACAAAAGCGGTCGAAGGAAAGCATGGAACTTACCTCATCTTGTCAGGATCAACAGTGTTATACTTCCCGAGCTCTTCATGGTCCATATTCTCCTCTTCCTCCTCGTCGTCCTCCTTCCTGGATGCTCCACCCTTGTTCGAAGGCCCCTGTCCATCATTGGCTTTGCCATCACCTTCGTCGTCGCTGTTTAAAGGACTTGTATCTTTTAAAATCGCCTTCCTTGCACCTTTCCCAGCAGGTTTCGCAGGCCCTTTGCCTTTACTTGAAGGTGACGGTCCTGCTACCGGCGTCGTGGCATCTGCTTGTACATAACCTCCTTCGGAACCTGGTAAATCATAACCAGAAATGATTCAGAGCCAGTGAAAGAGCACTAAACCCTAAGCAACCACGGAACTACACTTCGAAACAGAAACAAAAAAATCCATCTGAACAAAATCAAGTTCGACCATCAGAATCAGGTAAACAGAAGAATTTCCATTGAAAGAATCGAACTCGATTATCAGGAAATTATTTATATGAGCCGAAACGTTCGAGGATTGACTGCTGTACCTGAGTCCGAATCGGTCATATCCACATCGCTGCCCATGGTAAAGAACAATCAGGCGCTGAAAAGCCTGCAAGCAGATGAGCGGAACGCGATTAATACTCACAAAAAAAGGATAGGGCTGTAAAGGATCACAAACCTTCGTTACAATGACTCGACAAAAGAGTACTACCTCTACAAGAACGGACTGAGCGGGTTGCTGGAAATTCAAGTACAAGGAGGCACTTCTTCTGAGAAAATCAGCCTCGAGGAAAAACGATCGCCGCGACGATTACCAGACGCCGAAACAATTTCAAGGACGGACTCGCAGTGGAAACCCTAGGCGAGCGAATGGAAAAAATTGCCACTACGATTGTAATTCAAACCAACAGCTCCTTAACGAGCAATTGAAGTCGCCATACGAGTAAAGAAAAGGTTAAAATGCAGTACTCATTGTGACCATTTTTCTCTTAAGCAGTATCATCTCGATAGGTCGACAGTCAAGGATTTCCAAATTTTCGAGTGCTGCCTCGCTTTGGAAATAAGAGCCGCAAAGAGAGCAGCTAAACCCTAAGCTAACAGAATCCGTATTCATTTTGAGAAGAAGAGTGCGAAAATTTACCTCGGCGTCGCATTCGATCGAACAATGCAAAGCAGGCAGCTCTTGATCTTATAAAAAAGCACTAGGGATTAAAACGCAAGTACGCTCCAACCACAATCTCCTGCAACCGACTACTCTACTGAACAGAGCATGCAAAGACATCCGTCTTCATCGAACACTCTACGTGGAAACCGCATATAAAAAATTGCTCAAGAGTAGTTTACTTTTTGTTACTTTTTTCCCGCACAAAGTGCAAGTTCCGAGGTGTTTGATTCTGACTAGTCGACGAACAATTTTGTGGTGATATTTGAGCTCGTGCCGAACGAGCGCGCGCGCGTCTTTTGAAAGTTGGAGTCTCAGCTCGATTGTTATTGAGTCGGTGAGTAGCTTAGGGAAGGTATGAAATCGAGGCTCTTGAGTTTGCAGGGCGAAGTGTAAGAGATGGCGATGCAATGAGTTTATACTAGGGTTTAGGCGAGGGTGTGGTGATGGACGGGGACCGGGACGAGGGAGGCGAGGACGATTGGGCGTTGCAGGACCTGCCTAACGATGTGGAGGTATTGAAGCGAGTGTGGCGCAACGAGAAGTCCGCGCCGGAGATTCTAGCGTACGAGTCGATGCTGGTAGAGCGAGTGCGAGAACAAATCACGCTCATGGAAGACAACCTGGTTGCGTACGCAGAGAATCTGGACGACATGATGCTGTCTATCTTCGAAATGGACATGAACCGGCTTATGTTCCTGCTGCGCGCGTATCTCCGCATTCGCTTGTCCAAGATCGAGAAATTCGCGTTGCACATTATGCGCGCGGCGGAGCTTTGGGACCGTCTCTCACCACAAGAGCAGGACTACGCGCAGAAGTACGTCGATGTGCTGTCGAAGCACATGCATGACTCTGTTCTCGGCAAGCTGGAGAGTGCTTATGATTCTATGATGAAGCAAGCCACTTCGAGTGAGGAAAATGACATGATCGTTGAACCGCAGCTCGACACTTTCGTCTTCTGTCAAAGCAAATCCGCCGTTGGCTCCTTCCAGCTCGATGACAAGTAAGTCCTTCCCAAATTCATTCTGCTACATGAAATGTTCTCTCTCTTGATCCTTTTGATGACAAGCTTCGTGGATAGAGCTCGCAGTCCATTGTCTTGTTTCCTACTACTGAATGCAAATTGGCTTGCGATTGCAGAGGCGATGAGACTGTGGATTTGATGCCTGGTGATCTCTACATTCTTCGCTACAGACCTGTCAAGGGTCTTTTAGCATCCGACCGCATCGAACTCGTATGAAGCGAAGAGTAGTAGGAATTGCCATTGCATCAGAGGGATGAATTTCAGGAGGCGTGGTCCCGTAGTGATCAATGTAATCAAAAGACTTGCGTTCCTTCTCCATCAAACTCTGGCTTAGGGTTCACTTGACGAGAAATTCTTGGTCCTGGCGCAATGCAGAGTAGGACTACATCTCTAGGGTTATGAAAATGGTCTTGCCAGGTAGAGCCATAGAATGCGAATCTGTGCAGAATAGGAATTGATACATTTGTGCATCAATGAGAGATTCATTTGCTCATTGACTAAAGATTCATCAGTGCAGCGATGGAAGATCCATTCGACACTCACGAGCATCGTGTTGAAGTCGGTATTATTATGTTTCTCGAGAAGGTATCAATCGCAGCAGGATGTCGATTTGTGGTATGCCAGACATGCCTTCAGTTTCCTGATTTACAAGCAATCTCCAATACAAGCAGGAGAGAATGTATTTCATATGAGCATTACAGACGAGGCAACGCTGAGAGACAATCGTACAAGATACTGGCAATCGTACAAGATACTGACAATCGAAAAGTGATTCGAATTTCATTGAAAGAGAGAAAGAGGACACATTTCATCCTCAAAATTGAAAGATATTTAAGATCGCTCTAGCTAAGTTTACTCATGTTCATTTGAGAACCTGTAAATGAAAATCTATCAACAACCTCCCTAAGCATCTATGAACAGTACTCCAAATCCCTACATAACCTTGAAGGGCACTGAGCGATGGCTGGAGAAAGATCTCCTTCAAGTAATGTCAGCTCGGTGTGACATACTTTATTCACTTGAGAAGGAGGTCTCACGCAGCAACAAAGGGGATCACCATAAGCATGAAAGTAGTGTAGTCAAATGTAGCGTTTCCAGACAAAGCCCGATCCTGATCCCTAAACTTCTCAGTCAAGCCTTTGACGATGAATCCACACTCGACAAAATTGTCATAACCAATGCTTCTGCTTCCACCAGTAACATCGTACTTAGCAACAAGCATCTGCAAGATAGCAGGCGGGATGTTGAAGTTAAAACTCATGAGAGCAGCTCCCAGCTCCGACACCTCAATGGAGCCACTGTTATCCCGATCAAACTCATGGAACTTCTTGTTCCACTGCTGAATTTCTTTCCAGAGCTTCGCGAACCCTACGGGCCCGATCCGGGTGGGATCGGCCTTATTGTCGGCAAAGAGATGGAGCATGAGGCGAAGCGTGCGCGGGGAGAATGCAACACGGCCAGCGGGGAGTACTCTCCCTAGCTCCATTGCGTCAATGGTGCCACTACGATCTGAATCCGCTTGCTGAAACATGCGCACGACCTCCGGATCCGTCCCGGGCGGGAACCCTGCAGCACCTCCTTGTGGGTACGGCTGAGGAGGATATTGTTGTCCATAGCCTCCCCCGTATGCAGGCTGCTGAGCGCCATATGCACCGTAGTTAGGTGGAGCTCCATACCCACCTGGTGCAGCTGCCGGGGGTGCTCCGTATCCCGCTGCCGGTGGCACTCCATAGCCTGCTGGTGGTTGTGCGCCATACCCAGCTGGTGCCTGAGGCGGTGGTGCTCCATAGCCTGCTGGTGGTGCTCCATATGCTCCCTGTGGTGCACCATAGGCGGATGGTGGTTGACCGTAAGCTGCTGCCGCCGGTGGAGCTCCATAGCCTGGTTGCCCTTGCGGTGGCCATCCACCCGCCTGATCCTGTCCTTGTGCCTTCGAACCCCCCGCCATTCTTGCAATCGGAGCTGATCAAAGCAATGCAAAATCTCTACAAAACAGCAAGAACACGATCGACTGTTGAAATCTGCTTGGAATTTCGATCGTGATGCTCGAAAGTCTTCATTGTTTCATCCATCGGCGGGATCGTTTCATCCGTCGTCGGTAAAGCTTCATCTCTCTATATGCGCGTTTCATCCATCCATGGGATCGACGGGAACGTTTCATCCAACGGCAGAGGACTCGTTCTCATCTCCTATTTCATAAATCTCGTTGACTTGGAGGTAAACAATGACGAAAATTAGGGTACGTTTGTCAACCCAATACAAAAATAGCGTGATATTTATGCTCATTTCCCACCTGGCCTTTGTTAGAAACAGGTATTAAAGATAATAAAGCGATATGGGTTTTATTTCCTGGTTTTCACACCATACCCGTGCTTGTTACAGACACACCCGGGTTTTACAGCAGTACCTAAGACCGTGGCGTTCACATATACCCCGGCATTAGGGTTAATTTGTCCACCTGGCAGATTAAGATGTCGCGGTAACCAGCCCGGTCACACCAACGTCGTGGGTCGTGGGTTTTAGAGTTTCACATCAGCGAGACATTCTCGTTTCTGAAGCTCCTTTCTAGTTGCGAGGTTCTGCCGTGGGCATGAGCATTGTGGCGTTGCGTGTAATTACAATTGCATTGAGCGATTTTAGTGTAGGGTTTGGGTTTGCTGTTTTGTTTCTGGGGAGGATGTGTTGCCGAGTTTGGTAGAGGACCTGTTGTTCGGGCTTAGATTTTTTGCACTTGTCAATTGTGGTGTTACTGCGGTCTTTGCGTTCCAGTTTCCGCCACTCGCAGCGAGTGAAGTACGTAGAGCTTCGTGTTTTTTCAAAGTTCTTCTTTTCCTGTGGTGAGAAACTTGAATAAAATTGAAGCTTACTCGTTCAGAGAAAAAGTGGACGGTGAAAAGGTACCTGCTCTCGATTGCTTTGTTCGGAGCAGCTTCTACACGGACGCAACGCTTGCACTCCTCAGGTGAGCTTCTGCCGTCTCTCGTCATTTGCGTTTTTTCTTTTTTTCTTTTTTTCCTTTGTCTGTTCACCGCTTTATGAATGTTGTTCTTTCTATGAAGTAGGTCTCGGTGACTGCTTTGCTTTATTAATGCTGTTCTTTCTATGAAATAGGTCTCGGTGGTTGTTATCACTGATTAAACACAAATACAATGGAAACTCTGTCGAAATTAACGCAAACTAACGGGTTTTTTATTAATTCATGCGTTGCATGGCACTGTTGTCCCTACGCAGGAAAGGCATCGCTTTGCAATTGCACCTTCGGTTTCTCCATGGAGCATGTTGGACACCCAACAGGACCTTTAGCATGGAGCACGTGGTTAGTACTGATGCTTCTGAAGATCCAGCAGGCCCTCTACATCCCTGTGTTAATGGAGGCCGAGGATGAACCAGAGGTCGAGTTGGCCGCTCTTGTCCATGGATTTCAGAACTCCGACCTAGATGCATGTGCGATGCTCCGCGCAACCTTGCACAACTACAGGTTATGTACTTCTTTCATCTTCTTTGAAGAGGATCTGGGGTTTTGGGTGAAACCACGCTCGACTACTTGGTTTTCGAGATTCCTGATGGAGCAATATGATAACAATAGATGGGTCCAAATGTTCCGCATGACGAAGCCAGCCGTGTTTGCCTTGTCCGGTTTGCTTAGGCCGCATGTAGAGAGAGCAGATACCAAATATAGGCTTGTTGTTCCGGTCCTTGTGCGTGTAGCTTGTACTCTTTTCAAGCTAGCACATGGTGCGAACTTCACCATCTGTAGTGAAATGTTCGCTATAGGGAGGAGCACCGTTTCAAAACTCCTACGTGAAGTGGTATGTGCCATTAACGATACGATGCGCCACGAGATAGTCTGGCCTAGTAGTGATCGATTACATGAAAAGCAAACCAGCTTTGCACTTCTCTGTGGGTTATCGGGAGTTGTAGGAGCGATAGATGGCATGCATATTTCAATAGCAAAGCCTCGACATGTGCCTCGTGATTATTTCTATTTTAAGTCGGGTGGGTATACTCTTAATTGTCAGGCTGTCGTTGATAGTGAGAAGAGGTTTTTGGACTTATACTTAGGGATGCCAGGGTCCACTAACGACGCACGCATGCTGCGGCGGTCCTCTTTGTTCAACATGGCTATGCAAGGTGTCGTGCTTGATCCTGCAGTATTGCACGACGGCTTCTCGCCGTACATCATCGGGGACCTTGGATATCCTCTACTGCCGTGGCTTATGGTACCTCACCGGACTCACGGTCAGTTGACGGTTGCGGAGGCACTCTTCAACAAGAAGCTCCGCCGTGGCCGTTGTGTAGTCGAAAATGCCTTTGGGATTTTAAAGCAAACGTTTAAGTGAGCTCTGCAGTCTCGATTTGTCCTGCATTACCTTTCTCCCCGATGTCATCACATGCTGTGCAATTTTGCATAATATGTTGTTGGGGCAATCACACCAGGAAGTTGAAGAATTGCTCGAAGTGTTACGTTCTGAAGGGCTACATGGTGAGGTAGTGGATGATCGAGATGTTACACATGACGGTGGAGATGCTCATGTCGATAATGCAGCAAACCCCGTGGCTACTGAAAAAAGAGCCGACCTCGGTGTCTACCTCACCATGCAGCGTCGACACCAAAGGTAGCCTCGCTTACCAGGTAGCACTTTTGAACCGACTCACTATTATGCATCTTTGTTTATATGTGATCAATCAACATGTTCTTGAAAACAAATATTATATGAAGTAGTTTTGCTTGCAATGTTAGATCCAAAGTGTCGTTCAATAACGATTCCCATTCCATGCGTAATTGATATTGCTAAAAACAAATATCCTTCTCTTACTGTTGAGCAAGGTGGAGGATGTGGTTATCTACTTCTCACTCTCGCTATTGTCGAAGGGTCCAGCGTCGCACGTACTAGGCGGAGGTGTTGAGCGCGTTGTCTCCTCCGTTGTGTTGGTGACGTCGGATGTTCCGCCCCCGCAAAGAGTTCGTCCATCCTCTGCGCTGACTTCACTTTCACTCGGGACTGCGTGCGTATGGGGTGTAGAAGGTGGATCTTTGCATTGGAGGACTCGGTGAACGCAGTGTCGATCTTTGCGGTTACGAGGTGCGATTGGGAGTCTTGAAGGTAGGCGCAACAAAGGTTGGCCCGACATCTTTTGAGGGAGAAGAGGGAGAAACGAAGCGGTGTTGAAGGCTTGCAATAGTACCTCGATTGTTGTTAAGTGAAGCGTAGAAGTAGTCTACTGGAGTAGGGAAGCCTGTATGGGCAGCATCTTGCATTGGAGGCAGGCCTTGAGCGCTTGTGGTACTAAAGCTTCGTCCTATCACTGATGATAGTTGTGCCAAGCACGTCACCATCTCTCCTTCCTTTAAAATGGCCAAACGGGCATTCTCATTCATAATTGTGGCGTTTTCGTAAAGCCGTCGATCCTTCTCACGTTGATACTCCATCTGCTCACTGAACAATTTCAGTTGAACCTCGATCTTTGAACGTTCTAAGTCCCTGCTTGCGTCTGCAATCTCTTGCATTTGGGTAGCCATAAGTGCACCTGTGGCTTTGGTAGCGTCGGCAATGACTGTGTGCCCTGATAGGCTCTTACGGCGCACACTTGTATTTCCTGCCCGCCTTTGCACGGCGTACTGTGTCGTGTCTGATGAGCTCAGAATGTGGGCCGTTATGCCTGGGGGAAGCCTTGACTGGGGTCGTGGGCTTGGACTCGCGGTGGTATCGGTGAATGAACCACCGGGTCACTGCGCAGCCGACCGTCGCGGCGACACTGGCGGTGTGGTTCCTTCGGGACCATCAACAAGCTCTTGTTGTGTCATATCCAATGCGTCCTCGCAGTCATGTTCACTATCGCCATCTTCTGCATGGTGATCCAGCGACTGAGGCCTCCGGTAGTTTGCATCTGTGGGTGCCAACGGTCTCGTACATGTGGAGGTTGCATTTGGGGTCGGTTTCCGTACCAAGCATGAATTAGATCAAACACAGATTGTGCGAATTGAAGCGGCAAACCTTCAGATTTCCGATCAGTAGCGGTGAGATCCCAGTAGTCAGGGGCGTTTCGACCTGTTCTACACAAGTAATCAGCTATGCGTTTGTAGTCTGGAAGGATCTGGTTCCATTTAGTTTTGCACGCTGGGCCATCTCTCAAAATTGGTGAGTATCCTCCTCGCATCACGTGTTGAGATACACGGTTCCACTTTGTCGTCTCAGGAGTCATCAAGTCACGGCCATCTACAGTGTCAAGTTCTTCTAAGAACATGTCACGTTTAGCCTCGATTAAAAAATAAATCTCCTGGGGGAGCCAATTTGGTCCCTTGTCTTTCCTCACTCTTTTTGGTTGGCTTGCAGATGGGACCGCAGCAGGAGCCGGCCTAGCAACGCCCACTGTCGAACGTCCGCGAGGAGCAGCCCGAGTCTGGGCAATATTTCCTATTAATCCTGCACATGCAGTTCAATGATTAGAAAGCATGTATATGAATTACATATATACTTACAATGAAAAGAAGTGGCTCTGGACAAGTATTCATTGAAGCATCGGAGAGTTTGTTTGTGTTGTGCAGGTTTATTTTCTACGAGGCGTTGCACACTTTCATACCTCAGCTACACGTTACAAATATTGGTAAGTTCTATTTTTCTAACATCAATTTGTTGAACAGTCATTTCATTGGGATGTCACATACAACCATGTTCAATAAAACCCGGAGAAAAAAATTCATAAACATACCACTAACGGGCATGTTTGCGGGTCTCATTGGTGCTCCATAACCTTGAGAGTCCAAGCGGTTCTCCATGACACTATCCTGCGCATAAAGAAAACAATGAACTACATGAGAATCTCAACAGTGAAAACAATTGAGTGCATGGATTTGAAGTTGTCCTTCATGGACAGAGTAACAGCTATCAACTTATAGGAAAACAATGCCCGACTTGAAGGTGCTAAGATGTAGCCAGTTCTGAGAAACGTGAATCGACACTGGAGCTGGACAACAGAGTGAGAACAACAAATACCTCGACGGTGACTCTTCTAAACAATGAAGGTAAGTGATTCCAGTCCATTGAATTGAAGTATTGAACTTGAATAGTCTTGCATTTGTAGCCAGGGACTTGCACAATCGGAGCTCTTTGGCTCCCGATGATTTAGCCTAGTGCTGGAGTCTTTGAGCTACAGCGCAGGAATGACGCTACAATCTTCGAGGCCAAGTTGACAAACGGTCTTTCATAATGTGCTGTAATTCAGGCTTTTAGTTAGAAGCGGGGTTAGCTTTCTCAAATGTCCGTAATCGTAGATTTTGAAGCCACTTGGTCTTAACTACACACTTCCACTTTTCTCGTAGTTCACTTAAAAGTAGCTCCTTAATTTTTGCTAAAAACCGTTCTTTTCTCTTGCCACATGGGATTCCACATAGGATCGGTAAATGCTAAAGCACGATGGTGGGAACCCAACCGCCCTCTCTGCCCCTACCACCGCTCTTCCAACACTACATACTGCCAGGTGAGATCATACCTTTAGACGACCTTCATTTTTACCTAATATTTTGATTTTGAAATACCATGATAGTTAGAATATGAAAGGTCTTTTGGCAACCCAATAAAGAAATATTGTGATAATTACACGACCTCCATTTTGAGTAATTTGAATTCCAGGATTTCAATAACGATTACATTTTTTTTTATTAAGTACATTTTGAGCAATTTTAGTAGCATTGAATATATTTTTAGTAAATGCAAAGGGCAAAGGGCACGGAAGGGCAAACAATAAGAGTCTAGGCTTAGAAGATTGAGGTCCACACCTCCATTATCATTTCCTATATAGAATCATGAATTTTTGAATGTCATGATTTGATAATGATGGGTTGCCAAACCGGTAGTCACTAGTGAAATTGCGATTTTGGAATATCTCAATTCTTCATTAAAATCATAACTTTTTGGGAATGTCATGATCTTTTTATCATGTAAATGAAGGGTTGCCAAACTGTTTGTCAATGGCAATATGATTTTGAGAATATTTCAATTCTCATCAAAGAATATGATTTTGGAATTTTCATGATATTTATTTTTATGAAAACAAAGGATTGCCAAACGGACGATCACTAAAAAATATTGTGATATCAGTGAAATCTTGATTTTGGGTGAATATTATGATATTTGGATGGCTCCCAAGTGCATCATTAATCTTATGAGATAGAGGCACATGGAACCAAACTTTAGTAAAACTTGTTGGGGAATTAGAAGGAGGACTTATGGTAGTAACACCTATACTTGAGCCTCCCCCCAAAAGCATTCCCCATAAATGCATGCATTCACAAGCAATGCCTCACCTATTACTATGTACACAAAAATCTACTTCTAAAACAAACCCAACAAAACACACTCATTGATTGGCACTAGCCATCAAAAAGTGAGCTGTCCTCATGATGGCTTTTAGGAGATGCACACAAATAAGAGTAGCTATACAAAACTTTTGAAAACTCATAACATTTATTATTAAAGGGAGGTAGTTTGTTTTGTTTTGTTTTGTTTTGCAAGTAACATTATGGTCTTAGGAACTCCCAGTAGGATCGGGCCGCATTAGGTGTCATTTGAAGCGAGTTTTTTTTGTAGAAAACAATCGAGATATTTAATTTTGAAATATTTAAATAAAACATGAAATCACCACAAATTACAAAATTAACCAAATTATAGACAATATATTTGCAACGCCGCAGGCCAGACTAGGATTTATATAATGAGATAAATATAAATACATTTGGGATCACATTTACTTTAGAAATTTTCAAACAGCTCAAAAGAATGAGCATCTAAATCCCACTAAAATAGGTGCTCCTATGAGATAGTGAAAAGACATATACATATTATCTATTACTACTATATAGGTTCTTGAGAATTTTCTTGATAAGAATAAATCTACTTTTCATGTACTAGGAAGGCTAGCCTTGGTTTAGTACTAGATGGTATGGCCAAGAAGGTATAGAAAAAGTTTAACTCTTAAGCAGTCCGAATGTCAAAAAGCGACATTATGGATGATTGCAACAACTCTGACGAGTCCCTTTTGGATGAAATCACTTGTGTTAGGCTCCAAATCTCGATGAAAAATAGCAAATTTTGAGTAGTAAAACATTGTGATCTCGCAATCTACAAGGCCTCATGATTTAAAATTTGACCCACAAGATGTACAACATGTCTATTACAAGATTGTACGGTTGAGATATGAATCACTTACCTCCAATGTCATGTATGACAAAAAAATTTGAGAATATGTTCTTTTTGCTACAAATGAGTCAAACCATTCAAGAGTTACAACAATTCTTCTAGGGAGGATATAAGCGTCACATTTAGGAATAATATGATCAACCACTAAAGGCACAAACAATCATTCTTTGGTTGATGCCCAAACTTTAAGTATTGGACAACTCCCATCTTCCATTCCAATTTGTTTGGCAGCCTTTCTTCACAAGGCTCCCACTCTTGATTAGTTTTGCTCGCCTAATTTCTCCTTTCCCTTGTTTTTCATTCAATCCTTGCTTTTCACAAATCCAATATAAAACCTACATTAAACCTTATATGCCCCAAATGTCAAAAGCAAAGTAAAACATGTTTTACATAACAAAGTATTTAAACTAAAATTAGTTCATTATAATTTACCATTGAAAGTGAATTGCTTACTCTGATTTACTCCTGCCCACCCTCTCTCCACTTCTACAATTTGGAGCTATGAACTCTAACCTCTCTTGCCAGGGCCACATTGCTGTTCTTTTACCAGCCCAACCTCTAGCTTGAACTCCAATCCTCCAATTGAGTTGGCCTTCATTCATTACACTAAATAGATAGATTAGTGTTAAATACTCTAATTCGCATAAACATGTAATTGTTGGTCAATATTTTTACCCACTGTGTTGGTCAAGATGGAGATCTTTTCATAGTCATGGGCTTGGATCAAAAGTAGAACCTTACAGCAAATCTTATAATAATCTAATACTAATCTACCTATTTAGTGTAATGGGCCACACCAAAAAGGTAACATTTGAACTGATTTCACACTATTCACACTACCATAATAACATATACAAAACACAAATTAGTCACCGCCTGACATAAGATTACAAATTAAAGCATCTTCCTCGCCAGAGTTTGCTCCAAAATGGTTCCAACTTGTGGACGGCAATAGGAAAGTGCATCTTGAGGGAATCATCTAGCATTAAAATATTCATCAAACCCATGATAGGCAGCCCAAACGCAACTACAGCCGGGGTATGTAAGGTAGAGGCACCTATAACCGACCACTCAAGGATTTTAGCATATGATATTAAGGTGTATATATATATATATATATATATATATATATATATATATATATATATATATATATATATATATATATATAAATTTTTATGTGTGCAAACATAAAGTTCTTGTTGAATGCAAAAAGTTTCGTGATTTTATTTGCATTATTCAAATAGTCATAATTATTTAAAGTGAAAAGTTGCTTGGAACCTAAAGTCGATCACATGCTCAAATATACAAATGAGGTACTAACATCTGTTCTTTCAAAATCTAGGAATTGGGCTTGATCGGTTATGGGTCTCCGGTCGGGAATGGGTCCCTTTACCTTACTAGCACTTCGATAGAGAAAACCTCTCTCCTCCCTTCAAATGTGAAACTTTTACCGAGAGCGAGAGACTCACAGTTTGCGTCCACGGTCATGCCACAAAAGTTTGAGGTTTGAAACATGCATTGAGACACAGTGCAGATTCCGTATGCGGTAGTAGCTGGTGATAAGTCGAATCACAACTATGGTAGGCAGTCCTAAAAGCGCCACAGGACCCAAAAGCGATCTGTCCTCATTTGTAGATTGTGAAGAATGATACAGATGTACCTCATTTGTATATAACGCATTTGGGTCAAATCTAACTGAGCACTTTGGAATTTTGTATAAAAATTCACAAATACGAATTACATGTTGCAAATTTTTGCAATCCTCCCGAAAACCTATTTCGCATGTGGTCATAATTTTATTTTGAATTTAGTAGTGCTAAAAATAGGTCAGATCTCTTAAGGTGGCGCTTTTAGGACACTCTACCTTACCCTTAGGACATGACCACAACTTACTACTGTAGCGGATAATCAGGAATATTTGCATTCGAAACTACTACAGAGTAGCTGCAAGATGGACCCTGGAAGCATATTCCCGAAGACGTCTCTCCAGAATTAGAGCAAGAATCCTGGGCCTAGTTTGCGGTAAATTCCATGCTGGGGGCCACATTAGAAGTAATGCAACCAACCGGTGAAGTAAACTGTACTCAGGTAGACCAACAAACACTTCTGTAGTCACCTACATCACCAGCCATAACATAGTCCACACAACACTAAATAAGAATTAGCATAATGTTTACCTCAAGAGGAGTTAGTAATCATACCATCGATGGTATGATCAATGAGTATGAAGAGTCAAAAACTAGGTTAAAGTGAACATTCTGTTTATAACTTACAAGCCTTGAAATAGATTTGGAGTTCTTCTTGCTCCAAGCTCCATGATCTTTCATCCATGCAGGGTCCCATCGCAGTTCGTGAAAAGACGAGACCAGTACGAGCTTCGACGAAGCGTAACTTACATTGATCCACACAATCTCAGTACAGTACGACATCCTCACCATGGAAAAATCATTTAAAAAGGGTCGATGGAATCCTTCTAGAATAATCATTTTTGTACCTTCACGATGTCGACTTCGAGTATATTGGTAAAGATTCCAATTCGTGCCTGCACCACAGTGACTGTCCTTTGCAGAGTCGACAATTGCTCTCTAGAGATAGTTCACAGTTGGGATTTTGATCGCAGAGGTGTGTTTTTTTTGGTTTCTGCAACGGAGTGAGTAGACTTGGTTAGCAAGGCAACGAACGGGGATTCTTGCATGCATCATGCCTACCGTGGAAGACAGGCGCGTTCTGGATGTGCCGCTGGATCGCGCATGGAAAATCGCCAAGAACTCGCATGAACTGCTGCCGCAATTGATGCCGGAGATTTTCGAAAGCATTGAAATCGAAGAAGGCGATGGCGGCCCCGGGAGCGTCTTCGTCCTTACCATGGGACCAGGTACGTTGAACGTTTCGAATCAAGAACTCTCTCGAATCGGTACTTACAGTTTTTGCACTTCGAGTAGCAGAACAGAACTCGAGATGGAGGTTTAAACACGTCTCTTGAAGAACATTTGCGCGGCAATTTTTCAAATTCTTTTAAGGAGTGGAATCTCGACGCCGACAGGATACTTCCAAGCTCAGTGTAACTCGAATGTCGCCAGAAAGACAGAAATCGCCGATTTCTTGATTCGTCTCGCTCGATTCTTTCTTCGAAAACTCTGCCTCTTGAACTCGAATTCACTGTCGTTTAAACTCAAACTTAATTTGCCGGGGACGGAAGTGCCTTCAATTTCCGTCCTAAGATGCTACAGGAGAGCTCACACACGATCAGATTGACTCATTTGTCAGATAGATAGAAACTCCGGTCCCTTTCTAAGGGGCAGGCGTGAATGAAGTGTCCGTTCGTAATGCTAACATCCCGATGGTACTCATTTGGCATCAGATATCGAAATATTGCCGTTTTCTCCATGCTCTATTCTGTCGTTCGAGACTTTGCTTCTTCTACATGTACTCATTTCGTTCAGCCCGTTTCAACGTCCACGTACTGAATTGGCCAGAATCTATTCAATACGCCCTCAAATGCAGATTAAAATCCCTCGACGGAGAGTGAGATGCCATCAACTTCTGTCCCATGGTGCCATATCGAAAGCTCACACACACATGTTCAGATTGTTACCTATAGAAACTTTGCCGTTTCCTTTATTTGTCACGCTTGATTCTTTCTGTTGATACTCTGCCTCTTCTACATGTTGAGGATTGAGAGTGACCAAAACTCGCTTGTATGAGCGCAGCTATGCCGGGCGGAAGGGGCAGGGTAGTACGCGAGCGCGTGGACGTGCGAGACGACAACCGGTACAAACTGAAGCACACAACCATCGAGGGAGGCGATCCTCGCTACAGCACCTTCACGTCCACCATCAAATACGAAAGCGGGCCTTACCAAGGAAGCAGCATCCGCACCTGGTCTGCCAAGTACACTCCCGCACCGGGGATGTCGGCCCCTCCACCGGAGGACATGAAGCGTCTCACTGAGAAGATCACCGACGCCATTCACAACTACGCAGTTGAGAATCCTGACTACTGCGCTTACTAGCTAACTCCTTCAATCCATTTCATCCTCAATCTTAAAGCTGTCTCTAGCACCATGTGCCCATCACCATAGCTTCTTCACTGCGAGGTACCACCACAGGAAGAACTCCCATGTCAAGACCTTAACCTAATATGTATGAGGAACAACTTACACCCACATTATAGACCTGTGAACAAGAAACAACACCCCACATCAGTACATTATAGATAGTAAATTAGGGTGGTTTTCTTTTGATACCAATGGTATGATTGAGTGTTTGAGTTTCCTAGTATAGTACTCTTACTACAGCCCCAGAAGCTTATGACTGAGGTGATGGTTGACAATGAGTATTGTAAATTATTCTCTCTTCTAGTATGATGGCAATCGTGTATGCATTTTGGTTGATGTATTCATCAATTAGAAAATCATTGTTTGCTATAAATGAGCTCATCGGTACTTAGAGCGCATATACATGCATCTAGATAAACTCTAACAACTGCATGAGCTTCACGATATGTCAATTTGAAGCTCGTTCTTTTGGTTCTTTCCTAGTCTTCAGAGGTGTAGTGGTGCAAATAAACACAAATCACATAGACAGAGGTAATATTTGTTTCTAAAGAAGCTTCCAGCAGAGCAAAGCATGCGGATCACAATCAGTACAACCTTCAAAGTTCTGCCGCATCATTTCCAATGACGACATGAGATGTGTACATAGTGTGTAGAATGTGAAAGCACCGAAGTTGTATTGAAGATTGAGGACTGTGTGATAAACTAAGGGGTCTATGGAATCAAACGTAAAAGTCCAACTCTTTAAGATTTGCTAAAAGCTACACTATCACCGCTCCAGTATATAGAGCATCTAAAAGCCTTCAAATTAGTACATAGAGCATCTAAAAGCCTTCAAATTGGGCTGCATCCTGTACATTAATGAAAGAACATTACCATTCAAAACAATATTTTGGACAAGAATCGGAACAATATGCTATGCGTAAGGTTGTCATGTTCCACAAATTTGGCCGCATCCTGCACATTGATGGACGAACATTACCATTAGTATGAAGTTACTTGGAAGGCAAAGGAGCTGAAATTCGACTGACCAACTACTCTTAGGAGGTGCTTTTTGGGTGTCACTTGCAATCTAAAAGTTGTCTTTTGTGAACATTTAAGGGGTGGATAACAACGGATACTCCCACTTCAGTAGAAATTTTGATCACAAAGACTAGACTTGATTTTGAAATTAGATAAAGAAAACTTTGTCAAAAGGGAGATGAGATGGAAAAATTTATGGTTCCTTAATAACTTGGTTTGTAATCTTAAATGAATGAATTTGACATTGAGAGCATGTAAGGGTTGAGGGTTGACAATGTTTAGATCGAGATTTGCTAAGCCTAAAGTAAACCAATTTTGGCAAATTTGTATCAAGGATATTTAAAGACTATATAAAGTTATCTCACACTTGAGAGAACCAAAAAAGCTCTTCAAAAATAAAGAATTTTGAATCTTTCATGAGGAACCCAAGTAAACACACGAAGTGCCCGTTGCAGCACTACTTAGCATACTTGTCTAAAAAGAGATTACTATCCACTGAAACTTGCCTGCAGAGGCATTAAATCATTAGAGGTCTAGGGTCTTGGGGGGGGGGGCAAGTGGGTCCGGGGGGTCCTGGGGGGCAAGTGGGTCATGGGAGTCCTGGGGGGGCACAACATGAAGGGGGTCCTGGGTCGGCAGACATGGCCGCTGACGGGACTGACACGACAGGACATCAAGATGTCACTTCGCCGCTGCATGACATCACTTCGTCGCTTGCTTTGTTAGCAACATATCCCATCGCCTTTTGCTCTCCCACAACCACCTGGGGTACTTTCCTTGCTCTGGGATTGCTCTTGTACCCAATTTCTAAGCTTTTGGTTTCAAATATGCTGAATGAAATGGTGGATCAAAAATTAATTGATCTTCTTCCTGGTTTCTGAGTCTGTGAGACATGTCTCGACAAGTGTTAATCTGTTTTCTTTCTTATTTAGTTGAATCAACCAATGTATCAATCAGTTGATTTAGCACAACATGGTCCGAAGGCGGAAAGAAGTTTTGCTTGGCGAGGAGAGAGAATGTGAGTCTGTTTTCAACGGAATGCTTGTTGCTGCAGAGGAGTTCGTGAATTCTCTTTGGTAGCTCATGGCATTTTTGACGTGAGGTGATAGACAAGCTTTTTCATAGCTCGTCTTGACATGCAGTGATCTCGTGCGAGCTTATTCTGCTGGTCTGGCATGCAAGTTTAGCGTCCTGCGATATGAATTGTGTAGTTAATTAGCAGTCCTTTGCCATTGATTTGCTTCTCAATAGTGGACATTTCAGATTTTCCACTTTTGGTAGAAGACTTTTTTCTTTTAGTCTGAGACGCCTCATATTCCCTTTACCCTTCTTCATATGTGCATTGTAGACAGTACTTAATGAACATGACTATCGGTCTCTCTTTTCTTGCAGAACGGCGCTGCTGTGAAGGACTTTGTTGCAGATCGGTTTAGAGAATGGCGCCTCCAATGTCTCAAGTTTTAAAACGAGCAGCCCGCAAAGGGAAAATCCAGAACATGGAAGAGTTACCTCCTGTAGAGCTTGCTTCTGAGCGTCCTGTACCTGCAAAGAAGTCTTCCATGAAGGAGCTTGTGACCAAGACAACTCCAAGAACACGAGCTGCTCCTTCTAAGGAAATGGAATTCAGTATTACAATTTCCATTGGCAGTGATGACATAAGCATGGAACACCTTGCAAAGGTTGAGGAATTTCTTCAAAAAGAATGCCTATCAGGTTTGTGCCCCGTTGAAAGAGGTGGTGGCATGCTTAGGCTACATTTGCAAATGTTGTGCAGAATCTTCACATCTTCAGCTACAATGGTAAGCAAGAAATTGAAGCACTATTTGGGATGGGAGGATCCCAAGAAAGCCCCAGTAGGACACCACATTTTGACGAAGGTTCTTCGTAACCAAGGCCTCCGCACTTACACTGGGATGCTTGGTTATTGCATCAAAGATAAAGGCGAAAATCACTTCAGTGTGTCCAGAAGGATGTCTCTGATGCACAGTTGAAGGAAGCTGTGCAAGAGAACGTTAAGTACGGTACTCCTTTTGTTAAGAATCGAGTGATTCTCACTCCCAAGAATCTACTTGAACAAGCTGCCACATTTTGCAAATACAAATTGCGAAAACAATTGGAGAGTTCTCTTCCAGGAACTCTCCTTCCTATGATCCAATCCGGGCAGTATATCCCATCTGCCTCGTGGGTTATACCTGTGCGCCAAGCAGGTATGGAGTTCAACAGATCAGCGGCAATTTGGAAATGTATGATGAACCCGCAATCAGTAGAAATGCAAGATATCACGCAGGTTTTCTTTGAGTACACTAACCCTGGGTCTCGACTACTTAGCTGACTTTGGGCCGGCAACGACTTGCAACTCAGCTTAACAAGGCGCGTGAAGGTGCAACACATGATTATGACATTCCAGGTATTTTTTTCCCTTTATTTTATCATTGCTTTCATTTTTATTTCTCATCCCGTTTACAAATTTCTTATCATATTCTCTTCTGTTTCTATTTCAACTTCCCGCAACTAAGGCGATATTCAACTCTGAAACCCAATTTTTCTCACCCTTCACGGGCTAGAGGCCATTAATTAGTTAATGGTATATGCGCATTTTATAACTATACACCTCAATGCTCCTATCTACCCTCTTCACAACCCCTCAAATTCCTCCCACTCTCACCAAATCTTACTCTCATGCCATGTCTTATGCAACCTATTCAACTTAAAGTGCCAAGCAAACGCACTTAAGGCAATAGAAATGGAGTAATTTGTACACTATTCATTTGTCACACAAAGAAGTTGAACAAAGGGATTGTTGTAGCAATTCCAAGAAACTTCTTGTGTTACTCAAAGGTGTTGGACGAAGGGTGAGACAGCCGTTGCCTGTGAATTGCTGAGTTGCTCAACTGTGACAGCATTGAAATGTGGATTCTTGGAACAAGGTGCTTGTGAAAATGTTCAACCCTTCAGGCACCACAAGCCTTGGCTTGGTAGTTAGGGCTTAGGCCCCCAATGAGGAGGTCATGGGTTCTATTCCCCATGCCGGCGTGGTGCTCACCACTATAGTCCACCCAACTATTGTCGGAGGTCCTTGGACCTTGTTGTGTAGGTACCTCAAAGTCCTTTGGGGGGATACTATGTCAAGTATCTTCAAGGCACTAGTAACTAGGCTAGAAACTAGCGTAGTTATAGTGTTCACCCTCGAGAGGGGGAAGTAGTATTGTTCTAATTTCCCCTTGTCTGGTGGCCATCGGGATATTAGCATTACGAACGGACACTTCATTCACGCCGGCCCCTTAGAAAGGACCGGAGTTTCTATCTATCTTCAACCCTTCCAATTGTTCGCACAAAATTTGAGTAAGAGATTCTTGATTCATGTTGTAGGTTCAATAGGCGTGAGGTCTAATCATCTCAAATTGTAAGTGCGGCAATTTGTCATCACAGCAAAGGAGTTTATGGCAAGTAAGAAATAGAAAAATAGTCCGCCTCTTTCAGTTCAGCCGTTGCAAAACATTCTCGAACATGACACATGGAACAAAAATGTAGATTATATCGAACTAATACATGTTGCAATGCGAAGAGTTGAAAATCTTGCACTCCCCACCTACAACATACACAGAAAATCATTTGTTCTCGGTTAGGATTGTCATATCCTACCGAAAGAACTCCATCCGTGAGTGTTTACCAGCCCGTTTTGACTTGTCATATCCTACAGAAAACACTCCATCCGAGAAAGTTTATCATCCCGATTTGTCAAATTTTGCCGGAAAAACTCCATTCGAGTGTTAACCATCCTGGTTCAATTTGTTTCCTACCGAAAAAACTCTATCCGAGAGAATTAGATCACAAAAAACAGACAAAAATACAGCGCTAGACCACTCTCCAAAAAAAAAATCATTAACCCATGAAGCTCACAACCATGAGACATACGAGTACGGTGCAAGCGAAGGAAAGGGATGAAATGCACAACCATGAGCAATACGAGTATGGTGCAAGCGAATGAAATGCACAGAGGTGCAACTTCAATTGAATTTCTAACCCTGCGACTTCAAATATACAACGGTATGACCAAAGCAGGGTTAAGCCAGGCAACACAATGTTGGCTCACTATCTCAAAAGGAAAGCATTATCTCTGCATATTCCAAGGGGTGTTCATACCATGGTACCCAGCACCTCGTGGAGTGGTGAGAAGGCTGGGAGAGGCCACTCCTTGTTGCCCAGCTCCTGGCGAGGGGCCTTGCGACATGTGCCCGTGGTGTCCGTGCACTGATGGGGAGCCTCCGTAGCCTCCGAACCCTGGTGGTCCGTTGTTCACTCCATTTCCGGCTCCTACTGGCCCTCCTCCTCCTAGTATTGGACTCATGTGCGAGTGCCCTGCTGCTACCTTCTGCGCGTGGGCTTGCATTGCTGCTGCGTGCTGCATCACCTAGAACATGGCACATCGAATCAGTCCCGAATTTGATGATGACAGGAAGTAGACTCGAGGTTAAGAAAATTAGCAGATCATCGAATTAGTCACTCATGCAACAGATCGTTTGACATCTTGTCCCGGCAGAATGAAAGCTCACTAATCAGCTTCGAAATAAGAGCAGGGAACAGGACAGCATAAGTAGATTCAAGGTACTGAAGGTTGGCAGATCATCGCCTTCCAGAAACTAGTTCAACATCTTGTCCCAGCAATATGGAAGGTCACTGATCAACTTCGAAATAGGAGAAGGGAAAAGGACAGCTTAAGTAGACTCAAGGTATTGAAATTTGACAACTCAGTGACTTTAGTCATTCATACAACGACTTGTCTCAGCAATATGGAAGGCCACTGATCAGGTCTATCAGGAAGGATAAGCGAAAGGAGAAGTGCAGGGTGGCTAACCATGTGTTGCTGAAAAGGTCGGCCTCCTAATGCGAGTGGCATGAAGCCAGTCCCTGGCGATATGGCACCTGCTAAAGCAGCTGCAGAGCTTGGCGAAGGCAGACTCATTCCTTGTTGATAGTAGCTCCCTCGTGCAGATCCACCCTATACAATACAACACACTGACCATTAACAGAACTGTGACAGAGCTAACACCGTGGATCTCCTTGAACCGTTTACTCCAGATCCTTTGTCTACTTCCTAGATCATCTGGAAAAAACTGTGCCTCAAGGTTTTGAGTGTAGTGGTAAAAGTCCCTTCTAAGATATATGTTCATTCTTATGACTGCTCAATTGGAACATTTAATTCACGTGTTCCAAGTTTCCAACTAGAGTGCATGCCTTAAATGCACTGTCTAACTCAATCATCAAGGCACAAGACTTACGTCTCGAAGCAAAAAACGAAGAACCTAGCAACCCTGAATACTAAAAAGGTAAAACCATACCTGATTCAAGTGAGGTGGTTGTCTGCCAAGCAGAGGACCCAAAGCAGGAGTAGACCCATGAGAGTGTTGACCATGGCTAGCAGCATGAGAACCAGTAGTCGTAGTGGTAGCATGCGAACTCGGAGGACTAGGGGTTCTCGCATACTCCAACTCCCCCTCTTCAAGATCTGCAGAAGGAGGCTGGGAGGCCTCAGCAGCAGCCTCAGGAGCAGGCACGTCTGTACCAGGAGCAGGAGGTGACTGTGATGCCGCAACAGTCTTTTTCTTCGACTCCTCTTCGGTGCTCAATACCTGAACAGAAGTAGTAGTTGTATGCCGTGACGACGAGTTACTTTGACGCCCAAATCTATTAGGACGGACCAACTGAGCTGTTGAACTAGGAGTTTCTACTACTACTACTTTTTGTTCAACTACTTCAGCAGTATCTGTCGCTGCTGTTGGCAGTTCTATAGTAATTGCTGTAGGAGCCTGTGGTGCAGGAGGCGGTGGAACTAGTGCGGAGGGTGACTGTGATGTACTCTGAACCTTCTTCTTTGACTTCTCTTCTGTAGACTGTACCTGAACCACGCCGTCATGTGTCAATACAGAACTCGAATTGTCGGGCTCTCCAGTAACGGCATGTGTTTCAGGTTCTTTGAATTCTGTGGGCGGTGTAGATGATTTTGCATGAGGTAGTTCAAAAAGCCTTTAGGTCAAAGAGCACCAAATTTGAGATGAAACGACGACATGGGAAAATATTGTGTTGTGAGATGTAAGACCTGCTTCAACATCTGTACGAGACGGTGTTTCTCAGCGGTTAGCTTTTTGAGCTTCGCCTCCAACTCCGCTTTCACAGCGTCCTTGTCATCTGTTGCGTTCGCTTCTTCAACATGGTCCCTCCCTTCCACCTGTGAGAACGAACTGCGATCAGAATAACGCTATGTACAACAACATAGTCAATATGTTGTGTAGGTCGAATATCGAAGCTTTCTTCATAAATAAGGCAAAACGAGTTAATCACAGACGTACTGAACAATGGCTCAAAACATCAAATTTGTAGACAGCCAAATCTGCAACAGGGACCTGCACAGCATCTTGAACGCCAAAGCTCTACTTACAAAGAAATGGAGAATGAATTGCAGACAAACATTGTGAAAACAGTCGTCAAAGTTCACAATAGTCAATAACGTGGTCAAAATGCTGCGTAGGTCGAACGTCGAAGAGTTTGAATACGAAAAATCATAACGAGTTGCAAGTCAGACGTAATGACCAACGCTTCAAAAATGCTCAGCCAAGTTCGCAATATGCAACAAAACATCAAAACGTCGAATGTCGAGGTTTTTACTTAAAGAAAAGCGAAACGCATTGCATTCAAAACACACTGAACAATCCTTCAAAACAAACGACCGAGTTCGCAGTTTATAACAGCATATCCAAAAAGCTGAGTAGGTCGAATATCAAAGCCTTTTTCACAAAAAAACACAATCGGACATAGTGATCAATGCTTCAAAAGCATCAAGGAAAAACGGCCAATAGCCAACAAATGCTGTGTCGGTGAAAACACTTACAGGTTTTAGGGTATTCATCTCCTCAGAATGGACAGGGGGAGTTGAAGGAGCTTCGACTTTCACGATGTCTCCCTGCAATGGCACCAATTTAGCTTCGTCCATAGCCATGGAATCACCTTCGTCCTTCTCCACACTGGGCGCCCTTGTAGTCTCTTCAACCTTATGGTCCAACTCCATCTCATCCTCAACCTTCACAGCAACTTCTTCCTTGACCTCCACCTTCACAGAAACGACATCTTCCTTAACCTCCACCTTCACCTTGCCTTTGCTCACTTCGATAGGAGCTTCCTCTCTCTTCCTCTTCTTCCTCTCTTTGTGATCTTCCAGCGGCTCATGGTCGTCTCTCACTTCCATATCCTCCTCCTGGCCGAGAAAAGAGTCCTCCAAGTCCATGTGGTCGCTCTCCCCACGACCTTCTCTTCCAATTTCGGTTTCCGCATCCTCTCGGGACCGAAGCTGCTGCTGCGCGGGAGAGACATTGTGCGAAACGCAAGTGTCCTGTCGCGTTAGATAAGGAGTCGGAACAAGGCTACTCGTGCGACGAACTGCGTCATTTCGCTTCTCAAGCGCCTGACGAAACGCGGATAGCGAAATGCTAGGCTTCGGAAGCGGCCATTGTCGCGTTACCCCGGACACCTTGTGCAGCTCCCCTCTGTATAAGAAAATCATTTCTTCTCTTCTCTCCTCCCGTTACCGACTCTCCACATCCTTCTCGAACTCTAATCAGAAGATTCTTCGCACAGTCTCTCATCAAAAGCTCACGGAGAACTCAAATTGAAACCCTAGCTGGAAACCCTAGACACCAAAATGCTTGAATCGAGGCTTCCTGAGCGAGGCGTGCGAAGTAATAGCGTACAGTCGTGATTCTAATGCTAAAGAGAAGGTGGATTGGAGGTGGGACGGAGTTTTGACCGAAATTCGATGAGAGGATGAGCAAATGAGCACCGAATTCGGTGCGGAAAAAAGTGGCGGAAAGCGGAGGAGATGGGCTTTCTAGAAAATCTGAGTGTGTGCGATCGGAACGAGAATGGCTAGATCTAAGAAGTCGCCGCATGTGCGGATTGATTGGCAGCGCCGACGGAGCTGGAGAGGCGGGCCTCATTATTCATCGTGTGTCTGCACGACGGTTTTGACGAACGGAACTTGTCGACTGATTTCATCCGTTTGAATTCGTTGTCGTTCGTTGGGAGTTGATTTCAGCCGATTTGGGAGTTGATTGCTTTATCTTCATTTGCCATACCTTTTGCCATATCTTTTCGTGTGCGGAATGAGTCACCAAAAGCTTCATGTAGAAAGAAAGATAGATAGAAACTCCGGTCCTTTCTAAGGGGCCGGCGTGAATGAAGTGTCCGTTCATAATGCTAATATTTCGATGGCCACTGGACAAGGGGAAATTAGAACAATACTATTTCTCCCTCTCGAGGGTGGACTCTATAACTACGCTAATTTCTAGACTAGTTACTAGTGCCTTGAAGATACTTGACATAGTATCCCCAAAGGGCTTTGACGTATCCATACAACAAGGTCCAAGAACCTCCCACAATAGTTGGGTGGATTGTAGTGGTGAGCACCACGCCGGCATGGGCAACAGAATCTACGACCTCCTTATTGGGGGCCTAAGTCCTAACCACCAAGTCAAGGCTTGTGGTGCTTTAGAAAGAAAGACTAGTACACTTGTGCGGTCTTGCCACGCCCATAAAACTATTACAACCAATTCCATCTCTACTTCTGTAATAGGAGCTACACAAGATATTTATTAGCAATGGTATGGTTTTTAAGAACTTGTTAACTTGGATATGTAGGTGTTCAACTAGTAAAATCGAGAAAGCAATCAACAATGTGTAATAGATGTGTTTTAAAATGGTTTTTTGGAATATATGAGCAATCAATGGAACAATCAACACATACTAGAAACTATACAACCTGAAAGCCAAGGTGTTCATTAATGTTTTCACTATTTTATGTTTACCCTTTTTACTATCTTTTTAAGAAATTATGCTCCACACAGCAAATAGGTCAATTTAAAAAGCAAACATATTGAGCACCCTAATCTTTTTCACCTCACAAAGTACAAATCTACAAGAGCAATTAGGTTGAGCTTTGTCAAAGCACTTCGATCAATGGAATATGTATTATGTTATAATGGGAATATTCAAATTCTCGTTTCAATGACAGTTTAGCTTGAGTTGAGCTAAATGTACCCACAAATTGGTTACTTCAATGTACTTGGACAGAACAACCAAACACCGATACTTTAAATTGCCCTATCTTACGCAGATATTGTCCAAATTCAGCGTATCAGGTGTTTTTGGACATCTATAGAAAGATTAGATGTCAATTAACACCTCATAGGCCCAATTTGGATGCAATTTGAGTAAAGGTATGGCCATTTAAAAATATTGGTGATTTGTTAATTTGTCGAGTTTTAGTAAAGTATCCAATCTGTGGGTACATTTAGCTCGACTCGAGCTAAACTGAATTGTTTCAAAATCATTTATTGTTCGCATTATAACAAAATACGTGTTATTAGGGTAACCATTGTTTTTGCTTCGACAATCCTAAACCCTTCACGTTCAACCGACGCTACATATTTTATTTCTCCTTACGCTATCATCATGGTGACTTTTCGGTTTTAGGGACTACCAATATTACCTTACATTGTGAAGCATGATAATGTCATCGACACTTGCTCTACTGGACACCTCTTAGAGGTTGACGTTGGAAGAATAATAGAGTAGGAGAAGGTGGTCACCTTGTCCTGGCATCCCGTCCGTAATTGTCATCCTTACAAAGTAAGCGCCTATACATGAACCACATTGTATCAGCTACACGAGAGTTGTTTAGGTATCATTCACACACCTCTCCATTCAACATGTTTCTTATTTCTGAGCTATGTCCATGGAGATCTCATACCTTTGTGACTTTCTCGGCAGCACGGCGAGGATTTTATGACTATGGCTCGAATGTTTGAGCGTCCCCTATCCTCTTTTGTGGCGCGCGCAACCGTTTTACAGCTGAAAGCCGCAGGCGTCTGTCGTGGCGCCATGAACTCCATCGGACTAGGAGATTTATCAACGCCAAATGTGTAGGATATCCTTCTCGCTCGTACAACATGCAAAACAGAAAACGACGTTTAGTCTGTGACAAGGATACTGGGAGAAGTTGGAGATTCCTAAAACTTTTGGAATAAACTCTACCACTACAGTATTACATGTCATGGACAACACCCACAAAAACCTCGAGCAATTCACGAGTCTGGGCGGTCCAAAGTTTAAGTTTATGTATATATATTTCATCTCATCCTTGTTTACGTTCATTACCATGGCTAGCCGTGTTATCAACATTGGAAGCCAATAATAAGTGCAAGAGTTTTCTTCTAAAATATGGTATGCACCGTACCACTCCCGACACTTTTACTTTCCGGATATAATCTAGGGTTTAGGGCACTTGGAGTTTATACATGAATGTCAAATTAAATAGTAAAAATAATATTAAAAATCTATGACACTTGTATTGGTTGTACCTCAATGTGTAATAACAATGTCCTACAAATGAATCAGTTATGGTACATTGGGATGGATGTGAGGTTTATCAAATTCCTTCTATTCCTTAGACAGAAGATCATTTAGATTGTGAACGTTGTCCAAGAGATTTACTGAGCTATTTAGGGTGTTTACATCGGGGCTGAAACTACTGGAAAGTATTACCACCTAACATTTTACTTTATTTTATTTTTAAAAATAAGAAAATGCAATTTTTATTTTTGTTTTTTTTATATTTTTTTTGGGCCATACTCAACATTTTGAGTACAGTATGTTTCTTTGAGTAGATTTCTTTTTCTTATTTTTAGGGTTTATATTTTTGGGAACAAATAATTTACTTTTGTTGACTATGATTGGTGGTTAGATTGTGTCTGCGGGTCTTAGAAAATAGAAACAATCTTATTCGTTGGTGTACCTTGGGTGTTACTCATCCTGTCAAACACCAAATCTAGATGCTACACACTCATAAATGCCGGAAAACACCTCAACGCACCTCCTGATAACACAGTTCCAAGCTGGCTCCTTCCTTGCACTTGCGACACACGTAGATGTCACTGCAATGCACGATTTAGACCTGACTTACTATGCGTAATAGGTCTCCCATACCAGGGCACACCCCCACAACATCCCTACGACAACATTGTCATCCAATACGTTGAATTCACATATTGTAACGATAGATTTCCGCAAGAAACCATCACAAATCAATTCAACAAATGTCAACCACTACTAGACTCAATAGTTTCCCGTGGGTGGAAAGTCAACCCTCTTATAGTCATCACCTCAGGCGCCAGAGGCACAACTCACACACCCTCCATGACTTCATTAGAAACCACATTTTAACTAACCAAAAAACAAATCAAACACACATTCAAATCAATTAACACAATAGCTATAAGACACGCCGCATTAATTCTTCTACATAAATGAAAACTAGAAAACCACCAAACCCTCCTCACCAATTTCGAGCCACCATGACAAACAAAAGGGCGGGTAGTGGTGCAAACCATCACATTAGCGGTACCGCTTCTTGATCGAGCCTTTCGGGTAGGGCCGGGTGGTTGATAATATTTTCCTGCCATATACTCACAGACAGCCCCAAGCCATGCGTACTGCTCAAACGAGCCCGTCGGAGTTCGAACTCGGACCAACACAATTACAAACGTCCCACACCTCAACTGTCACGGACATGCCATACTGGGTATTATCCACACCCCATGAGTTTACCGTGATCAGCCTTACTTCTCGGAGATTTCCTAGATTCCGTATATTTTGCAAGTTCAAGTTTTCTGGAAGGTTCTAGAACCTTCCACTAGTTTCCGAAAGCTTCCGTATAGCTCTAGTAGTTTCCGGAAGCTTCCACAAGCTTCCAGATAGTTCTAGTAGTTTCCAGAAGGTTCTCTAAGCTTCCGGAAGGTTCCATAAGGATCCAATTGTTTCAGGAAGGTTCCATAAACTTCCGGAAGGTTCCGCTTGACCTTCCTAGATTCCGGAAGCTCCCACGAGTCTCCGGAAGGTTCCATAGGAGCTTCTAGGACCTTACTCCGAAAGTTTCTTCTAGCCTAGTATATATAGAGAGTTGAAGGTCGTTGTTCTTCACTCTCTTCAACACCAAATTGTCTCTACTTTTCCAGGTCATCAATACTACTGCTTCTCTTACTTTGAGTGTCGTTAAGTCTTGTGTGAGGAATCCCCTCACTTCTAGTTTATCTTGGTCTCCTTTTGGAGTCTCCTCAATCTTGTCTTTGATAAATGCCTTGGAGTTCTTTGTCCGCAACAAGAAAAGAGAGTATTTGACTACATTCCTGTCCGAGAGATTCTACGTTTAGTATTTCCTATAGAAGTTTCGTTTTAGAATTTTCATGAAAGTTTTTGCGTGGACTTGAACCGACTTCCGTTATCACCAAGTCCTGTTGTTCTGTAAGACGTTTTCTCTTAGATCAAAGATCAACTTAGAGACGTCCTCATCCGACGCAGGTGAAGAATTCTATTTGAACCTCTTGAGATCACCTCTTCCCGTCATTATCCCTGTCTGACAGAACGGAAATCTTTGTTACTTCATCTACTTGTGAATCTTCAAGCTTTTGTATTCCAAGATGGGCGACTTATCAAATCTCGAGATGCACGATATGATCGTCATGATCACGACAACTACAACGGAGAGAATGCCAACATACGTCATGCCACAACAACACCAAGCGGCTCTCACTCAAGTCCATGTGGCACTTCCTATCGCAAACCAAGTACCACATCTACAAGCACCTAAAGAGCCTCGAGTGAGCTTGCGGACAAGTTTGATGGCGATTGCACTAAGCTTCGAGATTTTGTCAATCAAATTTGACTTGTCTTTCGTCTCCAACCTCAAAGATACTCAACGGAAGAAATACAAGTCGGGTTCATCGGGACCTTGCTTCACCGGAACAGCGTTATCGTGATTCTCATCGCTTCTTGGAGAAAAACTCTCCAATCTTGTGAAGCCGCGACCAGGTTTTGGAAGAATCGAGCGCGAACGTTTGGAGAAAGAGATCGAAGACTTTGTAGCGATCGCAAAACTCCGTTCCTCTAACAATGCGTTCGCGTTCGCGTCGAAGATACGTTGCGAGTTTCAACAAATTTCTTGTGACTTGGATTGGAACGAATCATTTCTCAT
Organism: Bryum argenteum; assembly: GCA_037043015.1. Classification (NCBI taxonomy): domain Eukaryota; kingdom Viridiplantae; phylum Streptophyta; class Bryopsida; order Bryales; family Bryaceae; genus Bryum; species Bryum argenteum. The sequence continues at coordinate 3,525,680 of CM073331.1, read as the reverse complement.
CACCACGTTTCGATGGGGACTTCGGGACGATATCAAGACCTTGTTCTTTGAACTTGCCCAAATAACGACGCTTCGGAGGCTATTACTCAAGAATCGATCGCGACAACCGATTGTTCGGAAAGAATGCAAGAGCGGCGATTGCTCTTTGGATCGTGTCGGCGGACTACGCGCCCCATCTCGCCAGACACCTCCCCACACTTCAACGATGGAACCCATGCAAATCGACACTTCAAAAGTTAAGTTGTCCGAAGAAGAGAAAAAACGACGTCGCAGAAGAACACCTATATCTTGTATTGTGGAGAAAAGGACCACGGTTGGAGAATCGCTGCAAAACTTCGTGAGGTCAAAACCGCATAAGTTTCGAGGCACTTCGAGCGCTTCCGAAAGATAACCACGAGAGTTCATGCCGGAAACGACAACGGCCACCACAAGAGGAACCGTCACGGGTGACAAATGTTGCCACGCCGTCGTGCCCTATCTTATCTTCTCGAACCTCTCGTTGTTTTAATATCCCGCTTATAATAGATTTTTATCCGCATAGTATAAAAGTCAAAGCTATCTTAGATTCCGGAAAGATCTCTTGTTTTTTTATTGATACGGACCTTGTCAAACGTCATAACCCGCCTATAGTTCCTAAGAAATACCCCGTAGCGATGGAGGTTATTGACGGTAGACCCCGATGGTATCGGGAGATGTTACCTACGAAACTAAACCGTTGAATATTATCCTAGACGGTCACCAAAGTATTGTTGTTTTTTCAATATCATTAGTTCTCCTCGAATCCTCTTGTCCTAGGTCTTTTCTTGGTTAGAAATGGTCAATCCAGATATAGACCGAAAAAACGTGGCTAACGTGACGTTTTTAGCTCCCCATATGCCTTCAAATAATCTGAAGTCTTTGCTGCTACAAAGTCAAAAGATCCGAGGTCAAAATTCGGCGATGGTCGGTCTGCGAGCCATTATGAGGGGCTGCGCAAAGGCGGGAATATGTTTGCAATTTATGCAATTCCGTCATCACAACCTCGTTCGTAAACTAGCTAAACTACCAAAGACAATATATGAAGAGTTTTGGACGTGTTCGAGAAGAAGAATCTTGACATACTTCCTCAACACCGACCCTATGATTGTGGCATCGAGCTTCAAGAAGGTGCACAACCACCATTTGGCCCGATCTCTGATCTTTCGCGAAACGAGCTTGCTGCATTGCGAGATTACACTTGATGAAAATCTTGCAAAGAATTTCATCCGACACTCCAAATCACTGCGGAGCTCCTATTCTATTTGTCAAGAAGAAGGACGGTTCCCTTCGGATGTCGTGGATTACCGCGGCTGAATAAGGTTACGATCGAGAATCGGTATCCATTACCACTATCTCTCGACTCCTCGACCAACTCTCGTCAAGAAAGATCTACACCAAGATCGATCTTCGTGGAGCGTCTAACCCCGCAGTACGTGATCGAGGAAGGTGACGAGTGGAAGATCGCATTCGAACGGCGTATGGACATTTCGAATACAATGTCATGCCTTTTGGTCTTACCAACGCGCGTCTGCATCTTCCAACACTTAATGAACGACGTGTTCCCGGTAGTTCCCGGACGACTTTGTTGTTTGCTACCTCGACGACATATTGGTGTTCTCCAAGAATGAAGAAGATCACACCAACCATGTCCGATTGGTATTGAAGAAGCTTTGCGCCACTGCGGGTTTGACGCCAAGTTGGAAAAGTCGTCTTTCACCAACCTCAAGTCGAATTCCTGGCTACATCATTTCGGGAGAGGGGTCTATCCATGGACCCAAAGAAGATTGAAACAGTCGTTGATTGGCGGAAACCAACTACCGCTTCGGGACGTCAATGTTTCCTTGGTTTTGCCAACTTCTATCGAATCTTTATTCGAAATTACTCTAAGATTGCTCGCCCGTTGGCCGATTGACTTGCAAGGACAAGCTCGAGTGGACTACGACGCGACGAAGCTTTCGAGGTTTTGAAGAAGGCGTTCTGACGGTAACTTATACTTCGCACTTCGATTTCCGTGCCGTTCTTCCTAAAACGGATGCTTCGATTTTGCCCTTGAGCGGTCCTTTCACAATCCGACGACGACGGACGCCTCCATCCCGTCGCGTTCACTCGCGAAAATTCTATCTTCTGGTGAGATCAATTCACGAGATTCACGACAAGGAAAGATTTTAGCTATCGTCGACTCTTTCCAAGAATGGCGTCACTTCCTCAAGGTGCTTCGATGTCTCGTCGCGATTCATACCGATCACAAGAACCTTGAGTATTTCATGTATGCTGCGAGTCTTAAATCGTCGACAAGCCCGTTGGAGTATATCGTTGTCGCGATTCAACTTTGTGTCACGTCACCCCCTCTCTCAACAAATTCGTTCCGGTGCACTTTCTAGGCGAACATACCTTGCGCCTAAAGAAGGTGATGCGAAGATACGATCAACAGGGACTACCTCATCAAGCCCGAGCAACTTTTCAAGACCGTCAAGACCACAATTTCGGTGGATGCATCTTTTCTCGAAGATATCCGAGTAAGTTTACAATCTGATCCTTTGGCCTCGAGAGTCAAGAGCAATCCTAGCGTCTCCAATGTTGAAGAATCTCCATGTCGAGACTCTCAAGTCTTAGATTCAGAGGTTATAGATTCGGATTCCCCGAATCAACCTGCTTCCAGTTCACAAGCTTCCACGTCGCGTGAAACTCCCCAAGATGATGCAGATCCAAGATTCCAGTTTCGAGATGGCCTACTATATTATCAGGGACTACTCTATGTCCCTGAAGGCCCATGCCGACTTCGAGTGCTCCAGTCTCGACACGACTTTCCATCGGCAGGATACTTTGGTTACAACAAGACTATGAAACTGTTATCCAGAGACTTTTGGTGGCCTCAAATGTGGAAAACCGTGAAGGACTATGTCACAACGTGTGACATCATTTCTAGATCCAAGATCGCTCATCATCGGCCGTGCGGGTTCTTGACCGTTGCGATTCCGAAACCCCCATGGACATCCATATCCACGGACTTTATTGTGACCTTCCAACGCCCAACACCTTTGATTCCATCTTCGTTGTTGTGGACCGGTGACCAAGATGGCTCACTTCATTCCGTGCCACAAGACAATTACCGGAGAAGAAAACAAAGAAGACTCTTTGTAGACAATGTCTACAGACTCCACGGCCTTCCCAACGACGACATCATTTCCGATCGTGGAACGCACCACATCAAGTTCGCGGTCTTTGTTCAAGATTCTCGTGGAAATCGTTTATCTTCAAGATACCATCCTCGGGACCGACGGACAAACCGAGCGCGTCAATCAAGTGTTGGAAAGAAGATTATGCGCACCATCAACTACCATCAAGACAATTGGGTGGAGTTGTTGCCGCTCGCCGAGTTTGCCTACAACAACACGCGTTGCGGGGGTGTCTTTCTCAACGCACCCTTTTTCGCAAACTACGGCCATCATCCTGGATTGATCAATTCAATCTAAACATTTAATCGAATCGAGTACGCCACGCATCTTGCTACTCGATTGTCCGATATCTAAAGCAGATGAAGCGAGCCTCCTCGAAGCCCAAAGCAAGACCAAGACAAACGCCGATGCGCCTCGTAGAACATCCAACCATCTCTATTGGTGACAAGGTATGGCTATCATGTCGAAATTTGAGGACTCGCCGGCCATCTCGACAAACTCGACTACCGTCGCCTTGGACCATTCAAAGTGGTCAAACAAATCAACAAGGTGGCTTACCGGTTGGAGTTACTCGCCTCTATGAAGATTCATCCAGATTTTCCATGTATCTCTCCTCGATCCGTCTGAGGAATCTACGTTACGGCGGGATTCAAGAACCTCCTACACCGATCGAGATGAAAGCGATGAAGAATTTGAAGTCTCGGAGGTTCTAGACTCGCATCCACCGTCGACAACTCGAATATCTTGTGCATTAGCGGGGCTACGACGTCGTGAAAGAACCCGGGAGCTGCGCCTCAAACCTCAAGAACTCTCCCGAGTTAATTGAAGGTTCCATCGCCGATACCCTCGAAATTAAAGCGTTTAGGTTCAATGCATCCGAATCGCCACCGCACCAAGTCTGTAAGTTTTCTCTTGCAGTGCGGTGCGGATCTGAGACTTTGAACCAAAACGATGGGGGTATATCGACGAAGCGACGACAGCGCTTCTGTCTCTTCGATTTTACGAGGCGAGCCATCGAACTCACGTCGGCCGAAAATTTGGTAAGGCCGCGAGCGCCACCTCGACGATGTCTCAAGTCGCCAACCAGCGCCGACATTCGATTTTCACGGTATTCGTATCCCGTATATTTACTCTTTTTGTCTAGTCCACGTGAAACCCACGTGAACATTCTCGTTTTATGTTTTATTGGTTCGTGTGGGAACTCGTGGAACTCGTTCCTTGAAGGGGGGGTGATGTCACGGACATGCCATACTGGGTATTATCCACACCCCATGAGTTTACCGTGATCAGCCTTACTTCTCGGAGATTTCCTAGATTCCGTATATTTTGCAAGTTCAAGTTTTTTGGAAGGTTTTAGAACCTTCCACTAGTTTCCGAAAGCTTCCGTATAGCTCTAGTAGTTTCCGGAAGCTTCCACAAGCTTCCAGATAATTCTAGTAGTTTCCAGAAGGTTCTCTAAGCTTCCGGAAGGTTCCATAAGGATCCAATTGTTTCCGGAAGGTTCCATAAACTTCCGGAAGGTTCCGCTTGACCTTCCTAGATTCCGGAAGCTCCCACGAGTCTCCGGAAGGTTCCGCTTGACCTTCCTAGATTCCGGAAGCTCCCACGAGTCTCCGGAAGGTTCCATAGGAGCTTCTAGGACCTTACTCCGGAAGTTTCTTCTAGCCTAGTATATATAGAGAGTTGAAGGTCGTTGTTCTTCACTCTCTTCAACACCAGTTGTACCTACTTTTCCAGTCATCAATACTACTCTCTGTTCTCTTACTTTGAGTGTCGTTCTGAGTCTTGTGTGAGGAATCCCCTCACTTCTAGTTTATCTTGGTCTCCTTTTGGAGTCTCCCCTCAATCTTGTCTTTGATCCTGCCTTGGAGTTGTTGTCCGCAACATCAACCACCCTAGGACTGCACGGCTTGGTGACCACAAACCCACCTAAATCCCACTTAAAGCACCTATTGCATTGCCAAAACACTCACATCTCAAATAGCTCTCTCTTTATTACTTTAGTTTAATTTTATCTCGGTTACTATAGTTCAGTTCAATTTCGTATAGTTTAGTGTCTATTCCCGTAAGGGGTGAGTAGTTATGTTCTATTACCTTCTTTGTCCTGTGGCCATTGAGGTAAAGACATTACGAACAGACGCTGTATTCACGCCAATCTTCGATTTGAAGATTGGAGTTCTTATCTATCTATCTATCTACCTTGGGTGTTTGTTAGAAGCAATCTTATTCATTAGTATACCTTGGGTGTTTGTTTATTAAAAATCCTTTTCATCATTCATGTATCTTAATACCATCGTCAATCAGCTAACCCATTTATTCAATTGAAAAATGATTAGGGTTTGGATTGAGTTCCTTAATTTTCACTACTAGAGCGTTACACTGGTAACTAGTAAACCGTTCGAATAAATTAAAAAACAATACATAAAGTGTAAATTTTAGCTATGAGAATAGGTGAAGTTTTTCATTGGAGAGCAACCTATGGCCAACATTTATAATAGTTTTGGCTTAGGCAACTATATACAAAGATCTTTATGAGTACCATAATAGAATCAAGGTTACCTAAGTGCAGGAATATTCTTGTACCTGCTAATCTTAACCACGTACATCTCCTTGACAATATATGTACCTCAAAAATATTTATTATGTTCTTACAAATACTCATATACATAAAAAGGTTAAAATTACATATGTATGTAAAAGATTTTTTCTCCCAAATTCTTTAGGAAACAATGAGTGTAATTTCTCTAAACTAGAGTTATGAACATTATCATCTGTTGGCAATAATACGGACGCATTTTTTAAAATGCACCAAGAATGCTCCCAAAAATGCACCAAGAATTGTAGTAATTTCTTGAGAAGAGGGATAGTATGATTTTCACCGCAAAGAGAACTAGTGATAGTAATCTCACGTCGACACTTGTAGAGATGACACATTTTTTGTTATTGTGTGTTTGGAGTACTTGGCTTAGAACCACCAGGAATACCAAACAAGTTATCTCTGAAGGCTTCTTGTGTTTTTGAAAGGTCACAAACTCACAATTGCGTTTTTCTACCAATCGTGGTTCTATTGTTAACAAAATAGGGGAAACAATCATGTTACTATTTTTGTTGTCCTATGTGGACTTGAAAATTTAATGTTGTGTTTTAAAATTCCTAAACTTGGAATTGGGCTTTAAAGATTTCACCACACCTACACTTAGGTACATATCTCCTTACCTACACCAAACTACTCCAAATATGAAAATTGGAGTCTAAGGGCCGCTTTAGAGGAGTCATTGATGAGGGCATTTCATGATGAAATTTACACTTGTGATATGTCTCGTTCTTAAAATTATCCCCAAAAACTCTACCTAGGGAGTCAAGACCGATCTTCGGAAATTATATCATAACGGTTGGGGGACAAGTTATGGATCTAGGGTTCAGGGCTCAGCGATCAGGGTTTATTACATACATGAACATATAATACAATACTATCTGCAAAAAAATATTTAAAAATAGGGAAAAAAAAACAAACAAAAAAATGTTTTAGCATCATTTCAGAAAAAACGTAGTGAAGATTTTAGGGTTTAGTATACAACATATGTAAAGACATAGTGGATCTGAATACAAACTTAAGTTGCATATATATCCGATAACGAGAGTAGAATACATTGACAGAACATGCACATGTACTGCCGGGAAGCTTACTCAAATCTCAAATTTGTGATCCTGGTCACAGGTCTTCAGATTTGCTTCCAGATTGTAAGTACAAAAAAATCTAAATTTGCACGATGACATAGTATTAAGGAGTTTAGAAAAAAAAGATAGAGAGAAAAGTGTTTGATGAAATTGACAGAATCGATTTGACAAATGAGACGACAAAGAAGTGTTTGTGTTGTACGTAATTTTGGACGAGTCTTGTTATGCCCCTTTCGAAACCACTAGCATAAGTGTAAAAAATGATGAGTCTGTCCGATAGGTAGTAAAACCTGGTTATATATTTCGATTTTAAAGTACTTTGGGAAGTGTTTGCTTCAAAAAATACTGAGTCCCATCCAAATATTGTCATTGAATTGAACGCAGGACAGTGATTGCAGAGTCTTCTTTAGGGTGAGTCCATGACACACTTGTGAACAAACTGAAGAATGAGGAAGTGTAAGCAGTAAGAACTCACAGGAGGGATGCCGGCTTGGATCGCAAGTTGAGTTGCAGCTAGAGTCGATGAAGGAGTCATCTCTGTTGGTCTCACGACCACGGTGTCACCTCTAGGTATCAGTCAATCCACATTCCAAAAGGTTCTCCCTAAACTTATCATAAGAGATGGTAATCTACTCGGAAGGAGCCAGCACACGCATGAGCACAGAATTTCGAAGGAAAAATTCCTTTGATGAAGATAAGACCCCGAACCAGTCACTCCTATCGGTGCTCGTATCGGCTAGAAGGTGCTTCTTTTCGGTGCCCGTGTAGATGTACAACTTCTAGCCGTCTGATCGGCTAATGCGAAGGAAAGACACCTAGACAATTAAGAGGAACACATTCTAGTAAGATTAACTAGCTCAATACTCGAATAGCATCTATTCAGATTGTGAGGGGCCATGAACAAGTGATAAGAGCTCATGTGCTTTTCACACAGTACATTATCTTCAACCTAACGAAGTTGAACACTTTTTACACTGTACGCTCATGTTGCAAACCTAAACCCTAAGTAAAATTCAGGGTATTCACTCATACCACAAACGCTGCTGAGATTCTAGATTTAAAGATGCTTCTGAAGGTTGCAAATCAAACATCAATATACCACACAATGTAAAACAACATTCACCTTCAGGCGCCTTGTAGTTCAAGGGTGGTGCCATCGAGGCATGTGTCGCAGGTGAGTTGGAGATCTCGCTCCCCGTACTTGACCGGCAACAAGGACCTTCCCGAAGAGCGCCTCTTGCAAAATAAACCCCCGCAGAACCGGTAGTAAGAACGTTGCGTAAGAAAACAGTCTTGCGCCAAGGAATGAGCCAAAAGAATATTGAAGCCGTAACATTCAATAAAACGTTTCCTGGCTTCTTTCGGTACAAGCGCGAACTAAACGATGTTTCACCGTAGCAGACGTCATAGAAGGAGATACTCAATTGACCAGCGTTAAAGCGCATTCGACTATGGATGGGAATCTGAGATAATGGGAAGAGTTGGACCTGGATGCCGACTTGCACATTCTCTGCATCTTGCATTTGCTAGATGGATGCCCATACTCCGTTTCTCGGAGCGCACAACACTCTCCCGAGCTGTGTGAAAACGAGTGACGCGTCCGGGAACCATTCCCGCAGCGTGGTCCAGTACTCCGGAGGCATGAAGAACCGCTGCAGCTGCTGCTTGCATACGCTCGATGGCATCTCTCATATCTAAATTTAGACAAAAATTGACTTCGGCTTCGAAGGACGTCCGGCAAAGCGGGCAGAGGGGCTGCAGCAAACTGAACATAACTTACTCAAACAGCTGCGATAGACTCTCTGAGAAGTCGAGCACTGTACGTGTGCCAGAAAAGTGCTTAAATTCTTGTAACCAACGGAGTGGATAGCATCAGATCCAAGTAATAGACAAAACTAGTATTGTACTGCATATAGAAACTTGGGACGTATAGCATAAAACTACTGCACCAAGATAGTCTTCGGAAGCAAACGATATGAACTTGGTCCAACTTAAAGACATACAAGTTCCACATGTTTCTGAAAATGCATGCAATGGTCGGGAGGGGCAACGTACTGTACGAGAAAGTAAAGAGTGTAGTGCGTGGGCAAATTCATAAAACAATGTTTCAACTTCGCAGTGATTCAGAATTGGGGGTGTGTTTCCGTCGAGAGCGGCAAAACTGCATGCTAAAGCTACAACCTGCACAGACGACGACCATGAAATTATTTCCATGTTAATTTATCTGCTAGATTTTAAAAAGAACGGCATACACCAATTCTGAGTGAACCTTACATTACGAACCAATTGAAAAACAAATAGGATAGTAAACGTACTGGGAGTTGGTACTCAGAGTCAGATATCCTCCGACAGCCTTTCAATGTGAAATGGGCACAACCAAGAAATTTTCCGGGTCGTGCATATAAGTCCAAGCATATATGTCCAAGATCACCCTGCAAAAGTAATGGCAAGGCTTAGAATAGCCCTTCGAGAGCACTAAAGGATGAGATTCCAAGCAGGTTAAAAGTGAAATGCAATTCTTGCGGATTCCCTAATCTATAACTTAACATACAATGAACTTCCCTGAAGCTGTAGATCAGTCAGCATTATAGTAATAAAGTGATGATAGCTGTAAGTGATAATGTCATGAACTGAAATACCTTAACAGAGTGTCGCAGGGACATTTTTTGAACGGCTGGATGCCATGCTTATCCGGGAGCTAAAGGTACTTGCTCAAACGTAGCTCCAAACAAAGAATGGCACATTATCCTCAAGGCTTTGATACATTGTCCAACAGGAAAGTACGACGCAACAACCTGCTCCAACCACACGGACATTTCCAAAGTTCAACAACCAAGTTAAAGTCCGTTCCGGAACCCAACGAAGTCCGAACTTCTAGGTAACACTTAAGAAAGACGAACAAAGGTACGATATCCAATTCAAGTTCGAATTTCACCAGGCTTGACTGACATTGGCGTAAAGAAACCAGGAAGTCATTTCTCGAAAAAGAGGGGTACATCATACAGTCCAACCGCTCAAACTTACCCCTCCATTTAAGTCAAAGGTCCGAGCTTTCTGAAGGCCATCATAGTCGGTTTCATCCCGAGGGTCTATTATAGTAGAGCTGCGGGATGTATCCATCTGCTTCTGAAGCTCCGCCAACATTTTCGTTTCCTGCAACCCATTGAGAATTTCCCACGTATTTGAGATTCTGAAAATCACTCTAGCACATAGTCCGATTATTCGTCGGACATACAATCTTGGTAGAACTGACATGACCCAACGTGATCAATTATTGCACAATAACTCAAAGGATGGAGCAGTATAATTAGAACTTCGTCTGCGTTGCAAAACATCGTGTCAACCTCTCATTCTAGATACACAAACAATGAACTACGACACGGGAAGACGACTTGTGAGCTTGATTTCGTTTGCCTTGCCTCGAATACGAATGTTCAGCTCTTCTAAGAGAGAAAACTGCAGCTTTGGTGTCTCTGCCATAGCATTTGCAAACTCCGCATAAGAGTTGTATCCAAGGAATAGATCACCATCAAATGAGCGTGTAAATGTGCCAGAAATCATCCAAAAGAGTTAATCACTGCTTTCAGAACACAATTCCTCGTTACCGTTTCGGCCAGCTTCAAGAAACCTTGCACTACCGTTGATGTGCAGCAAACCTATCCATGTGAACGTCCAGAATGTCCACCGAATCAAAGTCCAGCAACTAACGTCCCACACCATAAATGCACTTGACACGTCAGCTATGTCATTATGTTTCCTTAAACACACGTTGACACGATTGTGCGTCAAAATAAACACCAATGTCACTATTGACATCCACGTGGGACAAACACCAATTTGTCCTAGTCACCCCTATCCTCCACATAAGCCTTCCACATCACCAAGGCATTCCACGTAGGATTTATGAATATGTCAAAAGTAACACACTTAACGTCGCCCATGTCACTTTAAACGTCATCAATGTTAAAAGAAAGGTGCTGACGTGGATCATGAATATATTTAATCATTCAAATATTACTGGAGGGTAAAAAATGAAGTGCTAAAGTTACCCCCCCGGGGGCGTACATGTCAACGTTGACGTGGTTCTGTTCGTTTTAACACGGTTTTGTTCTTCCAAAATCCATGAGTGTTACTATGACACTCGATGTTAAACCATAGTCAATAGTGACGGAAGTATGTTAAACCGATTAACATGCAAAAAGTCATTGTGGTCAAGTTACCCACACTAATTTTGACTAGTCTGGATAAACGTCACTTTTGACGCGAAATAACGCGGGACACATCATTGTTTTCCTCTAGTGTACGAATCTGATTGTCTTGGCACTTTTTATTTAGTATGCTATCTCTGTATAAAAATGGTAGCATACATTGTGATTTGTCTCCCGACAACATCTTATTACACAAAGAAGAAGATAATATATACATAGGTGTTTGTGATTGGGGATTTGCATGTAAAATAGAGTTTCCTCTGCTATCCAACTATGTATATCCATCACAAAAAGAATTGGAGGCTGATAGAATAAGACAGCCTTGGGTGGATCCATCTTTAATGAGTGTTTATCGATCAGAAGTAGCTAAATTTAGTTTAGCTACTGATGTGTATGTTACATCAAGGATAGCATCTTGGATAATAGGGCTCTTTGATGAAGAAAATGACATTTTGTCCACAGATTATGAGATATACACTCATGGCCTACGGTTGCTCAGTAGTGAACCTTCAAACGAACGTTATAATACCCTTTTACAAAGAGTAAAGGGATTCCAACGGTCAATATCCATTTTGAGGAATGATCCAATGAAATGTTATCGTAAAATAAAATAGAGACCATGTTTGAGACCATTGATGTATATTTTAATATTCTAAATATATAAATTTGATATTTATTTTTAAATATTTTCTGTATCAACTTATTTGAAGTTTATGAATGTTTTATAGCTTTAGGCAATCCAAGTTGAACGTGCTCAACGGCACGGGTCCCACTAGTTAGATCACATTAAAACATCTTATAATATTAAACACATCTATTTTTCTCACATGTCACATGCTCTACTAAAATTTAAAGTTTTACTCACTTTTTGATAGAGACAAAGTATGTAGATCAATAGGAAAGGCCTTTACAAACAAATGAAACAGAGTAGGATATGTACTCCTCCACAATGAAGCTCTACACTCTGCTAGGCTCCGAGCACAATCAACCCAAGCACCATAACCTTCCTAAAGTTACTAGATAAGAAGTCGTATCAAAATCATACTTTGCACATAGCTCCTTTTCTGACACACATGTTGTCACATACATTCTAGTATATACAATCATATATTTTGAACCAACAAAACCACTTGAATTAAAGAAATCACAGAAAAAAACATTTGCCATACTCATATTTTGTGTACACCGTAAGAATATTAGTATTGAAACCATTGAACAAGGAAATATTCAAATCAATATTTAATACCTTACAAGTTTAGCAACCGTTTATACCCTTTCACACAACCAAAAATACAAGTTAATAAAAGTAAGGAATGTAATTCACTTACTTATTATATTTATAATATCCCTATAAACTTCAACCTACGACCCCTTCCTAATTTTGGAAAAACAAACCTCTTAAATTTCTACTACACTATCGGTGCTATATGGATGCTTCATTTCTTCCACCACAATACATGGGTGGTCATTGCATACGTGAAAAAGCCGGATATGAAATATACAATGAATTCAAAAAGCCAAAAGACTTCCCGGTTATCAAATATATTTAGAGCCGAATTAATGGCGATACATTCTACACCTAAAATGATCACCAATGAATATCCCAATGAACCCTCACACATATTCATTGACTGCCTAATTGGACTATATAATATCAAAACACAATCAAAACACCATGCTCACAATAACAACCACCTGGATAAAATCATTTTATAAGAAATAGCTACTCTATTACAACAAAGAACACAACATACAACTCTAAACAAAGTACACGTACATGCAAAAAAAAATGAATATGAAAAAGCTCATGAACCAGCTAAAAAAAGCAAAAATGAAGATTTTTACAATGCAACATTGCCACATGAATTTGCACACTCTACATCATACTACTTCCAAAAAGACAAGTGGTCTTTCTATGGAGGAAACTCCAAATGAAGGCCTTATACGGTTTCTTAAAGAAAATAATCTAATAGATATTGCAAGAAATTTTCTAAACAACACTAATATTGACGACGAACTATCTGATGAACAAACAAACTCGCAAAAAACATGTCATCTCAAATTACAACATGGGCAATATATGTGCAATGCTAGAAAACAATAATTGTTTGGCAGAGAAGCATATCTGTCAGCCTCATGCTCGATATTCAACTTTTAAGACGCATAGACATGGTTACACGTTCTTCTCAAATTTAACCCCTAAACTACCAAGGCCTCCGATTAGGAGATTTGCGATTTCGGGCAGCCTAAGTTAAGATGTTAAAAAGTAATATTTTTGCCTACGATTTTTACAGGATGTTCCCCATACTACAAGGTGTATGTGGGAAAATTTGCAAAGTCAAACTCCACCTATGGGGTTCTTAAACGCAAATTTTAGTTTTCAGCCATGGGGCGGGCAAAAAAAAACTTTTTATTTTTACCTTTTTAAATTTTTTTTTTTGGAAATATTCTCTTGATTGATTTTTTACTTAGGTTTCCAAGTGACCCAAGTTGAAACTTTTACCAATCCTGCAAGGACACCCTTCAAAAATTACAAGAGCTAGATTCAAAGTTTTCTTCGATGCTTCAGTTTTTTCTTTCAAAATTTGCCAAAATTTGAGATTTTGGAATTTTTCGAATTTCTTTTTTCTTGAAACTCAAAAACTCAAGAAGGTATATACTCACCGTTCATTTTCCCCATATACCATATACAATAAACGTGGTGCATGTTTTACCAAATGCTTGATTTCTACCTCCTTCTAGTAAATAAATTGCATGAAGGTTCAAAAAGCAAAATGAGTGTCTAAAATTTTGCATGGGCATGCCCAACTTAGTTATATACATGGAAAAAAATATGAGCTAAATGTTTAAGGTAATAAGCATCACGTTTTCCTTTGCACAAAGTCGACTATGTTTACTGAAAAAAAACTGCATCAACTTTGAATGTTATAATCTTACACATGGCTCTGATCCAACGGTTGAAAATTCAGCGACTACCTCTAATAATAGTTCTCTTCAAGATCATACGATCATGCAAAGTTGTTTGGGAAATCAAGAAAATTATTAATTTCGTTAAAAAATCAAGATGCTATACTCTTATGAATGTCGGCTCATTCAATGAGAACCCACTAGAGAATACATTCTCGTCATGGTTACTCCCATGCACATGCCATTGCAATGCAAGACTTTACCCCTAAAGATCCACAATGTTTTGGGAGCTTGAAATCCCAACACTAACCACTGTGTACTAATGCGGGTACGTCCAATATTTTGGAAATTTTTGATAACTTCAACCCTAGGATCTTGAAGTAGACTACCATAGGTAGTAGTGCAAAAAATTTCAACCGTTGGATCATCACTGAATGTGAGATCATAACATTTGAAGTTGACTGTAATTTTTTTTTGGCCTTGACCGTAAAAGCCGAATCGGTGGCCGTGGTCGTTTAGGGGTTAAAGTAGACTTATTATGTATCAAGGGACATCTGTATCAATCGAATCCTTCTACAACTCCTAATAATCACCTGATCATACAATTTATAGAATTTACATATTGTAATGACACATTTCACCTAAAAGAATAAATAGAAAAGTATCAACCTCTTATGGATGACATTAAAGATAAAGGTTGGACGATAGAGCCACTAATAGTTATCATGGCACGAGCTTGAGCATCCACATACATCTCCTCTATGAAGATTTTTCAAGAAAATTATAAATAATAATACACTATGCTATATCTATTTTACTACACAAAAGCAAAACAGAAACCAATGGACCATTACCAATAAACACGCAACCCCAATAAAACCAAAAGTTCAAAATAGTGATCATTTAACCACCTTTATTTACAGAGAAAGTAATCTTGTCTCACAAAGGGTACGTGGGCCCACGTTGATGTAAATTTAGTGAAAATAGCACCCCGTGTAAAATGATGCTTAGACGAGACCGTAGCGATTCGAACTCGGACCACCGTTACAACACAAATATATCTTTACCAAATATCCGGGTAATGTGAACAATGTGAGTGACGACCAACTAGATCAATAACCTACATTTATACCAATGTGTAGAAAACCAACAAACAAATCACAACCTATATAATAATATATTAGGTTACTAGTTTAACCCCTAAATTTCCTTGGTGTTTTTTGGCACCTTGAATACTCAAAACTGCAATTCTCTACCTCTAAGCACTCGTGGGGGTGTGGACCAATTTCTTCTCCTTTTTTAAGACTTCCAAACGTAAGATCTTGTACCTAAGAGTATGCTTGATTACAATTCAAAAAATTGACCGTTGGATGTTTACCATTTGAGAGATTATAACATTCAAAGTTTGTCTTCCAAGTTTTTTTGGGCATTGCGAAGATTGGTTTTGAAATTTTTGGAGGCTGCCCTTGTAAAATTGGTAAACTTTTGGACTCGAGTCACTTTGAAATTTGAGTAGTGATTTAGTAATGAACATGTTTCTAAAAAAAAATTTCAAAAAAGTTACTTATTTGAGCTGCCCCATCTCGGCTCGCAACCCAAGGATCGTCCTAGAAGACTCAAAAATTGGAATTTGACTTTGCAATTTTTGCCGCACCTACTTTGCAATGTAACTCACACAATTCCAAAAAGTATCTCAAAAATATTCATTTTTACTTCGAAACTAAGGCTGCCCAAAACATCAAAAGAGCGTTTCGGTTTTTAGCAAAAGTTAGGGGTGACTATTGGTCACTACTTGTGGTTATAGTTTTCAACTCGAGAGGGGCTAGTCAGTCTACATCATTGTTGTTATGTCCCGTGGGCATATCATCAAGGGTAGGTGATTATCAACGAGTTTTTTATTCACACCAATCCTACGAGGGGTTTGGTGTTCTTATTTATTTATTTATTTAACTTACCTTCATTTTCATCTATGAAGTATTTTTCAAAAATGTGTTATTTGAGTAAAGAAACTTAGGGAAGCATAGGGGTTGAAAGTTTATATGTTTCTTGTCGGTTGGAACGTGTAAGATTTTTTTTTTTTTTTTTTTTTTTTTTTTTTTTTTTTTTTTTTTTTTTTTTTTTTTTTGGTTTTGTGTTTGTTTGTTTGTTTGTTACGGCAATACTTGAAAATTCTAAGAGAGGTGTAGGCCTTACTTCAAATGTGAGAGTGAATATGATGCTAGATAGCGTCCTAAACTCCTAATCTAACCCCCTTCGAATTGGAAGAAAGGTAATTAAGACTATTTGCCACCATTGAAATGCAATACTTCTCTAAAATTGTTTTGCTTCTTGATTATTTTCTTTCCATTTTACGATTTATTCCTTAAACCCGCTGAATGTAGAAGAACAACATTTCTAATGGCAAGTGACAACTTTGAAGAGCCATAATTTTTTCATTGGAACTGTGTTTTGGATGTAATCACTAGAGCCGAGTTCCAAAGTAAATTTAGTTTGTGTGAAGGAATTTCAAACTCATATAATCAAAAGT
Source organism: Bryum argenteum (assembly GCA_037043015.1). Lineage (NCBI taxonomy): Eukaryota > Viridiplantae > Streptophyta > Bryopsida > Bryales > Bryaceae > Bryum > Bryum argenteum. The sequence goes on along the minus strand of CM073331.1, from coordinate 3,509,166 downwards.
ATGAATAATTGGCATTCATTCTAGTGGAGGCAACTCTTGTTTTAAGGTTTTCAAACATAGAACATGTTTATCATTGGAAGCCAATTATGTGTAACTAATTTAGCTTCTTTAAAAAAAAAATACATGATCATGATCTTAAAATGAAATCCAACAACTTTTTAGTTGGAAGATTTTTGATTTGAAGTTTTTGATATTGCATTAGCGACGATGTTTCTATATTGAAATGGTTGAAAGATATATGATTTTTTAAGAGCTTTTTCTCCTTTATCAATCGTTGAATTTCAACTTTGTTTCTGTAGGTTGTTTTCACCATTGCAAGGCTAAAATTTACCCAAATAAAATTATCTCATGGTCAATATATTTTTTTTATTCATAGGTGTTCTTGAGAGGGAGGTAAACAACTTCCTAAATAGTGATATTGTCTATGCAATATGTCTATTGGTAGCATTTTCACTTTAATGTGAGAATGATGAACTTTTGTGATCTTTTAACAGTACTGATACATTACAATTTTGCAACCTATGAGGCGTGACAACCCAAAATTAGAATCACATGACCTACACGAAGTATACAATATGGTCGTACGGTTGGGATCCAATAACTCAAATTCATTATCGTCTATGACATTTTTATTTGTAATGTGTTTTTCAAGACGCTAAAAGATAGATCGGGGACGTTTAGGGGTTGAATATTTTTGGTGTAATTTTAACATCCTATCTTATTGCCTATTCCACATGTCCTTGAACCAATATTTTTGGTCAAAACTTGCAAATTCACCCCTAAACAGAAGCTCTCATTTTAAAACATTCTTTGGACACTAAGGGTTCAAGTTCAACATGCGGATTTTCTTAATGCCTAAATATGTACAAATATCAAATGATAATTATGAATCTACTTGGAATATATCATCGTTAAATTCTCCATGAAATCAATATTGACTTATTTAGAACAAATACATGATATTTATAAAATCTTTGTTGATGAAATTTGAATCACCTTGTAGTATGTTTTAATTTTTTGGTTAGCTTATGTTACAAGTATAATATCTTGTCAACAATATCTAACAATTGTTGGTCATTGAAAGGCTTTAAAATAAAATAAAATAAACTTCATAAGCAAACAATGAGCCAAAACCGAATAGCCAGTCTTTCATGTTCAAACATCTAGATTGATATCTAATACAAAGTGAGTACAGACAATCTTACTGTATTAAAACATGGAAATTACAAGGTTTCAGAATGTGGAAGACAATCATTACAAAGACTATACAAACAATTTTCAATACTCCTAATTTAATTCCCCTTATTATACTTACAAACTCAAATGATTATTCTACAAAGTTACACTAAATGTACAGGAATGGCCGATGGTCATTCATATGACAACTTCCGGAAGCTTCGCTCCGGAAGCCAAGCTCGCACAGAGTTTCCTTGTCCATTTTCTGAGTTTACTCAGATCAGTGTTCCATTTTCACCTTCTAATCACCCCGAAAAGGGACCTTCAGCTCGCACAGAGTCTACAAAGAAGGGAAAGGCCGCACTATTGTACATTATACACATTTGGACGAGAGGAAGAAGGGCTTCTACGATTAATGTCGATTGAATTGCATGCAGGTAACTATAAATCGAAGCTGACAGAATGGAAATGAAATTGTGCTTGCCGATTTCGGAAGTTGCTCGAGCGGCATTCTAAGGCGACGCTTTCTTGCAACCCCTTCGATCCGCACACCAACACTCCGGTTTCTTTTTCGCTGCAATTCGTTGCCGCTTTCTCGAAAACCTCTGCATTAGAAGAAGCCACTTGCTGGAATTGGTGTGCGCATAAAAAACTGCCTTGATCTATTACCTTCTTGATTCATTTGCAATATTATTGTTCCTTGCCTTGAAAGACACATAAAAGTATACGATTATCAAAATCAGAGACAAATTTTTGATCTCGTCCTTAGGTCGCAAGCTGTCTCCGCTTGCGATTGAGTTTTCATTCAATGTAAGATGTCTTTATTGTGATCATTCTTGATCCACCGTGTGCGACAATCGACATTTAAGAGATTGAAAACGTCTGACTACGAGCTGATTGTGACAGCGTTTCTTGACAAACATTTTCTTGAACAGTGTGTGACATGTTAAAGATTGAAGACGTTAAAGTACGAGCTAATTGTTGCTGGATCTGGTGGCGAGATATACATGCTGTAAGGCTAATTGGTGAACTTAGGTTCAGAGGTATCGAAGTTTTCGATTGAGTTCTTGAGTACAGTTCTTTCTACTCTGGTTTGAAAGAATCCGATCTCAAGATTGAAAGAGACTTACAAAGATTGAAAATCGCAAAGTAGCGTTTGATATGTTAGGCGCTAACAGAATTAGAGTTCAAGAATGATGCGTTTAAGGTGACACTTCAGTTTAACGAAGTTTCGTGGAGAGGATGAAGTAAGTCAACATACCTTGGAAACGAGGTCGAGAGCCTTTGGTGATTGTGCACATTTCCAATAAGGTTGCAGGTTGAGCTTCGAGGTCCTGCTTTTCGGAGTCTTCAGCGATTGGTCTGGTGGGGGATTGAGGCGAGATATGAGGTTTTGAGTGAATGTAGCTCCATGCTGGATTCCAAAGAAGGAGCACAGCGCCTCCGCACACGACAATGGCTGATGCTATGCTGATGAAGAAGAGAAACACGTCCAGGGCGCATGGGAATGGACTCTCGGTGGAGTTTCTTGGCGTGTAAACGTAAAGGTTGAAGAGGCCCGACATCAAAACGAAGCCTGCAACTGATGCGAGGATTACTGCAACCATAAGCAGGTTCTGGCTCGAGGTTGGCGGTGTCAGAGTTGCGGAGGTCCGGGAGCTTTTGTCTACGGTGGATTGTGTACCAGCTCCTTTGATTGCGGCGCAGGTAGTTTCGAACTCGAGGATCTTGGAGTCATATTGCGAGAAGTCACTGACGGCGTCGTTGCGGGTGACGTAGACCTCCAGTTCCAGTTTGAGGCTGTTGTTGGTGGCACCAAGGCTTGGGCAGATTAGTGCAGGTCGGATGTCGCGCAGAACAGAAATTTCGGAGATGCTCCGGACACTCCATATCACTTTCACACGATCGGGCAATTTATTCTCCTGCTTCAGCTGGTGGCGTTTCAGTAGGTCATTAAGGATTGCGAGGAAGGGAGTGATCCCCGCCCCGCCCGCGATCAGCATCAAATTCTTGTACCTGAGAAAATAATTTTTTCTTCAGAAATGCGACTCTTAAAATTCTTGGAGTAATTCGCACTTGAGGGAAGTTAGAGGGGATTGTTACCTAAGAAAGTAGTCTGACTCGTGACCGTATGGACCTTCAGCATGTAACTTGAGCGCGAACGGACATTCAGCTTTGGGATTAGATGCTTTAGTGGCTAAATTCTCACGGATAGCAGAGTGCAGGCTAAACGTCCAGTCTCCGAGAGGCTTGATGCAGATCGCGATGGTGTTGGAGGTGTTGAGAGAGCTGGACGCGCTGCTGAAGGGATGCCATTCCAGACGTGAAATTCCTGGTATGTTGATGTACACAAAGCTTAATGCGTTGTACTCGAACCCTGCACAGGATGGCAACCTCAGCAGCTTAGTAAATGCGACGAGAATCATAATGTTGGTGAATCTCTTGGAACGAGATCCTACATGTGGCTCTCTTCTCAACGTTTGATAGATACGTACCCTGTCTGATGGGGATTTTGAGCTCCAAAATACCGCTGGGAAGCACTTGAGCGGTGACGCCAGTTAATCGTTTTCGAGACTGTACCATCCGCAGGAACCTGTCGATGAAGAAGAGGAAAATGCCGCCCATACACTTGCCCATGTTGCCTTTGCCAACATGCCATGCATAGAACGCGAACAGCACGATGTACAACTGATGCGTGCCGTAGAATACATCGAAATATCGATTCCGCACAGGAGCAAATGATGTTATCCACATCAAAATCCCTGCCATCGTTGCAATCACTCCAGGCAAATTCGCAATCTCTTCCGGAGAATATTTCCAACCGATCACCTACAAAACAACATTCAGCAGGACATTAGAGTTGTTTTCTCGCCCTTATTCAGGAGCCATTGAGCTGACAAAGATGATTAGAGTCGAAGGCATGCTTACCATGTGACTCTCGTGTCTGGAGCTGTAGTAGATAGAGTAAAGAATGCTGTGTGTCGTTATCAAGAGCATGGTCAGGTGTCCCAGCCATCGATGGTAGCGCACAGCGTGCTCAAATGGTACGTGGATCAAGCGCAGGATCGGCGATCCTCTAGATACAGGGATGAAGAGCAGCGTCAAAACAAACGGGATGACCTTGCCGAAAAGCTCCCCGGACTTGTCCAATTTCGCTTGCCATCTGCGCATGCAAATCAAGGACGTCAACAAGGGACTCCAGCCAGAGTGAGATTACTTCAAACCCTAAGCCTGCAGATCAACCGGCTATGGCACATCGGGGCACGAAATGTTCTATTGAAATTCGTAACTGTTGATTCCAGATCGTACGATAAAGGCGGGCGAGTGAGCGTACCTCTTCTCCAAGCCCGGAATTTCTTCCCCGTGGTTGATGCTGTCGAACCGAGGTACAGTCAAATTGGCAGTGAAGCACACCACGACGAAAAGCACTGTACCTATTGCTAACAAGTCGATAGCTGTCAGGATCCCGAATGGACTTCTCACAATCAGAGGCTGCGTCCATATGCACCTCGAAAAGTTCCTCCATAGTCTCTGAAGTTTGCTGTCGTCAACCTCCGATTCCCTGAAAGCAGAAGACACTCGAGCGGTAAGAAACTGCGAGAATCTTAGACTACCATCTTCTGTGAATGGTATTGATTCTATCGGTGACTTGTGCCTCTCACAACCCTTGGAGAAGCTAGTGAGAGTACAATTTCGTAACTACAGAATCAATAAGGCTCTACAGATCTTCACTGTAGGAAGTACGATGTGTGCTGGCAAGCGTTTCATCACGTTTCCTGACGAGGTCCTCTTTCTTGCTCATGTGCAAGTACTGGGACCCCTACTGCGCACTAATCATGTCGCTGGTGCATGAGGAAGACTGGGGTACAGCAAGCACAGAATTCCTCGCCGCAAAATGAAAAGTGAACCATTTAGAGGAATTAGTTTCAGTTGACCTTTTCTAGACTTTTAATCACCGCGAGAAATGGCTTTGTCTGTCATTGACTGTCAGACTGGGGTAGAAATTATCACGACAAGCACTAGAATCCAAATTGAAAAGATATTAGCGAATTCTGCAAATATAAGATCGAAGTAGGGATTGAAATTTCTCGAGGGGGCACAAGAGTCGAATTTGAAATTTTGATTAACTGTCATAGTCTGAGACGCGTTCAGGGAAAATTGGATTAGAATTCTTTGAAGATGGTAGAGCGGTCGACTGGAACCTGTCTAAAATTCTACTCCGCCCTTGTACAGGTAAGCACAGAAAAGCTGAAAGCCACGAGGAGCGAGCGCCAATATGCAAGTCGTAACGAAGACTTAAACTGCCAATATCGTTGGGAATTGAAACAACAATCATCAAAAGGGCGATGTAACCGTGACCAATTACAGTAGTACTCCTGCAAGCTACACCAAGCAAAATTGAAGTTCATGAATTTGTTGATTGTCTATCAATGGTTTGAGGATTGTTCAAGGTATACTCACGTCTTTTCAGGAAACCTCTTGTTCAGTTCGAGGTGAAGCAACGCAAGGATGGCCAAGGCAATCACCGGACATGAGTACAGTACGTAATACGTTGCTGCAGGAATTCCAGCACAAGGTATGCAATTTCATCAGATACTGCGCTCCCGTCTCAATTTTTGACAAATTCTCGATCCTCTACACTGTGAATTGTAACCTACAGCAGCCAAATAACTTGACCACTGAGAACTGAATAAGTGTCTGCTTCATTAACCAGTTTGAAAGCTGAGACTAATTGGAAAGGATCATCATGCATGAGTAGATTCTAACTGAAGACCAATGAGAAGTATGTTCAGGGGATTGGGCTCGACGCTTAATTGGATCGAAGATCCAAGCAAACGTACCACTTGTGCCGAAGAAACTGGAGACAACATGGGTAGACACGTCCTGCTTGAACACGCTTCCGGGAGTGGTGGGATACAAAAGCCACAAGGTCACCCACAAGAGCGCCACTGTCCAGCACAAAACCCGCAGTCCAATCTTGGACACTCTTACGATCTTCTCCGCGACACTATTCCCGCTGTTGTCAACGGGCAAGAGCAGCTCCACCAGCCTCATCATTTTCATCATTCTCTATCTGCTTCAGGAGCCTGCAGAAAATATTATCTGATTCCACCAACTCCCCCTGCACCGAAGATTGACGCGCCCCTCAGCATGAATTCTGGCTCAATTTGCAGGACGACGTCTACATCCCTGACTGTTCCGCAGGAAATCACATGAATCCAACCAATGGTACGCAACTGGAGAGAGACGACTGATCGACTCTGTCTACACAAAGAACATGGTAAGCGAGGCTAACTTTCTGGTTTGGGAGCAAGAGAGTTATACATGATGCATGATCCACTGCACTTTGACCACTGTCACATCTCGTCAAAATCATGCAGGCCGGGGGGAAGGCCTAGAATGTACAGCTCCATAGAGCACTTTCCTTTTCGACATGATCTAGTCGACTTCGGAGCTCTGTTCATCTCTTTCGAACCTTAGCGAATCTGTTCGTGGAGATTCGCCTTCTAGATGGCGCATCATCCATCGAACAATCCGATCTAATTTGGATCAATCGTGCAATTAAGATGTGAACATCGTTCACCTGTTCCTTCATCACTTGACTTACCGTGATCTGTAAATTGGTGCCAGCGGTACTATGGATGGTATAGAAAGTGAGCAAAGGATCACTTTTAGAGGTAAATGTACTCATGTTACAACATCATTTTTGACATGTACAGAGTACACGGAATGCATCATGTTGAAGTGCTGAACTTCTGCCACATCTTGGATGTGAAGATAACAGGATATCATCAAGGTAATCGTCAGCCGCACCAAATCCATTTCAAGAACTGTCCGCAGAAGGAGCTCGATGTGGGTACTGAGTACGGTATAGACCAGTCTGAGTGGGATTCACATCCTACAGTAAAATTCGTGAGCATGAGCGGTACAGTTTTGGATGGGAGCACAACGGCCGCACATGTTTGTCACATCATCAAGCGCCCAAAACAGGAGTTAACCATCTTGACCGGCCAGTCGGCCACCAGATTGAGGAACAAAGGAAGTAAGTCCACTTTGTTGACCTGCTTCAAAGGCTAGCGTTGACCCTGTCTATTGGCCAGTGAATGAGGTCAAAAGGGTTCGCATCGCAAGAGTTGGTGACTGTTCCTTGCTTTGAGTTCCCTCCACGTCTTTCATGATCTCACGACGCCGCCTGTGGGGCTGCACCTCTAGCCTGCTCGCTCAATTATTGAGAGCAAAGGCGAGCACTCTTGGTGCATGCTGAGCTTTTAGCGATGTGTCCCAGACTCCCACCTCAAGCAGCAAAAGAGCTGCTCACATGATCCAAGCTTGCGCTGACACTTGGCTGCATGTACCCACAGCCCCTTCGCTAAACGCCAACCGAAGGCCTGTGTTGGAATGTTCGGGATGATGAGTTTGTTGAACTCCTTTCATTGTTTACGCAATGGATGGCGTGACTAGGCTGGAGAAATTTCCAATGTTCTCGCACATTGATAATTAACAGATTCCGATGCTACTCGTATTAGGTTTTTGTCATCTTCAACGATTCCGCTTGGGGACGTGAGCAATCTGTCAGCAGTCGACTAACTTTGCAAAGAAGCAGCGCTATGTGCGTTGAGCTAACACCAAAGTTATAATTGTTCAACTCAAGAGGAGATTCTCATAATTTGTGTAAATTGCACAGTATTGCCCAAGCATTTAGTGTGCACATGCTGGAGTGGTGTTCAACAGGCCGTGTCCTCCGTGAATTGAAAAGGCGGAAACGTGCGCAAGCAGCCAACCCAGGTATCATTGACAGAGGTTTCACTTTGATCGTGAAGAGGTAATGAATGCATTACCAAGTCGATACCGGTGGTTTGAAATATTACTCCCCGAAAAGGGCTTTGAATGGTTTGAAGATTTACTCCTCTGACAGGTGAGCTGAGATGTGCATGGGTTCAAGTAAATTGGATGCCAGGCAGTATTAGCAATGATTCACCGAAGGACAAAAAAGCTGATATGCATGGTAGTCAGCTTGTCGCCACTGGTAGATTGCATTTAACAATCGGTTAAGACAATCATACGCAATGTTTTGTGGCTGCAGAGTTTTAGATAATACTTTCTCAAGTCACACCTGATTGTCTTTTTCTCCTGATTCTGGAGTTGATGGAAACGAAAGTCATGTGCACAATATGCATTTCTCAATAGAAACACAACAGAACAGTGAGGTCTATTTTCTACAGCAAATGAGCGTAGTTGAGTAGTTGGAAAGTTGTCTTTACCAGAGCTCTATGCTTCAAGTTGTTGAATGCTGCATGCAAGGTAACTCCATCTCACATGCCAGCAGAGGATAACATAACAGGGGTTTGTAACAACTGTGAATAATGTACTGTGCTCATGCAGGTGAATATACAGGATGGCGATATGAGCCACAAAGTGTACACAAGAGCACTGTGTACAAGACTATGTCATTCTGATGAGGACAGGCTCTACGAATACGGCTGCCATCTTCCCAGGCAGCCAAGCGACTCATGATTGATCGCTCACCTCAGCAATCTTTGTGGGGCCACGGGTACAGCACAGAAAGTTGGCTCCCAGTCAGAAAAAGTCCAGTTCAGAATCACGTTTCGAAACCCTACAAGGCTACAAGAGGCTCAGGTACTTCTTGTCCTCCTTGATTATGAACATGTACTAAGTTTTGATCCTCTTATCATCAAAATTCAAATTTCTTGCATCGTGTCTCTAGATATGGCACACTTACAGGACTAAAGAATGCTTCTTCGTCCATTAAGAATCTTCATACTAGTTCTAATCAACCAGGTAATGTGACCGCACATATTTGACCAGTAATGGCGAGAACTGATGACTTGAATAAACTGGTCATCTAAATTGCTCACCTCCACATATAAATAAAAGAAAAGGCTTCACTCAACAACTGAAGAATATGTAGTTTCCTTATTTGCTATTTCAGGTTATATATATTCAGAAAAGGGCTGTTCGAATCTTTTTCTCCTGACTTAAATGTAACTGACCGGCAAGAAGAATCTCCAGGGGCACATTGGGCATATTGTTGAAAGATGGGCCACTGGCCAGAATCACCAGCACCAGCACCTGTTGTTAATGACCCAGGGTGTGTGCATATGGCAGTTCACCAAAGTTGTTGCAGCAACATGATTCGTAAGAAAAAGGTAAAAACTAATCATTCATCTTCTTAATCTTCAGCTTTCCAAGCCTTCTTTTGCCTCAACCTCTAATAAATAATCCTTTGGTTAAGCATTGTTAATCTGTAATATAAGCCTCCTTCTCAGAAAATTAGAGTAAGAGATAAAACTGATTGCAATATCTTAGCTCCTAAATTTCGAAAACAAGATTTTTCTTCTATCCTTTTCCAAAGTTGAAGATTTCTTTGTTATTAATTCTCAAAAAAATATGACGATGTCTTCACAACGTAGGAATGATATAGGACCAACGTAAATTAGATGCAAGTTCAAATGTCTTCCAAGAGCCTCTCGAATTGTTGATCCAGTCGTTTTAGAGCAGTCTTCTACAAACTGCTCTGTCCATGTATCTCCATCACCTCTGTTGCAAATTCAATGTATTTAGGTAGTTCAATGGAACTTTGGGCTAGTTCTGTCTGGGAAAAGAACACAACAATCTTGCTGGAGACACAGGAAGTTCGTTGTGTGCTGAAAAGAAGTCAAGCAGTCAGAGGTGCATGATGAGCTAGTACACTAGAAAGCACTGCATTATTAAAACAACAAAGAGATTGTACATGGATGCCTCCAAAGTACAATAGACTTTCTTGTTACACTCAAAGGCCTTTCTTTTTCCCAAGTGACCATCTTGGATTCTTGCTTTTTCTTTTCTTACTTACCATAAAAGGAAGGTAATTTCATACACACCCATATGAAAATGAATTCGAAAAAGATGTCTAACGAGGCTTTAGAAATGGCTACTGTGAATAATGTTTGTTTGTTCGTGTTGTTGTAACTGTATTTCCTGAACAAAATTTTGACTTTCTCAATCACAATTGATACATTGACATATCGCAATTTATATAAACGTTTTGGATTCACTAGTGGAAACATGTGGAATTTCCACCAAACTTTTATGACTAGTTTTACAGGAATTTAGTGAAATAAGACATTCTTAGTGGATTTCTTGATATAGACCTTGGTGAAAACTCCACATGTTTACACTACATGTTTTCACTTTATGTGTTTAATTTTTTATTCAATTTTTATTGACATTTTTCATTATGAATATTATGAATGTTATGTTACGTGTTTGTTGTAAATACGTGATTGTATAATTAATCATTAACAACTTGAAATCTTGAATGTGAGTACTGCAGGAAAACTAGCTCATATTGAAACTTTGAAAGGGGAAGAGTCCTCTCCGAACACTTCTACCAACCATTGTACATGATATTGTGCATATACATGCTAGTTTGTCATTCAAAGTTCTATTCCCATAAGTGTGAAGGTTTCCTTATTTCTCAGATATGATGTTTCTGGATGAAAAGTATTCATAAAGTAGAAAGATATATGTGCAAGCGGAGCTTTTTGAAATGGCCGAGATCTTTAAATATGGCTTGCAAACATTTATAATTTAGCAATTGGCTAAATGACTTCACATCAAAGTGAATAACTCATACATCAATCATTTACTCTATTATTCACATCCCCGATCCATTTATACTTGTGATGAGTTAGTTCTTTTGCAAAACATGTTTAGAAATTTTGTGGTCCCTTTTACATATATTAGCAATTTCATACTTACAGATTATACGGTCCAGGCTATTATTCAAGAATTACAAGATTGTTTATGGAATTATAGTAGAATGTATGTACATTCCCTCAAAACGTTCTATCTCTACAATGTCATCCCTTCAACCTTTATAATATCATACCTCTAAGCTCCAACCCTACACCTCTAAAACCTTGTCACCTTAACCATTACGACCATACCAAGCACCATGGCCCAACTCGTATTCTACAACGTTCCTAGATACAACCTAAAAGTAACTTTTTAACAATATCCAAAGAAGTAACCAAAGAGGATTCAAAAAAATTTGAATCAAAGAAAAAATATCTTAAATAATGCAAAGGATTCACACTTTATAAATAGCGCCCACTGGTTGTGGTCCACTTCATCATCCTTGGGGAACATGAAAAAAGTTGTACTGGAGCTAGGATCTACATTCGTTCAAGATTCTGGAAGAGTGGCAGTACCATTTCGGAAGCTACTCTTGAGCTGCTTTCAGTCTAAAATTAAACCCTAACTTATGATGGGTATTTTTTCAATTGTGAAGTAGAGAGCAAATCAAGGAAAAAAAAGGGGGGCCTTGTGGATACTTGTGGAAAGTTGAGGTGGGAGTGTGCTTGCCCATCGATAAGAATGCAAATAAATTAATATTTATATTTAAAATAATAATATAACAAAAACAATAGCCCTTACTTCACTACTAGAATTTGGCCCCATTTGTTACGTTTGTGTTTTTAAGAAAAGCCACTTTTGGGGAGTAGCTTAAACTATATGTTTCAACATATTTTTGTTTGATATGTACCTTCTGAAACTATGTTGTAGCAAAAACGTGTTAAAATGTAGTTTAAGCTACTCCCCAAACGTGGCTTTTTTGAAAACATAAACGTAGCAAATGGGGTCAAATTCTAGTAGTGGTTTTGACTATATTTAGTACATGAATTATATCCCGTAAATTATGTATTTACTATTGATTTGAGAACGATATGTCTACAACACAAACATCATCTAGTTTCTGCTGACAAATATTTTTAATCTTGACAATTAGCATTGCAGTCAAATCCAGGGAACACAATATAAATAAATAAATAAATAAATAAAAATGAGTAGAGAAACCGTCAAATCTAATTGCCTGATATGGAGAATTGTCTTATCAGAGAAAATTCCTATTCATTTGTCAAACACAATTAAGATGTATGTAACTTGATACATTGTCGACGTCTAAGATGTACATCTCATCTAATTAAATTGTGTTTGACAATTGAATAGGAATTCTCTCTGATAAGACGATGTAGCAAATATGTTCAAATGCATTATACTTTAGGATATGCAAGGTCTCGTCTCACATTAGAAGCAATTTTTTCTAAAATCACAATCAAGTTGACAAATTGTAGAGCTTCATTTGATATTCACCATTCAACCTCAACAATATTAATCTCAATTTCGTAAAAAAGATGGCACTTTGTCAAGTGCCACTTTGTCACACCAAAACTTGCATTTGTATGCCAACACAATTGTGTACTCTATAATAATTATCACATTTTAAAGATCTTTTTGGTAAAACCACTCACATTTATGTAATATCATTCATACTTTGTAATATCACTTTCAAATCCTGTAACATATTTTCAAAAAGTTGATGCGTGCGTGACATTTTAGTAGAATAACGCCATTTTAACAGAATTAGGGTTTATTGCTGGTGTAATTTTTACAGAGATTGGTGAATTTCATCAAAGAATATTCAATCCAACGAATCCGTGATTTGCAGTACTACACTCCACTGATAATACAATGTCAACCCTAAAACCATAACCAAACAGTAGATACCCCCTTGAGAATGTCAACACCATCGATCTACAGCCCCTCATGCACGATGCCGAATCATTCAATGATACAGAGAGAATCATGATCATGATGCCATGTTGCTTCCGACACTCAACGTCGGCTCCTACTGTAGCATGCTAGCGCAACTTGAGCGATCACCGAAATCATTAGAATAATCACTCGACCACCGACCTGATCAGCAAAAACCCCGACCCGGCCAGCCAAATGCTACCCATCGATCAGGAAATCGGGGATCCAAATGCTACGCATCGATCAGGAAACTGGGGAACTCAATGCTACCGATCGATAACCAGGGGACTCATCGATCGATGATCGAAAGGCTACTAGCTAGGATGCGATCAACTGGCATGGGTCCCCGGCCGGAGATGCTATTCAGGTTTCAGTTTCAGTAGGAGTCTAAATTTGGTGACAACAAGGTCGATCGAAGAGAATCCAAGAGAATAACTGCAGATGTTTAGAATGTGCGGACGGGAATGGGCGCTTGCCTAGCTTTTCGGTGTTCACAAGAGGTGAGCTAAGTGAGGATTTCGGATTGGAGCTCGAGTTGGGAGTTGACCGCGCCGTGATAGCAGCGAGCGTGTCGGCATCGCAGGTGCGGCAGTCGGCACGCGGACGTGTGCGCTGGGAGCGTGCCGCCCACTTGGCGACGACGTCATGGAGCATGAGAACTCGACGTAAGCGTAACTTCGCCTTTCGTCGCCGCATGCCGCCCGTTCCTGGACCTCCCGTTCAATCTCCTCTCTTCTCGATCGTTCACTGGGAGCTTTGTCCAGTTGATGTCGATCATCACGGAATGGACCCTTTGAGTTCACAAAATGGCTTAAAAATTACCATGTCAATGACTGTTTTTCACGAATGAATGTCATCGAACATATATCATGGCTTCCATATCAAGTCCCAAAGTAACACCATCAAGTGATACGGTTGCTTTTTGAAAAGTCATTGAACATGGCTTCTGTATCAAGTCAATTTACCATGTGATCACTGTTCATAGTTGGCTTTGTTCACAGAGAATCTCTTGAAGATACTTTAATTTTTTACAGTCAACTTCATGGATTGCTCAAAAGGAGATACTTGTTCTGCTCTGGAACAGTTGATTTAGGAGTGGCTACTGCATCAAATCTAATATATATTTCACCATGTAAATACACCATGATCAAGTGATTCAGTATTTTAGAAGTTTTTTGCTCACAGACTAGTAAGAGCATATGAAAGCCGTCGAATTGAACATGTATTGATCACAAAATGACTTCTGTATCATGTCTCGATTAATACACCATTTAATTGACACTGCTTCTGGTTGGATTTGTTCACAGAAGGTCTCTTGAAATCGTTTAACAACTCGATGCAATTGCTACTTAGTTGTAGCCTTGATTTGATGTGGCTACCCAATGTTACCATGTAAAATATATCATCAAGTGATATTGTTGAGAAAGAAAAAGTGCTTGAACTTGTTCAATAAGCAGATTCTCATGGAGAATGATACTTAAATTCTAGTGGGTGACAATCGTTCTTTTCATTTACAGACTAAGGTAACTTGGATGAAAGAGTGATACTTGGACCATCTCTCATTGAATCACGAATCAGCAGATTTGATCGACAACCGCAAAAAGTGATCGACTGAAAATGGGCAGTACGAGTCGAAGACACGGAAGGGCAAGTAACTGTACGATGCCGAGATGCCCGCTGCATGCACAGCACACTATAAAGAGCGGTGGCCCAGGGAGGTTCAATTCATCATCATCTGCTAAGAGCAAGCTTCGATCGAGGGAAGGGGTCCACGAGTCGGTGGTGATGTCGAGGTCAAGGTGAGCTACTTTCAATCGTCAACGGCAACGCATTAATTGTCAACTGCTGCCTGCTGCAGCTTGTGAACTCGTTCAGAGCAATCGAGCAATGTCAACCGTGAGTATTGAACGAGCGGAAAAGACCCCGAGTGCTGCTGCTGCTACTCACGGCGGCGAGTTCGGCAACGTCGGTAATGTCGACGTGAAGGTCCCATTGCTGGTCCAGGGTGCGAAAGCAATCCTGTGGCTGGCCTCATGGGGAGTCGCCATTTGGTGGATCTCGCTCTGGTTCCGCCTGCCTGCCGCCGAAGGCAAACGCTTCAAGCGCCATGTCTCGACTGCCGTCGCTTCCACCTTCTGGGGCAAATACTGTACGCCCAAACTTCCCAATTCTATCAATCACAATTCAATACTGACGCAATTCTATTGCAACTCGAAAGTGCAAAGTACGTTTATTTGCCTTTTTCCTAGAGATGTAGCAAGAGCTTCGTCATAGCTTCGAATTTCCAGTTCTGACGCAATATGCAACTTGTGCAGCAACAAACTACGTCCTCTACGTGGCTCCAGTCATTGCCTTGGCACTCTTGGCCTTACTGTACCTGGAGCTCGAAGAGCGATACCCCACAAGGTAGAGCTCGCAAAGGGTGTATCTGTGTACAAAATTCTTAGTTCATGAATTGGATACCAGTGCGTGAAAATTGCTGAGTGGATGAAAACGGTTTGTTTGCAAGTGAAGATTCTTTCATGAAGTGGATATATACCGAGCCGTGTTGGCTCTGTTGATACAGTGAATGAAATTATCTATGTTGAGTTTTCAGGGTTAAGCATACCCCGAAGGAGCAGTCAAGGATAGTGCGACTGTGGCGAGGAATCTGGACACAGCCTATCTTCGTAAAAACTCCAATCGGAATCGTAACCTTGATCGACATAGTCATCATCGTGATCGTTTTCGTGTGCACGTTCTGGATTTTCGCCGAGCTGCTGAAGCCACAATTGCTGTCCGTGGACACGTCCAAGCCCAAGAAGGGAGAACCGAAGTAAGCGCTCCCACAACGTCACCGAAAATAGAGCTTACCATAAATAGGGCTTCATGAGAAAGCTACTTACGAGTGAGTTTTGTGTGCTTCCAGGTGGGCAAGGAAGTGGGAGAAGGCATGTGACATGTCAGGTCGAGTGCTGCCATACCTCATTGCAGTCCTCTTCATCCCAGTTTCTCGAGGCTCACCGATCCTGCGATTGATTAACCTTCCGTTTGAGCAAGCTATCAAGTATCATCGATGGATTGGGTACCTTACTGTCGTATTCGCCTTCATGCACGGCGCTACGTATGCAGTTTACGCCGGCGGAATTCACAAACTCGAACTGGTAAGGACTGTAACTTAATGCACGATAGTTGATGTAGCTTTCGATCGATCATCTGATACGATAGTTATTTTGCATGCAGTTGGTGGAATGGCCGCACCACGGAACGAACAACCTTGCCGGTGTGATTTCAGTAGTGGCAGGAGTTCTCATGGGACTGACTTCGATTCCATGGGTTCGCAACAAGCACTTCAATACGTTCTTCACCATGCACCACCTCTACTTCGTCTTTCTCGCTTTCTACGTCTTCCATGTCGACTGGAACCACGTCGGGGAGTCTATGGGTCCGGTGCTCCTGTTCTTCATCGACCGCTTCTTGAGAATGGTACAGTCGCGGCGGGAAGTAACTGGAGTGCACGCTCGCGTTCTCCCGAGCGGTCTCATCGAACTTAAGATCCCAAAGCAACCTGGTAAGCTAGCTTCGACTTTGGTACATCTCCAGGTTTAGGGATGAGGGAGCATGCAAGCACGGTCTTATTAAGGATTCGTTGTTGGTACAATATTGCAGGATTCAAGTACAACACGTTGAGCTTCCTGTACCTCAACTTCCCAGGTCGCTCAAAACTTCAATGGCACCCATTCAGCACTTCCTCAAGTCCACTTCACGACGACAATGAGATTTCTATTCACATCAAGCCTCTCGGTGACTGGACTACGAAGCTTCACAATGAGCTTGCCTCGAAGTCCACCAGCAATGCGAAGCTCTCTGGGTGCCCGTTCGCCGTGACGCTTCATGCCGAAGGACCCTACGGTCATGAGCGCGACTACTTTCTCAGGTACCGTCTCTTTCTTCCACTCTCTCTCTCATATCTCCCCTCGATCAATTCTAACATGGACGTGTTTTCGCTGTTACAGATACAGGAATCTGATGTTGGTAGCAGGAGGCGCGGGAATCACCCCATTCATGGCCATCGTCCAAGACATCCTCAAGCGCCACTCACTGAACCAAGACGGTCTCCCCACAACAGTGAACGTGATCTGGTGCGTTCGTAGTCGCGGCGAGCTTGCGACACTGAACACGATTAAACCTGGAGCACTCCTCGGCTACGATCAAACCAAACAATCGGCGTTCCGACTAAACGTCCACGCTTACGTAACCGGCGAGGCGAAAGCCGAGGTCCCGATGCCAGTGGACATGTCAAAGACGGAGTTGATCGTGAGCGGGTACGAGAGTCCGCAGAAGGGACAAGACTCAAAGCGACGAGGAATTTCCACCATCAACTCAATGCAGAACTTGTGGATGATCGCGCTCATCCTCGCGTCCATGACTGGGTTCGTCCTCATGTCGGCTCTGATCTACCATTACGTCACGAACCCCTCATTTCTGGCCAAGGGGGAACGATACAACACTTCTGTCGAAACGATCCTGCATTTCTTCAGTCTGTTCGTGGGGATCGTTGTCTGCGGCGGCGCTGTCATCTTCTTCTGGATGGCTAGCTCGTTCTCGAACTCTTCTCTGCAACCTTCAGGGACTGATACCAAAATGCCTTCAGACTTGGAGGGTAACGATGAGAGTACGTTGTTGGACAGCACCGTCATCACCGAAGGCAGTCGTCCACAATTCCAAGGTCAGTGCAGGCACTAGCTGATTCAGAATTTCAACCCTGTACTGACATTGTTTCTTGCACAGTGATTGTGGACTGATTCAGATTGTTTCCATTGCAGAGTTGTTTAGTGAGTATGCGGAGAAACACGATGGACAGGAAGTGGGTGTGCTTGTTTGTGGTCCGGAAGGACTGCAGGAAAGTGTTGCCGAAGCGTGCCGAACGAGGAACTTTGCTTCGTTCATGAAGACGCCGTTCCATTATCACTCTGTCAGCTTTGATCTTTGAAGCACTGACTGTTCGATATCAATCATGGTACTAGTTTTGGTTCAGAAACTGTATACTAGCTTGCTCGATCAAAATAATACAAGAACATAGTCGATTGATAAATGTTGATCAGGCTACCGGTCGATCGATGCATGGCCGGCTTAGTCTGTAATCTCCGGAAGTTTGTACTAATGAAGACCTCGATCTGTCGATCTTTTTACGACTCTAGCTAATTCTGCATGGTGAATGGGTATTGGGTGCTTTCATGAGAGTAAGAGTTTGGTCTTGGCAATTTGATCAGTGCTCTGGATTATATATAACCATGAGTTTGTAATAGTTGAAGAGATCAGTTGATTAACGGCGTTTGATCGATTTCGGACTTCATGTGATTTCTGTTGAATGTCGGTGAGCGAAAATCAGACTTCAGTTCGATTTCGACGTACTAGGGAATTTGGAGAAGAAGCGCATCAGCCGAACTGGCCTTTCATTTTGCAATGAACCTCAATTTCTTGAAAGTGGCGTTACTCACCACTTTACAGTTTTCATATTTTGCAAAAATAAAACTTCCTCTAAATGAAAAAGAGCACCAGAACAATCCTTTCAGACTCAAATCAAGCCCACATTTTGCTTAATTTTTACTTTTCAATGGTGCACCTTCATTAGAGATTTTCATTACTAACAGATCTTGTTTTTCTTTCTTAGAACAATATTCTAACTTGCTTTTAAGATCATTCTTAGTTAACCCTTAAACGCCTAAGGTGACCCGAGGGGTCATATTCCAACAGAATCTCCTCTGTAGCTCTCAATGTACTCAACTTTTCACCTATATTTTGATGTCAAACTCGTCTCCTTCTTCTGATGCATTCAAGAAGTGAAATTTTAGAATTCAAATCACAATTTGTATGAGTGATTTTGTATTTTGAAAGGATTGTGGTAGGTAGGTTTGGGTTGTACATAACCTTGTAGGAGGTTGCAAGCTCATCATTGATTGGATCATTCATTAGGCTCAAGTTCAAAAAGTGCACTATTCATGATGCCCAAGTCCAAAAGATGCTGTGATCCAAATCCGTATAGCTAGACGTTTAAGGGTTAAGGAATTATTCACTCTCAAAGTTCAATAGCCAAACTAGGACATATTGAAAGTTACCCACCCTAATAGATACTCTTCATATCTATTATCAAATTTGGGTTCTTAAATAATTACCTCACAGGTTCAACAACCTCCTTCATTAACTTGCGCTTTACATGACACTAAGCCAAATGGAACACAAAATATATGTCGAAAAAACATGACATAGTTGTTCATATTTCATACTAACCTTGTTTTTAGCAAAACTCAAAGTTAAATACAAACTTCCATATATAATGTGAACATCTACAACACATTGAAAGTGCACATGCCATGTGATGACACAAAATAAAGATTCTCACATATTTTGCAAAAACGCCATATATGCTAAAGTCCGGTAAGTAACAACCACTCTATCTTCATAAGCTTAGAATTCAACCTTCCTCTTGTCCTCGACAAAAAAATGAGATTGAACAAATCCTTGATTTGGAGAAGAAAAAACAAAAAAATAATGAAGGTGATAAAATTGTCCAATTTCAGAGTAAACAAATTCATCAGCGATTGCTTGGTTCAGAGTATCAAGAGAAAATCTAACGAATCACCATTCTCAACATCATAAATAAGTGAAAATCTTGTAAGAAACTTTATAGCTGTACATTTATGCTTTGAACAAGTCAGAGCAAAAGTGCTCTGTCATAAGAATATTGAGGAAGGCACGGCAAGCACCGTCCAATGAAAGATTGGAACTCACTGAACCTGCAAAGAGCTTCCGTCGTTCTCTAAAGAAAATGCATAGTAATGGAAATGGAGATGAACCAATGCTTGGTTCAAAGTACTGTACATCCCCATTTTCAACATCAGCAATAAGTGTGTATGAATGTACAATTTTCGAGCTTAGAGATCGATGGTTTTCTCGATGATTGTGGGCATAGCGAACCCCAACTTTCGCATGGAAGAGTACCATTCGTTGTAGCATTTCTGCAAGTTGGGGAAATCAGACTGCGACAGAGCATAAGCTTGCAACCAAGTGGACAACACTTGCTCCTGATCAGTCTCAGGAAGAGTAGCAACAAGACGCTCCAGTTGCTTCTCGGCCTCTCGCTTCTCCTCGATGCTGAAAATTGGACTGTCACCGCCGTGCGTTGCGTTGCAGAGCAGAGGTAACCACAAGAGCACCATCTGAAGACACATCTCTTGTGGAATGTTCGTGTTGCCTACTAAGCCACTACATAACAGCGCTGCACGCAATCATCAAACCCTTGGTTAGTTAGCCTTTCGATAATACCACTAGTAGTTGAAAATGGTGTCCTAGAATTTGTCCGAAATGACGCAGAAGCACCCATTCTTTTCTAAAAACTTTCATGTCCTCAAATCAATCATCGCAACTATTGTTTTTTCTCAAAATTGTTCACCAATGTAGCACTAGTGCTACATTGCAAAATGATTTTGAGGAAAAACGATAGTTGCGATGATTGATTTAAGAACATGAAAGTTTTAGAAAAGAACGGGTGCTTCTACGTCATTCCGGACAAATTCTAGGACACCATTTTCTATATCTGTAACATGATATAATGAAGAGAATGTGACAGTGTGTGATGAGCTCATTCAGGTCATGTAATGGAGAGTGGTGGACGTACCAGAGAGGCGGACGAGGGACTTTTGGACTTTGGGCGAAGCGCAGAGAGAAAGCTCAGCGAGAGCAGGCACGGAGCTCCACTGCTGAACGGCATCTTCCATGCCACCGCAGTTTTGCATCTTGGTTGCCATCCACAGAAGCTCCTTGGCGAATTTCTCCGCTATGTCTGTGTCGGCGTACGTGGTCAGGTGCGGTGGGGTCGACCTCGGCATCATCCATCCACTTAGCAGTGATCGAAGTCTCTCGAATGGTCCCGGAAGTGGCACTGTTGTTAACAAGCCACTTGACTGCCTCACCACTCGCCTGTCAAGCATCACATTCAAAGGTCCAGAAAAATCATCAGTATTGGAATTGCATCACATAGACAACATCACATTCAAAGGTCCTCGAAATCATAAGAGACGGAATTGCATTACATGGAAATCATCACATACAGAGGTATTAGAATTGCATAACATATCTGTTAACTCAACAATGAGATAGTTAGACAATCCGGTTCTACAAGTGCCAGAAAGGTGTACTTTAAGAAGTGAAGCGTATAATGAGAGTGGCACTGACTATGGAAGTTTGAGGACAAGTTCAGAAAATCACAAAGACTGAAATTCTACCACAAAATCTAGTGATAGAAAGGTCATAAGAAACATATGAAGCTTGGATTGGACTTTCGTACATGATTTGTGCGCAAAAAGGTGAGCATATATGCTAAGACAAAAGCTTTTTTCTTGTAGGAAAAGCTAACTATATCCATAGGGAGGAGCTTCATATGCCCCTGGTGATCTGTTTGAATCACATAACCATGTTGATCCAACGATTAAAAGGTCCTCTAGAGGCTATCGAAACATGCAAACATCACATTCAGAGGTCCAGAAAACTAAAGTTTCAGAATTGTATCACATAATTTTCTGATTTGACAATTAAGCTTAGGTTCTAAGGTGACATCTGAAGGCACCTGATGAGAATGTCGAAATCAGGTTTCTTGAGTGACAAAGTGGTTATCGACAGTGGCACTGGATATGGAAGCTTGAGACAAAAAGGGGGAGTTGAGTGCTCAGTACCCTAAGAAGGAGCCGCGTTGCTGTTGCCGACCTTCCAGTGACTGCCCAAGGAGGCTGATTGTCCTCGAAAAGCCGCCTCGTAACGCCACTTGGTTGACTGAATTGAACTTCAAACCCTCCGCACGATTCTCCTCGATCACTCTGTCCGCTAGGTCCTGAAGAAACTCGTACTTGTTGGAAGAAGCAGGCACGTCGTTCACTAAAGCTAACACCTGCACAAACCATCGATCATCAACAAAAGCTTCCACATCTGCTCGAAGATTAAGGCAATTACACTTAACGCAAAACCTGCACTAGAGTCTAAACATTCAGATACACATCAATCTCTGAAAAAGCTTCAAATCTCATGCACATGAAGCAATTACTGCAATTTATCACTAAACTCAAACCAAAAGCTCATCGGTCATAAACAAGAGCTTCAAATCTGAGCAAGGATTTATGCACATGGAGCAATTGCGATTTATTACTGACTAGAAGCAAAAAGATGAAGAAGTTCATCGATCACAAACAAGTGAGGATAAGCAATCTACTGCAATCACAAAACCAGGAAGATCATCGACGAGGCTTCGAAACCGAGTAATTACATCGCAATTTACTGACCTGAGCGAGGGCACGAGCAATGGGGCTTTTCGAGGATTCATAAAGATCGTGTTCATGATGATGCTTCTCCGCGACGACGACCCAATTGGAAGTATCATAGCTTCCCGCAAGAGAGCTCAATTTCTTAAGCGATGGCTGCAAGAGAGGCACCGAGGAGAAGAGGTTGACCGAGAGCTTGATGAAATAAGCTAAAATCCACAGGAACAACATCCACATGGCTTGAAATTGGTGAAGAAGTCCATGGCGAGCATCAAGCTCCACTCCTCGTAAGGAATTTAAGCCTGTCACCGTCTCTGTAAGCCAAGTGAGAGTATCGCCGTCAATCGCCATAGCTGGCTTCGTTTTCTGCTCCATTGCGAACAAAAATAAAACATGCCCCGAAACGAAAGAAGTGTATTGATTGAGTGTTTGGCTACTTGCTTACAAGCAAACACCCACCGTCTGTTTCTTTATTCTATTCGAATCGAAAATTCAAATACCCGAAAAGTAAAATCTCCCGAAAAGGAAATCTCCACAAATTGGCGGCGCTGAGAGGAATTTTCTCTTTTCTGTCACAAAATGAGGGTTCTAATGTGAATAGCGGCTTATGCGTAGCTTGGAAATTACCGATAAAGCGATGGTTCACAGCAGTAGAAAGTAACTCTTCGAGTTAGTGTGGTCCAAAAAGAAAAAGGTCCATTTCTAAACGTAAAAGTAGCTTCTATCTGTAGACAGACGAGAAGAGACCTCGAAGGTGGGTTGCTTGAGAGAGTCACTCACGTAATCGAAGATTTCTATTGTCACTGTCGTGGTAGTTAGCGGAATAAAGAAAAAAAAGAGGCTTACTGACGAAGGTTTGCAGTTGTAAGAGAAGGATTTCCTTTAGTAGTTTATAGTTTACAGGATTTCTTCGCTGTTTGGTGCTGCCGAATTTTGGTAACCATGTCTTACGACGATGTGGAGATTGAGGACATGGAGTGGAACGAGGAGATTCAAGCTTTTACGTATCCTTGTCCCTGCGGCGACCTCTTTCAAATTACGAAGGTGTGTTCTGGATTCCTACCTAGGGTTTTAGGGTCGCCAAACCCTAATTTGAGATTCAGTAAATTGCTTGTTCGGCAGTCAATTGCTGCCGTTTGGACTGTTATCAACGGAGCTTTTTTCTCATGAATTCATCGTTCGGCCGAGGGTTTAGGTGTTCTTCGCGCCTAAACCCTAATTCAGGCAGTCCATCTCGGTTGGTCCTTTTGATAATGAACATGTCAAGGATTGTGCAACGACTCGTGAAAATTGGACCTTATATTTGACATTTGATGGCTTGATACTCACAAAAGCGTTCGAACGTTCAGTTCTCGAACTTCCGATTCGCAAGAGAGAGAATCTGCTCTGGGTTGCTGATTAGCAAGATAATTACTCGGATAGTCATCTAGTGATTAGCAAGAATTGGGTGACATTTTTCGACTGTTACTAAGTCTGATGCACATCGCAGGCAGAATTGAAGATTGGCGAGGAAATTGCGCGTTGTCCTAGTTGCTCCCTCTACATCACCGTCGTTTACAATCCGGTAAGTCCTAGGCTTCAAAACTCTACCTGAAGTTTTAAGATTACTCCAATAAAACAATGTTCATCGCACCGATTACTCTTTCCACCAAACAACATATTATCTTCTAAAAAATACATCAAGAACCAAGAGGTACAGCGGCATTCGGAAAGAGCAAGAGTATGTGGTAACCAAGGAGCCCATCATAAGTTTCGTTTTGACATCGGCATGATCTGTATTGCAGGAGGATTTCCAAGACGCTGCTCCACCTGCAAATGTTCTGACATCGTCGAAGGGAGCTCCTGCCATCAAAGCTTCATGATAGCTTCTGTTCCTCGCTCTCACTTAGCCATTTTCATGACTTCTGCTTACAGTCCGACTTTACAGGATTCATACACACAGATTAGCAAGGCTTGAGAAGGATGCCTTAAGCCTTGACTGCTCCGGTAGATATGAAGGACGTAGCATGTCCTTGATGATTTTGCAGATTTACGGATTTTTAGAGAGGCTTCAAAGGGAAACTCATTCGAGGAGATCAGAATGGTCTCATTTTTACCGAAATACAGAAGTGCAGTTTAGTATCAAAGAAGGTATCAATAGTCTGCCATTCTATTCATATCATATCATTCAGGCTTGTTTTTATCATTGACTTGTACATTGTTATAAGCTTGTTGTTGTTATTATTCCATATGCTTATTGTACTGTATTTGATGTACAACTGATCTGACTCGACCAGGGACATGTACTTTTACTAATTGACCGCTTCTGTCTGTCCAAGTCTGAAGCGAAAAAATATCAGTTTAGGTACATGTCACGGTTTTAAAAACGGTTGACCCAGCTTTTGACTCCTCACATGAAGGTCTTTCGATTTTGACTTGAGCATGATCGTGAATATTGTAAGCAGAAAGAAGGACATGGCAGATGGAGAGAAGATGTTTTCATTGAGGAAACCTCCTTCAACATTTCTTAAGCTTGACAATGATTGATGTTTTTGTAATTTCAAAAGTGAGTATGACTTGGAAATTGCTTTTAGTTTCTAAAAGTTTGAGAGCAGCAACTTCAATTTGACAAAGTTTACAATATTGAAGGGCTTGACTTGGTTCAACATTGCTTGCAATTTTAATAAGAGCTTGAGAAAATGGTGGGTCCAACTTGACATTGCTTCCAATCCTAAAAAACTTGACTTTACAATTTTAAGAGCTTGAGGATGGTTGGATCTAACTTACAACTCTAAAAGCTTGACTACGTCAATTTCACATTGACACCAATTACAATTTTAGAAGATTGACAGGTAATAAGTTCAGCTTTGACATTGCTAACAAGTTCAAGAATTGAGAATGATTGATGAGTCTAATTTCATAATGCTTACAAATCTAAGATACTGACAATGACACATTTAGCTTGACATAACGTACAACCTCACCAATGGCGGATTTGGCTCGGTATCTCCTCGTAAACATTTACAAATTCATCCTCCACTAAAAAAATACCAAACAATGGAGGTTCTGCCACATCCCAAATCAACCTCACCTAATTATCCTCTGGAAGGCTTTCGGGTGGAATCACTCTTCAACAATAACGACGATAACATATCCCTCGACCAAATCCGCTCCCAAGTAGCCGCCGAAGTCTCCGACCCCGACAAAATCCAAAACTTCATCAAAGCATTGACAGACAGAAATCTCGCCGCTGGAATTTGCGGCGAGGATTACCCAAAATTCGATGATACCACCGATTTAAAAGAGGTTCTAAATGAGGATCATATTGCGGAAGGATTTGAGATTGTAGACAAAGTGGAGGAGTTGCAGAATAAGTATATTTTGGCGACAAGGAAGACGCAATTGTTGGAGTTTAATCTTTGGGATGTTACCGAGGAGATCAAGTTGTTGGAATCGAAGATTGTTGTAGAGAAGAGAGTTGTGGACGAAGAGGTGGAGGTGGTGGAGGAGGTGGTTTTGCCCATTTGTCCTTTGCCTGCTATTTACTTGAAGCATTTTTTTGATCAAGCAAGGGAGGCGATATGTGAGAAACTTGGGAGTAGCGAGGTTTGCAAGAAGGAATTGACCACTATCAAGTACGTGCTTTCATGAACCACCACACCATTGAAAAAACCATGGCTTTTCGAGGTAAAAGGCTCAATATCACTACAAATTTCAAATTGGCAAGCTTATTTGGAAGTCAGTCTTGAAAATCCTCTAAACTATTCAGTAGATTGAATCATGTGAAATCAAAAAATTGGATTAGTAATGAATTTTAGAAGTGGAATTCATCAATGAACTCAGCACCTTGAAATATACCCAATAAGTACAATAAATTTCTAAGGATGAGAACTACACTGTACCTCTTGCTTGAATGTCCACTGTGAGTGGTTTTTGAGCCTCTTACCTTGCGATCACCTATTATTATCATAAATGATAAAAAAAACATAACAACATATGGTAAATATGGACACCTAAAAGAGTCATATTTTCTCAATAACTTTTGATTTGTTTTGTTTTTGTTTTTGTTTTTGTTTTGTTTTGTTTTTAGGTGTAGTGATGGGAGTGAAACAGAAAGCAATTTGTGGACGATGATGCAACAAGCAGGGGAAGCTGCTTCGTTCATGTGGAACGAGTTTGTCGAAGAGATAGTTGGCCAAAAGGATCTCATCACTTTGCTTGGCTTGTCTCCAAAAGCTATCCTCCTTACCAAATTCCCGGACTCAGCTCAAGAAGATAAAGCTACACAGGCAAGAACAAATGATAGTTTTGGCTTCCTCTATTTAGGGTTTGGTGGGAGAAAGTTACTAGTCGGTCAAGAATTTCATTTTCAACCAAGAGCCTCAATTTTATTCAATCAGATTTAAGATATCTTTTTTGATTTCTAAAAAACTAGAAACGGGTTTTTTTAGGGTTCCTATAGGAACAAAATTCAGCCAACTTTGATTGTTCAAATTTGGCATGCAAGTATTATGTCACGTTGACTTCAACCCCTAAAGGGTTCGACTCATGGGTAGAGAAAGGAACACATTTTTAGATTTCAGAATTTTATGTTATGAAACAAAAGTAAGTTATTTAGATCTTAACCGTACGACCTTGTAGTAAACATATTGTAAATCATGTGGGTCAAATTTTGAGTCATGAATTGCAAGATAAGATCATAACGTATTAGTACTCAAAGAACATCGCAAAATCTGAACATTTTCACTTTGAAGTCAAATGCTATCAATAAAATGCCATAGTATACTGATAGCATGTTTTTCAATTACCTATAATTGCCTTCCAATGGCAAAACATGTCCCATGCTTGAAAACTCAGAAACAAGAGTTGCCTTCACTAAAACAAATGCCATTTATTCATACTTCATTGCATGAGTTTGCAAATTTTCACACAAACTAGACTTGATTTGAGACACAATCCAAGTGATTTCATCCATAACAAACTATGGATAAAGAAATTATGGCTCTTCAAAGTTGCTGCAGTTATACAGAAATGTCGATTTTTGGCTTTCGTAGTTCACACTCAAGATCCTACAGTTGGATCTTCTAAGTATTACACTAGTAGAAAATGGTGTCCAAAATCTGTTTGTAATTATATAGAACCACTTGTTCTTTTCTATAACTTTGTGTCCTTCAATCAATTATTACAATTGTCATGATTTTTCATTGATTTTATATTAGTGTAAGTTGGTCTACTACACTAATGAAAATTTACAAAATATTGGTAGTTGTGTTGATTAATCAATAATTAGAAAAAAATAAGTGTTTTCATGTAATTCCGGACTAACAAATTTTGGACACAATTTTCAACTAGTGTTACTTAGACTGTGATATTTTATTTTATTTTTGATCTTGAAGTAGAAGGAGGTAAATTTTTGTAAATTTAAGCAATTTTGCAGCAAGATCTTTCAGGGATAACTAGCTAGACTTCTCCACTGTAGTGTAAACTGGCCCTTAGTAATACTAAAATTAGTCAATCTTATGATGTTTTGTGTGCAGGAGCAACGAAAGATGGGATTGGCAGCAGCCGATGCATTTCGGAACAAGCATGTGTTTGCCGAGCTTGTGACAAGGCAGGATTCGGAGAAAAGACCTTTTTACATTGAGCTTTATCACTTCCTTTTCAATGCTGCTCCTGAAACCATGAATTTCAAGGTGAGCTTGTCTTTCATTACATTAGAGAAAGCCGCTAAGTAGTCTCCAGTTTGGACCCCAGTCCGTCGTTTCGTGTCATGTTTTCAGTTATCCGCTAAGTAGAACGGACTGGGGACCAAATGCACCTTACAGGAGATTAGATGTAAACTAGGGACCTTCACACACATATGAACAACAATCGTGCACCTTTGGCCTCTTCCCCGCATCACGTTGCCGAGTGGGCACCAAGTTGAACTGGGGACCAAATTCTAGAAAACCATCAAAATCATGCATTTTTGAGTTTAGTCCCCAGTTCGATCTTAGAGTAAAAATATGGTGCCCAGTTCTTCGACGTTTGGTCCCCAATCCGACCAAAACTAGGTGTTTTGGTCCCTAGTCCGTTGTACCTAGCGGATATCTCTATTGTGGTCCCTAAGATGTTTCCAAATGATGTAATTAGCACAATTATATTGGCTTGAGATGAATCATATGACTTTTCTTTCTATTGATCACTTGTTTTGATGGCAGGCACTTTATCCATTGTGAAATGATACATTTTGGATCAATTGCGAAATTTTGTTTATATGAGTTGTGTGTGGTTCTAACCATAAGTTAGATTTGGCATGTATTTTGATTTGAGTAGACAACCTATTTCACATACTCTAGGTATGATTATCAAACACCATTGGAGGTTAAAAAGAATGTTCTTTGTGATTGAGCTTGTACACTAAAGAAAATGACTTTACATTTCTATGTTCATGTTTTGTATGATACATGTTAAGGTTTGGAACTTTGTTTCTCAATAAATTAATGATTTGGGTCTTTCATACATAGCACTTGGTAGTATCATAGAGTAAAGAAAAAATTGAATGAAGTTTGCTATGGCAATAATATGAATTTCACAAATATGGTTTAGGTGAAGCAATAGAATAATAATTTATATGAGGCAAGATATATTTTTTTCAAATAAAAGATCATGAAACAAGGATTATATTGATGCACACTATTGACCTTGGAGTCACAAAGATTCTCAATGTGGTGATTATGCCCTTTAGTTAAACTTGCATTTACTCAAGTTTTATACCACAAAAGTATAGTGTTAATTTTTGTTATGTTTATTTGATAAACTCGAGGTGTTTGAGTTACTAACATAGATGTCACATTCAACTAAATGTGGAGTTATTCAAGAAGTTTGGAGTGAAATGGATTTTCAACTTTTTTGCTTTTGTGAGATGATGAGTTTTAAACTAAAAATTTACACGACCGAGTTGGAGTATTTTCATATTTGTAGGAGATCCCGGGATTTGAAGTTTTCTATTCGATTTATGACTTGTTTACAAAGTTATGATGGAGCCCCACAATGTATTGCTTTTGGACCACTTTCAAATAGGAGTTGATTGTAGTAGAGTTAGTAGCATTGTTATAGAAATCAATAAAACCTCAAAAAACTAGCATCAATTTGAGACCTCAAATCGTGTCAAAAAGTGACAATGTATCAACTATGGCCGTAAGCCATTTATGCTTGTAGCGAGTAATCCTTACATGAGGATTTTAACCACTAAACGTCTCATCCTAATTTTAGCCAAAAAACACATTTTCAAAAAAAGGGTCATATATGAAAATGAAAATAAGCAATTCAGACCCGCATGTACAAACTTGAAATAGAATTGTTCTAGGTCATGTGGCCCAAATTAGAGTCATGAGGCCTTGTAAATTGCGAGATCATGACATATTAGTACACAAAATGGGCTACAAAGTTTTATCATTTTTACTTTAGAGTGGAAATTCTACCAACAAAGCTACTACAATGAAAAAAATCTCCAATTAGAAAGTTATTCACCTTCATCTTAATATTACCGTTGTACCAAAAATTATATTTGAAAAAAACTACATAGGGAAAGTAGACCAAAAATAACCCTTTCCACTCAAATATATGCCTTATCTACAAAACATCTTTGGATTTCTACTACTAAGACTAGACTCTAAATGAAATTCATCTTTGAATTAAAAAAAAAATTAAAAAAATAAAAATAATTATATCATAAACACTCCTTTATATCATAAATTATATCATAAAATAACTCCTAATTTCACCACTAATAGTTTGGTGGGAACCAGCATAGTGTTTACTCCGAGAGAAATGAGTAGTAGTCCCACCATTGGCATTTTTATCAACTCCAAGCATGCACTCAAGGATATGTCCAATGGAATCTCTATTCACACCGACCTCAAATAAAGTTGAAATTCTGCTTCTTCTCCTAGTTTCATACTATTTAATTTACACTACATTGGCAAAAAGACACTTTAAAAGAACAACAATAGAATGGAGAAAAGAGATTTTCTGCTCTTTGTATGAAAGTGCTCTTAGAATGCCTCCAAGAATGTTTCAAAGTAAATGCTCTTAGAATGACTCAAAGAATGTTTAAAAGTAAATGCTCTTAGAATGCCTCCAAAAATGTTTAGAAGTTAGTTAAAAACTCACGATATATTGGGATTTTATTTCTTGGAGGTCTACATGTAAAGGATGTGAAGTATTTCCATAGGATCTTCTCTATTCCTAGTTCGAATGAAAGACATTTGGTTAAAAGAGTCCCTTCGTCCATCGACATTTTCTATCTCTATTTTTATTTTATTTTTGAATATAGGCTTCCAATATTCTTTATGTAAGATGTATTTTTGATCTCGCCAAGAAATGTTTCTTTTCAGTCTACTCGAGGCAAATTAAATAATGTGGTAATTTCTTACTCCAATCTGACAAGGTTCACGAAAGGTGATCTATCTTGTAGGGATATACCTTCCCTACCCCCCATCTATTTAAATAGAGAAGGTTGATGGGAATATAAAGAGAAATTCATTATTCAAATGCTTAGGCGATTTTCACCATACCTTGGCGTTCTTATCATGCAATGACTAGAATTTTTCACCATCAGTGGATGTTCCCTCCATTTGTGGGCGTTCTTTCGACCTGATATCATGCAATGACTAGATTTGGACACAATGGTAGTGAAAGGATGTAAGAAGTCAAACTGCAACCTCTTGCAAGAGTATTATCAAAATGATACAATAATTCTCCAATCTAAACAATCTTGTAACGCCTTAATCCCTAACTTTCCTTAAAACCCAAAACGGGTTTTGGAGGTTCCTGCAGGAGAAAAACTCAGCCAACTTTGATCACTATAATCTCACAAATGAGGAAGATTGAGCGGTTCAAATTTGATATGTGAGAAGGATGTCAAGTGAACTTTGAGATCTTACGGTTGAATCTTTTAAATAATGCTTAAATTAAGATTTTTTGAGCTTAATCTAAAGGAAGGTCAAATTATATGACTTAAACTGTTTTGCAACAAGGAAATTTAGGGGTTAACTAATTTCATTGAATAAAAGGTATATACGAGCTTCCTAGAATTTAACACCTCAAATTACCTGCATATTTTCCAAAAGTAATAAAAAATTCACTAAAACTCAAAAAGTGACTAAGATTTGATAGACATGGACAACAATGGTGATGATGAGGGTGTAGAAGCTAAAAGACTCCATAGACTTTCTAGTGGTGCTGCTGTGTGCTCGTTTCATTGCAGCGTCGACCTTCTAGACTTCCGCCATAGCCACCTCCCTCAATCCGCCTTTACATAGCTCCCCTTACTACAAATTCAAAACAACTCCAATTGCGCCCTTTCAAACAATTAGCTCCTCGGTATTGGCGGTCGAGCAATGGCGAATTGGACACTTCAAGTGTGACAAAAGGAAGGGATAGAGGGAAGGAGCGACAATGATGCATTCGGCGGTGTGCAACAGTATCGTAACTCGCCGGGGCAATCACGCCGTGGATTGTACGACGAGGTCAGGGTTCAAGAAGAGCAGCAGCGCGGACTTTGTTGTTGGAATTGGTTCAAAAATTGAGAGGGTTAGGGTGTCATTGAGAGGAGGAGGAGGAGGAACTGGAATCAAAGCGGTAAACTCGCAAAACGGGAATGTAGGTAGTTGGAGAGATTTACGATCCGATGACGGCGAACAGGGACAAAACCTCGTCCATGCGCTTCATGAAGCTGCTGCTGTGTTCCAATCCGCTATGGAGGAGCAGGAGTCGCTTACTCGTGGCCCTTGGTTTGCTCAGAAGTGGCTTGGTATCGATAAGAATGCCTGGATGAGAGCTCTCGCTTATCAGGCAATTTCACGCACACTCAATCTGAACTTGCAATTGACAATTGAGCTATCATGTAGGTTTTGGTTACAGGCTGCAAAATTAATTAGGTCACTTTTCTCGTCTGTTAGTTGGCTACTGTTAGGATTTTATTCGTTTCGAATTGTTTGATTCTTTGGAGGATTCCCGCTCGTTGAAGAGGTTCGATTACGATTGATAGATTTGTTGATCTAATTAGCGGTTGTTTCGTGATGCCCAGGCTGCTGTACATTCGTTGCTTCAAGCTGTTCAAGAGATCGCAGCGCGTGGTGAAGGACGAGATAGGGATGTTCATGTGTTGGTACAGCGAAGGTAAGTCATTTTGGTTGAGATTGTACTCTTTTCTTTGCATTGGACTGGCCAGAATATAGGCATTTTCCTTGAGCACTTTCATTTATAGAAGGTGAGAAGGACATGGTATGATCTTTGAACTGTTTTCGGCTGTTCATATTGATCATCGGAAGGTTTAGAGCATTCCATGTTAGACCAATTTCGATCCAGCTCTTGCTTATAAATGCGAAATATTGGTCTCGCGAGAATGTATACGATATTCGTTGTCGACCAGCGTTCCTGCTTGGAGGACATGGTGTTGATGTTTGCTGTATTTGTAGATGAGCTGATTTAATAGTGATCATCAAAAGGTTGGGAGCCTTTTTATTGGAGTTTCTTCGATTTTGCTGTGTCCTTACCAGTCTGCTTGGTGCTGGATTTTGTGTGCAGCCTGATGCGGCAATCTGCGCCACTCAAAGACTCAATTCGGCGTGAGTTGTCTACAAGGGATCCCTCAGCTGATGACTGGTTGTGGCTCCAGCAGCATCCTCAGGCGGTGGTCAGCTTTGTCAGTGTCCTGGAGAAAGACAAGCGTTTTACTGCTGTGACATCTACGTATGTACACTTCTTAGTACCTCAAAATTTATGCTGCTTTCCTATTTCATATGGCCTTTTCAAGATGTGCTCCGAAAAGTTTTTTGAGTGTGCTATACTATCTGGTAGCGAAGTAAGGAAGCTCATGTGTAAGCTGAACAGGGTCATACATTGTTTCAGGCTTGTTTGTGCTGTCGAAATAGGTCGTGTGTTCTTCTTTCACATTATGAGACTATAACCTATTTGTATGTTATGTATTTATTCCTTCTTACAAAAGTAAGCTATTGCTATGCAGAGGATGGGGAGCTGCTGCGCCAAGTCCTAGCAACGAGAGCGATATGGCGCTGCTTACTCTTTCTCTCTGTACTAGTGCAGCTATTACGAAGCTGGGCGCGACAGCAGTTTCGTGTCCTCCATTTACGTCGTTGCTTCCCGAGGAGATTAGCCGGCAAATGCTGAAGTTGCCTGAGCTTATGCCCATAGAAGAAGTGTATATGTTTTCGTGTAGTGTAGGGTTCAAGCGGCAGTTTCTCGACAATTTTGGATCTAGGGCAGCAGATATCAGGAATTGGCAGGATGATGGACGAGAAGGAGCCTTCTGGATCAACCTCATTCAGCAGATGCTGTCTGCAGCTTTAGTTAGGGAAGGTGTGAACTCAAAACTGAAAATAACTGAGGGTGTTGAGGTAAAGTGTCTGCCACTATAATCTCCTTCACGAACATGCTTCGATGTAGATACATGAGACAGTAGATGGATACAGCACGCTACTATTGTACTTGAACTGAATATGACTAAATCTCACAGATCATTCTCCAGTAGCTATGACTCTGAATCAGGTGACTCTAGATATAATTCTGCCTTTTCTTATTTCAGAGATGGCATGCAGGATCTACAGAAGGATCTGGGACTTTTTGGTTTCTTTGTTGCTTTGGGAAGAAGCACACGAGGCTATTTAGCGAGCCGAGGGGTTGGGGATTCTGAGGAGGCACTTGCAAGCCTGCTAAGGTACTTGTGCACATCTCTTTAGTCAAGGTAGTGTTTGTAAGTAAGTTATGTGCTTCGATCAAATGAAGGACTGTTCAGAGGAAAGAGGCGATGAAACCTAATATAGTCATTCTTGTGCTTGGTGTCCCCAGGTACTTAGATGGTGGTTGTGTGTTGTTTTATCCGCAACTTGCGAGGGTGTCCTCTTACCAGCTCTTTGTGGAGGTGAGAACCTGGAAGTTAAACTTAGAGCTAACCTACAACTGATTTCTGTTTCAATAGGAGAACTTTTACTGATTACCTTCATGTAGACATTTCAAGCTTTGAGCCCTTTTACGTGTCTGATGGAACATTTCTGTACATTTATAATTCGATGTGCATATACTTATCGTCTTCATTCCAAACAACAGATGTTACCATCTCAATTATCGTCCTTTAGCGTCTTCATACTGTTCGGTTGCCTGGGTGCGTTTCCTGGGAGAATGTGTTTCTTTTGATGCATTGTCTTCTGAAGATTTGATATACTCGACCCTCGTCAATTGCAGGTGGTGTGCGAAGAGATGGAGTGGCTATCCTTTTATCCAGGAAATCCACCAGCAAATTCTCACGATGAGCACAAGACGGTGCAGCCAAATGTCAGCAAAGCAGAAAAAGAGATGGCTCTTCGTGTGGCAGTTCAGACATGCTCGCTGTGGGTGAGAAGCTTTAGTCGTTACAATGCGTGGGTTCGAAAATCAGAAGGTTCTCGCGCGACTTTGTTTTTAGAGAAGGGGTAAGCTTTACACTCATCCCTACCTTCTGTCAGTATTTACTCTTTTTCACCGATGACATAACTTCCATTCATTTTTCGCTTTTGCCCGAACAATTACTTGTAACTATTACATCCCTTTGGAATGTTGCTTATCAGTACGGTTCTCTTTGAAGTTTGTCATACTTATACCCTTCTCGTCAGCCATGAGCAGGGCATTTTGATCCTGAAAGTATTAGTATCATAAGCACTTTCATTCTCGAGTCTGACTCGGGTATTTGCTATGTGCAACAGTCAGCAGCGTTTAGAGGAGTGCTACAAAGCGTACAATTTGGATGTCAATAAGGAAACCATGAATAGGTAACTATTTCGCCTACTGCCCCTGGTCACTTTTCTTTCCCTTGTTTCCAAGTCGAATGCCTGTTCTGCTGTTACTTCTACTACTGCGAATCGTGAAGAAAGTGAATTGCTCCGACCCTTCTGTCGCAGGAACGGAAGCGCTGGTAAAAAGAGTGTTGTTTCCAATATTGATAGTCAAAGACAAGAAGGAGAGGCAAATGCTAAGCGGGTCGAGGATGACCTATTGCGGAGTTGGAATGTTCCTAATGTTACACCACTAAACACGAGTAAACTTCCAGCAGATCAGCTGGGCCTACAGGAAATGGAGCGACAGCTGAAGCTCTTCGATAAAGTACTTCCTTTGTCTATACTTGTTGTACTCTAATGCTTCAAGTCAGAGTTCTTCGTTTGAGGTCCCAATTGTATCTTTGCGTAAGGTTCCATGTTTTGGAGATCTTTGGAGCATCTCTGGAATTCATTAGCATCCAGGTAGTTTCAAGCTAGGATGCGAATAGGAATGCAGGAGGTAAGATATCTATAGAGTGAATATATTGCCTGTGTACGAACGTCCCTACCATATTGTCCTAACTAACTTGAGGGCCATTGTTGCAGGAGCTACAAAATGTTGAGCTCGCTATTCACAAACTGGAAATGCTGCTCAAAGAGTCTGAATCCAACGGGAGTTCTGGAAGAGAAACTTTGTCAGCAATCCGGGTCGACTTGAAGAGGATATGGGCTTTGAAGAGAGAAGTTGAATCACTGGAGGCGTCTCTAAAAGAGGAAGCGGGGCTTCTGAGAAAGAGCCTTTCAGTGAAGGTAGGTCCTTTATAGAACGTGATATCTTAAGAAAGTCCTAGAAATTTGAATTTGATTACACGCATTCAATAGAATTAGCTTACGCTTTGAAGCCTTGTCTGCATAACTGACGAATCATTACTCTTTGCTGGCATCCATTCAGCTTCTATGTAAGAGTATTCAGATGTCGTACTTCCCAATCCTTCTCTGGACCTACTAAAGTTCCATGTGATCAATGTTTCTTCTTTTCTCGTGAAGGATGGGAAAGTCTCGGAAAAGACCGCAGAGAGAGGCGCTAATGGAAATCGAAGTACAAGTTCACCGTCAGGAAACAGGTTTGACACCACTAATTTCTATGTACATACTCACCAATGTTTAGTATTTCAAAGGAAAGATACCTGTAGTTTTTTTGTCCTATGTATCGACTTGCTACATCATGATGCCTTCGTGTTTACTTGTGGACGTCTTGTACTAGGAATCTGGGATTAAGTGGAACCTCCGTTGAACTTATAAAGTTTAAGGCAACTAGTCTGGTCATCACTTGATTGTACACGGCAACTGATGATTAAGGAACTGGCCGTAGAGATTTTTATTGCAGTATACTTATCAGATTCTTACTAGGTTATTTCTTTGGTAAGTGAAAATCACTGATTGTTTCAAATGTTTCCCTCAGAGAAAATCCTATTCTGCAAGGAGCAACAAATTTAGGTCGAGAGGTGGTGAATTTCATCTTCCCATTCTCAAATCTTAAGCGAGAAAGAGACGACGGTGATGTGTCTACATCTATCGCTGATAACGTAAGCATGCTCTGCCCCACTTATTACTTCTTCGTGTCTTATCAGGAAAGTTAGTGAGCCTGTGCTATCTCCCAATTCAACAATTCATAGTTTATGTCTCAGAATTTTTTTTTTGTTCTTTCTTCAATAAATAGTCAGATTGCTACATAATCATATCTTAATATCGTATGACTCAATCACCAAAACACTTATATCTATATTGTTGGAGACATGTTAAATAAACATCGTTGATGTTAAGGTGATAGTGTTCCGTAACTAACTCTTTCAGATAATAAGCCACAATTGTATTCACCAATGCTTTTGCTTGGTACACAGAACGGCACAGTCGATTACGCAGCGGCAGATATTGCACTTGACGGAGCATCAGCCGTTTTGAAAGAAGCAGAAACCATAGAGCAGTTAAGGAGAGAATTGGCTACGTTAGAGTATCGCATACAACAAGCTGCTGTGCAAGCAGAGTCAGAGAGAGTGAGTTTTTCTCTTTCTGTATTGCCATCGAAAGTGCTTGGTCCTTGTTTTATCATTGCTGACTTATTGGTTTTGCCAGCCCTCATCCAGCGGAGACTTGTCCGAAACATCAAGTACCAGCTTAACGACTAGGTTCACTGAGGATGACATAGAGGAAGCAGAAGCCAATGGAGCATATGGAGACGTTCTCGGCAAGTCCATTGAGAAGCTCAAAGAAACTAGCTCTGTAAGTTCTCTGTATTGCTGGGATGGAAAATCAATCAACCAATCCAAGCTTACTGAACAAGCGCATGAATTCGTTGCAAGATTAGTCCTAACATTTTGAATGATATATGTTGATGTACTATAGCCATAATTGAAGCTTCCTTCTTACTCGAAAGCTACAAAGCTTTTCATCTAAAGCTTTGTGTGCTCTGAATTTTGGGCAGGATGCTTGGAGGGGGACTGTTCTGTTGGGCAGCGATGTAGGTGTTGCAGTATTGCTCTTGAAACGAAGCGTTGCCGGTCAAGTACTTACTGACCGGGAGCAAAAGATACTGAAAAGAACGTTCACTGATCTAGCCTCAGTCATACCTATTGGAGTGCTTATGTTATTGCCTGTAAGACACCTTTACTCTTTCCTGCATCGCAAATTTGATTCATATTGTGTTTGTAATTCTCTAACGTGAGTTTCCATCACAGGTCACGGCAGTGGGGCATGCTGCTATCCTTGCTGCTATTCAAAAATATGTTCCTGGCCTGGTTTGTGACCTCCAAATCTACTTACATTCCATTTCGATTTAATGTACATCTTATACTGTTACATATAGTATGATGAGGCATATCTTTGTTCTCATTTCATTAGAAGACGCAGTCATTCAGTTCGTACTTTTGACGTCTTTTGGTTGATATAGTTTTAGTTATTGTTAAATGCGAAGGATTGGTTAGCTGACTTCGTTTTATTGATAACTGGGACAGATTCCTAGTGCGTATGGACGGGAGCGGTTAGATGTTATACGACGACTGGAACAACTGAAAGCATTAGAACCTGAATCTGAGGGTTCCGACATTGAAGTGGCAGCTTCCAGGCAGCTCAACAAGAGCTCGTCTGGGAGCAGCAAGCTTGATGAAAGTTGAGTTTGCCGAGATTATTTTTTCAAACCTGATTTATGATTGATAAGGTACTATCACCTCCGTAGTGATTTCGACTTTCATTTCCTTCTGGGGCATTCTTCTAGATCTGAAATATAACCAAATCCAGCTCCGAACGAGAGCTTTTGTGCTTGTTCTCAAGTTTTGGCAACGTCTCTCGATCTCCTTCAATTACGTTTCCCATTATCCTCACCTTGCTGACTCGAGTCAATGTTCCTTTTCTCTTTTCTTATAGATTGTTTTCTTAGAGGCAGAGTCAATGGTTGCAGATTGCGATAGTAGGATCTCAATCACGAGGTGCATCTTTGTGGTAGGTCCTACGAGAATCTTCATTTCTGTTTAGCGTGCAAGTAGAATCTCAGCTCCTTCGCAAATGGGTGACTCTTTCAGTATGGAAGAAAGGACCACCCATTGGGATTGGGTTGCTACCTTATGGGATCCCCAGCATAGAATCTTGAACCACTAAGGATCTGCATTACCGTGACACAGATAAAGAAATGCTAACCACTAAAGGGACTTCGCCTTCTGGTGATTTAGGCAGGTTGCTTTGCATGCGTTGATGGTATTGAGCTTTTGCATAATTGTAAAATCAAAGTCCAGCTTTCCATTTCAACGAATTATTAAACATAGTGTTCCGGTTTTTTTATAATATGTGCATTTATTCTCAAAATCTGACCATAATCAATAGATCACAGTAACTTCAAAAATTCACCAAAAATTGAGATTTTACTTTTATTAAGTTTTGTTTTTTTGTACATGTAAGTTAGGTTCTAAGGCATGATCTTAATGCTATTCAATTATTTACATCAATTCTATTATTCTTCACATGTTACTTTATTGTCATTTGTGGCCTTTAGCATTTGAATTTTAGCAAACCTCGATGTGGATAATTATGCATTTTTATAGGTTTTACAGGTCACATGAGGGTAAAAATTGCATAGAAATGTTCCTAGCTCACCTAGGAACAAGAATTTGAAGAGCCTCATTAAATCTTCTACCAAGTATGGTTTTTTTGGCTCTCGATACACTCCAAATCCATTTTGCAACCAACCAAAAAAATAATAATAATAATAATAATAAAATACAATATATATATATCTCAATTTGAAACATTATGATCTCACTAAGAGTAAGGAATTTGAACCTAAAATTTGGCGTATGTATTCATGAACAAGTTAGTTCTAGATCCTACGGTTACATATTTAGAAGTAACTCAAAATCTCAAAATTTCCACCTTGCAATAAAAGAGGGTAGTTTTGAGGCTTTGTGGCATTAGAGGCCTTGGAGCATTGGGGGTTGAGAACATCTACACATAAACAAGAGTATGGCTTGCAAAACAATCACTTGAAACACTTCGTGAACAATCGATATAAGCTTACACATTTGGCATATGTATCCACTCACGTCATATGTGCGAAGTTGGCATGGTGCAATGCCAAAAATGGAGCTGTAGTAATCTTCACTCACATGTACGTAATGGTTTCTCCATATAATAGTAGCACATGTACTTACTGCAAAGAAGATTACACGCTGTCACTTTTGGGCACCACTTTAGAAACACCTACATCTCCAATTTCGAAAATTCATAACTCACCACAGAAAAGTCCAAAAATGATAATTCCACTTGCTCTAACTTTATTCTAATTTTCCCCATGCATGAAAATTGCTTGTACCGGTAAATTTGTATGCACCAATTTTTCGTGCTAAAAATTGCACCATTTTTGGCCACATTACTATAAGTCAAATCTTCTTCTATTAGCAACTTTGTATGCAAAAACAACCTCATTTTACCACAAGTTCAAGAGTTAAAATTTTGGTTCTGGGGGAAAGTGTTTCATGCAAGGATAAAATCTACAAGAAAGTTTCTATTCTCAGTATAAAATGAGACAATTGCTAGGATAATTTCACTTGGAACCAGGGTTGGTGAAATAATTTCATCCTTACTGGCTAATATCCTATTAATAGTTTCCTTGTCCAACCGGTTCCAGGTGAGACTATCCTGGCAATTGTCTCATTTTATACAAAGAATAGAAAACTTCTTGTAATTTTCATCAAATTTTAGCGAGTGTTTTCAAGAATCAATTGGCTAATGGGTTGTTTCAGTATGCTAATAATAAACTAGTTGTCGGTTTTTTCCAATGATTGCTTGGAACCGGTTGGACAAGGGAACTGTAGGATATTAGCCTGTAAGGATGAAATTATCTCCCCAACCCTGCCCGCAAGTTTCACCTGGAACCGGTTGGACAAGGAAACTACTAACCCCTAAAGACTCACGATGTTTTGAGAGCTTGAA
Organism: Bryum argenteum; assembly: GCA_037043015.1. Lineage (NCBI taxonomy): Eukaryota > Viridiplantae > Streptophyta > Bryopsida > Bryales > Bryaceae > Bryum > Bryum argenteum. The sequence goes on along the minus strand of CM073331.1, from coordinate 3,468,851 downwards.
ATCCCCACACCGACCACTATGTACTAATTGGGGGTACGTACAATATTTTTGGAATTTTTTAATAATTTCAACCGTAGGATCTTGAAGTAGACTACCATCGGTAGTAGTGTGAAAATTTTCAACCGTTGGATCATCACTAGATGTGAGATCATAACATTTGAAGTTGACTAAATTATTTTTTTGGCCTTGACAGTAAAAGCTGAATAGGTGGCCGTGGTCGTTTAGGGGTTAATAGGATATTAGCCAATAAGGGTGAAATTATTTCCCCAACCCTGCCCGCAAGTATGGTCCAAATGAAAATGGTGCTCAAGAGCAACATTCTCTTAATGCACGCAATTGCAAGGCTGGAGCTTCACACCAAAAACGAGGAGTTTCAAAATAAGGGTGGCCACGTTGCATGGGGTACAGCAAATTCCGCCCCTTCACGTCGGTGAAAATCCCAACATAAGAAACATTATTTGTCTTAATATTTAACCCTTAAACGCCCATGGGGTCTAAAACGGGCAGCCCAAAATTGGATCACAACATCTTTTGGACTTGGGCAGCATCATGAATATTGCACTTTTTGAACTTGGGCATCACAAAATGAACCAAGTAATGATCAGCTTGTAACCTCCTACAAAGGTTATGTACATGTACAACCCCAACCTTCCTACCTACCACAATCCTCCAAAGCACAAAATCACTTGTACAAATAGTGATTAGAAATTCAAAATTTCACTTTTTGAATGCATTGTAAGAAGGTGACCAATTTGACATCAAAATATATAAGCGAATAGTCGGGTATAGTGATTGGAAATAAGCCCCTTGAGCTTCTTTGGGCGTTTGAGGGTTGAATCTCAAAGTTGAATAGAACGTTTTGAATCAAAACAAAAAGTGAGAAACGGAAACGGAAATTTTTAGAGAATAAAGGAAACGGAAATTTGATTGAGTAAGGGCAAGTGCTCAATAATGGTTCAAATTTGAGATTTCCTAAATTGTAGTGAAGTAAAGAATGTAATTAATTTATGTGCATGGGGAAAGTAAGTGGACGAAGAGTCAAAGTGAGTTCATCATTTTTAGGCTTTTATGCAATTTGATGTGAATTTTGAAGGTGCACTTACAGGTGTTACTAAATTGGTGGCTTAAAAGGCGTACATGGTACAATTGAATAGTGAAACTATCATGTACTTGTGGGTGAAGAAGTCTAGAGCTTCATTATTGGTATTACTTCATTTATTAGCACTCTCCCTTATATCTCAAGATTTGTATAGTAACATGTCAAGAAATTTAGTGAGTAGACTAGTTACCTTTCTGTGAGGATTCTCATGGTCTAGTTGTTTCATTTTATTTTTTATTTAAAAAAATAAAATTAAAAAATCTTACTTAATTTTAATTTTCAGAGTGATACTAGAAAGGATAAATTTAAGGTTATTTTTGGCCACTTGACTTTAAGGAGTAATTTACATGGAATTATCTTAAATTAGTTATGAATTTTGGATGTGAAACCCATAGTTGTACCTAATCCACTCAATCTAAATGTAGACCATTAGATTGATACTTGAAATAGGAGGCTATAGTCTATTTCATGCATGGATGCCTCTAGCGAGCAGTTTGTGGTGTGGTGTTGTGTCGATGTTGTGTAGTAGTTAGGGCCGCTTCACATTATGGCCGAAGGTTGAGAGGCCGTCGATTTCAACCAATGAAATTGCACGAAACCATAGTTTCGGCCTCTCGAGCCTTCACACTAAAAGCGAAAGTCCACCGGCCGTCTCTCTCCAAATGGCTTATGTGGCAACGCTTTTTGACCAAGGTGACGCCTCTCGGCATTTGTTTGGGTCTTGCATTTTGCAAGACCCAAACTATGGTCGAGAGGCCGTCACATTTTATTCATAAAAAATTCAAAAACTGACAAGATCTTGGCCGTTAGATCAAAAAGATGCCTTGGACAAGGAATAAAGTGATATGGGTTTGGACTTTGGGCTTGGCCTTCGGAGGCTTCACACTACGGCCGTTCAAGTTGAGAGGCCATGGGAGTTCATGACCAAAGCTTTCAACTTTGGGCTTGGCCTTTGGAGGCTTCACACTATGCCCGACCAAAGGCCCCAATAACTCTATTTTATTGGCTATTTTCAATAAATTTCTTTGGACTCTCAACAAAGTTTGGACTCTCCCTCTTGACTTGGACGGCCATAGTGTGAAGTGGCCCTTAGAATTGGGTGTTGTTTTAAAACCCCCTACTTACTCACATACCAAAATTAATCTGCTAATTGTTTTTAACTAGAAAATGCTCAAAGTGGACAACTGTAACCAATCATTTAGAGGTTTGGGTGTGCGTGTGTTGGTACACATGAGACATGGATTCTTATAATTTGTGAATTTATAGGAAATGTAAGTGTTGGGAATTGTATCGATAATTTTGAAAAGAATATAGATTTTATTTTAGCCTCCCCCTAATACTAGTATTTAGGGCGATATAATGATGCTATTGAAGATGCATAAACACATTTCAATATTCAAAGTAGTCACTCATGGAAGCATCTCGCACAACTAATCATTAATTTTGAGATGACTCTATGAGATGATTTTAGTGTAGTAGTTAGAATTGGGTGTTGTCACTTTATAAATTGATATCTATTTTGGTATTACGATCATTTCATCAACTAAAAATTTTCATTCCCTCGAATGGGAGGCACTATAGAACAAGCACAGAAGACATTAAAGAAATTATTATGATAAGCGACCTTGGAAACTTTTAGAATCATAGCACACTCCCAACTCACTAGAAGTCAAAATGATAGTCTCAAGTCACAATTGAGACTTGTAGCTACCACTGATAGTACCCCACAGTAGTCATACATGAGCTAGCAAGGCTCTCTTCCTCTATTTGCAGGTTCTCTTTGCCTTTGCTTTTCTTCCTCCTCAACAAGAATTCTAATAAGAAACATTGATTAGTTCACTTGGATTAATGTATCAATGAAGGAAGTACAAAGAAATTGCAAGTAAGGATATAGATTCAATTGACTTACCAAATAGGCTCAACCATCAAAGACTTTGTCTAAACAAACAAATAAATTCCTCCCTCTGTCCCATTGTAATTGTATAGTAGGTTCTGTCAAATCTAACTCAAGAGGTAGATTTAAGAGAACCTACTAAACAATTAGAATGGGACAAAAGGGAGTCCAGCTTTCCAGCCACTCACAAGCATGGAAAGTTGGACCTTCCCGTTTTTCCTACACCTGAAGCCGCCTTCGAAGTTCTTCCCCCGGTTGCCAAGGTGGCATCGGCAGGTACCGCCCTTCGCGCTTTGCTTCAGCTGACCCCCACGCGTAAAGCAACGGTAAACGCCTTCCGACACGTGTAAGGAGACCTACCTACCTTCCTACCTGCCTAACTCAGTACCACCCTCCCTCGTCCCTCTGCTTCCCACGCTGACACTCCCCGGCTTCAATCAATTCCTCCGCCATCTTCCTTTCCCTTTTCTAATTCAGTAAGCTGCTGCATGTTGTTTCATCCGTGGTCGCCATTCGTCCCTTAATCTCCTTTTTGTCCCGCATTCAGAGACCTCTTTCTCGCTCATTTTCACCAAGTTTTGCCGTTCGTTTGAATCCAAAGGTGTGCGATGCTACTCCGTATTACGTTAGGGTTGCATTCTGAGCTCCTTTCACTTGTTATTGAGAATCTGAAAGCAGAATGAGGTGAAATTTTCATGTTCTTTGAGGATTTTTGTCGATGTCACGATTTGAAGTGATAGAGTTCTAAGTTATAGAGTTGAGGTTTCCTCTTCGGTTTTTGTCGAGTTATCGAGATGGAAGTTGTGTTTTGGTGGAGAAGAACGGCGGGAGCTGAATTATTGTGAATTATTAGCATTTTAAGACGCTTTTCACTTGGTAAAGAGAAGCAGATCGTTTTCAGTAGAGGTTTCTATTTGTCGGGAGCTGAACTTCTCATGTTTTTTTTGATGTCACGATTTTATGCAATCAAAAGAGTAGTAAGTTACAGAAGTTGAGGAGCCTCGGGGTTTTTTGGTAGAGAAGTCCATTTGGCGGGAGCTGAATTATTGTGTTATGCCAGGAATTCGTTTCATGTGAAGTGTGAAGTACGATTCTTTTGAAGTCAAAAGTAGTATACACTCTTTGTTAACATTTAAAGGCGATTTTAGCAATCATTGAAGTGAAAAGATCGGTGCATGTTTACATTTAAGGCGCCTCGTTTCACTTGTTCTCGAGTGTCTTTGTTTTGGATTCGTTTTTCAGTTGCGGATTCTATTTTTCGGGAGCTGAATTATCTTATCACATTAGGTCTATATTTTATGTAAGGTAGGAGCTATATCTGAAGTGAGAAGTAGTACATGCTTTTTGTTATCAATCAAGGTGATTCTTTTTTCTTGTTGCCGTGTATCTGGTTTTATATTGTTAGGATCAGCTTTCTTGATCTGGTAGAGATTCTAATTGTCGGTAGCTAAATCGTGAATTACGGTTTTTATTCAATCATTTGAAGTGGAAGAGTAGTGTACGCTGTCTGTTAACATTTTTAGGCGCCTCTGTTTCCTTTTTACATGTCAGCGAGTATCTGGATTATCATTGTCGTAAGCAAATTTCTTTTTGGTAGAGGATTTTATTCTTTGGGAGCTGAATTATTATGTTATATGAGGACCATATTCCTACGTAAGGTGTGAGCTATGTAGTCATTGGACTGATTAGCATTGTACACGTTTTGTAGTGAGCAGTCTTTCATTCTAAGAGGCGATTGATTTTGCTATTGAAGGACAGTAGACAATCAAACGTCTGTATAGCATAGATAGACGTAGATTACAAGGTCAGGCTCCTCAGATATTTGCATATTATACTTACACTTCTTTTCCGATGCAGGTTGCTCTAATGAGCTTCATAACGGTATTGTAGCAGCTCCTGTAAGCTGCCTTTAGAAGAGGAGGTTTCAAGGTTGTGAGAATCTGAAAGATCTCAGCTGAAACTTTCGAGATGCTAGCTACTAGTGAGACACCCTCGGGTGGTGCCTCAGGAAATGGAGCGAATGGCTCTGGAGCGAACGGCGCTGGTGGTCCGTTGTATAATGATGCTCCAGATCATGGGCACCGTCCTCAAATTCATCACCATGACCACCATAAGCAGCAGAAGATGCCTCAAGCTGGAATGCATGGAATTGGGATTTTGGCTGAGGGGTTGGGAGGTATTTCAAAACTACTCACTAATAGTACTCATCATAGAATTCCTGCACACGATCGTTCAAGTATGAGACTCCTCGATTGCCGAAACTATCGGTTGTCTGGCCATCGAGTTTTTCACCTTGAGATTTACTAAAGTGCTTCTGAAACGAATCAATATTTTGAGATTCATGCTTCTGTGAATAATTTTCATCACAAAGTTGCGGAAGTTTTCAGTAGATTGAACTCATTGAAGTTGAATACCGATGGTGCATCTAGAGATGACCGTGTCTGCCCGAAGTCTAGTTATTGAAGTGCATCTGGATTTTGAATTGATTGAATTTACCAAGTTCGTAGGACTGAACATTCATTAAGAAGCTTGTGGAACATCAATTCGATTCAGTATGAAGCCCCTGATAAGATACTCATCCTCGTCAGGTCACTCTGTATGAATTGCATCTAGAGAGACTGCAGTAGAGGCTTGTAACGTTTTTAGATTAAAAAGCATGTCTAGAATCCACTCATAAGATTTCCAGATCGGCACGGAACGCTTTCTATTAGAGCGTGTTTTTTTTTTGGAAACTTTCGTTGACCTCGATAAGTTATGGTGCACCAGGACATCTGGGATCAGGGCGTGGAGAGCCTGAGGCCCACGTTGAGGAAGGTCATGACACACAGGCGGACACTATGGCAGAGCTTGTCAGAGACAAGGTACTCTTACATGGGACTCTCGACGTGGAAATCATTCAGGCCGAGAACCTGCCCAACATGGACATGTTCTCCGAGAAGTTCAGGCAATTCTTCTCGTACTTGACGGTTTGCAAGGCTCCCTTTGTGAAGGCCAGTTCCAAAGTGGGAGAAAAGGGTAAAGGTAAGTTGTTCTTTCCTATTTCTTAAGTTCCTCAATAAGTTCTTATCCGCTCTTACGCTTACTTATCGGACGTTGTTGATGGGAACCAGGACACGGCCATCGTCCTAAGGGCATCACCAGCGACCCGTATGCAGCAGTTAACTTAGCAGGGGCACGAGTGGCGAGGACACGAGTTATATCAAACAATACAAACCCCGAGTGGAAGGAGCACTTTTCGATACCAGTAGCGCATTATGTGAATGAGGTGCAGGTCACGGTGAAAGACAATGACATGCTTGGGGCGCAGCATATTGGAGAAGTGAACATCCCTGTAGATAAAGTCATTCATGGGCAGGTAGTGGAGGGGTGGCATGACGTCCTTAATGCAAATGGTAAACCCGTGCACGCAGGCGCTAGAATCCTATTTAAGATGCAATTCATCCCCGTGGAGAAAAATCCTATTTACACTGGCGGTGTTGGAGATCCCAGCAAGCTTCACGGAGTTCCGAATACTTACTTCCCTTGTCGCATAGGCGGCAATCTGATTATGTACCAAGATGCTCATATCATGGACGGCACCTTGCCTAAAATTCGGCTGGACGGCGGAAAGTCCTTTCAGCACAGGTATGTCGCCAACTGATTGTGTTGTCTTACACATATCAAATTAGAGTTAACACGAATGACTACCAGTTGATGAAGGTCGTCACGTCTAAGTCTTCTAGAAGAAACTTCTCATTATGTAGAATAATTGATGAATTTATTAGATTTTCAGAACCCTCTTGTATTGCTTTTTTGGTACATGAGTTCACAGCTTGGTCCGTTGAAAATCTGCATCTAAAATCGGTCGAAGTCACAGAAGGTAATGGAATGTGCTATCGGAGAGAGAAGTGTTATATCGGCTCTTTTTGTTGAGAATCCGATATGTTACACGGAGCTTCTCTTTTACTCTAGTCAGATTGTATAGTTCTACAATTGTGGCTTAAGTTTGTGCACCGTTCGGCACTCCAGGGGCGCTTGGGAGGAGATGTGTACTGCCATTTTAGAGGCCCATCATCTGGTTTACATTTGTGGGTGGTCGATATATACCAAAGTCAGGTTGGTACGTGATACTACACGGGAGATTCCAGAAGGGGCTGACATGACCCTCGGAGATTTGTTGAAGCGAAAGTCTGCAGAGGGAGTTCGCGTTCTCTTGTTGGTCTGGGATGACAAGACGTCTCATAGAAACCCTTTCATCAAAACGGTATAGTATCTAACAGCTACAATGGAGTCGGATGTTAGACCATGGAATTTACTTTCTGTTTACAAAGCCATAATTGCCGAGAGTTTGCTGGTTGAATTGTTAAACTGAGAGTGGGGTAACTCTAGTTTTACCCGAATTTTCACCCTAAAAGTTTCCTCATCGTTCTCCAACAACTTCACCTAAAATTAGCCCGCACTTTACTCAAGGCAAACTTTAATCCTTTTTTTTATTGTAGCTGTAAGGATCCTCTATCTAACTTGTATGTTTACATTATACCAATATCAGAAGTGAACCATTTATAATGTGTTAGATCGTAACGAATGAGAATGTAACTTTGCAGGTCGTTCAAAATTTAGAGGATTCGTTTTGGATGAAAAATTGCTGTAGGTGTTAAGCAGAGATTTTGTTGGCTTCAACGGAAGGTCCGACTTTAATTTTTTTGGACTGTGCAATGTGAATGTAGTGAGCCCCCCGACTTTGCAGACTGTGTCACATAACCACAGATTGTAACGAACGCCAAGACGGTTCCTACTAAATTTAGTGATGAACTCATTCTTTATTCTGTTAATGGTGGAAGCGAGCTTAAATTTATATTCATTGTATCTTGTTATGCGCAGGAAGGAGTGATGGGAGTTCATGACGAAGAGACCAAGAGCTTTTTCAGGAATAGTGCGGTTCGCTGTGTACTGGCACCACGCTATGGTGATTCCAAACTTAGCTGGTTTAGACAACAGGTCAGAGTCGCAGCTGCTGAGCCATGCAGTATTTATACCATTAAAATCAGAAGTCTTCAACTAGATTTATTATGTAAACAGCTGCACTCGTTTGTCGACTGTTGTTTCGTGATAGCAGTGTCGGATTGCGAAGTCGCAGAGAACTAAGCTGCCAATTATACATGTTCCTGAATGCAGGTTGTAGGAACTTTGTACACACATCATCAGAAGTGTGTAATCGTCGATTCTCAAGGTCCTGGGAACAAACGGAAAGTGACATCGTTTCTCGGTGGTTTGGATTTGTGTGATGGGCGTTTTGACACCCCAAGTCATCCTCTCTTCAGCACGTTGAATACGTTTCACAAGAATGATTTTCATAACCCTACTTTTACTGTGAGTTCTCTATGAGAATACCTTACTGTATATCACGGCAAATCCACACGCTTTCAGAAGACGAGTTTTTTGATTTTATGAAAGATAGGTGTTAAGTTGTTCATTTTCAACACGTCTCCTTTTGACTTAACAGGAATATTGAGGTTGCGAATGTCATCGAACGCAAATATGTGTTCGACTACTTTGAATGTGAAACAGTGGGGTTTTCAAGGGTGTCAAGTATTCGTAAGTTAAGAATGTGAAGATTGCAGGCATTATTGCTTATGCTAGGAGATTCCTTTCTGTTGTATCAGGAGGGGGCGGAGGCTGGAGGTCCAAGGCAACCTTGGCATGACTGGCATTGCAGGATCGATGGTCCTGCTGCATACGACGTTCTTAAAAACTTTGAGCAGCGATGGAGGAAGGCCACTCACCGGCACGACGATGAACTCATTCAAATTGAGCGGATTTCATGGATTTTAGGTCCCAAAGATCCCAAAGATCCCAAGGGTCTCAAAGATCCTCCTGAAGGTGACCCGCAATTGTATGTCACCGATGACAATGACCCCGAGACTTGGCATATTCAGGTGAGACTTCTGGTTCCTATATCTCTCCATATTACTCTTTGATGACATGTGGTAATTGCGTTGCCATTCAAGAGGATCTAGAATTTTATAGTGGCTTTCAAGACAAGATGCTAGGCTTGTCATTCTGAAGTCGGGTTTCTAAATTCCATCTGATTTCGGGTCATTTTTTGCAGATCTTTCGTTCGATTGACTCTGGCTCGGTTAAAGGTTTTCCAAATACAGTTCTGGAAGCTGAGAAACAGGTAGGTTATCCATGCAATTGATGACTCTAAACACTTCGTAATATGGTTCTAGCAAAAGCATCTCATAACCATAAAAACTCTGATGAATATATTCTGATGCTTATTCCTGTACTTGAAAGTTACAATGTCAAGGTAATCTTGATTTGTTAAACATCTACCCTCTCCACTCATAAACAGAAGGACCTTAGAGCTCTTCGTTCAGCAAGTTATCCTGACTGTGCACAAGGTGAAATTAAGAGTTTATTCAGAGGTATGCCCCGTAGCAAGAAATAATGTACCAATACTATGGAAATTACTGCGTGCGCAGCATCTTGTGTGGGGAAAGAGCATCGCCATTGACATCAGCATACAGATGGCGTACATCAAAGCTATCCGATCAGCTCAACATTTCATCTGGATCGAGAATCAGTACTTCATTGGGTCCTCGTACAACTGGCCTGATTACAAAAATGCTGGTAATCAGTTCTTGACCAGACGGGACTGAATGTTGTATAAATCTTATCCTGTGTTTCGATCAATTCTAGTCGTGACCTCATTTTAATCTTACTTTTCACGATGTATTGACTCAACGTAGCCTCAGTCTTTAAACCCCGTGAGAATCCCGAGAATCTAACGTTCCATGGGGATGAAAATCCAGGTGCAAATCATCTGATACCGATGGAGCTAGCCTTGAAAATAGCATCCAAGATCCGGGAAGGTCAGCACTTTGCCGTGTATGTCGTCCTTCCCATGTGGCCGGAAGGCGTACCCGACAGTGCTGCAATGCAAGAGATCCTCTACTTTCAGGTGAGTTTACATGAAATATCTCGTAGATCCTCTATCTTTCTACATTTTTTGTTCCGAAAGCTCAGGTGTATGAGTTACTGTTTGAATGTGACTCAGAACATATACCTTCATTGAGTCATTCTTCATATACTCCTATTTATTTGCCTCATCATGTACTCGGCGCTGGAAGATGTTGCACTTGCATTGACACAGAATCCATTCGATTGCAGACACAAACAATGAAGATGATGTATGGTGTTATAGCGGATGCTTTGAAAGACGTGGGCAACCAGGATCGTCACCCTAAAGACTATCTCAACTTCTATTGCCTGGGTAACCGGGAGACTGAGACTGAATATGAGAAGAAAAACCAACCTACCAAGTCACTCGATCCAAATTCCAAGCATGTAAGTGATAGCAGCTGTCCACTATCTCAAACTCTAAATCCCAAGTCCTTACCATAGAAGTATCCTTCTCTTTTGGTCATGATTGTTATATAGCGCGGCCTCGACGATCATATTGGAATCATCATCCTTCATAAATTGCTCAACTATACTAAAAATCCTTATCCTCTTGAATCGATTCAAACAAGTATAAATGCTTATCGGGTTTAGGACTTGTATGTCTTTTGCGAGACAATTACGAATATAAGAGTTGCTGATTAATTGAACTGTAAGTGATTCATGCAGGGCCAAAGCTTGAAAAGTAGGCGATTCATGATCTACGTGCACGCCAAGGGAATGGTGGTGGACGACGAGTACATCATTTGTGGATCTGCTAACATCAATCAGCGCTCCATGGATGGGTCCCGCGACACTGAGATTGCCATGGGCGCTTATCAACCTCGACACTCGTGGCATCACAAGAGGGGCCGCCCTCTTGGCCAGGTTAGTCATACCCATCTCTTCCACACTAAGCATTGACACCTCGAATCTACAAAGTGTTCTTCTATTTTGATATTCATGAAACATACTTATGGAAAGGATCACTATCACCCAAGATACGCAATCGTCATCTTTATTGAAGAGTCCTCGATCAAAACTTTACAGTAATGCATTTTCTTGTGTGCAGATATACGGATACCGCATGTCGCTAATGGCAGAGCACTTAGGCCACATACAACCTCTCTTCCACGACGCAGGAAGCCTAGAGTGCGTCAACGAAGTGAACCGCCTCGCAAGGGAGCACTGGGAGCAGTTCACACAGGAAGCGGTCAGAGACATGAGTGGTCACCTGTTGCCTTACCCCATCAACATCAACAGGGATGGCACCGTTGGACCCCTGGACGGTTTTGAGACCTTCCCTGATGTGGGTGGTAACATTTTGGGTACCAATCAAAACAATCTTCCTGACAGCTTAACAACTTAGTTTACTACTTATTCATGGAGGAGTCAGATCCCACTTTTGTAAATCTATTTTGAGCTCTTGATTCATGCTACTGTAGCTAGGAAGTTGGCCTTTGATATCTGCGAGGCTTGTACCTCACTGTAAAGGTAGCTGTGTTGTTGTAGTAGGAGTCGTCTTTCTTGCACTTGAAAAAATATTTCAAGTGGATCCATGTATAGTCAGTAGGTTTTGATAAGTAGGTGTAATAAATCTCTTACCTGTTGAGTAGTTTTGAGCGTTTTGTTTATTTGGTGATCCATGGATTCCAATCCAAATGTCAAAAAGTTAATCTTATTCATGCAAATGAATGGAGCCACAATACATTGGACAATCATTTGTATGTGTCTACGTAATGCTAAACTTTATTTAAGAGTGTTTTGCTTGTGCACTATTAGATATGACACTTATTAAAGTGGCGTGTGTCTGTAATGACATAAAGTGCTTGTTTTCATTGTGTCTTTTATGATATCAAAATAAATTATTATTTCTCTTGTACTTGCTGAATATCAAAATAGTTCTTGTAACCGTTTGCCGAAATGAGAAAGATAAGATAATCTGATTAAATATTTGACATGCTCTTGTTCAAATCCCGTAAGCAACTACGATATCATTATTGTTACGGCTTATGAGAGATCTACCCATGTATCTACTCTAAGAAACCTAAAAACAAGAAAGAGATGAAAAACAATAGGTATTAACCCTTAAACGTCTGATCGGCCCCTAGGGGGCCGTTTCCAACAGAATCTCCTCTGTAGATCTCAATGTACTCATTTTTTCACTCATATTTTAATGTCAAAGTGGTCACCTTCTTGTGATGTATTCAAAAAGTGAAATTTTAGAATTCAAATCACAAATTGTATGAGTGATTTTGTGCTTTCAAAGGATTGTGGTAGGTAGGTTGGGGTTGTACATAACCTTGTAGGAGGTTGCAAGCTCATCATTGATTGGATTCTTCATGATGCCCAAGTGCAAAAGATGCTGTGATTCAATATTGGGTTGCCCAAATCCGTATAGCTAGGCGTTTACGGGTTAACCCTTAAACGCCCTTGGGGTCTAAAACGGGCAGCCCAAAATTGGATCACAACATCTTTTGGACTTGGGCATCATGAATAGTGCACTTTTTGAACTTGGGCATCATGAATGGACCAATCAATGATGAGCTTGCAACCTCCTACAAGGTTATGTACCACCCCAACCTACCTACCACAATCCTTTCAAACCACAAAATCATTCATACAAATTGTGATTTGAATTGTGAAAATTCACTTTTTGAATGCATCAGAAGAAGGTGACCAGTTTGACATCAAAATATAAGTGAAACGTTGAGTACAATGAGAGCTACAGGGAAGATTCTGTTGGAATCAAGCCCCTCGGGCTTGCTCGGGCGTTTAAGGGTTAAAAGCTTGAGAGGATTGTGCTCAACGATGCTCGCACGTTTTCCATTGTGTCAAGATGGATACTAGCCTCGTTTCCAAGTGCTTGAGCTTGCCAAAGTGAGCCAGTGGCAATGCTTTATGGACCTACTTGGAATAAAAAGTTAATCGCAAATGAGATCTATTATTCAAGGCAGGTAGTTTGTTTTGTGTCAGTGAGTGACATTATGATCTCGAGCTCCACTAGGCCGAATCGAGGCCCATGAGACAGGTTGGAAGCATTCTTTCAAAAAGTGCGAACAACTATCAAATCGCGATTCGATCGATAAATTCCAAGATATTGAATTTCCGAATATTTATGGCCCTAGAGTTACCGAAAATTATCAGTATGAGCAAGGCAACACCAAGAGGGACGTACTAATAGTAATACTCCCTCTGTCCCATTATGATTTTCTGGTAGGTTCTCTCAAATCTACCTTTGGAGGTAGATTTGAGAGAACCTACCGGAAAATCATAATGGGACAGAGGGAGTAAGAACTAAGAAGGATGAAAACAAAGCATTCATCCAACTCGTGATTTCATCCATCCTTCCCGTCCGTCGGTCGTCTCTCCCATTTTCATCAAGCTCCCTCTTCCCCTCTGTTTCCATTGATCTGGACCATCGCCATCTGCATGTTGACAACAACTCACCCCTTCTTCATTCTCTTCTCGCACACCAAGTTTCATTGGAATCGTCATCTTTGGCTCAATCGGACGATCCAGAAACGCGCTTCAGGTATGCACAATCACCCCAAACAGCAATCTCTCGTAGAATGTGTCCATTCTCACCGTGGAAAACATTTCATATTGCGTCTTTTCTCGTGATCAGAAGTCAATTAGGGTTCTAGTAAGAAATATTCGAAGTCCAGTCTTTGATGTTTGATTCACCTCAGAGAGGAGTACGATCAGGAATGAGCAACCTCTTCTAGGAATATGATCTATTGCACTTGATTTCGAGCTTATTCGTTGTCTTATCTCAATCAGGAGTGATAGAAAGTGAATTAGGGTTCCAGTAAATAATTGATCGTAAGTCGATTCCGCTAGAACCACTCTTCAACTCCACATTTTGCACTGAGATGATCCCGCGGACGATCGTAAAAAGCAACCGCTTTCCTGGAATTCGATCACTCGCATTGTGTGTTTTATTACACTGGATTTCGAGCTCATTTGTTGACTGAGGGTTGCATTATCAATGAATCGAGTTGCATTTTTGCATTAGAATGTTGATCACTCATTTTGAGATTTTGAGCTTTTAAATTTCGTTGCTGTTCTCATCTCTTCTTTTCGTGGACAGGAGTGAATTAGGGTTCCTGTAACAAATATTTGAAGTTGACAAAGTGCATTCCGGTATTGTTCGAGAGTTTCTCGCTCATCGGGTTGTCAATTCAAGAACAGTCTTGGTGTGATTATTATACGTTGAGTACTTTCAAATTTCAGCTGTAGTACTGAAACAGCAGAATTTTGAATCTTTCAAATTTCTAATAGTGTAGATGAACCAAACATACAATCAAATTGCAAATTCTAAAACTTGTGTTCTAGTAGATACAACAATGCTCAACAGATCAATTTTCGCGTGTAGTAGATGGAATCGCTCTTCTGTTAGGGTTTTCAGGGATGAACTATTTTAAAGTTTTTGCTCGTTTACATTGCGACAATATTCTGATTGCGCAGTTGTGAGCCGGCTTGAAGACATAATGGCGAGTCAGGTTCCGAGAAGGCCGTCATCGAAGGCATGGACTCCCAAATGGAAAGATAAGGTATGGAGGATCCGATCCTTAGTTGAAGTATCCTTGCAAAACAAGCCGATATAAAGTGCATGCATTCATCGTGAAGGTTTGTTCAAGTCCTCAGATATGGAAGTGGCCACTTTGTGCACTTACGGGTAATTGAAGAACTTGAGTTGAATGAGCTCAGTCATTTCCTGCTTGTAGACTGCAGTTCATGACATTGTTTCTTCTGTGGATATGCCAGTTGAAGGAAATGTGCCTTCAACGGGTACGTGCTGATCGTAGTCAGTTGCTGTGGAAGATTCGGAATAGCCCCCTTCCTGAATCGGAAGCTACTACGCATAATAGCGAGGTACAATCCATCGCTCACTCTTTGATTTTTATTCCATATTCCTGTTTCAAAGGTCAAACTACTCTGTATTGGTGGTTATATAGACCCAAAGCAGTTTCATTCAATCTTACACCATATGCTCCTGATCCTAGACTATGCATTTCGGGGGAAGTCTAAAATACATCACGTTTTTGCTGTCACCTTATAGATGGTGCAGTCAACCTTCAGAAACATCGTAAGCGACGAGCTGAAGAGAGTGCTTGGAAGCTCAACAGCAGCCAACAACAGTGAACGACCTCCAGAAGCGCACGACGTGGAAATGTTATGGAATTATGAGACCATGACAGCACGAGCTCCCTCGGAACTTGCTGAGGAAGATTACGTCGAGCTCATGCAAGCCATGGAACGTACCCTTTACGATGATCTATTGGCCGAAATGATGGCTCAAGGTTCGTTCCCTTCACGACTCTTAGAAACACAAGTGTGGCTATTCCTGTTGTGGATCATTGCCTAACGGAACGTTGTTTTTTTTATGTGTACCTACAGAGAAGGCACTCTTAGAGGATTATGAAGCAGCTGTCTCACTGGAAGATGATGCAATTGCCGATTTAGTAAATAATTTTCAAGACCTCTCCGCGGTACAACACTCAAACCTCTTCAGTTGACATGTTTGAAAAACCTTCAACATGACACGACTAAGGACTCTCTTCAAAGATGTGAGCATAATTTTTGATCGAAGAGAGGGCATGTCGTTAGTATAGAGGGTTGAGTAAACATTCATGCTTGTGGTTCAGATTTTGAGGAGCTATATCCTAATCATCTTGGTCCCCTCTTTCGAATACTCGTTGGAATTGCAGTCCCTTTTCACAATCACTGATATGATAAATTTGCTGCAGAATGGCGTGTTGTGTCCGATCTGTAAGAAATCGCAGCTGAAGCAGCACAAAAATATCATAGTCTGTACCTGTGGTGATTTTCGGTTCGATACCAAAGACGACCAGGTTCTCATCTCTCAACTTCATTGATTCGTAACACTTTATGACTTGATGTTCAGGCATTTGTACGTCACTCAAATGCTGCATCTTAAAGATTTGACTGCTGCATAATAGAAATCCATTTCAGCCTATAAATTGTGAGTGGAATCTGATGATGGTGTGCAGATTGGGTTGAAGTTTTTGCAAACGAGATTATCAGATGTGCACGAATCTCACGCGGCGGGAGGTTGTACAGCACAACCGAGTTTCTCAATCGAATCCCACTTCGGTATTCCAGCCTTGCTTTTGAGATGTTCGAAATGTGAAGCTTTTCAATGTGTCCTTTAAAGTAGAGGACAAAATGGAATGTTTTCATTCATTGTGGCAATATTTATGTACAGATTTGAGATACTCTTGTCACATAGCAATAACTTAGGTGATTATTGTTGAAATTAGAGATGCTTGTCGTTTTTGGGCACTCTTGATGCGCTTTTGAGCTTTAAAGCGCTTTCAAAAAGTGGAGGGTTATTTAAAGAATGAGATCACTGGTGGATAGTATCTGAATTACAGGATAGAATTTGCACGATAGAAGCAGTTATTGAGGTATCATCAATTTGCGAGATGACTTTTTTTTGTCGATTGAATTGTTTGGATTTATACGAGGACGAAGGTCTCATTACTTTCTTGTTTCATAATAAAATTGAAATTGGAAGTACTTTACCACTAAGGTTTCAGCGTTGATCTTACCCAAGTGTTGACCATAACAAAACAATGCCTCTTTGCATAATAAAGGGACAGGGACAACCCTCTTAACTATACGTTGATCTTAACGAGGTTGATCTTATCCAGGTACCATTGTATTTGCATGCTTTACCCTCAATACTGCCTTTTTTCAGTAGAAGGTGAGATTTTTCCTTTTATGGCAAATTTTGAAGTATGTAACTGTGAGATCTTGTACTAAAGTTGTACAAGATCATGGACATCAAATCTTAGACTCAAATTTCTCCGTGTTTGTGAGATCGTGAGTTGAGAAGAAAATTGTGTCCCATGTTGTAGAATGGCTAAGTAAAGTTTTGGGGGCCAAAAGAATTATTTTGGTAGAAAATTTGATACGAGGCTCTTCGAATTCGTGTTCCTAGGTGAGTTAGGAGCATGACTATGTAGTTTTTACCCTCATATGACCTATAAAACGTATAGAAATGCTTGATTATTCACATGGAGGTATGCTTTAATTTAAACACAAAGGCTTGTTTCCAATAGCTATATAGGCATGTAAAAATTATTGATTTGAAAATCCGAACAGATGGATCGTGCTTTACTACCTTTCTACATGTTCAAAGAAACAAAAATTGAAAAAAAAGTAAAATCTTAAATTTTAAATGGATTTTAAAATTTCACCATTTTAATCAAATTTGGGCAGATTTGGGGCATAAATGAGCATATACTACAGTTTGTGAAATTTTGAGCAGATTTCAAATAGAGTTTTCAAACTTTGACTGCAAATATCTCCTAGAGTATTAGCAAAATGGGAGCATGAGATGACTTTTCTGGAAGCTACAGAAACACTTCTACCAATTTTACAAGGGCAACCTTTAAAAAATTCAAAAACAATCTTCACAATTTCTAATAATTCTACAAACTTTCATTTTGAAATTTGTCAAAGTTTGAGATTTTAGAATTTTTCCAAATTGTTTTCCCCTCCAAATTCACAACCTCAAAAAGGCATGTACCACCATTCAATTTTTTCTTAAACTAAATATATCTAAGGTGATGCATGTTTTCCTCTGTTGATGTTTTCAAGCCTTATTATAGAAAATAATTTGCAAGAAGGACAAAAAAATGGAATGAGTCTGCAAATTTTTGCATGCGCATACCTAACTTGATTACCTACATGAAAATAAATATGGGAAGAATATTTGGAATGAAAATCCTCAAGTTTCTATTTGCACAATGGAGAAGATGTCTCACAAGCAATGCCCAAAAAATTCTTGCACCAACTTTAAATGTTATGATCTGACAAATGGTGCAGATACAACAGTTGAAATATTACATGGTAGTACTGATAATAAAAGTACAAATGAATAGCAAAAATATTGACCATACCTCAATTCCATAAAGGTGGTAAACGATGACAATTTTTGGTTCGGGAAGTCAAAAAAACGCTTAATTCTTTTAGGGGTTAATTTCACTTTCTAAAATTTGACCAATTGTGTTTTAAGGTGAAAAATATCTTCATTAGTACCTATTTTACCCTTAATTCAAGACAAAGATAACTAATTCTTCATGAAATGCCCCATCTATTGTAACATAGCTCCCTCCGAGGCACATCAATTTCAAGAGAAAGTGAAATTTAAATTTTTGAAAACATAAGGGCGGGAAGGCGGGGCTAAAGAATGATCCCGGGGTTGCTCGATAAGCCAAAGCTAGGTTCGGAGAGGATTCTTCATCCACGGAACCAGGTTCGGGGACGAAGACGTTCATCCGTCATCCATGATTTCTTTTGATAGCTGCCCGTCGTGGCGGCGGTCATCGCATGAAATTCAAAATTTCCTTAAACCCAGGGCCATCGCCGAGTGCCGGACACTAAATCCAATCCATGTTCCCCCTTGGAATTTCCAAATATGGAGGGAGGCTAATAAAAGGCTGCCCGGTATTTTTTTGTGTTTAAGGCCTTAAAATTCCAAGAAGAGGCCCCTTAGGGTAAAATGGGGGTGCAGACCCCAAATTTAAAAAAAAAAAATTCAAAAAAATGACCTTAAGGAGGTCAAAAATAAAAAATAAAAAAACTGGGGCGCCCCCCAAGTGGGGAACATGGATTGGATTTAGTGAGCGGCTCGCCGAGTAACTTACAGGAGAAAGAAAAAAGACTTTCGTAATTTGAACGTCTCGATCCGCGCATGGCGTGATTGAGATGTTGCACTTTTTATAGTCATGTGCCAACAGGTTTGAAAATTTCAAGGTCACGGGTGCTGCCTGTCATGCGCTGTGCAAGCACTGCCGGAGTCGCCTCATGCATGATGGGGATGGAAGCTTTTGCACTCTTGAAGAGCTAGTTCAGTACGTGTGGCTTCCAGGTTTGCGAGGACTGCGGTGTCGTTTGCGAACCCAGATCGTAGCTCGCATTTTGATCAGGAATTGAACCATTCGTTCGGATCGCGGTAGAAACAAACCTTTGATGCCATAGTCGCAGTTTGTTTGCCTTCTCATCTTGATAGGATTTGAAATGCGAATGTGAGAAGCAGTGGAGGTGCAGTTTTTTGAAGAGGTGAAACTCTCGTAGTCGTAAGATCGGGGATTCGCTGATCATGGTTTTTTGAGGAACAACTTCTTGTTGTTTCTTACTGAGAGGATACTTAGCACGTCAAATCCGATAGAAAGCGTTAGTACTATTTTTGCGAAGAGAAAAAGAAAGAGTGTCGACAATCCTGGTATAGTCGTAGTTTCTTTGCCTTCTCATTTTGAGAGGATTCGAAATGCGAATCTGAGAAGAAGTGCAGGTGCAGCTTTTGAAGAGGTGAAGGTTTTATGTGATCACATAGTCGTAAGATCCGTGAATCGGCTTCGTCAGTATCACTATCGTGATTGCTGTGGAGGAATTTATACGAAAACAACTCATTGGTGTCTCTTACGGAGAGGATATATTTAGCACGAATTTGAAAATCAGCGTTAGTACAATCATTCTGAGGAGAAAATTTCAATGCTGAGGAGCTTTCTACTGTTGTAGTTTGGCTGGGGAGGAGCAGCCATCTCATCTCGAAAGGATTTGAAAGGCGAAGAAGTGCAGGTGCAGTTTGAAGAGGTGAAACGTAGTCGTAAGATCCGGGAGTTCCGAGTCTTTGCTAGCCATTCCTATCTGATAGTATTTAAGAACAACTTCTTGTTGTTTCTTACGGGTCTCGCACTCAGAGACTTATTTCAATATTCGGGACGAGCACTGCTACCGTTCCTTCCGAATTCCGGATACCCTAGATCGATTCGCCGATCACGATCTGAATCAGCGCCTTCAGGTATGGTCATTAGGTGTTCCACTGCTCATTCATACTTGATAATGTATTGTGTGTGTGGTAGGTCATTTTAGAGTTGCTTACATTGTTCTTGCGTTTATATCATTGTGCATTTTACTCGACAATGTAGTTCCGCAGTTGAGTACGAGTAGTTCTACTCGAGCCAGATTTTACAATTCGCATCTTATGGTCGTCCTTAAAACCCCGGACTTGCAGAAATGGAAAAATTCGATGCAGAGAATGTGCCTGAGGAGCTTCAGCTGGATTCCATGAAGCCTTTGATGTCTGGCCGACTGAACTTCAAGAGCAGGTACGGAGACATGCACGACGAGGACTTGGGGCAACTGTTGGTTGCATTGGCTTTCGCGGCGCTGGGAGCTTTACTTCAGGGTGTGAGCGGGAGCAAAGCAAAAGAGGATACGGAGGGAAGTGACATCATGCCCCATAGAATGACTCTTCAGAGGGCAATCGGGCAACTCCGTTCATTCGCTCGAAGTGCCCAGGACTTGCATGATCGGCTGACTGAGTTGATTGAAGAAAAGGGGAAAGAAACTAACGATTGGGGGGAAGAGAAGGTCAGATTCATGCGGAGAATATTGGCTGCAGAGGAGGAGGTTAAGGAGCTAAAGAAGAGACGGTCTGAGGATGCTAAAGCTAATGAGAAGGTTGTCCGGATATATGCCAATCGAGAGCAGGCGTGGAAGCTCGCAAAGCAAAAGCTACGTCATGAAGTAGATATGCTGAAGAAAGTTCAGTCCGGTAGCCCAAGAGCTAGTGAGTTCGAAATGAAGACGAGACGACTTGCAGACATAGAGAAAAAACTGAAGGACAGAGAGGTCATGGCCAAGGCTGTAATGGAGAAAGCGAAAGCAGATTGTCTTGAGCTGACTTCAAGCTTTTCCGCCCAGAAGGTACTTACTGCACAACTGAACGAGAAGCTCGAAGCTGAGTTGGCTAATTCAGCCGAACGTGAAAGAGTTCTTGACGAAGTTAGGGAAAAATTGGCGAACTCCGAGAAGGAGCTTGAGTCTACGAAAGCTCATCTCGAGGCTCTAAGCTTAGCCACTGTGAATCACTCGGAAATGACCCAGAAGTTTTTAGTGGAGTTTGCTACACTGAGGCAAGAGTCGGAGGATAAAGATGTTATGATAGCAACAATGTTGGAGCGAGCGTCCGTTGAGAGGGAAGTCAAAGAAGATCTTGCTCGTGAGCTTGCAGCAAAACAATTTGCTGGAGATGAATCAGCACAATGGAACAGGCTCTCAGCGAATCTCGACGGCGAGGAAGTGATCAGCCTCCGCAGGCAGGTTGAGATTTTAGAGAAACAAGTGTCTGTGTATAGAACGATGTCACAGGCCTCATCAGCCTCTACTCCCGTTCCCGCCTTGTTTTCAACAGGTACTTTTTCCAGTCACACTCTTCATCGCTGCTTTTTAAGTGCAGCCGATAGGCTTTGTCTGTACCTGAGCTTATCAAATATGCTCTTGTTGCACATCTAATGTGTTCAACGAAATTAGCGTGCCTCTAGTCTTCTACGATTTTGCAGAGTAGCTGTGCGCCCTTATTCTACTTTACAACTGCTGCCCTCTGATAATCATTTATCACTGGATTTGTAGATCCTTTGTCAGCCTGGTTCGAAGTCGAGAAGGGGCGGATTGCCAGCCAGTTAGAGGAGAAACACTGGAATCAAGTGGAGACCTTCGAAAGACACTTACGAGCCAAAGACGAG
This sequence comes from Bryum argenteum, assembly GCA_037043015.1. Classification (NCBI taxonomy): domain Eukaryota; kingdom Viridiplantae; phylum Streptophyta; class Bryopsida; order Bryales; family Bryaceae; genus Bryum; species Bryum argenteum. The sequence goes on along the minus strand of CM073331.1, from coordinate 3,447,373 downwards.
AGGCTAGCAGCACTGAGGTCCAAGCTCATATCGATGGAGTCAGCATTGGGTGAACAGAAGGTTGAAGGCGATTCATCAGCGCCTGTTAATGTTCGTCCAACTGAGCAGACCAAGACATTGCTCCAGAATATTCTGAGGGATGTAGAATGTGTGAGGTGTGCGAGAATGGCTGCGACTATAGAAAAGCCACCCCTGGATCTTAAAGACTCGAAGTAAGGGAATGCTACAACTTCTTTTCAGTATTGTCATTGTCAAATTTTGTAGCAATAGAAGTCATATCCTTCAATCGAAGTCATATCCTTCAATCCTGTAAGACAGTTCAAGGATTGTCAGGCCTTACAGCTTTGAGAATGGTCTTCGATTAGTAGAAATCCTGTGGTTCTCGACGTCGTTTGTATTTCACCATTCGTGGTAACCGCTTATCAATCATATCGGAACATTTGTGGTGCAGTGACAAGCTCATGGAGAAGGAGGCTGTTCATTTGCCTACTGTTGAGGACGTTCAAGAGAAGGCCACCAAGCAACCTGAAAGTCTTATTGCCTCTGCTTACAGTGGAAGTGCACGCCAGACATTTAACGACATACTTAATACACAGGTATCGAATCGGGTATCCTGTTGTAAGAATACCCCTGCTTCTACTCTTGTCGCTTCATGAAGACATTCAGTTTGTACATTGTGGAGGAAGATCTTAACTGAGGTGCATGTTTTATTTATACAGGCCCCCTCGAAAGGCACAAGACCGGCAAGGATAGATATGGAGGACGAGAAGTCTCAGCGCATTCTCTTTACCGACATGGATGCTCCGATTACTAACCCCACATTCTTTGCTGAAGAGAAGATCGAGAAAAAGATGCCCTTCGAAGACAGGTTAGTACCATTACGCACTTGGATTTGTTCCAGTCCGTAAAACTTTATTATAGTTCATGAATATTCTTGAGTATGGTGTTTCAGTCTTGCTTATATTACCGCCGGTTTATGTCAAAGAAGTCGGTAAAGTCTACAGAATTATAGCAAATTCATTTGCAGGAAAATGCCGTCCACAAGAGATACTATCCAGGTGTTAGGATCGGCATTGGAAGTGAGGAGGTTTGAGGAGCAACTTTCTGACATGAACTCATCCATCGGAAATGCTCAAACACTGCTTTCTCGTGTGGAGACTTCGGTCAAAACACAAGGATGCTTAGGACTGGCGGGAAAAGTCAGCCGGTTGGCAAGAAATATTGTAAGAACCTGTTTTCCTTGGATATGAAGCTCCTCCTTTTCGCTCATTTGTAGTTCGCATGTTCCATAATTTCTATTCATTCTGAGGAAACCTCCCATGATTTGGTGCCTTCAGGGTCTTCCGAGGTCTTTCCGAAAATCGTCGGCACCGAAACTGGAGAAGAGGGAATCGAGCGCTCCAGTACTTCAGTCGTACTCCAGTCGCAAGAACCCTCTATTCACGCAGGAAGCTGATCTTGCTTCTCTACAGCAACGGGCTGAAAAAGAGGGGGAAAATCATTCAGCAACACAGGCCAGGCTCACGAAGGAAAGCAGTCCCGTATTTTACGAGCCTTTGTTGTTTCCCGAAGGCAAGTTTCGAACTCACCTACAGTCTCAGGTTCAAGGCGCTCCGAACTCAAAACTGACGGCTTCCACACGAAAAGCTTCACCGAAGCATTCCGCTCCTCCTCCAATGACGATACTGACCTCACGTACTCCAACAAAACCTGCAAGCAAACCGATTTCATCTCCAACGAAACCTGCAAGCAAACCGATTTCATCTCCGACAAGGCCTCCAAGCAAACTCGTATCGTCTCCAACAAGACCTGCAAGCATACTTGTGGCATCTCCAACAGGACCTGCTAGCAAACCTATATCGTCTCCAACAAGACCTGCAAGCCTACTTGTGGCATCTCCAACAGGACGTGCTAGCAAACCTATATCGTCTCCGACAAGACCTGCAAGCAAACTCGTGTCGTCTCCAACAGAACCTGCTGCAAGCAAACCTATTTCATCTCCAACAAGACCTGCACCAACCAAGAGCAAACCTGTATCATCACCAACGAGACCTGTATTGACCGATACCAAGCACAGCAGCCCAGTCAATTTTCCATCGACCAAACCGCCGGCTCTCAGAATCATTAGGTCGACCAAGTTGTTGACTCCTTCGCCTGTTACTCCTACCAAACCCGTGCCAAGCCTGAGGAAGGAGGGGTCTGCACCAAATCGAACACATGTAAGGATTCGCTGAACTCCTACTTTCATTGTTGCTGTTATCGTAGTGTCACTTGATGAAAGTGACTTCAGTGCACTATTTGAGGTCCTCTACTCAGATTTGGGTTTTGAATCTGTGTCATTGTTTACAATGTCTTATCGCAGTTACTGGCGCATCCGAAAACTACAATTAGAGATTTTATGAAAGACGACTGCAAGATGAGAACCGCGTTCGGAAGGACAGAACCTAGAACCAAGACTTCTTCCAGGTTAGTATTGGTCCCCTTCATCTTTATTTGAACGTGTGTATGTGTTGAGAGCTAAGATTCAATCCGAAGCTTGAAGTTAATCAAATGTCCTGTGCATGTTCCTGGATGCAGAAACGAGATACAGCCCAGGCAATGGGCAAGGACAACCAGTACGCACTTTGAACTAGACCTGGAACACCTGCGATGAGAATCGCATCAAATCAAATAACTTCTTCGTCATTATTCAATCGGAAAATCCAGTTACTGTAAATTTATTACATTGAATCTCCAAAAAGTTTTCGAAGCTTGCTGAAGAAGATTACGTCGAGCTCAGAAGCGAAGAATTTCTGGCTGTAATGATGACCCAAGGTTTGTTTCCTACCCTTCACCCCACGTTGAAAAATGAGAAGCCAATATAGATTCTTATATACTAAACAGTATATTACCTTTAATGTTTAGCAATTGTGGACCACTGGAAGTTCTTTCAAGTCTCTGATTTTCAAGCTTCAAATTGATTATGAAGTTGATGGTGATGTGCAGATTGGGTTTATTAGATATGCTTTCGGCAAGAGGCTGTTCGGCAAAACCGATTTTCTCCATTGAATCCCACTTTGGTATTCCAGCCCTGCTTACGAGATGCTCGAAATGTTAAGCTTTCGATTGAGTTATACTTCGAAAGTCGCAGACGTGAGCGAATATGGAAAACAAAAAGATGTTTCTTACTCATAAATGTACAGATTTCTGTTACATAGGAATCAATAGATCAATCAATGGCAATTTCATGATGATTGTTGCCTATACCTCAGATCGGAAATTAGAGGTACTTGTTTATGTTATTATAGAACAATTCAAGCGCTCCAGAAACTGGACGATAAAGAGGTTATTTTCAGGATGGAGAGTTTTATCCATCGTTTCCAGTTTTGGTGCTGGTGGAGTTACATTTGACAAACAATTTGGTCTGTCACTACCTTCTATCACGCTCATGCTCGAAACTGAAGTTTGGAAGCACTCCAGGTTCAAGAACTTAATTCATGGATCAGGAAGTCCTACCTGAAAGGAGGAGCTTTCAACTTCTGGAAGGAAGAGTATATATTTGATCCATCAAGTCAAGCTCCCTCGATGTATGAGTATTTGAAGGCGTTAAGTTAGATACTGAGAAGAACTCTCTTCACACTGCAAGCAATGGTAATTTATGATGGTCAATGCATTAGATATGATTTGGTCATAGGAGAAATGCAATAACATTGGTGATGTGTCCAAAGGTTTTGACCTTAAGTAATAGTTGTGAAAAAAACTTCGTAACTTGCCTAACCCTTAAACGCCCAAGCAAGCCCGAGGGGCTTGATTCCAACAGAATCTTCTCTCTAGCTCTCACTGTAATCAACTTTTCACTTACATTTTGATGTCAAACTAGTCACCGTCTTATGATGCATTCAAAAAGTGAAATTTTACAATCCAAATCACAATTTGTATGTATGATTTTATGGTTTGAAAGGATTGTGGTAGGTAGGTTGGGGTTGTACATAACCTTGTAGGAGGTTGCAAGCTCATCATTGATTGGTTCATTCATGGTGCCCAAGTTCAAAAAGTGCACTATTCATGATGCCCAAGTCCAAAAGATGTTGTGATCCAATTTTGGGCTGCCCGTTTTAGACCCTATGGGCGTTTAAGGGTTAAACAATAACATCAAGCTACTTTCAGTCACAAAATATCCAAACTTATGTGATGACTTCTTTTCTATTTGTGACCCTTTGTCAACTTTTACAAGTAACTTTTCTTGTTTCTAAATTTGGATTTATAACTTCTAGTTTCTATGAAGCAATTACAAGACTAGAACAAGGGCTTCATATTTCAGTGCTTCTCGTCTCTAGTTTGGTCCCAGTACGCATTCATCTCATCTATATTCCAACTTGTAAAGGAAAAGGAATCACATCGAACAAAAACAAAAAAAGTACTCCCTCTGTTCATTATAATTGTCCAGTAAGTTCTCTCATATCTACCTTGAGTATCTGATTCAAAGTATTTGAATCAGAATTCGCCTTCATGTACGCAGTTCGTTCATCCTTGACTCAAAATCCACATTGACCCATGAGGATCACGTGCAGAAAAGCTCCTCTCACTCTCAGTACGGGTTGTCCAAATCTGCAAAGCTCATAGATCCGGTCCAATGTACCTCCCGAGTTAGATTTAACTGGTGGCTCTGAAGCTTGCATGAGCACCGTCTTCATCTCTACCCACAAGCTCTACATTGCATTGCAGGATCGCCACTTGGATTCCCCTTCTGAATTGGAAGAGATCAAGATTCCAAGCAATGGCTGCAAGCCCATGAATCCTTGAAGCTCGCAATACGATGGCAAAATTCACCAACTCGCTCTCCTCGTCTCATGCCGTGTAAGTCAATTACCAACTCATTTCATGCTTCCCTCATTTTGTCATTGAAAACTGTGTCAATCGATCGCATTTTCGTTCAGAATGTCGCTGCCACTTTTGCCCTAATTCGAGAATCCTGGCATCGACTTACTCAATTCTACGATATATATCCGACCCACCGAAAAATTTGAAGGTTTCTTAGTGACTTCAGCAGCCAATTCGCATCGAGAATCGCGTCAATGTAATTGCATGAATCAGGCCACATTTTGACCTAATTCGTTTGTCCTAGTTGGGTTGAACATCCAATTGATGTTGCATTTTGCAGGAGAGGTTTAGGGTTTAATGAACATGATCAAGTAATGGCAACGAGATGTGATGCTAGGAAGGTGGGTGCTACCAGCCGTTTTTTAGTACGAAATTCTAGCACGCCAAGTGAAGACTCTGTTGTAACAAGAATGCGAGTATCTGGTAGCAAGACACCTTCGCCGATCAGTAAACGAGCCGACGCTTCTGCTGAGGTTCGTTTTCCTACTCAAAAAACTCCATCGAATATCCAATTCAAACCATTTTAGAATTGCTTTATTAGCTTAAATGAAGCGCTTGTTCCTGGCAGATTTTCACTGCTCAATTGCAATGCAGTTGTCGTAACAAGAATTCATTTGCTACGTTGGGTAATCTGCATTATATTTTCAGCTTTGTAAGAAGCGCTATCTTGAATGGTGAGAGGAGGTTTTCAGCATGTGCTCCTGACCTTTTATGAAATGATTGTGCGCTTTTCATGTTTATGTTGCAATTAACATCTCAGGATCAGGTGGTTATTCTCTTGTGAGGCAGTTGGGTGGTTTGAAGCTCCAAGACGAAGGAAGGGCCAAGTTGCTAGGGAAGCTGAGTGAGGCCAATCAATACATCCGGCATTTACAACGTGAGGTCAGCCACTCTTTATCTCTTACAAATCTTGATGTTCAATAAAATTATAGACTCCTTGCTTCTATCAATGACCTAAAAAGCTGCTATTGTTCGATTGGTGTGTGCTCAGTTGCGAGACAAGGACATGGCGTTAATGGATACCGCAACCGAGCTGTCTACAATGGAAATGGAGCTTCAGGTCCTCATTTACCTACTTGTTCTCTGTTTTATCATTTTGAAAAATTTTCTTTCCTTATCGAGCATGTTTTATTGCAGGCTCTCGTGGATGTTGCACAAGAAATAAGCAGACAGGGTATCAAACCGGGTTCTCGAAAGATTAATGGCCGCTACATTCACTCTCACCTTGCTTCTAGGCTTGAAGGTGAGCATCCTGCTCTATCATTAGTCTCATATGCGAAATGCCTCATGAAACGAATCTATGCTTATACCACTTTCTTGTATAGAGTAAGTGTTTAGCTTTTTGGTGCGAAATTTCAGTATCTTCCAGTACAGAATACTCTTTATGTTCAGGGAATTGCAAACTCTGAACTCCTATTGTAAAGGGGTTACGGAAAAGAGAATGCAAGTGTTGAAATTTTTCTTCTTCTGTTGTAGAGATTCAGAAAATTGTGCATGAACGAATCAAGGATGCTGATCAAGTGCGGACCCGTGACGTCGAGCTTGCCTTTTACGGAATGGCCGAGGTATGGATCCTATTATCAATCTCCATATACTTTCCTGCCATCTGTGTGATGATATCGGTGCTTTTTGTAGTCTCATCTAGGCAGACCTGATTGTAGTAATTCTCCCCAAATATTGATATCTGTTCGCTTTATCATATGCTATCTTCCTAATAAATTCCTTCGTGCTCATCTTCTTCCTCTCTAAAGTAAAGCCTACCTAGTCTCTGAAAACTTCAATTTGTGAAGAATATTGTCACAGCGAGCTTTGTGATTGTGAGATTCAGGATGTGCAAGTGATGGGCTCATTTGATGGATGGACACGAGGACAATCGATGTCACCTGAGAATACGGGCACATTCACCAGATTTTCGACCACCATCAAGCTCCGCCCTGGCCGGTAAAGCATTCACCAAACCCTAAAACCCTAAAACCCCAGTTTCATAGTAAATCACTCCCACTTCCTAAACCTGGAATTCGCTCATTTTTGCTACTTTTTGAGAGATCATACAGATTCATCAATTCATCAATTTCAGGAGCTTAAAGACAGTTTACCCCAGATACAAGCCAGGCTTTTAACGGTTTTAGTCTCCTTCACTTCATGATCATCCTTGTATTTAGTCATGGCCTGACTCCCCCTTCCAAAACCTAACTATCACTGAACCTGAAATCAATCTTTTGATCATCTTCATCGGTTCGTGTAGAGGCTTCTCTTGATAGGTTTAAGAAGATCAAACTTAAAGGTTTCATTACTCAGTCAACTTTATCCCTAATCAATGCAAAGGCCACAAACCAAACCAAATTCATGTTGAGATGTCTTCCACGTAGTGTGTACTAAACTAGTATATCCTTCACCTCATGCATATCCTAATTAGTACTCTAAAACGAATATTCCTATTGAAACTATGAATATTCTCGATGAGCCGCAGGTATGAGATAAAATTCATGGTGGATGGAGCATGGAGAATGTCACCGTATCTTCCGACAGTAGGCCAAGGCGTAACCATGAACAATCTGCTTATCGTGGATCAGTTCCAAGACTAAATCCTGAATCTCTTTTTTGCTTTTAGCTTGTGGTTGTTTGAGCAAAGCTCAACTTAGTTGATTCTGTTCCTCCTCACTTGAATGAATCCCTTGTTCTACTACTGATAAGGCAGAACCATGAATCATTTCAATCGAACATGCATATCTTTATTCAGTATTTTGAATATCTGACTGACTTTTCACTGGAAATGAAAAGTGGGTGGATCTGTTGTGGGTTGTATTGGACATGTTGGACTTTTCAGAGACACTGGAAGGATTTGTCTCCTAATTAAGTGGCTTTTGTTCATATCCTTATTTTGGCTTACAAGTGAGAGTGGCTTGAATCATTTTGTTTTTGAAGGATTGTTGGTACATTTCAAGGAGATTTTAGATTCAAGTTCATTGTACTTTTGAATGAAGTCGGTTTTGTCAAGGTTGTCAAATTGGGCCGGCCGCCCGCCCGCCCGAGACAACTTGTCCGCCCGATCACCTCAACACACCTGATATGACAACCTTTAAGAGGATCAAACTGGGGAGATAGGCCGCCTGCTCAGGACATCTCGTCCGCCCGGTTTGCCCACCCAATCACCTCAACACACCCGATATGACAACCTTGGGTTTTGTATATTCAATGAATATGACGTTTGAGCGAGTGGTTTTAATGATTTTATTAGAATAATCTTATGTCCCATAATTTAGAGCTTTTTTTATGCAGTCATTTTCGGGATACGAAGTAAGCATGGAATGAATGCATGGGTACAAAAGTTTCAATTTGATTTGATGTTTGGTAGAAGGAAACATAATAGAATTTCCCTTTCCATAAGATTGTGTTGTGTGCTTTTGACAATGACTTAGGATGAAAGGAGAAAAAAAAGATCAAAACAAGACGAGTAGAGAGTCAATCTTGTTATTATGATTGTCGAAAGTAGGGATTACTTCTCTCATGTCAAAAAATAGGTTCTCTAATTTGGGTGATGAAATGTTGAAAGAAGATGTATGATCTCTTGTCCCTGATGTCGTTTTTCTACATTTTGGATGAAGGGCAGAAATTTTGAAGAGTGATAACCCCTTTATCCAAAGTTTGTTTTGGGCGAAATCACTTGGGTTGGGTTTTAAATCAAGTCTAGTTTGTGTTGTAAAAATTGCAGATCCATATAATGAAGCATAAATTGATGGCATGCATTTTAGTGAACCCAACTCTTGTTTTTGGGTTGTAAAACATTAGGCATGTTTAACCATTGCGAGTTAATTGTGTGAAACCAAAAATTGTTTCTAAGGAATTTTTTTTTACATGGTCATGATCTTTAGATGCATATCAAGAACGTTTTAGTTGGAAGTTTTTTGATCAAAAGTTACTTTGGTATTAATTTTGCAATGATGTTTTCACAATGAAAGAAGTGAAAAAATGGATGATTTTTAAAAAGCTATATCTCCTTCATCCACTAATAGATTTTATTTTTATTTTTTTTGGGATGGATTTCTTTTGGAGTCTACTCTTAGTAGTAAAAATTCTGACCGAACCGAAGATGTTCTTGAGTTAAGGCATAGATTTAGGTGCAAAGGGTCTACTTTTGGACAATTTTTTCATTGCAGATTTTTGGCAAATTTTACCATTGCAAGGCTAGTTTTTGAGCCAAGAAATCCTTTTGATGATTTTTTTTGGTACACGAGTAATATTGAGATGAAATTGAACAACTTTCTAGATGAGAATTCTTTCATGAGAGTAGCTTTGATGGTAGAAGTTCTACTCCAAAGTGAAAATAATAAAATTTTGTAGGCTGTTTCGCAATCTAATATGTTATGATCTCGCAATCTATGTGGCCTCATGACTCAAGTTTTGGTCAAGATGACCAACAAGAAGTCTATTACAAGTTTGTACAGTTGAGATCTAAATATCTTAACGTCATTTTCATCTGTGCCACTTTTTTTGAAAGTATTTTTTTTGAATAAATATAGGCTAGGATGTGTAAGGGTTAAGAAAAAAACAAAGAAATCAAAGGTGTTAGGGATGCCATATACAAGATAGAAGAAAAATATAATTGTGGAGGTAGTACCTGAACCCCTAAAGGTACTTGATGCAAAATTGTTTAAATTATCAACATAGACATTCCTTTACTTGAGGCTTAACAAAACTGAGTCTAAGCTTTATTTGGAATTCCAACCTTGAGATCTCAAAGTTAACGTAATCTTCCACTCACACACCAAATTTGAACCGCTGATTTTTTTTTCATCTGTGAAACTATAATGGTCAAAGTTGGCTGAGTTTTGTTCTTGATGGAACACCAAAAAGCCATTTTGGCTTCTTGGACTTTTAGGGGTTGAAGTCGTTGATAAATTTTTTCATCATATCCTTTGGAGGGATGTACGAGCAAGATTGAAATAGGGACTCAAAACCAAGCCCCACAAACCAACATAGAAAGTTGCCTATATATGCATATAATGGCATGCAATGGTGTCACCGTTAAAGGAGTTGTAGAGATATTTATATTCTTACATTTGTTTACAACACATTGCCTTAAGCCTTAGACGAAAGGCGACCGTATGCTCCAACATAGAATTCCTTTGCCGTGCTTGCTTCAAATCAACCCTTCTCCCTAATCTTGCCATGCCTTCAAAAACCTCTTTTACTAATGCATTTTGGCTTGGTGAATGCCTTTTAGGCTTCTTAACCTCTAATTGTTCGAGGTTAGGTTCAGCCAAAAACACATTTTAATTTACTTTGTCATAGATGAAAATGAAGATAAGCTATTGAGATCTCAACCGTACAAACTTATAATAGACTTGTTGTAGGTCATGTGGATCAAAATTTGAGGCCTTATAGATCAAGAGATCATAACATACTAGTACTAAAAACAAACTACAAAATTTCATCATTTTCACTTTAGACTTTTAGAGTGGAGATTGTACCAACAAACCAATGACAATCAAAAAATCTCCAACTACCAAGTTGTTCATCTTCATTTCAAAAGTCATCAAAAAAATTTCCTGGCTCAAAAAATAGCCTTGCAATGGTGAATCTACCAAAAATGTTTCAGAGGAAATTTGTCCAAAACTAGACTCTTTGCACTCAAAATCATGTGTTATCTTCAAAACATCTACCGCTAAAACCACACTCTTATTGGAAGTTAGTCCAAAAAATAAAGTTGAAAATCCAACAGTGGATGAAGGAGATATAGCTCCTTTGATATCATCCATTTTTTCATGTTTTTCATCGACAAAACATGATTGAAAATCCAATAGCAACAATATTTGGCTCAAAACACTTTCAACTAGAAAGTTGTTAAGAATCACCTTAAGATTATGATCATGAAAAAAATATTCACAAAAACTATTTTTGATAATACATATTTAGCTTGTAATTGTAAAACATGCCCCATGCTTAGAAACCCAAAAACGAGAGTTGTCTTCACTAAATTGCATGCCATTAATTCATACTTTATTGTAGGGATCTACAATCTTTATCACACAAACTAGAGGTGATTTGGACCTAATGCAAGTGATTTTATCAAAACGGGCCTTGGGTGAAGAATTTATGCTTCATCAAAGTTATTGCCTTCCATCCAAAATGTAAATTTTCTACATTCAACACATTTAGGGGTTAAGTTATCATCTTGTTCTTGGTTGTGGGAAGCTTTGAGCATTTTAGTTGCTCAAGTGTGAAATTAGACGCATTGACTAAACATAGCACATTAGATTTTGCTAATTGGAGCCTTCCAATGATGCCCATGGGTGGATGTACTCCCACACTAACTTGATATGGTATATGTATTTTAGATTTTGGTTATGATTCTCCTATATATATATTGTGGATGCTTTACACGTTGAGCAGGGGCCAAAGAAGGGCAAACATTCTCTCAATGTGATATTGGTTCATTACTTGTAGTTCAAAAAATGAACCAATGACAATGAGATATTTTATTGCTCTCCATCAGCCCCCATGTACGGCTTGACTCCCCATGTAAAGAGTCCCTTAGTAAAACGTGAACACTAACTTTCTCACACGAAGACTTGTAATGAATTCAATATAACCTTAAGACATCACAAAAATATCCTTATATATATATATAACATAATACTCTTCGGCGATCCTTCCTACCCACCAACCTACCAACCTACCAACCTACCAACTTATTAACCTACGAACTTACCAACGTGTGAACCTACTACCTACAAACATACCTACCTACAAACTTACCAACCTACCTCCCTAACTTCTTTTATGTTTTTTGGATTATGTATTTAAAAAATTAAATTTAACAATATATCTTATTTTTATAATTTCTAAAAAAAACACGGGCATATATAAGAATTACAAACATAATATTGGTTAAGGAAATGGTAAACACGGGGTACTTTCTTAAAAGTACTATATAAAGAGATTTTCCTGTCGGAACGACGGGGCCCTTACTAGTATATAAATAACAAAACTCGGCAATCCTTCCTACCCACCGACGTACCAACCTACCAACATACAAACCTACCAACCTACCAACATCCAAACCTACCAACCTATCAACATCCAAACCTACCAACCTACGAACTTACCAATCTACCTACCTACCTTCTTTTATGTTTTTAGAATTATGTATTAAAAAAAAAAAAAAAAAAAAAACAATAAATTAAAATGAAAATAAACAGGCATATACAAAAATAATAAACATAACAATGTTTGAGGGAACAGTAGACAGGGGATACAATTTTAAAAGTACCATATAAAGAGCTTTTCCGTGGAGACGACGGGGACCCTACTAGTTTCCACATATCAAAATTTATCCTCCTCTAAATCACCCTCTGCAACTACATGCAAAAACTCCGAATTGATAGATTTTATCCAACCCTTTATTTAGCAAACAATTCACTTATCACGCAGCTGGAGATGCCGTACAAAGGGTACCACATCCCACAACCGAGAAAAAGTCAAAAACTTCTTCGTCTTGGACGTCGCTCCCCCACCCGCGATGTTTGCGGAAATGCCACCAAATACAAATTCCTGTAGCCGCATGAACATGAACATGGATCTCCATGAACAATAACACGCTTTTAAAAAAAAAAAAGGAAAAAAAAAAGAAAAAAAAAGGGGGGGGGGCATAGAGGATTGGATAGTATAAAAGAATATGTAACATAAAGAGAGCCATCTGTATGATGCTTATGGGTCATTAGCATCGCTATTATTATGCCATGCGGTGGTGTGGATGTGCCCGAATCTAGCGACTACATTGGAATTGTTGCAAATGTTTCAAAGTATCCGTAGCCGCCCCTTGTACTCGTTGTCAAGTCAATGATGAATCTCGAGCTCCGAATTGAAGTGTACGACAAATTGATTGAGGCGGTTGAAATTACGGATTAGATAATCGGTCGAGCCGCGTAGCGGCGAGTCGGTTGTGCACTCTTTAATCGCAACCCTTGATCTTCATGATCCAAGGGTGTAGGATACCAGTTGATAGGAGAGAAGGTTGTGAGTTGTAATTTGTGATGGTGATGGGACAGGTTGCGCAATGGGATGAAGCCACGTAAGCATCGACAACGACAACAACCGGTTATGATGATGTTATGGGTGACGAAGACCAAAATGTATGTTTGGATTTCTTATCGTAGAAAATAACCAAGTAGTTATAATTTTCAGCATTGACTCTCTTAGATGTTGGAAAGAAACAAAATCACATATGGGTTTGAAGGTGAGGATCTAATTCAATAAACTCTTGGGATGATTCTTGGTTAGGAATGAAATTACTTGGTTGACCTAGTATTAAGTGGGTTCTATTGAGCATGTGATGAAGGGTAGGTTGAAGTGATGTATTTTAAAATATAGTGTAATTTTGTAGAACTACTGGCAAGTGAGGTCTTTATCTACTATGTTTATCACTGCCAGTTTTTTACTTTATGGTTTAGGAATATCAAAGTGTTACAAGTAATATCTAATGTTGTTTTCTTTTTACCTTAACCCTACAATCTTGTAAAATAAATGTGGGATCAAATTTTTACTTATGAGAGTGTGAAATCATAACGTAGCACCCATTAATATCATTTTAATTAATACTACAACTTGCAAAACTATTACAATCAAAAATCTCCAACAAGAGAAAATCTTCAACCTTCTCCTCAAGAACTATCTTGTCCCATAACAAATCATCAAAAAATAAAAAATAAAACTCAATTAAATTGGTGAAATTTTCCTAGAAAAAATGTTGTCGATACTAGACTCCTTTCACCAAAATAAATGCCATACCTTCATCAAGTTAAAATCTACCACAACTCTAAATTAAAAATTGGTTTTTTACCCAAAAAAATAATAGTTTAAAAAGATGGCAAAAACTCCCTAAACACCATGTGGGTATTGGTAATTTTTTGTAGTAAAGAAATATCATAGCAGAAATAATACAAAAAATGATTTTAAGCTAAAAAAGTGATAAAGACAAAGTTAGAGTGGCTCTTTCAACAGTGGTTGATACCCTTTGAGAACCTTTATTGTACAAGCATATACCCACTCATAATTATGATTGATTGTTCTTTCATACTCAGAAAGGCCATTCGATTATTAAGCCTAGAATAATAATAATATTTAGAGGTTCTAATATTATTTGTTTAGGATCTAGGGGGACAAAAGTTCACCCATAATATCACATATTCACTTAACCCAATGTATTCTTAACACTTGAGTTTTATTTTATCAAGCAAATGGGTTGTTGCCACTTGCAATTTGTTAATTTATGAAACACTTAGTGGTTCCTTATTTTATAAGCATAAATACATAGTCCAAATTTGATTCATTCATGAAAGTCCTTAGGATTTTTATCTTAGTATTATCCTAGGACGAGGCACCACAAGCTTTGGCTTGGTGGTTAGAGTTCATGGCTCCCAATGAGGATACAGTGCGACGGAACGAGGGACCGCAAAGTTTACCCCTAAAGGACTAGGGATGTCAATTATGGTTTTTGCAGTTTTTGGGCAGCTTAGATGAAGGTGTTAAAAGTGATTTTTTTTCATAAGTATGTTACTGGTTGCTCCCTATCCGACAAGGTGTGTGTGCAAAAGTTTCAAAGTTAAATTCCAAATTATGAAGATTTTAACGAAAATTTTAGTTTTGAACTCCAAAACAGGCAATTCAAGCAAGTTTAAAGTTAGTCTTATTCTGATTTATATTTTTTGAAAGTAGGTTCATAACAAGATCACTACTTAAGTTCCAAACTTCCTCAAGCCAAAAGGTTCACGAATTTTACAAGGGCACCCTCTAAACGTTACAAGAGCAAGCTTCAAAATTCTGCGAAAAAACTTTTACATCGACATTAAATGTTACGACCTCACAAATGGTAAAGATCCACCCGTTGAAATTCAACATAGTGTCAGTACAGGTAGTTATTTTGAAGATCTTATGGTTGGAAATACCCAAAAGGAAAAAAAAATATTGAATCACACCTCAACTTGTACAAAGTGGTCAAAGAATTGTAGTTTTTGGTTTTGAAAGTTCGATAAACATGCTTGATCTTTAGGGGTTAAACGGTAGAATTTTTTCCCACGTCGCTAAGGAATTACCACGTAAGTTTCAATATACAAGTGCAAGTGAGTGGCCAAATATGAGCGAAATAAGGGGGGGGGGCAATAATTTTCCCACCGCACTTGATAGCTTATACGTTAGGGTCCGCTCTTTAATGATGATAATTGGACTACGCGCGCACGCTCGTAATTGGTAGAATTAATTCCGGCTTTTTTATCAACGCAAATGGAAGGATCCATTTTCTCCGCATTCCATTCCATTCTCTTCTCGCATGGGGAATGGAGCACAATCTATGAAGCCCTCATTCACATTCCATTTTGAGGTTATCACCCGAGCATATGTTCCCCCTAATACACTCCTCACATTCATACCCATGGGAGTATGTACTCTTTTTTGGCTTTTTGGCTGTTCCATGCATGTTCCTCGTTCATTTGGGAGTCACTTGAATCTTTGATATTTCTATTTAAAAAACGTGGATATAACTTATGCCTGTTGCTGGATTTTTGGAAAAATATTCACATATTTTTTTGAGACGCGATATTTTTTATATTCTGGAATTTTAAAATTAACTCACCAAGAGTTTTTTTTTTTTTTTTTTTTTTTTTTTTTTTTTTTCAATGAGATATCAACAACACTCTAAAAAAATTAACTCCTAAATGCCCAAGCATGCCCCTCGGGCTTGGGCGTTTATGGGTTAAGTACATGGCGTATGTCCAATAATGTACAATGGAGCGCGGACCTCGCCAATGCTAACAATCAATCGGAAACTAAAACACCCCCACATATCCAAATTCGTCAAAATTTAGTTGAAAACATGCATCATTGTAAACATGCTACATGCTTCCAATCTTGATGTGTTCTTGGCATATGATATCAAGTAATTGAGACTATCCACACTCCAACTCAAGCTCCTCAAAATCTTTCCGCTCTAACAAAAACAAACTTACACAAGTAGGAAAATGGTGTCCGGAATGACATAGAACGGCTTGTTTTCTTCTATAACTTTGTGTCCTTCAATCAATTATGACAATTGTCAATTTCACTGATTCAATATTAGTGTGGGTTGGTCTACTACACTAATAAAAATCTACAAAATATTGGTAGTTCTGTTGATTGATTTGAGGATTCAAAGTTATAGGAAAAAATAGGTGGTTCTATGTAATTCCGGACAAATTTTGGACACCATTTTCTAGTAGTGGGCAAGGGCATGATATGAGTACCACTACTCCACTAGGCCACGTCTCATTATGTGTGACCTATGTGTAATTCATTATACATGTGCCAGAAATTCCTTTTTAAATCCCATGTATACAACTATAGCGATATCACCTATAATACCATCTGGGTAAACCGGTAGAGTAATTTTTCAATATTATTTTCTTTAATCAAAAAAGTTGTTTAAAAAAATCACACTATTTTTGGAGGGGGTACTCATATCACGCCCTTACACTAGTGGTAATTTGGAATCATGAGTTTTTTGGAGTTTATTAGATTGTGACGACGTTAGTGTAAGTAAAATTTACCGCAACGTAAGGTGGAGGTAAAAGCGAAAAAAAAAGAAGGGAGAGTAGTACATCGTGCTCGAGGGTGATGACCATGATGGGGACCGCACTTCAAGTGGGGGGAATTTGGGCGGGGATGTTCTCCATGGACCGCGCAATTGGTGCGAGGGCAGGTCTTGACCAAGGCAGCCCCAATTTCGTGGCGCTCCCAAGTTTAAGTTTTAATTCTTTACTTCTCTTACAAAGCAACTTGTTTTCCGCATGATCAATCAAGTGACTAGTAAGTAAAGCAATTAGTATGTAAGCAAGCCATTCAAAATAATAGAGGCTTTTCTTTTTTTTTTGGTTTTAAATTTTTTTTTGGGTCAGCTATTGCCAAGTGTCTGGAGCAGGGAAACACACAAGATAGCATGTACATCCCATTTTAATGATAGCCCACGGCTCCCCCCGCAAACACGTTCATGAGTATTCCACATCACGGCGCATTCGGTCCGTGTAAGGACGTTCCTTTCCTTGTTTCGCAAAATTCCGAGATTATACGTTGTGCATGTATGTGGGAGAATCTCTTTTTGCATGAATCATGTACGATACACTTATACCAATTTTCAATAAATTGAAAAAATATTCCAAGATTATGAAAATTCGCAAGGACAATAAGGACATTCAATATATTGTGTACATGCACTATAGATTGTAAGATACAAGATATAATTGAACGTTGCCCAAATTGTGTTCAACATGTGGGTTCAAACTTGTCCGATCTCCTTAGCAATCACAAAAAAAATAAATAATAAATAAATAAATAAATAAATTATATATATATAAAATAAAATAAAATAAAATAAAATAAAAATCTCAGTTTAGTTTCTAATACTAAATAGGGTTGTCTTATGAGACAAATTTCCTATTCATGTGTTAGACATAATTTAGATGAGATTTACACCTAAGACATCTTCAATGTATCAAATGTACTTACATGTCAATCATCTAAATTGTGTCTGACAAATGAATAGGAATTTTGTTTGACAAATGAATAGGAATTTTGTCTGATAAGACAATACTCGTACTAAACCCGAGATCAAAACATAGATTGCATATCATGAACCTCCCCAACACAAGAAACCAACTTCAAGAGTCATAATCTACCATACAAAGTGTTAATTAAACCAATTATCCATGATTATTGTGACTTTTCTACAAGATCTTAAACATGAACCTCACAAAACATCACTTATTGCTATTTCTACTCATACAATCCATACTGAGCACTCTGCACGACACAACAAATGACAAAACAACAGCTTCCTTGCTTCCATGTACAAAAACTCAAACTTCAAGTTTTCTGGTAAAAGTAAGATGAATCCATTGATTCTTAATCTAATCATTAATTACCAAGTAAAGCATGAAAATAGACTGTAAAAGAATATGTTCCCCAGCCTATCAACAAACGCATGGGGAACAACGCACACACAATAGAATAATAAAATCTCTTTGTGGGTAAAATAATGAAAGAATGATAGTTACGTTGCATAGAGAATGAGGCAATGAGCACCATAAAAGGGCAATCCAGCCAGGAGCCATGCACAAGCAGCAATTGGAGGTGCCCACTCAGGCAGCCAGTTCGATCGGGGTTCGAGTGAAACTCGTACTGGAGTGCCACTACGAGTTCTGGAGTTTTTATAGATCCGGACTGTAACTAAGCAGTTGCCTGCATGATACAATTATCAATGCAGCAGCAGCAGCAGCAGCAGCGGGAGAGCTGGAGGGGAGCGTGACCGTCAAGGACGACGGACGCATGCATTTTGTTTCATCAACAATCTCAGTCTCTCTCTCTCTTCTGTTGTGATTTCCGATATCATTGCGTTTGCTTCTTAGTTTCTTCTTCTGTCATGGATGTGATCATGAGTTTCACGCTACTAGTACTACTGCCTGGACGCCACTCACGACACCGTTTTTCCCCCGAAAACTATCATTGATTCCCCGGCTAGCTTCTGCATGCAACCCCATCGAGCACCTTTGGAGCCACAGTTTGCTGCTGATCGATCAAACTTCCGCTCGCATGCGAGCTCTGTCATCATTGTAACAGCTCCGAGTTTCCATCAAGCCCCAGTACAAGCACTGGACGCTTGATTCCTTTGATTGGGGGTTGACTGCGTACGTAGACTCCGTCTGGTTGATAGATTGATTATCAACATTCTCGTAGCCTTTTGAGTGTAGAAGACAATTGTCCAGCAGTTTCGCTGATTGATGATCAGACTTTGTAGCACAGTAACCTTTCCATTGTATTGGGTTTCGATACAGTCGACGCACTGTGGAAGTCTTTCTAAGTAGCTTGTGAGGTGATAGTTTCTTGGTTCTGCATGCCCTGGACTTTCGAAGCTAGGGAACGACCAGTTTGAGAAAGAGAGAGAGACGAGTGATTTGATAGGAGTACGGCAGGAGAGAGTAGGTTGGAATAGTTGCTGGAACTCGATCGTACAGCTAGCGATGGGAGGGGATACGGCGGGCAAGTGCGGCTGCGTGCCGACGCGGGTGGCGGCACGCCTGTCCTCGTCGGAGTCGCTGGAGGGCGCGCGGGCGAGCGTCAAGAAGGGTCCCGCGGCGAGTGGCCAGCGTCTGTGGTACAATGTGCTGCACCGCCTGCGCGGCGGAGGAGGCGAGCAGCAGGCGAAAGGATTGGGCATGATCATGGGCGTCATCATCCCCACCTGCGAAAACATGTGGGGTACGCACCCACACCCCCCCCCTCTTTTTTTCAACAAATCCTCCGTCGATGACCCAATCATGTAATAATAATAGTACTAACACCTGATTTTCCCACCAATGCATGCCACAAAACAGTCTCAAATCCTGACCTTTAGTTCAAAAATTGCACGCTTTTGTTCCGAAGTAATCTCCTCTACGTAGCTACAGGACATTCAAGCCTGTGCATCCACCGTCCTTGGTCGATGGGTGTTTCCTGTCCAAACTTGGCCTTTGTTCACTTTTTCAAATGTTCTGTTCTAGAACGTGCAGAGATTTCGAGACCTTTTTATCGAGACCCAAGATCTAGCCTAAATAATTCGTTGAACATCGTGAAACCAAGGCTTTTTAGGGAAGAATGCTGAAAGTCTAAATTCTCAATCACGAAACTAGAGGAGGTGAATACATACTTGTATCCGTTTCTTATATACAGCCGATTGGGTAGATAAATAATTGTATTTTAAAGTGGGATCCTTGGCTGATGGCGATTGAAGTGATGGAGATGTCGGTGACTGTGAGTGATGGTTCGATGGAAACAGCAGATTTAGTTGCTCGTTTCAGTGATTGTTGTTGCGCATGGAATTGATCGAGCTAACGTGGTTGAGTATCAATTGAATGCAGGGGTGCTCATCTTCTTGCGGTTCTTCTACATAGTGGGAAGCGCGGGCGTGTGGCAGACGTTCCTCATCGTCTTCGTCACCTTCCTGTGCGCCATGCTCACCACCATGTCGCTGAGCGCCATTGCCACCAACGGCAAAATCGAGCAAGGCGGCACCTAGTAAGCCTCCTTCATGACTGTAATAAATAAAACCTCAATTCCCGTGATATTACATGATCGTATTCACCCTTGTCTACATAATCTACAGGTGCATACTACTCCGGAATCCACCATCAGGCTGTCGTCCTTTCTTTTTTACTGTAACAGCGTGAATGATCATCGAGTGTTCTGATTGTTAGATTCTCTCGACGTGTGCGTTTTGGCAGTTATTTGATATCTCGCGCCTTGGGACCCAAGTTGGGCGGCGCCGTGGGCCTGCTCTACTTCACGGGCGTCGTGCTCCTGGCTGTCATGGAGGTACTCTCCCTTGCTCCAGTCATAGAAAGCCTCCTTGTGTCACTACAAGAAAATCACGCTCTTTGGAATAAAATGAACGAGATAATACAAATTATAAATCCGCTTGAGGTGAAGTACCCACAATCTAAGTCTTTTCCAATTGTATTGTACCTCGCACTCATTTCTGCCATAATCTATAATAAGTTTTCTCTCCGATCAAGAGGGACTCCTGGCGATTTGAGGATTATACTAAGACTTTGATGCGTGCGTGCTGAGCAGGGTCTGGGATCCATAGAGATGCTCGTGTTCACATTCCCGAAACTCGAGTTTGCAGGCGCGAACCGGATTCTCGGCGCCGCGATACTCCTGATCCTGGGGATCTTGGTGTTCTTCGGCATCAAATTCGTCTCCAAACTGGGTCTCATGTTCTTCCTGCTCGTCATCTACACCATGGTCTCTGTTTACATCGGCTTGTTCCTGGCGCCGCGAGAGTTGAATCATCCGCCCAGCCTGACGGGGTTGAGTTGGACTACGTTCAAGGGGAATTGGAGTCCTGGCTACCCCGAGGGGAAGTCGTTCTCGACCGCTGTGGCGCTTTTCTTCCCCTGTTTTACTGGTATCCTCAGGTACTATTGCTCTCACCCCCTCCCCACTCCATTGAATCTCAATTTGTACATGCATCATACACCTGTAGCTCTGTTTCCTACTACTTTGCAAAAGTAGAGACTGAGAGAGATGACTTCCTCTGGTCTAAAGTAGATTTAGCAACTTACGTACCAATGGTTGATTTTATTGTTGACGAGACTTTTACCAGGAAGAGTCCATAACAAGTCTCAACATGATTGATGAATATAGCTGTCAACATGTATGGTAAAATAGAGTTAGAGCTCCAAGAAAAAACTGTTGAATGGGCATTAGTACAATTGTTGTACAAGTCTCAAAGTCATGCTTGTTGTGCGAACTTGTCAAACATCGTATGTACACTTTCAAGAATTGTCACAAGTTTTCAGAGGCTTTCGTAGTAATGCGCTCTTTACCTGGAATAGTGGCAGGGGATGATGAGTACACGTTTGGTTTGACATAAAAGAGTTGACTATACATCCAAATTCTGGTTTTGTACCCTGAATTACAGCATGCAATGTGATGAGCATGGTGGACAGACTAAAAGAGAAATAGTATGTCATGGGGTGGCTTATAAATTGAATGTGTATGTATAGTGGTGCGGATCGAGCGACCAACTTGCGGCGTCCGCAAAAGTCCATCCCTTATGGGACACTGGGAGCCATTACACTGAGCTTTGTCCTGTACATGACGTACATGGGCTTGTGGGCGGCGGTGGCGCAACGGAATTACCTCCTCGGGGATACGGGCGCCGGCGAGCATGCCATGTTGGATGTGGTGCGCATGGTGGCGTACCCGGTGCCCATTCTCACGGAGCTTGGGATTGCGATCACGGCCATTGCGCAGGCCATGCAATGCATCATCATCTCTCCACGCCTACTCCAGGTAATTATCTAGCTAATTAACCCCGTCCTCTCTCCCAAAAAAAGTAATGATATTAAAACGTTATAGAATCAAATATGAAATAGGTTGAAGTTTCGTAGGAAAAAAATATACTTTTGTGATTGTTCATTTGTGACTACAAGTGGTAAAAGAGAGCAACTTATGACTCGAAAAGTGCATGCTTTTTAACCCCTAAAGATCCTTGATACAAAATTGTCTAGATTATCGAAAAAAAGAATCTTCTTCTACTTCAGGCCTAAGGAAACTCAATCTAAGAATTAATTAGACAATCCAACCGTAGGGTCTTGGAGTTAACTTTCATACCCTTTACTCAAATGTCAAATTTGAATGGTTAATTTTCCTCCGATTTTGAAATTATAATGGGTCAAAGTTGGTTGAATTCTTTTCCTGCGGAAATCCCAAAAAGCCGATTTGGGTTTCTTGGATCTTTAGGGGTTAATGTGGTGATTGTTTTTCATGCAGGCGATAGCAGCGGATGGAGTGGTACCCTTTTTGGGCCCCTTCGCGGTGGTGTCCGAGAACGGCGAGCCTCGAAGGGCATTGCTGCTCACCACAGCACTATGCCTAGTGTTCGCCATGATCGGGAGCTTGAATGCAGTTGCACCACTTGTGTCCATCTGCTTTTTGACGTGTTACTCCGCTCTCAACCTCTCGTGCTTCATCCTCTCCGTCGTCAATGCTCCAAGGTACTCACTCTTCCATTTCCCAGTTGATAACCTCAATAATCAATGCTAGAGAAGAGGGGGGTTTGCAACGTTACAAACGTTGCTTTTGTGTAAACGTTGCTCAAGTGTAACAACATTTTGGAACTTGCAATAGCAAAGTTTTCGAGAAAAGATTAAGCAATCTTTTCAACTAAGTTATTAATATTATTGTTTGCTGATTTGATAAGGTTGATTATTTTCTTAAGAACGTTACTTCAGCAAGTTCCAAAATGTTGCTATACTTGAGGAAAGTTTAAGAAAAAGAAGTTGCAAACCCCTCCTCCCTAATTGTAGTAGTGAATTAAAAGTGCCTGTGTGGTGCAGTTGGAGACCCAAATGGAAATACTATCACTGGTCCGCAGCCCTACTCGGTTTCATCGCATGTGCAGCCATGAACTTTGTGATCGTATGGTACTTTGCTCTAGTTGCGATGGTTGTCATCGCTCTATTATACGCCTACATCGACTACCGCCAGGTCCCTCACTTACCCTCACTTCTAATTTCACTCATGGTCTCACCTAAAAACAAACCTCAAATCCATTGAATTTCTAAAACTTCACGTGACATGGAATGATAAAAAAAAAAAAAAAAACTAGTCATGTTCACCTCACTCATTCAATATCTCACTCTTAGAATACCATAAACTACAAATTCTACAATACTATCAATTCCAAAATTCACCATCTTTTCTCACGCATCATTCTCATGGTTAATTTTGTCATATACTACACATTATACAATACTTTCAATTCCAAAATTCACCATCTTTTCTCACGCATCATCTTCATGGTTAATTTTGTCACATATACTTCAAATTCTACATGACTTTCTACTCTATAATTCACCATCTTTTTTTACGCATCGTTTTCACGGTTAAAATTGTCATATATACTACACATTCTACAATACTTTCAACTCTAGAATTCACCATTTTTTCTCATGCATCATTTTCATGTTAATTTTGTCATATATACTCCACATTCTACAGTACTTTCTACTCTCGAATTCACCATCTTTTCTCACGCATCATCTTCATGGTTAATTTTGTCATATATGCTACACATTCTACTCTAGAATTCACCATCTTTTCTCACGCATCATCTTCATGGTTAATTTTGTCATATATGCTACACATTCTACTCTAGAATTCACCATCTTTTCTCACGCATCATCTTCATGGTTAATTTTGTCATATATGCTACACATTCTACTCTAGAATTCACCATCTTTTCTTCCTTCTATTGCAGCATATTGATGGGTTTGTTGGATGATGCAGGTGGACGTGAACTGGGGCACGGGCTTAGGAGGCTTGTGTCTGCAGATCGCAGTGCGAGGAATCTTGGCGGTGGGAGAGGAGGCTCGGTACACCGTGAATTGGCGGCCGCAGCTGCTCTGTCTGTCCAAGCCTCGATCGTCGTGGACTGATCATGGTCACGCCGACAATGAGTTTCTCTTCTTTACATCACAGCTCAAGAAGGTAATTCCGCTTTTAGCAAATACTAGTCTCTTCCAGCCTCGATGAACATTCTCTTTTGAAGATGCTGTTAAGAATCTGATATGTTTAGCGATGCTGAAAGCATGCGATGATCTAGCAATCATTTCGATTGAAATGTTTCGTGATGAATGAGTTGAATGTCAAGAATGGCTTCAGAATGATTCGTGGATCGAGGCTAACTTGATGGTGGTTTGTGGATGATCAACTTCACAGGGGCAAGGTCTGTGTGTGGTGACCGTCATTCTTGAAGGCAAACTCGAGGAGATGACCGCTCACGCTGCCGGTGAAAAGGTGAAACATCATACTCTCTTGATATCACTTTTTCTATAGAAAAAGAAACGCATCTCCAGGTAGAATGGTAACAAGCCAAGAAACCAGTAAAATGTACTAAGCCTTGTAACAGATTGTTTGGAACATCAATTGTCGTGGAAAGTTCCCTTGGATGCTGCTTTGACACGCTTATGTTGAGTTCTGCTCGATTTGAGTGCTTTTTGAACCTCCATGTTTTGATGGTGTGCAGATTGAGCTAGAGGAGCGGATGGCCGACGCAAAAGTGACAGGATTCGGGAGAGTACTAATCGCAAACTCGTACCGTGAAGGCAAGACATACGCCATTCAATCCTCAGGCTTAGGAAGCTTAGAGCCAAACACGCTAGTGTTAGGCTGGCCAACAAGATGGCGTGAAAACGGCCACGAAGAAGACGCCGAGGTAAGTAACCCCATCGCCGATACTCTGACTCCATTCAATTCTCGAACAAAACGTTCATTTCTCCATCAAAAAGTAGAGAATGATCATGTTATACTCTTAATACCCTGATGATTGATCGATTCTTGCCACGCTGCAGGTGTTGCTGGAAACGCTGACAGAGTGCCGAGCAGTCGAGAAAGCAGTCCTGATGTGCATGCACTTAGAACTCTTCCCCGGAAAAGAGGAGTTCCAAGAGGGAGTGATCGACGTGTGGTGGATAGTTCACGACGGAGGACTCCTTCTCCTTCTGGCGCATCTTCTGCAACAGCACAAGATCTGGCGCAAGTGCAAGCTCCGTGTGCACACTGTTGCTGAGAAGCTTGATAACTCGGAGACGGTGAAGAAGAACCTCGAGAAGCTCCTGGAGCTGGTAAGTAATGATCGATTGATCGTGTTTTTTTTGTTGTGCCAGGGGATGTTTCGGCGAGGGATTTGATGATTAATGGTTCTTGTTTGTTTGGTTGTTTGTAGGTGAGGATTAAGGCGGAAGTTCAAGTGCTTGAGCTTGATGAGTCTTGTCTGGCGCCGTATACTTTTGATTATACCATTCGGGCTGAGGAAGCGAGGGCTTTTGCCAAGGAAGTCGCCAATTACAGGTAGAGCATTCAGCTTCGCATTCTATGCAAGAACTCCAGGCTTGTTTCAGGATGGACACTATGCTGGTTCCTACCTGTGCAAGCAATTTGCACTAACAAAGATTGATGGGAAATGCGTACAGGAAGACGAACGAACTTCGAAATTCGATGAGTCCTGAAGCTTCGCGGCGGCGAGGTGAGAGTCCCAAGGTGGAGTCGGAGAAGAAGCCTCTCACCACATTCCAGCTGCGAGATCTTGATGGAGTTGGCCACTCACGACGACACTGGCGAAGCACATCAACTAAAGGTAACTTGCATTCATCCCATCAATTATGATCACTTGCAGAGTTCTTCATCAATGCATGGATAATGACGATGATTCTTTGTTTCCTTCAGACGGTGAGTCTAAGCTGCCAGGAGGTGACGAGAAACGTGCAAGTGAGGATGGGATTCAAGCAGACGTCGAAGCAGACGCCACGGCCAATTTGGCGCCGACAATCTCCTCGGAGTACGCCAAGAAGGTGAAGAAGACGACGCAATGGGCCGATGGTGGTGATCGGCCTTTGGAGATTGTTGTTGATAGTGGCAACTCGGAGCTTGAAAGAGTGGACAATGATGAGGTACAGCACCCTAAACCCCAAAACTGCGAGCTGATTTCATACTGATTAGAATGCAGCAAAACCCTAAACCAACATCGTGCTGAACTGCTGATAACGGAATCCCATGAGCTGAATTCGTGAATCATGGAGAACCCATTCGCGAAGCTTTGCAAATCCATTCGTGAATCATTCATGGAGATTAGAACTGCAATCTGCATTAGCGAAACCCTAATATCAACATTGCACTGATAACGCATCGGTTGATTCATGGGCTCATGGAGATTAGAATGCAAGAACCCACGAAGCTTTATTCGCGAATCATGAAGAACTCACGAGCTAGTTTTATGAATCACAGAGTGTAAAATACTAGGAAGTTGTATTACAGTCATAAAGTACACAATCGAAACGAAACTCTGAACGAATTGCTGAATGCTTTGCAGGATGAGGACGAAGAAGACACGCTCCACGGCTCGAGTAAATTCTACCCGGGCTCCCCGGCCGGTAACCCTGCAGCAATAGAGCACATCCCGGAGCCACTCCGGCGCACATGGGAGACATTCTCTCAGAGCCACTCCCCGAAGAAACTAAACGACATCATTCTTGAGCAATCGAAAGACGCTTCGTTGATTCTGATCAACCTTCCGGATCATTACAAGGGCATTCAACCAAGTCGGTACATGGAGTATTGCGAGGAGCTTTGTCATGGCCTTGGACGGGTGTTGCTTGTGCATGGGACCGGCAAGGAGCTTTGGGGTGGTCATGCGCATCTTGGGCTGTAGAAACACTCTGGTACGTTGTCTTCCTATAGATTTTTGTTATAAAAAGTGCAAGAAGATTCTAATGCACCAAAGAATGTACAGTTTGGATATTGTATATAAAAGACATTATGCTTTGTAGTTTTAATTTAGTTCATCTTGCAAAGCTAGAAACTGAATTAGGTGCGTCTTTATCTTACAATTTTTTCCTCTTTTGGATTTTTTGAATTGTTATGATTTATTTATACAAATAATTTGTGTGCAGCAATATGATGTTTGGATGTAAAGTTCAATGAGGAGGAGGTATCATGGCAATGATGATGACGTTGGGAGGTGCCATACTAAAACCTCAAGGCTTTAGTTTATACCAGTCACACAATCGAGCGAGCAACCTAAAAATTAGGCCTCCGAGTGAGTTGACCATGTTTTGATCGTGGATTACAAAGGTCCGAGTATCTTTTACAAGGGTGGAAAACTTTGGTTTTTTTTTAGAGGAAGTTAGGGTAGATTCAAGTGTTTGTTTGTTCCATCACCAAGCTTACAGTTACCAAGTCATACGAGGTAGGAACTAGTATAGTTTTCACCTAGAGAGGGGTTACTAGTCTCATCGTTGATATTTTGGCCCTGGTCATTACATTCAAAGATAGATCTTATGGCCACGGTCATTACATTCAAAGATAGATCTTATTCATGTCAGCCTCAAAATAGGTTAAGAAGTTCTACTTCTGACCAAAGCACGGGGTAGCAATATTGGAATTACCTCCCTTCTCATCACCATAGTTGGATGCAAGGATGCTTGTAGAAGTACCTATATCCCCACAGAAACTTTTTTTTTTCTTTTTCATTGTTTACTGTACATATTGAAATTCTATGTAACCGATCCCCCCAGAACCTTTTTTTCTTGTTTTCATCGTTTACTGTACATATTGAAATTCTATGTAACCGGTTGATTGTTTAACCATGTAAACCTTTGGTGGAACTGTGCTTCCTATCACATTGAAACAAATGACCCAAAGGTTCCACCAATGGACTCCTTCGGTGGAACTGTGCTTCCTATCACTCGAACTCTACTTTTCTGATTTGAACTTCTGATATTCTTCTGATGTACATAGAGTTGTTTTTTTCTGACCTCTGCCCTGAAAATTTATCATCATCCTTAGCCCTCAAGTCAGAAAAGGCTTTCTTCAATTTTCAAACATCTTTCATGATCAGATGTTGTAAAAGATTCAACAATTTGTCAAAGATATGGAGAATTTCAAAGGTTACATCGGAGAATTTCCTCTGAGAAATACTTCGAAAGTTTCTGATTTGCAACATTTATGATGCTGCCATCTCAAATGTTGCTCGTCCTGCAACATTTAGTGCAGGCAGGGCACTATCACTACAGCGGTTACCAAAATCCAATTCAGCTACCACTTACTCTACAAAAAGCTTGAAACCACCCCAAGCAATCCTCTGGACAGTACGAATTTTCATGTAAAATTGCAATCACAACAAAGAGAAAGTCATACCCACAAATGTGATAAATCACAACTCAATATACTTACAAGAAAAAGGTTATACATACAGACACATACAGTATGAAGCTCACTCTTATACGACACTAAGCTTCATGATTCTTGTGTAGCAACCTTCCGGAGACTGACCAAAACTAGTGGTATACCTCACTATTATGTATACTCACTCACAGAGTGGCCACAGAAGGAGCCGAACGCGTGAGAGTAGGTCTGTGCAAGATGGGTGCGCCGCAAGCTTTCTCGGAGTGACGGCCTTCGGCGTACACTTGCCGACCTCGAGAGAATGTGGCGATCGTCTTTCCAAAGTATTTGTGGCCGATATATGCCGAACACTGCACACATACATTCACAATCACAAATCAAGTCAGACATCTTCACATGCACAGGCTTCATAATCATGTAACAGACGAGCAAATGCAACTAAATTTGGACTCATTTACAACACTTTGGACTAAAATCAGTTTCTGATTTTTGCAAATTTGTTACTGTTCTTCTGATTTAGAGAGTTAATGTTAGGGATTTGAGTTTTTATATACATATTCTTGAGAAATTCCCGGTTGATTCAAAGAACTCTTGAGGAAGCCTCGGATTGCAGAAAGTCCAGAAAAAGGTTAACTGTAGCATTCTACTTGCAAATGATGTGTTCCTTTTGTTATTGTGATAAGCGGGGTCATTGGTTGTGATGAAGAAAGTATGTTGTTGAGCTTGAAGATTAAGGAGAGCTTGAATGTTTGTTTTGCGACTTTACCCTGTTTTTGAAGTAGACGGGGTACTTGCTATCGATCACGAATGACGCCTCTGGATCCCACACAACGATATCGGCATCCTTTCCACGTTCAAGAGTTCCCTGTTGATCACACCACAAGCCCAAGCACATCTTTCTGTATCATCTCTCTTGATAAAATAGTAAGCAGGAGTTGGAAATTAACCTTTTGCCTGTATAGTTAGGGTTATGAATGTGGTCAGCTCTACTTGAATGTAGGGTTTGGACAATAGGATGAAAAAGAACAGTAAAAGAAAGTGAGTCTGTGAGCAAGAAAGAGAGAAACCCTGGGTACCTTGTGAGGAAGGTTGGTGAGTTTGGCAGGATTCTCACTCCACCACTTGGTCAATTGCTCAAACGTCATGCCGCGGACACTTCCGTGAGTCCATGTCGCAGGCAACGCAAACTGCAACAACCAGAGATCAGAACTCGCACTTTTCAATACAAAACTTGCTCTGATTTCTCGTACGAGAAATCTCTCACAGGAATGTAATGTAAGCCAGGGAACCTTTTTTATTACCTGGATACCGGAGATACCACCCCATGCCTTCAAGAAATCACCCTCCTCTAGTAGCTTCAGATCGATCGTTGAGGGTGAGTGATCCGTTGTAATCATGTCAACATCCCCATTCTGTACCCACAAACCCAAAAAACACAGATTAGAAGAGGGGACCCAAAAAAACCAAGAAATTAGTGAATGAATAAATCTAATATTTGAATTGTTCAATCAAGCCTCATTAAAACCTCAATTTGCTTGATTGAACAATTCAATGCAAAAATTGGATTCCAAATCTAGAGAAGGGAGAATATGTAGCTTATGGTGAGAAAGAGTAACACAAGAAAAGCACAACCAATTTCGCTTTATATGACAGAATAGCACATAGTTGAGGTTATGAGTGAGTACGCAACAAGAGGATCATGGATGAGCACAACCAACCTTCAGAGCTTCCCACAACATCTCCTTATGCTCCTTATGCCGTAGCGGCGGAGCACACTTGTACTCCGTAGCACCCTCAGGGATATCTTCCGCAGAGAACGAGAGGTAATGCACACATGTCTCCACCGTCACACTCCGACCATCCTCCTTCGCAGCCTGTGATCATAACATCACAACCCAATCCTAACTTATGAACAACACTATCCTTTAAATAAAATCAAAGCTAACAATAATCACAAACTTACCTTGATTTGGTGAAGGGAGTTATGTGCATCGGAGAGGTGGACCACGTGCACGTGAGCTCCTTCCGCTATTTCTCCCTTTTTGGTGTCTTTGGCTACCTCCATCAATTGACGCACCGCTTCTCGCTCCCTGAAAGAGGGACACACAAATGGAATAAGAGACTATAACCTCAATAAAATCGTAAAGATCATAATTTTAAAGGGTTGAGAGTTCAGTAAGAAGAGAGGCTGTAGTGGTATTACAAGGACAATACTATTACAAAACAAGATGAAGGTACCATTTTGGAAGCATAACCAAAAATGTCATAACCATTAACCACTTTGAGATAAACCACTAAATTAACCACTATTGTCATTTTTATAGTAAGAGTTGTCCCATGTGTGTGTGATTGTGTGGAAGAGGAATGGCAAGATAACTTGTGCATTGAAACTTGTGATTAGGAAACTTTGATAGCTTCAAAGTTCGTAGTGATCAATAAGAGTTGTGCACACCGACAGTGAGAGACTACCGACACTGAGAAACATGTAAGCTAATGGAAATACATACAGATCGTCTTATTATGCAAGTATTAACCCTTAAATGCCCAAGCATGCCCCTCAGACTTGCTTTTTAGTGTATTTTCAGAGAGGCTAGGCATTTAAGGGCTAATTAAGGAGTTATGGTTTTACCATGTGATGGGTCTGGCGTCGAGGTATCGGCTGTAAGCGCGAGCGTTGCTGGCTGGTTCCCCGGGAGCCAATGTGGCCGGGTCCGCCGGAGGGTCCGTCACTTCCTGGTGCACCAAAATGGGTCTCTTGTACTTCGCCAGCACTGGCAAGGAAGCCTACAATTCCCAACATAATCGTCAATTACACTAGCCTTTCCGCATAATGAAAGAAAAAGACCAAATATGCATGGAAACCTTTTATCAGTTTCAGTAAACAAACAGCAAAAGAACTCTATTCTGTCCCCGATTCAAGGAATGAACATGCGGCATTCAAGAAAAAGCTCATTCAACGTATCTGAATGTGCCGCTCGAAAGCAATGAAGGAAACACTGGAATGTATTGATTGCATGATCAAGTCCTGCTCACCTTGATGTGATTCGCCGTAGTTGCGGGGAAGTCATTGATTCCTGACGGGCACATGAACGACTGCAACAACCATTCCACTCACAGTCAGTTTCGGTCCTCATTCCTTACGAGAATTTTTATCATGTGATGTTTGTGTTGTTGTTGTTGCTAACCTTGAGGCCAAGAGCGCCAGTTTCGAGCATTCCCTCCAAGATCGAAGCATTGTAAGCATTCTCCGGCACCAAACCACCCCAAAAACCTGCAGAATCAAATGATGAGGATCAACACCAGAAACCAGGAAAAACGAATCATTCTCATAGGGTTTCGGAACTGAAACTTACCAGCATCGATGTACAGCTTGTCTTTCGTGGATTTGATCTACACACAAACAAACACATACTTAGAAACATCCACAGAGAGAAATGTACACACAGTCACAGAGATTCGAAAGATGGGTGTAGTTAGTACCTTGTCTTGGAAGATCTCTTTCGTCGTAGTAGTCGGGTGTGCATTCAATGGCATGTCGACGATAGTTGTCGTTCCACCTGATGAACGAACCGCAGGTTAGAATGGAAAGTTGATCGAAGAAAGTAGTATTGATGGGAGGGTTGTAGAAATAAAGTTAGTACCAGCAGCGGCGGCTCTGGTTCCGGTGAGCCAGCCCTCCCATTCTTCACGACCAGGTTCATTGATGTGCACGTGACTGCAAGGAAGAATCAGTAAGCATCCTCTTCGAAGTACCGAATCGGTAAACATCTATGAAAAGTAGCGAATCAGTGAATGTCAACTTCTAAGTGTGAGGGAAAGTGGGCATACGCATCGATGAGTCCGGGCATGATGACGGCGTTTCCATAGTCGTATACTTGAAGACCGGTTCTGCTCTTGGGCGCTTCAGTCACCTTGCGAACGGAGACGATCCTCTCGCCTTCCACCTCCACTGCACACATTCAAACACCCACACCAAATCAGTCTTCCCGATCGAAACAATTCTCAGGACCATTTCAGGGTAGCCTGTAGAATCGACCACCCCGGTGATCCACAGGTTCGTCCCCAATTTTGGAGATGCTACAGTGATTTTGTAGGAGGAGGAGTGAACCTGCGTGAGGTCCGGTGCCGGCCGGCGTCACGACGCGCTTGCTGTAGAGCACGAAGTGTGTGTCACTCAGAAGACTGCATCCCTCCTCCCACTGGCACCCAATTCCACCACAACACCCAAGTGATTAGATACGAACACAAAACACGCGCAACTCTTCCTTGATCACATTCCTTCGGTTAACTTCTCACCATCAAGCATGGAATCTTCAGACCCCCAAGCTTCAGACCTTTCACCGTTCTGAAGTTGGTGGTCCGAAGGTTTCTGTGCCGGTGACGACCTGAATTCTGCTTTCCACCAACATCAGGTCGTCACCGGCACAAATCGGTAGAACTCCTAACTAATCACTACCACCACAGATCAGTACTACTCCACCGCC
This sequence comes from Bryum argenteum, assembly GCA_037043015.1. Lineage (NCBI taxonomy): Eukaryota > Viridiplantae > Streptophyta > Bryopsida > Bryales > Bryaceae > Bryum > Bryum argenteum. Next base: position 3,414,776 of record CM073331.1, on the reverse strand, counting down.
ACAGGGCCCAATCGACACCACTCCCAGCAGCTACTAATCGATACCCCTCCTAGATCGCTCACTCCCAAGTTCGATTCATCAGCAACGAAACATACAATCGTAATCCAACGTGGAGAGAAAAAGCAGGTACCGGTGAGGAAGGTGTGGAAACCCAGGGCAAGACGATGAGCAAAACTCCGAGAGTGAGCAACAACAGCGGCACAGTGGCGTTCCGGAGAATCCTGGGCGTAGCCATGGCAGCAGCAGCTAGGATGCAGCAACTCGAGACTGAAGAAACACGAAACCCACACTCCGAGTACTATACTACTACACACTGTCCAGATCGCAATCCTGGTTTCGCGGTGTCGAGTCTAGGCTAAAAGCGATCTAAAGCGTAGATTCATGGGAACATGATACTGTGGCCTAGATCGCAGGGAGCACGAGAAACTCTATAATAAAATAATTCCACTCTGGCTATGGATGTCTATCCGATTCTTTGTTTTGACACTTGTCTGCGGCAAAGGTGTGGCATGCGGTTATCGTGGGGCGAGATGCCATATCATGATCCCGGGGCTCGGCCTTCGAAGCATGCAAGCAATCTGGTGCTTCCACCAATGTCACCATGGCTGAGTGCAAGACGTTAAAAGTTGCATCAGCTTTGCAATATCCTTTCTGGATTTTATGATTTAATATCTGTCATATGCTTTTTTACTATGGATATTATTGTTTTGCTGCAGTGATTAAAGTTATGTGTTTGTACTGTTTTGCTTAAGTTAAGAGCATCTCCAGGAGTCTGGGTAGCCTATGAAAGTGAAAAGTTCATCTGAAGAAGAAGATAATATAAGCTGGCTCTTTTAGGAGAAAGTTCATCTAAACTTTTCTGGGGTTACAAGATCACTGTAAATCGGTGCTACGAGCATTTCTTCTCGGGGGCAAGGGAGGGGAGGGGTAAAGAGCCTTCTAAATTTTTAATGGTTTGGCTTAACCCCTAAAGTCGAAAGCCCCCAAAACTGTCAGAACTCCTCAAAACCACCCTCTTTCAATGCAAGATGAAGATTTTCAACTTTTGACATAATCTCAATTATGTAACCGTAAGATCTTATACCTAACTTGTCCATGTATGTGTGTACCAAAACTTAGTTTCAAATTCCTTACCAATTGTGAGATCACAACATTCAAAGTTGAAAGAAAGTTTTTCTTCCCTTGTTGCAAAATGGGTTTGAAGTTTTTTGTGAGCCCAAAAAATCAATTTTAAGAGTAAATTTGAAATGAGGCTCTTCAAATTCTTGTTCCTAAGTGAGTTAGGAACATGCCTATGCAATTTTTACCCTCATGCGACTTATAAAACTTAATGAAATGCTTGAACTTTCACATGGAGGTATGCTGAAATTCAACTTCAAAGGCCCCCTTTGGTAACAAAAATGGCATGTGAAGGATAATTGGATGAAAGATCCAAACGGTGAAATCATGCCTTACAACCTTGTTTCCAAGTACAAGAAACAAAACTTGGAAAAAAGTAAAATCTCAAGTTTTGGTGAATTTTTAAAGTTCCAGCGATCTTATGTATTTTGGGCAGATTTTTAGAATAAACGAGCATATACCGAAGGTTGGGCAGTTTTGGGCAGTTTTGAGCAGATTTCAAATAGTGTTTTCAAACTTTGACCGTAAATATCTCATAAATTATGAGGAATTTAGAAGCATGAGATGATTTTCGGAAAGCTAATGTATGGAAAAACTCTTGAACCTGCAAAAGGTTTCAATTTCACACGAGCTGAATATAGTAAGTACGGGGCTGACTAGACCCCAAACCACCCGATTCCGGCTCTTTTCGACTTCAGGGGTTAAAATGCCAAGGAGTAGGTTCTAACGGGAAATTGGGGCTGTGGTCTCTATTTTTGAATTCAAAATTATCAGAAACGGTCGTCAGGAGGTTGGAATTGCAAATTCCACGGATTGTGAAAGAAAAAACTCCATTCGTTGATGGAACACCGGTAGCACTCATTTAAGGGTGCCTGTCCACAATGGTGCAACATGGCAAATTGAATCTTAGAGCATGCCCAGCCCGCACTCTAGGTCGGGGAGTGGAGTGGACCCAAATTTGGAGTGTGTGGAACCCCAACCCACACACTATCCCAGTAACCCGGTCAAGAGGGTTAAGGCCTCTTAAATTCCAGAATACCATAACTCCAAGTTATCCCGTGCCTTCATTCACATTTGAGCCTCCCCATTAACTAATGCAAGAGTACCACATAGTTCTTTGGCAAAGAGTACTTTTTATTATAATCTGTTGACAAGCTAATGTGATTGGTGAGAGGCCTTTACCTCTGGCATGGGGTAAGGCTGCTACGCCTAGCCGAGCGGCGCTTATAGAATTTTTCCTGCAATTGAGCGGCCCGGCCTGACTCATAGGGCTTGGCATGCTCTTAACCAGAGGAGAGCCATCCTCATATTTGAAAAGCAAAAAGCAGGATCACACTTATCACAAAAATATTATATTTAAGGCAAATGGATAGTTTGTTTGTTTGTGACATTATAATCTTGGGGATTGTCAGTCAGATCGAGGCATGTGTTGTTGGAAGCGAGTATTTTTTGCAAGGGTGCGGCAACACTTAGGCGACAAATTTTGACATATTGAATTTCAAAGTATATGTGGTTTCAAATTTACTAGAAATTACAAAAAAATGACCTAATTTTGGATCAAGCAGAAAACCAAGAGGAACCAAACCGCGCTAAGAATCACAATGTTTGAAGCCCTACAGATATAAGCCCTACAAAAATAGATACATGGACCTATAACTCCGTAACCGTAGAATCCTTGATTTTTCATTTTCCCTCATTTCATCTAGAATGTTCCTAAATTTCATTTAGAATGTTCCTAGATTTCTATGTTTGTCTGCTTGAGATGCTCAAATTTAAGTGCTTGGTGATCAAAAGCTACATGAATCCCTAAGCGCTGGTGGTTGCAATCCTCAAAACCAACATTATCACTAGCCTTTTGTTTAAGAAAGAGAGACATTCACTCTATAGCATTACCTTTAAAATGATTCATTCAATCTTGGATGTCCATAAAGCGGGACATGAGGTATTCACATGAGTAAGAAGTAGTAAGATATTAAGCCCTAAAGGTCCTCCAAACCTAAAAATTACGATTTTTGATTACCTTGTAGAGATTGAGGTAAGGCTAAAATTCTTACTGTTTTTAAGGATTTTAAGCCGTAAGATCTCAAGAAAAATTATTATTCAAAACATAACATCAAATATCAACCGTTGAATGTGCATCAATTGTGAGATCATAACATTCAAAGTTGATGCAAAACTATTCTAGGGCATTCTCCGCTCGAGACGTAGTCTATTTTGCGCGAAGGGCGATTTGATGATTGTTGCCCCAAACATCTTGCTCATATTTTTGATAACTAAGTTGAGAATGCATTCTCAACTTAGTTATCGTGAGAATGCCCATGCAAAGTTTTAGAGACTCATTCCACTTTTTGAACCTTCATGCAAAAACATTCTAGAATTCGGTATAAAAACATGTAGCCTTACGAGTTTATGACTTTTAGGCATAATTAAATTTCAAAAATTTCCAAATTCATGAATTTTTGAAATAAATAATCGGGAAATCACCAAAAATCATGAAGATTCATTGCGTACTTTTCGGAAGTTGCCCTTATAATACTGGTGAACTTTTTTACTAGGGTTACTGCGGAACTTAACCCCTAAACGTCCCTAGTGTCGAAAAACGACATTTTGGATGAAGGGCACAAACTTTGAAGAGCCATAACTTCTTCATCCAAACTCCGTTTTTGACAAAATCACTTGGATTAGGTCACAAATCAAGTCTAGTTTATGTGGTGAAGATTGCAGACTCACAAAATAAAGTATGAATAAATGGCATGGATCTTAGTGAAGGCAGCTTTTGTTTTTGGGTTTTCAAACATTTGGCATGTTTTACCATTGCAAGCCAATTATGTGAAATCTAAAATAGTCTTTCATGAATTTTTTTTCATAGGTTTGATATTTAGATGCATCCCAACAACTTTGTAGTTGGAAGTTTTTTGATCTAGATAACTTTGGTATTGGCTTTGCTATGATGTTTCTACAATGAAAAAAGTGAAAAGATGGATGATTTTTGAAGAGCTAGATCTCCTTCATCCACCGTTAGATTTTGACTTTATTTTTTGGGATGGATTCCAATTATAGTCTATTTTTAGTGGTAGAAACCTTGACCGAATCGAGGATATATTGAAGAAAAGGCATGGATTTGAGTGCGAGGGGTCTAGTTTTGGACTATTTTTCCTTTGTAAAATTTTTGGCAATTTTCACTACTACAAGGCTACTATTTTAGCCAAGATTTTTTTTTGATGAATTCTTTTGGTACAAGAGTGTCTTTGAGATGAAGATGAACAACTTTCTAGTTGCTGATTTTTTGATTGCAAATTTTATGTTGGTAGTATTTTCACTTCAAAGTGAAAATGATGGTATTTTGTAGCTTGTTTTGCGCACTAATATGTTATGATCTCGCAATCTATGAGGTCCCATGAGTCAAGTTTTGGTCCACATGATCTACTACAAGTCTATTACAAGTTTGTATGGTTGAGATCTGAATAGCTTATCTTTATTTTCATTTATATCACTTTTTTTGAAAATGAGTTTTTTGGCTAAAAATACCCCAAAGACGTTTAGGGGTTAAGCAGTGATATGGTAATGAACGTATTTCTCAAAAAAAAATATAATAATACTAGATTTAAAGTGTCCATTTTAGACTTAAAACCTAACATTTCTAAATGAGCGTTTTAAAATTGGAATTTGACTTTGCAAATTTTACAACATACACTTTGCAGTATAAGGAGGACCCAGTAAAAATCTCATGCAAAATATTACTTTTAACTTCTGCATCTAGGCTACCCAAAATCACAAAAATCCATTTTGGGTTTTATGGACCTTTGGGTGTTACCCATGTAGAATCTACAGCAAGTTTTTACCTCTTTTCATGGATGGAAGTGTGGACCCTTTTAGTCTGTTTCAACTATAGGATCTTGAAAACTTACAATTTCAAGTCTTGTTCAAAATTTCAACTATTGGATGTGAATGATTTGTAAGATAATATAACGTCCAAAATATATGTTAATAATTTGTTAAACATTTGCCCAAGACTCGTAATCTACTTTGAGCAGAGGGGGACTTTGTGATTGTTAACCCAAATATTCGAGTCACATTTTCCAACTACTCAAGAGGTACATAATTATTTGCTTTCAAGTCTAATTTTTGTAATACTCACACTGAAAGAAAAAACTATAGAAAGTGCTCCAACTCCCATACACCTACAAGTTAAACTTCAAATTCTCATGATTGATTCTATAAGAGTCGACAAATGATGATCCCAGTTAATCCAATTTTCTACTTATTTTGCCTATGCACACAAATTGCTCACACTAACTTGTTTTACAACTTTACCAAACTAAAATTTGTGCCATTATTGAGCACGTTACCCTAATTTTACTGAAAATAATGAAATTGCTGTTGGAGTTTGAACAGCTAATTGAGAGCCATCGCATGAAAAACCCACACCATATACACCTATTGATTGCCAAGTTATAGAAAAAGTCAAGAAATTTTAAATAATTTAACTTTGTGTACTTTAATATATTTCACATAGTGCAACAAGATACTTTTATTGGAGCATAGGAATATTCTTGTATTTTCAAATTTCAGCTACGTACTTCTGAATGTTTTTATACGTTATTTTTTGTACTTATGAATACCCATTACCCAAACAAATTAGGGGGACAAAACTTATGTATGTATGTGAAATATTTGTGGGAACAAATACGACATATTCTTTGTACTCCAGTAACCATGGTATGAAAGTTAATAAGGTTTTTAATATACCATTTTCACCAGTAGATATCCGTCCAATAACCTGCATTTATGATAAACAAAAAATGAAAGTAAGCTTAAAGTATTTGAGTTAAAAGTATAATAAAACTATGATTATATATATTTACCCAATAAAATAAATTTGTAGCTTACTTTTTTGGATTGAGCATCAAACAAACAAGCTTCATTGGTGCCACTACCTCCAGCAGCAATCAGTTTTGGTGATGCATTGGTTCCATAAGTGGCACCATATAAGCAGCAAGGCTACAACATTTGCAAATAAAACACTATAATTTCTCGCGTTGACAAGATTAAATTAAAGTATATGTGTCCAAATGTTGGAATATTAATCTATTCTATTAATCAGTACACTAGTAGAAAATTGCACAAAAAGTGATCTCTGTAATCGACTTGTCTATAGTGACGCAAGAGAGAAGAAGAAGAAAAGAAACTTCAACCTATTTAGAGGCCGGAGGTGAATAGAGTGCTCGTTCGACCTATACTTGGATGTATGCCTGAGGGTCATCACACCATTGGCGGGACTACTGAACACTAGAACCCCAATTCCGTTAAAATGGCACTATGCCATGTGCCATTTTGTCACACTAGATCTTACATTTGTGCTCATACAAATTGGTGTATTCTGTGATATCACATTTTTGTAATATGACTTCTTCATATACATTGTCACTCATTTCCCTATTATCACCTTATAATTCTGTCATATCACATGGTTTTTGAAATGTAATTCAGAAAGTTGAGGTGTGCCATTTTAACGGAATTGGGGATTTATGCTAGTTCCTACCTAGCCACTACACAAAATTTGATAATTAGTGTTAGATTATTATAAGATTTGAAAATGCTATAAGTTTTTACTTTTGTGTAAAACAATTTACCAAGTGCATTGATTCTGATACTATATAAGGACCCCCATCTTGGCCAATATAGTGGGTAAAATTATTGAACAACAGTAAAAACTTATAACATGTTTATGTACATTAGTGTATCTAACACTAATTATCAAATTTAGTGTAGTGCCTTAGAGATACCCAACATGGTATCCTTCCAAAAGGGCTTTGAGGTACCCATACAACGAGGTTCAAGACCCCCTCCACCATAGTTGGGTGGACTATGGTGGTGAGCACCAGACCGGCATGGAGAATAGAACTCACGAACTCCTCATTGGAGGCTATGAGCCTGAACCACCAAGCCAAGGCTTGTGGTGCCTGACGCGAGAGAGTTTGCTTCTAAAAACATCAAAATAAACTAAAAAATGTGTCCCTTCTCTTTAGGATCCTTTTCGGGTGTAATAGGCTCTATTGTAGCCTACTAGAGTAGTAGAATTTTAAGAAAAGGTGACAAATGTAGAAAATTATTTTGGTGTTTTTAAAAGCACAATTTAAAAAGGCACTCTTTTGTCACTACGGATGTCACTTTAATGCCATTTCCTACTAGTGAAAGATGTTAACCAATCAGATCATTTTTCCATCGTCTAATCTTAGTAATGAAATTAACTTAGAAAAGAACAAAGTATGTACCTCATCATGCCCATTTCTTGGTGGCCATTGGATCGTTTCCATGAGTTCACCACTCCCATAGTCCCATTCCTTAGCAAAGGCAACACACATGGAGACTTGATATTGATATCTTTGGTTCATTGTGGTTTCAAGAGGTTGATAAGAAGAGGTGTTCATTTGTGCTTCATAGGAACCATTTGAAACCAAATATATGATATGATATTTATTCATAATTGATCGAATTGTAAATGAATGAGTTGTAAATGACAATTTTTTCTACTAGTTCTCATAGGTAAATGGCTCGTGTGAGAAGGATGTTATTCATGCTTTTAAAAATAAGGCACCAATAAGTTATATTCTCTTTGTGCCTTAACCCCTAAACATGCCAAATGTCAAAAACTGATATTCCAAATGAAGGGTAGAAACTTTGAAGAGCTATAACTTCTTCATCCGGAGTTTGTTTTGAATGAGATCACTTGTGTCGCCCGTTGGATCTTGACTTTGGTTTTAGGAATGACTTATTCAAGTCTAGTTCATGTGGAAGAAATTTTGATAAGATCGATGATGATTCAAGGAGAAGGCATAGATTTTAGTGCAAAGAGTTGAGTTTTGGACTTTTCTTTTTTTTTCTTTTTTTTTTTTTTTTTTGTTGCTTTCACTATTGCAAGGCTATTATTTGCACAAAGAAATTTTTCTCATAATTTTTTCTTTTTTAAGGATGTTATTTAGATGGAGGTAAACATCTTTGGAGTTGGTGATTTTTCATTGCAACAAGTATATTGGTAGCATTTTTATTTCAAAGTGAAAATTCTGAGATTTTGTGATGTTTTTGAGTACTAATATGCTAAGATTTTGCAATCTATGAGGCCTCAAGACTCAAAATTTGAACCACATGATGTGCAATATGTTCACTACAAGATTGTACAGTGGAGATTTGGATAACTTACATTTTCATGACACTTCTTTTGAGAATGTGTTTGTTTCTTTACGTGTGAGTCAAAGCATTTAGGGGTTAACCCCTAAACGTTCCTAGTGTCATAAAACAACATTTTGGATGAATGGCAGAAGCTTTGAAGAGCCAACCCTTCTTCATCGAGACCCCGTTCTGAACGAAATCACTTGGATTGGGTCAAAAATCAAGTCTAGTTGGTGGAGTAAAAATTGCACACCCACACAATGAAGTATGCATGTTTGTGAAGGCTACTTTTATTTTTGAATTTTCAAACATTTGGCATGTTTTATCGTTGCAAGCCAATTATGTAAGATCAAAAAATACTTTTTCATAAATTTTGTTTCTCATATGTGTGATATTAACATGCACCCAACAACTTTTTGTTGGAAGTTTCTCGATTTGGATAACTTTGCAATGATGTTTCCACAATGAAAAAAGTGAAAAAAATGAATGATTTCTCACGAGTTAGATCTTCTTCATCCACCGTTAGATTTTGACTATATTTCTTGGGATAGATTCCAATCATAGTCTAATTATAGTTTTAGTTTAAAAAATGAGTTTATGGTTAAAAATACCCCAAGGACGTCCAGGGGTTAACCTCTTTCATTGTGAAAGAAATGTAAACATTTTCTAATTTGCAACTTTTTAGGGATTTAAGTTTGTTTCTTGTTGTGCCCAAAGATGGAGATAAAACTAGAACCTGAAGTTGATTGGTGCGTCGCCACGAACCCGTAAGAATACGATTATTTTCTTTGTTTATGTCAAGAGCGTCTCCGTATATTTGCACACCGTAAATACTACGCACCGAGGTGCCAATTCTTGCATCCCACACCTACTATAAATCTCAACACAAACTGGAAAGAATTGTAAGTGAGCTTAACAACAATAAACAATATGCCTTGAGAATTCAAAAAAAAAAAAAAAAAAAAAAAAAAAAAAAAAAAAAAAAAAAAAAAAAACTTATCTCTCTCTCAAAATGGATCATATGAATTAGAACATTAAGTAGTACTCCCTCTGTCCCATTATAATTGTCCATTGGGTTCTCTCAAATCTACCTCTAGAGGTAGATTTGAGAAAACATATTGGACAATTATAATGGGACAGAGGGAGTAATAGACTACAAAACATGTAAGGTGTGCATGAGACAACAACACTACACAAGAGTTGTAAGTTGATTAGTAATATGTTTTTTTTTACAGTTTGAATATGCTATAAGTTTATACTCTTTCTTTTTACCCAAGAGCATTTGATTCTAATACTATTAAAAAGGCATCTTGACCAATATAGAGGGTAAGAATATTGATGAACAATAAAAACTTGTAAAACGTTTATGTAAATTAGTGATGCATGTAACATTGACCAACAACTCTTGTGTAGTGGAAAGGTAGTTTTGAATACACTAACCCATCCGGTAGACCATACTCGAAACTTACACCCACCTTGGTGTAAATTGCCACTCGGGAGGGTACTAACGTGGTTACCTCGTACCACAATTCAACTAGAGCAAAGTGATATCATATGCTAATATTTTTCTTTCTGCATATGGATAGGCATTGCTAAACCGACCTATATAGAGGCACTTGAAGATGCCTATTATGGTCGAAGTACCTAAAACCACCAGCACCCCCACTATCAACATGTAGGTCTCCCAATAACCGCACCTAGCCTGAACTAGCATTGTCAGAACACTCAATTCAAGTTGACCAATCAAAACAATCAAAAAGCTGGTGGTTTTGGGTCGAATCATGAATGGAAATTTGTACCAGCTAAGGTGGTTTTTGCATACCCTATAGGTTGATTACGGGTCCTGCAGTACTTTACTGTTTGAAAATTTGTATTAATTCGTGTGTTTTACAAAAAAATATAAAAAAAATTGCAAACCTTCCTAAAAAGTATCTTGCCACCCAAAAAAAATTACCCATTATAAATAGACCAGCTACAAATGGGCGAATTTTCTTATGTTGGTGGTTATGGGTACTTCGACCATAGCTAACCCTTAAACGCCCAAGGAAGCCCGAGGGGCTTTTTCCAACAGAATCTCCTCTGTAGCTCTCACTGTACTCAACTTATATTTTGATGTCAAACTCGTCACCTTCTTATGATGCATCCAAAAAGTGAAATTTTACAATTCAAATCACATTTTGTATGAGTGATTTTGTCCTCTGAAAGGATTGTTGGGGTTGTAGATAACCTTGCAGGAGGTTGCAAGCTCATCATTGATTGGTTCATTCATGATGCCCAAGTTCAAAAAGTGCACTATTCATGATGCCCAAGTCCAAAAGATGGTGTGATCCAATTTTGGGCTGCCCATTTCAGACCCCATGGGCGTTTAAGGGTTGATGTTTGTATGAAAAAGTGGGACTTACTTGTACGGTGTTATCCCAACCTCCGCTGAGAGTGATGTTGATGTCAGATGGATGCCACTTTACCGCAAATACTCGGTTGCTGTGCCCCGCGGTCGTCACCCCATTCCTACATATTCAACACCATCACAAACTTACATCGGTTGTGGTCTTCGTTCCCTTTCAAATTATCCCCTAAAGTCCAAGGAAGTCAAAATGGTTGTTCGGTATTTCCTCAAGGAAAAAAGTTAGCCAACTTTGACCATCATAATCTCAAAATTGGTGAAAGATTAATGGTTGAAATTTGACATATGAGTAAAGGGTCAAGTTAAATTCAAGATCCTACGGTTGTATCTTCTAATTAATGCTTAGATTGAGTTTTTCGGGATATGAAGCAGAAGAGGGTCCTTCGTGATAATTTAGACAATTTTGTATCACGGACCTTAAGGGGTTTTTCTTCTTGCAATTATTTTTTTGTGTTAAAATTTGACAATCAAAGATCATTTAAATCCATCTTTTAAATGCTTTGTGGAAAGAAGTCAAATTTTCTAGTTTTTACTAATTAATGCGTGTTGAAAAATGAGAAAGCATCAGATATTGAGTTATCATACATGTTTACCCTTTATCAAATGTATGTATGGGTTGTCTTGTGATCCCGTCATATGTCCTCACCTGCACCCAACATCAATCACATTACGTAGAATACTTTGAGCTGTTATGTCATGTGGGCATATCATCAAGGGTAGGTTGAACGGACACTATATTCACGCCAACCCACAGGGGTCGTCTGGTGTTCTTCCTCTTCTTCCAGGAATACTTTGAGGGGTCTAAGGGGTTGATACTATCTCGAGAGTTTGATTTTGATGCCTCATTTCAATCTTCTTGAAACACGTAGCGAAAGATTATATTGTAGTGATTCAACCGGACATGGTCTTTATTTTTTGTTGGTCTTGATATTGGAGGCAATTGTGGGCAATTTTGGGTGGAGATGCGGACAAAAGGGGAGGGTAAAAGAGAAGAATGATGAGGATATATATATATATATATATATATATATATATATATACTAGAGAATTGAGCTTAAACTTGTCCCGATCCAAATCTACTTTTCACTAGAACAGCGACTAAGTCACCCAACCAACAATCTATTGTTGATTTATCACGGTCACGGCTCTCGGTACATAGTGTCTCCGTAGACACTTACCTTGAAATCATAACCGGAGGTTGCAAATTTTTGCCCCGTCGGGTCATGGTCAACCGCAAAAATCTCATTGTTTTCCTCCGAACCCAAAGCAAGATGCTTCTCCGAAGTAGCATGCCAATGGTGAATTTGTCCCGCAACATCTTCCATTTCCAAACCCCCCACACCCCACTTACAATTCTCAACTAGATTCTTGACGAGTTAATCACCTTCTAGAAAACTTATATATAACATTCATACCTTTACATCAAATATATAAAAGTATACAACTATATGGGTATGAGTAATGGTTTCAAAGAATGGTTTCAATGCCATACCACATGAAACGAGCACATTCTCCGTAACTTGTGCGAATTTGGAAGGGCGGAAACTCATGGCCGTGCATGTCCATTTACGCCAACCTTTCCTTCCCACATCCAACTTGTATAACAAGCGGCCACTCTTTGTGTTATAGACCTGAACATCGTATCATCAGAGTTCATGAGCTAAAACGATACTCCCTCTGTCCCATTATAATTGTCCACTAGAGGTAGAATTGAGAAAACCTACTAGACAATTACAATGGGACGGAGGGAGCACCTGTTTGATTTTACAAAAAAACCTAGATTAGATTTTACTACAAGGTTTCCATGTGAAGAATTCTTGCGGTAGCCTAAGTGATTTCAATTTAGCATTTGAAGTAATTGTGAAACGTGGGAGACAGCTGAAAAACTTCACCCTGAATACAATCTAAGGGCGGGTTTACACTACGGTGGAGAAGTCCACTCTTTAAGAAATTAAAACAAGAACTCTTTGAGATGTGATTGGTTGAAACTAAGGCTCTTGAAATGTGATTGGTCGAAAATGAAATTCTTGACCGACTGGTGGCCTTTTCCAGTGAAGTGTAAACCGGCCCTAACATCAACAATCACGCGTTCAAATGCTCCCCAAATAGTGCACATTTGTGGCATGTAACCACAGAAAATGTACTTGGTAGTTTCATTCTCTTGAAGATAGCATATTTAGAATGCATTGTGAATTCATCTCACACAATGTAGCATTGGAACTTCCCAAACCCAACTTAAGGTACGTTCCCACTTGGCCTTAGAGGTGGTGTTAAAAGGTGGTCTTATCTCCTCAAAAGAGTGTGTGTCCCCACCTACATATTTTAATAATTACCAATCCTACATGGATGGAAAACTCTAAAACATGAAAGACAAAAAAAATATTAGCTAATATTTGGGAGAACCAAAAGATAATTAAGCATTAGTAGGCAATAGTCAAGAAAGCATCACAATCAGAAATATCCCCCAAGTTTTGAACACTTAAAGAGTGGTCTTAGTCAATGGAGCCATTCTAAAATTGAGGCTACTATTCAAAACACTTTTCCAAGCCTCGGTAATGACACCTCTCCAAGAAAAAGAGATTTCTCCCAAAATTATGGAGGTGTTAAGTTTTAATGTATACTCTTAGCAAAGATCAGGCCTAGAGTATATATATATATATATATATATATATATATATATATATATATATATGATGAGTGTGTGCACCTCAATTACTCCCACAGAAGTGCCAATAGCAAGCAAGTCATTGTTGTCTCTGGAGAATCGGATGCAGCTTGCCTCCGTAGTTTTCCTGGCAAAAAAACAAAAACTCATTGTTTTGTTAATTTGTGGGGAGAATGTGCATTTATACATGAGCTTTGTCTTTCAAGAATTTAAATTTTTCTAAGACAAAAAAACATTGTCTACATTTAATTTTGCATACTCAAAGAAACAATCAATCAATCAAAATCAAGAGATCAATCAAGAAAACTTGCACATCTAGTCAAAAGCACGTGTTTCGTTATAATGGGTATATTCAATGATTTCAGGATATTACAATTTAGCTCGAGTCGAGCTAAATGTACTTACACATTGGGTACGTACTTTACTGAAACTAGACAAAACAATCAATCGTCGGCATTTTTTAATGTCCATATCTTACTCAAGTTATGGTCAAATTCAACATATGAGGTGTTTTTGGACATCTACAAAAAAGAGTGGATGTCAAGAAAAACACCTCATGTGCTCAATTTGGACAAAATCTGAGTAAGTTATGACCATTTGAAAATGTCATCGATTGGTTATTTTGTCTGAAGTCCCCAATCCGTGTACACGACTCTAAAAGCTCTCAACTGTCATTGTATTGATAATTTGAATATTCCCATTACAATGATAAATACATGTTCATGCCAAAACTCCAACATTTAAATGGTCATTGTAATCATATTTTGAAGGAAAAAAAAGTGAAAGATGGTTGCTTCAAATTGCCATGATGATTTTATGTTCTTGGAAATTGTCAATCATAGCAAAAATGATATACAACTGTGTGGTAAGATGTAGAAGAAGAAGAAGAAGAACACCAGACCCGTAAGGATTGGCTTGAATAAAGTGTCCGTTTGACCTACCCTTGATGATATGACCACGGGACATAACAACTGGTAAGATGTACTTACATGGGGATGACAAGGAAAGGCTGAAGGTACTCGCCCAAATGATTCTCATTCTCACCAAAATGCTCCACATGGGAAGAATCGTACACATAATACTTCTTCTTCTCCAATAATTTCTTCGCACTCTCTTCGAGCTCCTTCTTCATTTCCATGTACTCATTCTCTTCCTCCATTTCCAAGGCGGCCATCGCCATCGCCATCTCCACCTCGGGAATGTCGCCGCCGTCATTCAGGCTCTCGGATTTCAGGTCTTTGTTGCATTCCATGAAACTGAAATGATCCCCCGTCTCGAATTCGAATTCGAATTCTTCTTCCTCGGGCTCCATCTTTGAATGTTATGTTGTTGCTTTTCAAAGGTGATTTCAGCCGAATTTGAACTAAAGTTAACTGTCAAGTTCATGTGAAGTTGTTTGCCTATCTTTTCACATCCATAGATTTATGAATCTCTATATAGTTTCTCTATTAATGAGGAATTGTGTTTAGTTTAATTTAGTGGCATTCAATTTTAACTATATGTAGTTGTAGTGATATTAGAGTAATTTTAGTCTATTGTGCTAAAACAAAAAAGACAATTACAATTTGTGACCTTCCGAAGGCGTGATTCTCGACTTTTCGATGCTTGTGATTGGTCAACTTTTTCAATGGTTGTGATTGGTCGACCTTTCAAGGGCCGTGATTGGTCGATCTTTCAAGGGCCATGATTGGTCGACCTTTCAAGGGCCGTGATTGGTCAACCGTATGAATTCATCCATAGATTTGTGAATCTGTATATAGTTTCTTAATGAGGAATTGCATTTAGTTTATTTGATGGCATCCAACTTTAATTAACTATATGTAGTCAAAGTAATATTAGAGCAGTTTTAGTCTTTTGTACTAAAGCGAAAAAGATTATTACAATTAGTTTATCTGTGACGTTCTTTCGGAAGACGTGATTGGTCGACCTTTCAAGGGCTGTGATTGATCAATTCATATGGCTTCTATATATTATATGATATATTTGTTTTTCATACGGATTGGGTATGTGTTGTGTGAGATAAACAACACTCCTCCACAAAAAAGAATCATCAAAAAAAATATTGTCTCCAATAATAGCCTTGCAATGGGAAATAGTCCAGATCTACACTGCTTGCATTCAATCTCTTGCCTCGTTTTCAAGAATTCCGTCTTTCGGGTCAAGGTTCCTAAACGCCCTCATGTATTTTTTGCTAAAAACACATAAAAACTAAAAACATAAAACTGTCATCCATGAAAATGGAGGCATGTTTCTTTTATCTCACCTATACGAACTTGTGAACCTTGTGTACCAAGTTTTGAGTTATTAAATCGCATACATTGAGAGATCATAACCTATCAATACTCTTAATTGACCACAAAATTCCATAATTATCAGTATGGTGTGAATTTTTTTACCAACATACCTATTGCAATTTATACATCATTGAAGAATGTTCTTTACCTTTATTCCAAAATGATTCTTGCACCAAAAAAATTCATCTGAAAATTATCTTAACTAATATAGTGGCTTGCAAGGGTGAAATATGCCAAAACACTTACAAAGGAAAAAACATCCCAAACCACACCCCTTGCACTCAAATCCATTCCTTATATTTAAAAATTCTTTGACTATGTCAAGATTTCTACCGCTCAAACTAGACCTAATTGGGATTGTCCCTAAAGATAAAGGTGGAATTTAACAGTGGATGAAGGTGATATAGCTCCTCAAAAATCATCTCGTCTTTCACTTATTTTATTCTAGAAACATCTCTGCAAATTCAATACCAAGAGTATTTAGAATGAATTTTTTCCAACTAGAGAGTTGTTGGAATCCATCTTAAAATCATAATTACGCAAGAAAAAAATCAAAAATAAATTTTATTCTTGAGTTTTCAAAAATTAGGCATGTTCAACCATTGAACACGTAATTCGTTATAATGGTATTATGCAGTGATTTTGAGAAATGTGGGTTTAGGTGGAGTCGAGCTAAATGTACCCACACAGTACATTTGGCTCAACTCAAGCTCAATTTGATAATCTGAATATTCCCATTATAATGAATTACGTGTTATTGCAACTATTGTTTTTCATACTTTAGACGTTTAAGGGTCAAGGGTAACAATGCACAATATTGCGTATGAAATGAACTTAACCATTTCATGAGTAAGCTCATTATCATTCACCTCTAAAATGGGATCTACATGGTGAAATTGGAAAAGTAAAGATGAAAAGCTGAGGTTACTCCACGACAAACTCTAATAACCAAATGAACCTCTTGGGGGGACCCAAGCTTCCATAAGAATATTTCAAATTGGAGAATTCCATCTCTTTATCACTACTTGAAGGGTTTCGAAAGAAAAAATTGTTTTTGGAACCTCCTCATTGAGATACATTCCAAAATATACTTATTTAAGTTCTTTCTCAGAGAATAAAGAGGTACAACATAATTTTGAAGTTGCTCTAGGGAATCTTTGAGATCTCAAGCTCTACCATATGATTCAAATAATGTTTACGAGGACTATGACGATTTTGGGATCATCATTCACCTGCCTCCGAGCTCCTCAAAATCCTTAAAAATGCCATGAAATAAAAATGACTTCTCTAAATAATAACATCTTGACCAACCGGATTCGAACCAAAGACCCTATGATACCTACTCTATAGTCATTCGCTCTACCCACTAAGCTATATTCAGTGTCTTGTAACTATAAAAATACTAGAAAATTCATAAAACTAAAAAAGTTGATTAAGTCACAACTTTCGTAATTTTTGGTGATTTGGGGGCCATAAATACATTGCAATTCAATATTTTGGCACCCTTCAACCCATTTTGTAATCCGATTGTTTTCAATAGTTCTACGAATAATAATGATAATAATAATATAGTGGTAGTTTGTCAAGAAGGTATATAAGTAAACCTCCTCCTAATCGTCCTTTAGCCTTTTCATGATCCAAAGACAACCGCAATCAATTGTGTATATGCAATCACTTACAACTAACCTATGAAAGTAATCAACCAATTAATATAAGTTGTAGATATATAGTCATTACATACATAAGTTGTATGACCTAATAAGATTTTCACCATGTTTGGTGCAACCCTTCACAGTTTTACAGAAAGGCTATTGGTTGGTGAGGGGGCATCCACGGTTTGTATTATTGCCACCTTATAGTCCAATAGCACAAAGATAATATTTGGCCGAGGATACAATTCAACACTACATTTTCAAAGACCCTATTGTTATTTGTATTTTATTTTGTTATATATTTTTTATTACTTTTTTATTTATTCTTTTTCATATGAACTTGTTGGCAAGACCCCTTGTTCATATAGGAATATTCCATTTCCATAGATACCATCTCTTCATATGAAGGGTTTTGAAAAAAAGAAAAAAAAGAAAAAGAAAAAGAAAAAAGAAGCTTTGGAGAATCTCCTCGTTGAAATGCATTTAAAAACATAGTCATATTTTCCCATAAAGTTTATGAAGAGATGCATTATAATTTTGAAGTTACTTTTGAGAATCCCAGTTAACCAACCAACCACCCATTTCATGTGCAAGATTAACTTATTGCACCTAAAAACATAATAAAAATCACACAAACTTAATCCTACTTCTAATAAAATTTTCTCAATGGAAAGAATTTCATCCTCATTAACCCCTAACTTTCTTTAAAACCTGAAACGGGTTTTGGAGGTTTCCGCAGGAGAAAAACTCAGTCAACTTTGACCATTATAATCTCACAAATGAAAAAGAATGAACGGTTCAAATTTGGTATGTGTGACGAATGTCAAGTTAACTTTAAGATCTTACGGTTGAATCTTTTAGATAATTCTTAGATTGAGATTTTTTGAGCTTGATGTAAAGGAAGGTCAAATTTTGTGACTTAACCCGTTTTGCAACAAGGAAATTTAGGGGTTAAGTTCCTTCACATCGCCAATACAACAAACCATCTCCTTATTGGCAAAGATGCCGCAGAGGTCTCTCCTCGACCAATGAGAGCCGCCCTAAACGTCACACGAACGAACGAATGAGAATCATCCATCGATGAATGAACTCTGTTAGGTTTGCAGAGTAGAGCTCTTCCCTTGCTCTACTGTGACAAGCTTGCATTGTATTCCTTTCGCATTCAGGAGCTCGGCTATGGCGAAGGCTTCTTCTGGCTCCGGCCCTACGGGCAAGGTGCTCCCTCCCTTTCCCTTTTCTTTTTTTCTTTTTCTCGCACAAAAATCCAGATTAAACGAGCCTAGGACGAGGCGGATAGCTTTTGTACAAGATCGGAGCTTCTCTGGATCGAAGGGAGTGTAGAAATGCTGTGTACGGCGAGGTTTTTCATTTGAAGCTATTAGTGTGATGCATGCATGCTGAGATTGTTAAGGTTGACTATCCGCTGTATTCCACTCGCTTTCGATCTTTGCTTTCGTCGGCTGCATTATTATTATCGATAGAGATCCTTGTTTGTTTTTATGGCTCAATCTGATAGTAGGCTATTGAAGCGTCAGCCTTAAACCTTCGTGAAGATGGAGTGTGATGTTCTGCTTCCTCAAGACTAGGCAATGCCTCTGTGATGCTTAACTTAATGCCACAGCTTAATAGTGTCTCTAGGGATTATCGTTCATCGTTGTTGCAACAATCTGATAATCGAAGAGTCAATCTGACCTAAACCGCGGAAGTACGCTTTGGTACTTCGATTGGCTGCAGTAGTAACATCGATGGAGATCCTCGTTATAGTTTGTGCTCCAGTCTGATAGTAGGTCGTTGAAGGGTCAGCCTCACTAAACTTTCGTGAAATGAGATGGAGTGCGATCATTGTGCTTCTCAGCGAGTAGGCGTTGTCTTCCTGATACTCGTTTTCATTAACCTCTGTAATGTCACAGCTTAATATCACCAATATGATCTGTAGGCATTCTTTGTTTGCTGTTGTTGCAACAATCTGATAATCGAACAGTCAGTCTTACCTTAATCGCTCAAGTACTCTTGTTACAAAAGTGTGATTGTGCTGTCTCTGAGAGTAGGCAATGTCTTGTTGTGCAAATTGCTTTCTTATCTTCATAGCCCTATATGTTGGGTGAGATTCTTGGTGTTCATGACAATCTGTAGTATGGCACCGAAGAAGTACCTTCCGAGTTGCGGTTGGTTGTTGATCACTTAATGGAGATCTTTATTGGAGAAGATTGACATCGTCTGACAAGGTAGTGTCATTATGGTGAACCAGGGAGGTGTCGGGAAGAGCACAGGGTTCAATCCAGGCCTGATAGTATTGATAGTGGTGGTGGGAGCGCTCTTGATTTTCCTCGTCGGCAACTTCTTCTTATACCAATATGCTCAGAAAAACGCTCCACCAAAGAAGAAGAAGCCCGTGTCGAAGAAGAAGCTGAAGAAGGAGAGGCTGAAAGGAGGAGTGCGACCAGCTGGAGACTGAGCTGATCTGAGGTAGAGAGAGCTGAGAACGTTGGTATTGTACATTGGCATGAAAAGGTTTTGTTCAACATTAAATTCTAGCCAGCACTGGTCTGTTAGCTGGGAGGCGGAGTCTTCTAAGCATGGCATCATCATCACTACTTTGCAGAAGCTGTGAGTTTAGGGTATTATGCGATGTGATCTTTTGAATGAGAAGGTGTAAATTGATTTTCCTTTCATTTTGCATATTAGGAGTCATGTGCTTCGATGCGTCTTTTTGTACAATCTATCTGGTAGATTGAATTAAGAGGACCTGTACCTGACTACCTCCAATTAGGTCATGAATCTGGAACATTAATTGGTGCGGAAAGTTATCCAAGGCTGGTGTTCATGATGCGTTCGACACCATGTTAATCGTGTTCATGGGAAATTACGAAATTGACCAAAGATCGCATATTTACCACTTTTCTGAAATTACCAAAATGGTCCTTAGTACTTCTAAGTACTTCATGAAGCTCAGTGAATACTGTCTCTTTGCCCTTCATCTTCAGAATTCACATTTGCATTTGGAAGTAGAACATTAAGATAACAAATTTGAAAATTGGAGTGCTTGGAAGAATTAACATAACTTTTTTGTTTCATGTTGGCGTCAAAGAGTTGGAGAGGAAACACTTATGGCACATATGCTTAACCACTCTTGACATGACAGAGATGATTTTGATGGTGTATTTGAAACATACTTTGAAGGATCCATTGTGAAGAGGTCGTAGTGAATTAGAAGATGCTTGTCGCAATGTAGTGCTCGTGAATGCAAATTTGAGTTCTTGAAGATGTAGTGTAAAGAGATTGTATCGAAGGAACTTCGTGAAGAACGAGGGTCACTTTGGTAATTTTTAAAAAATGAGGGCCAATTCAGTAAATATGTGATCTTTGAGTGCTAGTTTCTTAATTCTCTCTATACTTTATTAATCCCTTACGCAATTTGATGTCTTAGGGTTTAATATGGTATTAGTATGAATTGTTTATTGAGGTTTTCAGTGCAGGTGTCTTTTCGTGTTACACCTTTCTCATCACATTTGTATATAATATTTTAGACAACAAATGTGTGAATATTGTATGCTCAAGTTTTCAATAGCCACACTTCAAATCGAAAACATTTTGACTTTCGCATCTACAATTCAGTTGTCTAAAATGGAGAAGGTCTTATGATGGAGCTATAGTAATCTTCACTTAGAGGTGCTTGTAATAGATTCTCCATTCCACAGTACCATGCACCCATTGCAAACATAATAGGGTGTCACTTCAAGGCACCATTTTAGAAACACCTATGAACCAACTTCAAAAATTCATAACTCATTGTAGAAGATGTTAGAAATGGTGAATTCACTTGCTCTATCTTTTTACTAATTTTTGCCATGTACAAAATACTTGCACTAGCAATGTCCTTACAGATTTGACTCCTCAAAATTGAGCCATTATTGAGCACCTTACCATATGGTGACTTATATGCTCCATAATCAATATCTATTTTGCTACTCGAAATCAAATTAGGTGTGACACTATTTAGGTGTGTGTTTTACTTAAACGTTTTGAGACAATGATACGTCCCATGGTGTAAAGTGACCCTATATTAACTCTTAAACAGCCAAGCAAGCTCGAGGAACTTGTTTCCAACAGAGTCTACTCTATTGCTCTCACTGTACACAACTTTTCATAGTGGTTCAACCTCCTTACAATGCATTCAAAAAGTGAAATTACACAAATCAAATCACAATTTATATGAGTGATTTTGTGCTTTGAAAGGATTGTTGGGGTTGTACATAAGCTTGTAGGAGGTTGCAAGCCCATCATTGATTGATTCATTCATGATGCCCAAGTCTAAAATATGCTGTGATCCAATTTTGAGGTGCCCATTTCAAACCCCATGGGCGTTTAACCCTTAAACGCCCATGGGGTCTAAAACTGGCAGCCCAAAATTGGATCACAACATCTTTTGGACTTGGGCATCATGAATAGTGCACTTTTTGAATTTGGGCATCATGAATGGACCAATCAATGATGAGCTTTCAATCTCCTACAAGGTTATGTACAACCCCAACCTACCTACCACAATCCTTTCAAAGCACAAAATCATTCATACAAATTGTGATTTGAATTGTGAAATTTCACTTTTTGAATGCATCAGAAGACGATGACTAGTTTGACATCAAAATATAAGTGAAAAGTTGAGTACAATGAGAGCTACAAGGCATATTCTCTTGGAAAACAGCCCCTCGGGCTTACAATTGGTCGGTTCAACACACGTCAACCTCAGAAGAGCAATTTTCTGCACCTTTCCAGGACAATAGACACCCGCCACTCCCTTCGTTCCACTGACCTCCGACCCAAAAAGCAACAAACCTCCATCGCCACTAACAATATACCATTCTTTCTTTCTTTCCGCCCATCCCATCCCATCCCATTTCAAGCGTCGCAACAACAACCTCTTTATCATCTATCTACCGCCATTGTAGTAGAAGCAGTATCACTGCTAAGTAGCTTTCGTGAAAGTATGAAACTGAACAACGCGGAGGTGCTCACATCGGAGCCGCTCCTGTCGAGCATCGACATGCCTGGGGGGCATGGCGGCCAGCTTTACTCTCCCATTCTCAAAAGCTCCTTCAAATCCTCGCAGGAGCAGGCTGTTATGTCGCGGATCCATTGTATCCCTCTCTTGATGCTTCTCGTGTTCTTCGTCCTCTGGGCCGCTTCCTCAGGTACATTGCTCCCTCCTCTGTCGCTTTCTTTTTCACCAGATCTGAGAATCTGTTATTGAATATCGTGAAATGTTTAACGGCGAAGGTGATTTTAGTGGTAGTCTGTGACCGCATTCGTTTGTATTATCAGAATGATTGCATTGTTTTTACCA
This sequence comes from Bryum argenteum, assembly GCA_037043015.1. Taxonomy (NCBI): domain Eukaryota; kingdom Viridiplantae; phylum Streptophyta; class Bryopsida; order Bryales; family Bryaceae; genus Bryum; species Bryum argenteum. Next base: position 3,392,131 of record CM073331.1, on the reverse strand, counting down.
GATCTGAGATGCCACAAAGTATCTTTGTTGAAATTATTGTGGAGAATTAGATCTAGTGTTGTAAAAGTTAGGGTTCTCAGTTTCTACTGTAATTGCTAGGATTTTGTTACAACGATCTGATCAGCTCTTTTAGCCATGGAGAGCTGTGTTCTTTGCATGTTGATAGAGAGTATCGTAGAGGAAGAGTGAGCTACAATTTTATTTTCGAGTTGATTATGAATGCATTCTGAAAGTATCTTTCTACGTTCCGTGAGAATTTTTTATTCCTGATGAAACTTCTGGTGCCTGAAATTTTGAAATCAATGTGGGGTTAGGGTTTGATCGGTAGACTCCTGCACCACCTTCGTAAGTGAGAAACAAATCGATTAATGCAGATGGTAGGGTCGCATGCATCACCTTAATAAGTGAGAGCCATTTGACCTAATGAGGTTTTCAATCGCTATGGTTTATTTTACTACGATCTGACCAGTTCTTTTAGCCATTAGTGCGATGGAGAGCTACTTGTTGATAGAGTATGTTAGAGAGAGAGAGAGTGAGTCCAATTGTGTTGTCGAGTTGATCATGAACGCTTTTCTTGAATGCCAGACACAATACGTTCGTTAATTTCTTGATGAACTTTTGATGCCTGAAATTCTTGAAATCAATGTGGAGTTCGGGTTTGATCGATGGACTTCTGCACCTCCTCAAGAAGTGAGAGCCATTTAATTGTGTCTCCAATTGCTAAGATAAGGAGGTTGTTGCAGCGATACGATCAGTTCACATAGCCATTTGTGCAATCGAAGGAGCCATGGTCTTTAGAGAGAGTCTGGTATAGAGAAAGAGTCTTGGATGCCAGAGGTATCCTTCCGTTCCGCCAGAAATCTTACTTTCTTGAGAGCAATGTGGAGAATTCGAGCTAGGGCTAATCGGTAGAATCATGCACTACCTTAACGAGTGGAATGATTAGTGAAGTATATGATGTCTTCAACTGCGAAGGCAATGAGCCCACTTAGTTCACTAGGAGCCATGGTCTTCATTGAGAGTATGTTAGTGAGAGCCTCCATTTTCGTTGTCGAGTTTACCTTGAATGCATTTACTGACTGCCAGAGGTATCCTTCCGTTCCGGCAGAAATCTGACATTCTTATAAACTTCTTCAAGTCAATGTGGAGAGTTCAACTTCTTTAGGGCTCAATTAACACACACTTTTGAATCTGTTCGTGCACGTCCCATCGCTTTTGAATCTTCTAGAAAGGAGCTATTGAGAAGCCCTTGTCTTCAAATGTGGAGGGAATGAGCCAGTCCCTTAACATACTGTCGGTATCATTTTCACATGCCATAGCGATCGAATGATCTTTACATGTTGTGAGAGAGTACGCCGTATACACTAATCGTACTTTCTTTGTGAAACTTCTCACGCCTGAAGTCAATCCGGAGAATTAAATCTAGTTTTGCGGAAGGTATAAGGACTTGGGATTTAATTGGTAGAACATGATGTCGAGGCGACACACTCTTAAAGCACTTTCTACTTGATTTCTTTGTTGGGCAATCTCAACAACGATTTGAGCCGGTGTCTTCTAACGCTGAGACTATGAGTCATTGCCTTACCATACCAGGAATATGTGACAACGAATCGAGCCTTTGAGCTGAAACTTCTGATGATGCTTGAAATCAACGTGAAGAGTTCAAATTTTTCTGCTGAAGTTGAGGGTTTATTTGTTAGCTTGTGCAAGTCATAGTGTTGAGGTGGTTCACCCTCTTTGTGCTCTCTCTATCATATGAAACTGCTCAAGCTCATCGATGCCTTGATACACCAGGAGTAGGCTAGATTCTATTGAATCGTTCATTGAGCCTCACATGCTAGAAGCCATGATGTTTGTTTGATAGTATGCGAGTGAGTGAGATAATTTTGCTGGTAGGACCATGTTCTAAATGATTGATTGCTGTGGGATTATACAGAAGTGGCGCCGGCAATATCAACAACTACACCCCACTTCGTGAATTCCGAATTGGATCTGAAGATGGTGTCCGAGGAGCAACAAGCAAATTCTCAACCTGGTGGCAGAACAGTGCTGCTACATCAACACGCAGCATCTGATTCTATTAGCAATAGCCGCACTGAGGAGGCTCACTTGAGAGGCAATGCAAGGTCGGACTCTGTAAGGTAATATTGTTACCTCGTACCATTTTAGAAGCTTTTATATTCTATGATATTGATATTGTCTGTATTGGATGCAGATAGCGAAGGCTCTTTTACAAGATGGAGTTCCTGATAGGAGATTTAGTTTATAAGATTAGTCCGTTGTTTGCTACCATTCATGTGAAGGATGATGATTGATCCTTCTTTCTTGATTAGATGGGTATAATTCTGGATATGTTATATGTATCACTGCATAGAGAATAAATTGCCCTTGAGAGTGATTCATGCGCATGGAAAGGTTTACCGTGATGTTTCTAAAACCTGCCTATTTTTATATCTTTCCAAGTTGATCGTTGGATTCAATTACGCATCTGGCTTCATGACGGAGGATAGTCACATGTATCTTAGTCTTATGGTTGTATTTCCTAAATGATGGTTTTTGTTTGAGTGTGAATTTTGGGCATCAATTGCTGATGCATATCAACTTTAACCCTTCAACGCCCGAGCGAGCCCCAGACTTTTCTCCGACATCGTCGGGTGGAATCAGCCGTGGGCGGTATCAAACTGGTCGGGGCGGAATGCACAATCGAGGTCAATCATCGGTAAAATCTGAGGCAAGTTTGCAATTGTTATCCCGCTTGATTCGGTGAGGTCGAAAGATACGATGAGCTACGATGAGCTGCCCGAGCTAGGTCGTCCTGATTCCGATCACAGTTTGAGAGCGCAATCCTTTCTTGCTTGTTTCTGAAAGCAAACCGGATTGTATTGTAGCTTCGTCACGTCGCAGTCTCCCGTAGTATTCTTGAGAGGTAGTTGGGTGCTCAGTTTGTGCATCAAGTGAATAACAATAACTAGATCGAAGTGCAGATCAGTATGGAGGAAAACCCTGTCATTGCAATAAATCCACTCTACATTGATTGATGAATACTGTTTACTTTTGTCAATGGCGGAAACTGCAACTTCATGTCTGAGTTAGGATGGCACGCGATCCACAAAAAAAGTATCTAAGGCATTGAAATGGATCATCCGACACTGGACGATGCTTTGTGATTCACCACACTCAATCATGACATATTCTGCTTTGATATACATTCATATCCATGTCCTTCACTTATATCTCAACAAAATGCTACGAATTACAACAGCTTCTATTTGCAATTCCATGCAAAAAGAATCAATTGTTTTGGTATTCCCTGATTTCAAGTTCATTTCAAGTTCCATCATGTCGAAAAGTAACATTTGGAATGAAGGGCTCAGACTTTGAAGACCCATATCTACTTCATCTAAAGTATGTTTTCAGCAATGAATTTCCTCATCAAGTCTTCATTGTATTGTAAAAATTGCAGACCCATCCAATAAAATACTTAGACATGATGGTATGCATTTTAGTGAATGCAACTTTTCTTTTTGGGCTTTCAAACATAAGCATGTTTTACCATTACAAGTTAATCATGTGAAAGTTTTTTACAAAAACATGATCATAGGATGAATTTAACAACTTTTTACTCCAACTTTCATCATCTAATGCAAATACCTATGGTATTCATTTGATAGTGATGATTCCATATTGAAAAATCTGAAAAAAACACATGGTTTTTGCAAAGTTGTATCTCCATCTATTGTTGAATTTTAACTCTAATGTCTAAGATGACTTCCAATTAGATTCTAGTTCTAATGGGAGAAAACTTGACTCAATTAAAGGTGTTTTAATGATAAGGCATGGATTTGATTGCAAGAGGTTTAGTTTTGAACTATTTTTCCTTTTAAAATTTTGGGCACTTTTTACCATGTAGAAATGAGACAACAAGTGGATTGAATTGATGTGCGTACAAATGAAGAACATGGATCTAAACTCATAAACTTGTATAATATATGCACCTTGGCAACTTTCACGGAGATGTGATGAGAAAAATGAAGTGATGCATTTGAAAAACGTCGTGGATAGAATAAGTGATATTGTACTTGTTAGATTAATTATCACAAAAACACAAGATAATTCATGTCTATAGAACTCAGTCAATTGATGTTCCCTAAATTAGAATAGTATCAATAAGAATTATGTAAAGAAAATGTCACATAAGTGTGATAGGTTGTACATGTATCAAGTGTAATAAGTAGTACGTGTATCAAGTTTCCGTAAGTGTATCAATTTTCCGTAAGTGTATCAAGTTTCTGTAAGTGTATCAAGTTTCCGTAAGTGTATCAAGTTTCCGTAAGTGTATCAAGTTTCCGTAAGTGTATCAAGTTTCCGTAAGTGTATCAAGTTTCCGTAAGTGTATCAAGTTTCCGTAAGTGTATCAAGTTTCCGTAAGTGTATCAAGTTTCCGTAAGTGTATCAAGTTTCCATAAGTCACGACTAAAAAGCTCGACGTGTATAGCCAAATCTCCATACAAAGCTTAAAAGAAATGCATTATAATTATCACTCAAAGTTCAAAGGCACCCACAAGAAACATGATTCAAAATTTTACAATCAATGTACACACATGTAGCGCATACACGACCATACACAACCATACATGTACACACATGTAGCGCATACATGACCATACACAACCATACATGTATTACGCAATGTAATTTGGAACGTCAATGTACAGGCATATAATGTCTTTTTTGCTCTCATACCAAACCATGAACAATCTTCTTTGCTCCCCTTCCTGCAATCTTCCTTTATCTCTACATTTTTATCCTTTACTCTTTTGCCTTTGAAATGTAATTCTGCCACACTTCCATCATTTTCTTTCCAAAACGTGCTCATTGCTCTTATATATCAACATTTTATAGAACTTCACCTTTCCATTCAATACATACTCATCGTCCTTCGATGTCACTAATTTGTCGATTTGCAAGGCTTGTGAATCGACCTTACAACGTATTTCATCCATCTGGCGTTCGTACATCCATATCACCCGGTCACCCGGTCACCCGGTAACTCAGGAAGCAACCCCTCCTCCCCAAAGCTCGACAACGAGCAGGAGCCGGCGTTTCCAAGGGCGACCCGCCTCGACCCTTTTGTTCTTCCGCTTGCTCGCTCGTTCCTTCCGGCGTGGAGCTTCATCGCTGATTACATACAGACTCACAATCAATCGTTCCATCAATCGCAGCTTTTTCTCGCTTCCTCAATCCCTCTCATCGATCCAAACCCCACTTTAGGGTTTGCATTCCTCATCTCGCTCAATTCCGAATCATGAAGCGCAGGAAAATCGCGCTGTTCTTTTAAAATTCGTGCTCTCTCTCTCTCTTTCTCTCTGTCGCTCTCTCTCTCGTTTTTTTCGTTTCATTCGATTCTGTTGCGATGTTGTCGGTGGTGGGTATGGCGGGGGCCGGACAACACGACGTCGACAGCATGCAACAACAACCCAACGTGGTACATTTGGACAGCAAAGACGCCATAATTGTCGACGACCCATTGCCGGATGGAGTGGAGGAAGATGCAGGCATTCGGCATTACAAGAAGGGCATGTGGACAGTTTCTGAGCTTCTAGTATTGCAAGCGGTCCGGCGGGAGGATTTCGAACGCCAAGCCAAGGGCGGCAACCGGGAAAAGCAAAGGTAAGCAAAGGAAAAACAATCTGCTCTCAAATCTGTAAACATACAATACAATACAATACAAAGAAATGATTGAGAGTTGATTGATTGAGGATTGTAATAATAATGCAGGTCAGCTCATGAGAGGTGGAAGTGGATGGAGGATCGATGTTGGATGCAAGGAGTGCAACGAAGCGCCGGACAATGTCAGGATAAGTGGGAAGGCATCACGGCGGGGTTTAAGAAGGTGAACGATTACGAGAAGCAGCAAGTGCCGATTGGACATCCTTCCTATTGGCAGCTTGGCAGTGATGATAAGAAGAAGTTGCGATTGCCTCCCAACTTTCATAAGGAGGTCTTCAATGCGCTTCAGGAGTGGTATGTCAAGAGCCGCACTGGTGAACAGCTCGGTGTTCTCTTTGATGCCCTTGCTCCCTCCCGCGGCACAGGTACAACCCCTCCTTCTTTCTCTTCCCTTTCTCAATGATCAATCATCCGTCTCTTTAATACTAGATTGGAAATCACGAAATCATGATCATTCACTAATTCATCATGCTGAAACTATGAAACTGAGCTTACATGAGAAATCACTAGGTTTCGTACTGCAATTTCTCAATGGTTTTGTTTGTCGTTGGCTCCCATCCATCATTTGAATCCTAGGAAGCTTGATGTAGACTTCATTGGGAAACCGTACTTCCAAACGAACAAGGATCATTGACTAATCCACATGCTAACCTTACTATGCATTGAATACTATGAAGCTTCAAAGGAGGTTATGTTTAAAATCACAAAGTTTTGAAGCTTACATTGAAGTTTTCATTTGTCATGTCGTGTTAACACGAAGTCTTCATCTTCCAGCTTTTGTTAATACAAAGTTTTCATCTTTCAGCTTTGGAATTAAGGATCATAGACTAATCTGTCATCTGAATACTACACGCTAACATTACGGTGCATTGAATACTATAAAGACGCTTCAAAGGAGGTTATGTTCAAAATCCGAAGCTTACATTGAAGTTTTCAACTTCCAGCCGTGTCATGTTCCAGCTTTGTAAGCACGTAGTTTCCATCTCTCAGCGGTTTGTGTGATGTTTGAGATGCAGCAAGCAATATGGACTTTTCGGGGTCAGTAGGGGACGAGTCCGACGGGGACGAAGTGGGAGCAGTCTCCGCAGGCAAGCGCAGAAGATCAGGAGTAGCAACAATAAAGCTCGGCAGCAGCATGGACGGAATAGCAGCGGTGCTTGAGCGCAACAACAGGAGTCTGGTGGAAGCAATGAGGTTGGTGGAGGACAGGAAGGACAACAGACACAAGCAGACGTTGCAATTCGAACGGGAGAAGCATCGAGATTTGCTTGAGCTTCAGAAACAGCTGGGGAGCGGATACATCACTGCGTTGAACCGCATGGGTGACGCTCTTGATAAACTTGCCATGGTCATGCAAGCTTCCATTCGCTAGAATACAATCGACCGACCGATCACTGTTGTTGTTAAAAACAACGGAATGTTGTACATTTCCTCCACTATTTGGAGTTGTAACTTTAGCTTCTTCTTCCTCGAATACAATTTTTTTTTGAATTTTTTACGGACAAGTTTTCTTTGTAATTTGGGTTACCATTATGAACAGACGAAGTGTTCTGTAATACTGGAATGAATCGGTTTTGTATATATGAACCTCGATTGCTCCCCCATGCGGTGAATTTCTGGTTATTCACCGACAAAGTTATACTGTCTGAAAAATAGACAAACTGGGAGTAAATTGTTTGTATATATATACCTCAATTGTACATCGCTTCCATTTCCGAAGTATGTGCGTGGATTTCCAATGCGAGTTTCAACATTGTTATCAAACCCTAAAAGGCAACAACAGCTAGCTTCTACTTCTTCTTTTGTGGCAACCTCTGCACAACAACCTGCAATTGGCAAAAACAAAGAAAGGATCAATCCACGATACTATCAAGTCACTGAACACTAGACAATTTTGTATACGTACCTTTCCACTGTTCGACTTATCACCGACGATTGTTTGACACGACAATCTCCAGCTTTCGGGTTTCTGTACAAGGCCACAGATTCATTAGTAAAGCATTTACTGATTCGCATCCCTAGAGCATGTTACATCTCCAAACATCAAACTATCTCAGAGAGAACGTGACTGGAATGCTGAAGTTGTAAGTAAAGTTTACTTCAATCGAAAGCCACAGATACAATATCATGATACTCTCGATTCTATGAAGTATGTATGATACACTGCTTATGGGCAGAACTATCTGCGTGGAGTAAGATAGTTGCTTTAATAGAAAATGCTGTTACCTTTTTCAAATACTTGTATTCTGCATCAGTGCGCTCGTTAAGAAGCTCTTTACCCTCCACAATGTCCACAACGCAAGTGCCGCAGCTGCCACCGCCTCCGCAGTTCATCACTTTGCCCTGATGCTCAAGTCATCCACACAGATAGACCTGATTATTATCTCGCCCTCTACATGCAACCCCTACCTCGGCTCGCTATCACACTCTAACTATGGCATGACCGAGATGACATGCTGGAATTCAAACACTAGAATGCTAGTTCAGGAGATATACCCTTGAAGAATGTCACGACACTGCTGATTGTCCGGTTACTACATAACGGACCAAATATCACACCTACAGCTAGGTCTCTTACGGATTCAGTTCAACTCTGAATCTCTAACGACGAGACAACACTAACTGTTGAAGATGACGATACAGTTAGAATTCTTCTGAGAACAATTTTAAGATTGGTGAGGAAGAGCAATAGATTGTTGTGAGAAGTGAGATGTTACGTAGGGCGAGAAGGATAGATAAGCAGACAATCGTCACAATTTTCATGCAACGTTATTGAACGTTCGGATGCTACGAAAATGGTGCGATATTGAAACCTACAGCTCTTTGTATTTCAGTTTTCAATCAGAGTTTGAACCGAACAACGAGATAACAAATTCTTTTGTAAGGGACGATAGAGTTGAGATGCTGAGGAGAGCAGCAGATTGTCATGGGGAGTGGAAAGGAAAAGCGAAGCAGTCATACATAGAGGCCATAGAGCTCCAGCTTGTTCTCAAGAATGATAGTCCGCATCAATTTCTCGCCACTCCCGACCGACGTCGTCGTTACAGCACCCCCTGCCTCCGGCTGGAAGAAAGAAACCACACACCATTCGTTGTTGAGCCTCTTGAATCCTTCAAGTGTTCAAATCAAACCTAAGCGATCACTTACCCCAAGTATCTCGAGGTCAATAGTGGGAGGGGCAGCAACATCCACAGCGGCGACATTATTGCTCTCGTCGACGGAGCAACGAAGACGACGAACTCCTAATCCTCTCGATGAAGCTGCAGCAATCGAAGTCGGCCTTTTCGCAGAATTTTTGAAGCTCACTTGCCCTCCTGCGAAGAAACAAGAAGTGGGCGTGGAGACATGCAACGGCGTAGCCATGATAGAGAACACGCGCTCGAAGCAACAAAACAGTGTGGCGGGGGCGATGACAGTCCCTTTCTAATAGAGACCCGGCCGGGTATAAGCTCTTACCCTGATGATTGCCCACCACAGATTAGCGCGCTAGTACAAAACCAACGAGCTACACTAGTAGTACTCACGCACTTTATCGTTCGCTTGTTGGCGATAAGCCTGTTGTTCCTCCCCGAGCAACTCCGGAATGCCACTCCAATTCGAATGTTGTACTACGATGATCAGTGATTAACGTTCGTGGACCATGAAGGTTTGTAGTTGTTGTATTTGCAAATTGGGTTGAATAATTCGGTAACGATGGCGACGAGCTTGGCTTTGAGAGGAGAGATGGCCGCTCGCGTGATGGGTGGCTCGACGACGTCGGGTATGGCGCTGTCTCGCCTCGCTTGTAGTAATCGTTTGTCGACATCGGGTAATTCCAACAAGCCTGTTGTCAGCGGGTTGGTAATGAGAAAGAGAGATCACTCTGTGTGTGCCCGGGCGGCCTCTGCTTCTGGGTCAGTGCAAGAAGAGATTGCTGCTCCTGCGGGCACTATCACTGTTGGCCAGTTCGTCGTACAAGGCTTGCGTGAGGAGATGGAGGACGAGATTTTTGTTGAAGCTCAAGGTCCTCATGGCTTCTCGTTTGCTGGTATTTTCGATGGTCATGCTGGTGTCTTCTCCGCCACATTTCTCAGGTACGACCTCAATCTGAACTCAAGAATTATTCCCCTCAGTAAAAGTCCTACAGCCAATGACATTTAATAGAGATCGCACGAAGATCATTCTCGAGTTCCTATTACAGTCATGAATCCCATTCGAATCACGGTTTCAAGGTTTGCAATGAAATGAAGTTCAAGAATGGGCGATGGCAGAGGTGTTGATGAGATGATCCAGTTACTTGTATCTTGAAAGAAGTTAATAAGCGACTGAAATATCGTTCGAGAAATGTTGGATTCTTCGGTTTGGTTTAGTTGATCGTGCTGTGCGTGATATGGAATGCCCACCCTAGTTGATCTATTTGCTTACATTCTTGAGGCAGTCTACATAAGAGACTGATATTTCTGTGTACTCAAGAATCCTGAGCTCGTGATCAGATATGGATGCTCTTCGTAGTGGTTTCTTCAATTGGCTGTGCTTGAAGTTGATATGACCGTCGTAATGATCCACTTGCTCAAGGCAGTTTTTAAGAAGCTGAAATTTATCTCGAGCAATTTTGGATTCTTCGTAATCATTTCTTACATCGTGCTATGCTTGGATCGAAAGTGTTGACAACCGTAGTGATTCATTTGCTTACATTCTTAGGGCAGTTTTGTAAGAGACTTTCAGTTCTCTCGAGCAATGTTACTCGATTTAAAGGACTTTTCGGGATGGTGTTTTTTGATTTGTGATCGAGAGGGGCTCGCCATTAATACGGATTGCGGATCTTTTTAGGGAAGAGCTTTACAAGGAGTGTTTGGGAGCGTTGGAGGGCGGTGCGATTCTGGAGTCAGACGATCTGCAGGAGGCCGAAGAGGCGCTGTCACGAGCTTTTCTGCAAACAGACGAGCGTCTCATTACTCGGTTCGTTGTTCCTTCACAACCTTCAAAATGGGCAGGGCATCTTCAAAGCACGCATCTGTCACAAAAAATAATACATGACCTCGTAGCTTGTGGATGCTAATCTGCATACAAACTTGCAGCAAGTTGCATGAGTCGAAGAACTTGGAATCACATCATGATGCTGCTATTGTCCGGCAATGATCGATACATGAGAGTGCTGAATCCTACGCAATTCTTGCTACATTTAGTTACTTCTGGACTTCTAGAATTGTAGAAGTAACATCTGGGGCTCTCCCGGCTTTGCGAACAAGATATGGATTGAATAGGAAAAATTACAGGGGATTCTCTGAGATAGCACGAATTTCAATCAGCATAGTAACCATTTCACAAAACTGAAAAATCTGATTTCTGTACTAGTTCACATTTCTTGAGCAAGCCAGATTTACTTGATATGGCATGAGTGAGTATGTAGTAAGCTCTTTAGTTATCAGGCTTGTGCATGGCCCTGGCATGAGTGTGGAGGATTGATTCTAGGTTGGAGGCTTGCAAAGTGGTGGAAGAGGCCGAATCTGGCTCCACAGCCACGGTAGTATTCGCTCGCTCCGACCGTCTGGTGATCGCCTATGTCGGTGACTCTCGTGCGGTGCGTTTTCTTTCTCTTTCTTTTGAATATCCATGTAAACAAGTGCAAGGTAAAAGTCACTGCCACAGGACAGCCATCAATATAATCACCACAATGGCATAAGCCATTGTTGCAGGGCTCTTTTGTTTTGTTTCCGTGGAATCTTCCTCATCTTGTTGGTACTTGAGCAGGTGTTGAGTAGGAATGGGAAAGCGCAGGATCTGACATTGGATCACCGACCTTTCGGACGAGACAAGAAGTCGTTCTTAGAAGTCAAGAGAATCCAAGAAGCAGGAGGGTGGGTGCGTAATTGTGTGTCCGTTTCAAATGCAACAATGCTGTTTTCGTTCCTAGAAGCAATTACAACACTTTTTACTGAAGCTTGATCTGCAACGATGGATGATTTGCTGCAGGTTAGCCATGGCCGAGTGTGTGGAATGCTGTCCGTCTCACGAGCCTTTGGCGATATCCCGTTCAAAACTCGGAAGCAACAGTACGTAAATCGCACCACCTAATCCATGTCCTTGGATGAATATCAAATAATCAGACAGGAAGAGAGACGAACTTCATGCGTGGTATTGAAACGAGCCTGTATAAAGTATTTGTTCGATCTTTCCTATACTGATAAGAAAAAATGTTAGTGATGAGAAACTACTATCCCTTGAGAGGATGGATATTAAGCTAGTTCCTAAATAATCACTATTGCGTGAAAAACGATGAACATGTTATGTGAAACGAAATCTAGTCACTATTGCCCAAAAGACAACGAACATGGGCTGTGATGGTACCCACTTAACAAGTTTTAGTGCTTGCCCATAGTACACAACACTATAGTGCTATAGTGGACTTCAGTGCTAATCAAACAGGGACTAATCTCTTTGTTGCATGGGGTGGGTGGATGATGGCAGGATGCTGGACGAAGGAATTGCTGAAAGACGCTGGACGAAAAGCTTCGCCAATCAGTAAGAATGCTTGAAACCTCAAAGCACATTTGCCTAATGATGGTCCTTAGAATCATGAGCATTCAACTGATCTAAGGAAGTGTCGGTGAGCAGGAAAAACCTCAACGGCGAGTGGCTGATTGCTGCGCCTGATACGAGTTCTATGTTGGTGGATGAGGACGCCGAGTTTCTTATTCTCGCTTCGGACGGCCTATGGGATTCTCTCAAGAGGTAGCCCCAACCACAAATCATGACAGATTTTAATCAACTCATGAAACACGATGAATGGAGAAAGAGAAGAATTTCTGGCCTTTTTAAAGACTCATCTTTGATTGTTCATGTCTACATGGTAGTACAAACCTTGAAGTTCAGCAAAGCAACTCTTGCGTAGATTCTGCATACAATACTATTTCTGAGGCAGATGATATACTGGCTTTTGGAGCTTATGGCTTATCATCGTGTTGCATGAGCAGTGGGGAGGCTGTAGACTTCGTGAGAAAGCAGTTGAAGCTGCACGGCGATGTACAACGCGCGTCCGAAGAAATTGGCCAGGAAGCTCTGGTCTGTTACACATATTCTCCATATCTCATGATTTTAATTGATATATTTGTAGAGGACATTCATTCTTACATGTCGATTACTGTGTTGCAGAATCGGGGCGGTCAAGACAATGTTAGTGTGATCATTATCAACTTCGGGTGCGTCATGCAACCTCTTTGAACTTGCTTTGAAGATTACTTGGAATGGTGGCTGATTGCCTGTGTGATGTTTGTTTATGTTTTGCAGTCGAATACAGGTAGGAGGTGAGCAAGAGCCAGGGTGGAAGTTCTGGTAACCCCACTTGTTGGAGTATAATACTAAATGTACAATGTCTGTCATTGAATTGCGCCTTAATTCTTCCTGTGCCATATCCATGTGACATGAGGTTAGAAATTTGCACAAAATAGCTTTGTAAATTCATGAATTTTAATTTTCACCTGCAATTTCGTTCTCAAAGTCCTGTCATCATGAGTAGTACCGTGCCTTCGTAATCTTGAAGCTTTTCTTTCAATTTTTGAGCCGTGAAAACATCGCAAGGTTATTATGCCATGCTTTCTGAGATCCTGCACTGGATCTATGATCCTCTCTCCAACTAGGATTACTGTACAGGGGTGTGTGCACGAAAACCATATCGTTTTTGTCAATATGAACGATGAACTTGCTAATGTAGTTGTGGGTATAAATGTCAGAGTAAAGATTGTTCTCACAACATAGGTGTGAAAAGTCCTTGAAAGATGTGAAAATGTTCATTCGCAAGGGTTGAATGAATTACTGAATGTGAGTGGGATCACGTAAGACATTGTAAGTGAGATGTACGAAGTAATTGTGAAGGTTGCCTTCTCTAAATGAAAAATGTGAATTGTCATTCTACATTAGACCATTAGCTTTGATGGAGTATATGCACATCTTTGAATCTTCAGAAGTCAAACAAAATTTGATTTTTGATAAAATGATGACTTCGCATCTGAGCATGTGAAGATTTATAAATACTCTATCAAGAAGTGGAACTATATGATTCGACCTTGAACTTTGGTATTAGTGCCGAATACAAGAAAAGTTATTGGAACCAATTTATAAATTGTTGTCTCAAAAAGTGTTTTGAGATAGTTGTTCGAATCTAACTACCTTAGAGCATTTCCACTTACTACATATAATACACTTATAAAGAGCCTCGTGTGGGTGGATGAGAAGGTAAGTGGGCCTAAACAAATCAATCATTGGATGATTATAGGTCTTACCAACTTCGGCAAGCCCACTTGAAAAGCCTTTCTCATCAACCCTTGTCATAACTTCCAAAATACACTTGGAATAATGTCCCTTGGGCAAAAGCTCCTTGAGATGACACTGAACCATTTCACCTCTCTTAGGCCTTTAGGAATGGTTTCACTTTTTTAGATATAATAATTTCTAATATATAACAAAATACTATCTCGGGTGATAGGTCTCATGGTCATGCATACAAGGCATGAAGATTTTGAAGAATTTTGGTAAGTCAAATTTGATTTATACTAAGAGTTGATTAGATCTAATTGATATATGAAAGAGAGTAGAGGACAAGGAATGAATAATATGAGAAGAGGAGCCGAGACCAAGAGGAGGTAGAGTAAGGGAGAGAGAAAGTGGGGATAAGGGAGGGAAACCGGAAACAAGAGTTGGAGGATGGGGAACCGGGAACGAGGATGGGGAACCGGGAACAAGGAGAGTTGGAGGATGGGGAACCGGAAACAAGGAACGATAGGAAACAAGAACAAATTAAACAAGAACAAGTAAATTGAGAAGAAGGAACTTGGAAGGAGTTGTGATATTACAAAGGAAGGAGGGGGTGCATTTATACGTGTGCCTGTGCACGAGGCCTTTGCAGCAACTCCTCAGAAGGAAGCATTGGTTTTGTGTCTCTCTGTAACTTTTGAAGATCACCAAATAAAAGGTCACTATTGAAGTTTTGTTAGATGTGTGTTAAGATTGCAAAATTACTCAAGATTGCAAAATTACTCAGTGCTTTATAAGTTTGTCACTACATCCATAACAATTATAAATCTACCTAAATAATACTAGGGGGATGTGTGCTTTGGTTTCAAAATTACTACTACAAGCAAGCTTCGAGAACTTCGTAAAACCTTCTTTACATCACCCTCAATATTATCAACTCTCTCACATCAACTCATTTGGAGGAGAGCAAAGAGAAAAGTTACTCTCACAAGAGGCAAGCTAGTTCAACATCACCTATGGCTCGACGAGTAATTCTCAGGTACCTCTCCCTTGCATTTTTTATTCCAAAGGTCCACACACACCATCAACCAAAAACATAGGATGACATGCACATTTTCCAAGAGAAGACCCTTGTATGACACTAGCATCCTGCCAACACACTCCAGTGCCAACCACAATCAAGTAACATTTTTCAGAAGGCTCCAACAACTTACTTTGGGTGTTGATGCGAATGGGAGATCCACACACATCAAGCGTGGCTACAAGTATTGCCTACTATTGCTCAAATCTCTTTTGTCCTCCTAAATGATTACTAATACCCTACTCTTTAAAGTGTGCCATGTGGACATCCATGTAGGATTGGTAATTACTAATGAATGTAGGTGGGAACACACACTTTTTAATAGAGTTAAGACCCCCTCCTAAGACCTCCTCTAAGGCCAGGTGCGAGTAGGCCTTTAGCCTTTTAAAGCCCATTAAGTCTGTGAAACAGGGCAGCCCAAAATTGGATCACAACATCTTTTGGACTTGAGCATCATGTATAATGCACTTTTCAAACTTGGGCATCATGAATAAACCAATCATTGCTGAACTTGCAACCTCCAAGGTTATGCACACCCCAACCTACCTATCACAATCCTTTCCAAGCACAAAGTCACTCATGCAAATTAGAATTTGAATTGTAAGATTTCACATTTAAAATGCATCACACGAAGGTGACCAGTTTGACATCAAAACATAAGTGAAAAGTTGAGTACAATGAGAGCTACAGAAACAAGCCCCTCGGGCTTTCTTGGGCGTTTAAGGGTTAAAGTGACGCAAACAAAGACGACTATGTGGGGAGCATGGAATGTGGGGAACTTCCAAGGAGAGGCTGTGTCAGCTTATCTTTGCGAGGACTCAACGAGGCGAGAGGGTGAGCTGCATTTGTTTGAAGCTTGTGATTGGATTGGTCCATGGACCATGGTTGAATTCTTAGGGTAAGAGAACTTAAATCCGGACGGCCCCTATAATCAGATCGCCTAAAATTTAAAAAAATTACTTGGGATGGAATGAAGATTTCGTTGATATTATGTTCTTTATAAGTACATGCGGTCTGTATGAATGACTGACGATGTACTTTTATTATTTAGTCACTTCTAAAATATGTAGTTAAATATGTATGTGCTTTGAAATATCATTAAATAGGGAAATCTTGTTTTTTCTATTTGCTAATCACAAAAAATAGTAACTACCATGTGTCATCACTCCAAGACTCAACATCTATCATATTATAAAATGCATCACCACTTGAACAAAGTTCTCGAAATGAAGCGTTACCTTGATGACTTCTATCTTGTTCTGTTTTGACCTCATATTTTTTCATGTTAAAAAAAATTCTCCCTCTATCCCATAATGTCAGATTGATGAGTTCTCACAAATCTACCTTTAGAAGTAGATTTGAGAGAACCCATCGATATGATATTACGGGATAGAGAAATTACAACCTTATGCATCTTTCCACACAAGTTTTTCTTGTATATGCATATACATGGCCTACTTTACAAACGACTTGGTCTTTAATTTGGTCTTTAACCCCTAAACGCCTGAGCCTTTTTTAGCAGAAAAGCACATTTCCATAGAAATTGTCATAGGTGAAAATCAAGAGAAGCTATTAAGATCTCAACCATACAAACTTGTAATAGACTTATCGAAGATCATGTGGACCAAAATTTGAGTCATGAGGCCTTATAGATCAGGAGATCATAACATATTAATACTAAAAACAAACTGCAAAATTTCATCATTTTCACTTTGAGGTGGATATGCTACCAATATACCTATTGCAATGAAGAAATCACCAACTAGAAAGATGTTCACCTTCATCTTAATAAGTCCTTTACCCAACAAAAATTCATCAAAAAAATTTCTTGGCTCAAATAAAAGCCATGCAATGGTAAAAACTACCGAACATTTCACAAAGGAAAAATAGTCCAAAACTAGACCCTTTGCATTCAATTTCATGCCTTATCTTCAAAACATCTTCAATCTTGTTAAGGTTTCTACCACTTAGACTAGACTCTAATTGGAGGCCATTCCAAAAAATTAAGTTGAAATCCAACGGTGGATGAGGGAGATATAGCTCCTCAAATATCATCCATTTTCTCACCTTTTCTGTTGACAAAACATCATTGCAAATCCAATAGCAAAATCATTTGGATCAAAAAACTTCTCACTACAAAGTTGTTAAGAATCACCTTAAGATCATGACCATGAAAAAATAAATCATGAAAAACTATTTTTAATTTCACATAATTGACTTGCAATGGTAATACATGCCCCATGCTTGGAAACCCAAAAACAAGAGCTGTCTTCACTAAAGTGCATTCCATTAATTCATACTTTATTGTATAGGCTTGCAAATTTTACAACACAAACTAGACTTGATTTGGAACCTAACCCAAGTGATTTCATCCAAAACGGACCTCGGATGAAGAAGATATGGCTCTTCAAAGTTTCTGGATGTACATCCCAAATGTCGTTTTTCGACATCGTGGGCGTTTAAGGGTTAATTCCTGATGAAGAGGTTAAAAGTAGTATGTTTGCCTAAGATCTTTAGTGGGTGCTCTTTAGACTGCAAAGAAAAATTCCAATCTTAACCCCTAAAAATCCAAGCGTTTCCTCGACCTCCAGAACCAAAAACTACCATTTTTCACCTTTGTTGGGAAATGGGGAAATGGAGAAACTTTTTTTTTCTTGTTTTAGACTTTGAACCATAAGATCTTGTACCTAACTTGTATACGAAGGACTGGTCAAAATTTCAACCGTTGGATGTTTGTCATTTGTGAGATCATAACAATGAAAGTTTGTCCAACATTTTTTTTTTTTCAGTTGCGTGAGGGCAACTTGATGATTGTTACTCCAAACATTTTTCTGTCATTTTTTTTTCATGTAGGTAATCAAGTTGGGTACGCTCATGCAAAATTTTAGACCACTTTTTGACATTAATGTAAATTATTTTATGAAAGAAGGTCTAAAAACAACAATATAGTAAAACAAGCACCACATATGATATGTTTAGTTTGAGAAAAATTAGGACGGTGAGTAGGTGCATTTATGAGAATGTGAATTTTGAAAAAAAAATCTTGGAAAAAATCCAAAATCTCAAATTTTGGCAATTTTTGAAAGAAAAATTTGTAAAATTACTAGAAATTGTGAAGATTGTATTTGAAAGTTTTGGAGGTTGCCCTTGTAAATTTGGTAAACTTTTTGACTTTGGATACTTTGGAATTTGAATAGTAATTTGGTAATGAACATATTTCCAAAAAAAAAATACTTATTTTTTTAAATTTTAAACTGCCCGTTTTGGACTTCAAACCTAAAATTTCTAGATGAAGGTTTTTAAAATTAAAATTTGGCTTTGCAAATTTTACCATATACACATTACAGTATAGGGAGCATCCAGTAAAAATCTTAGGCAAAAATATCAATTTTACTCCTTAAAATGAGCTGCCCGAAATCTCAGGTTTTCCTGGATTTTTAGGGGTTAAAACCTTTGTTTGGAAATCTTAGGTTTCAAGTCGAGAACGGGCATTTTAATTTCTTTAATTTCTTTTTTTTCTATCTTTAGAAATATGTTCATAACCTGATTACTATTCAAGTCCTAAAATGAACCAAGTCAAAAGGTTTACCAATTCTACAGAGGGAGCTTTCAAAAATTCTAAAACAATCTTCATAGTGTCCAAAAAAACTTGGGAGACAAACTTTAAATTTTCGATCTCCCAAATGGTAAACATCCTGCGGTCATTTTTTGGAATAATAACTAAAATAGTCTTAGGTACAAGATCTTACAGTTAGAAGATGAAAAAAAAGAGAAAAATTGGTTCTCACCGCGGGAGTGCATAGAGATACGAACCGGGGTTTTGAGGTTTCAAGCTCCCAAAACACACCATGGTTGTTTAGGGGTTAAGAACTTTGATGGCATCGTCTTGGATAAATGAGACTTTAAGGTTCTCCATACAAAAAAAAAGGTATAGTATATTTCAATTTTCACACAAGTACCAAGACTCCCACAGTCTTGATACACTAATAGAAAATTGCACAAAAAGTGACGTATGTAGTGACGCAAGAAAGCCTCTTTGATTGTACTTTCAAAAACATCATATTAATCTATTATATTTGTCACTTTCCTTTAAATATTTGTTTGGTGGAATAGGCTCACTACACCTTACTAGATTAGCAAAAATTTAAGGGAAAGTAATAAATATGAAAACTTATATTGATGTTTTCAAAAGCACAATTAAAACAAGCACTCTTTCATGACTAGGAACAACTCATTACAAACGTCATGATTTTACCATTTTCTACTGGTGATAGTTACAAAACCATACATATCACACGACCAAATTCGAGTCTTGAAAAGAAGATAAGATAAGGTACCTACATGGCGTACCTACTTGTTTAGTACCATCCTTTGAACACAAGGAAAAATATGGT
The DNA here is from genome assembly GCA_037043015.1 of Bryum argenteum. Lineage (NCBI taxonomy): Eukaryota > Viridiplantae > Streptophyta > Bryopsida > Bryales > Bryaceae > Bryum > Bryum argenteum. The sequence continues at coordinate 3,372,697 of CM073331.1, read as the reverse complement.
GTCCTTTGATACCAACAAGTGTACTTTGTCATGAACAAAGTGCCATATCCAAGTTTGAATAGTCATACCAAAAAGATTGAAAAGATGCAACAAGAGGTACAATTTGTGTTTGTCTTTCAAGAGGAGTATTTGTGGGTTCTTTTTTAAAAAAGGTTGAAAAGTTGAAACAATATATTATCAAGGATTTGGATGAAGTGAGTACCTAGTCTCCCAATCTTGAGAAAAGACCTCACAAACTTCTGTAAAAAACATAAGAGCATCTGGAACGTGTAATAAGGTGTTCAATAATGGCTCAAATTTTAGCACTGGGTATCTACATGGATGTTACTAGTACAAGTAGTTTCAGTGCATGGGGAAATTAGTAAAAATATAGAGCAAGTGGAATCATCATTTTGTGATTTTGGACTCTTCTATAAAGAGTTATGAATTTTTGAAGTTGGAAATATAGTTGTTCGTAAAATGGTGCCCTAAAGTGACACCCTATGATGTATGCATTGAGTTCCTTGTACTAGAATTGCGTGGAGAAGCTGTCATGTTTCTGTTAGTGAACATTACTACAGCTCTACTATGAGACGTGCTCCATTTTGAACCACTCTACAGCTATAATGGAGTTAGAAACAACTTTACCTGTGAACTTTGTTGATCAGTGTTAAGTTATTTAAAATTTGTAATTGCTATAATGTTTTGACATTTATCAAGAGCATTCATTTGAGTACTACTGCAAAAACTTCATCTTGATTAATATTAGGGTAATTTTTTATTTATTTTTTTTTATTTATTTTTTTTTTTTTTTTTTAACTTACAATATATTTTACGTAAATTAGTGCATGCAACACTAATATGCAACTCTTGTATAGCGATGCACACTTGGGGTCATGTCACATATACTTCTATGTTGTGTATAATTCCTAATTATTTTTCTAGCAATATTCTCCATACTACCAATCAAAAATGCCATCTCTTGTTGTCCGAGCATAAAAGTTTGAAGAGTGGATTCTTGATATTTTCAATGCCTTCCCAAGTTCACCCTTTGACGCCATGGACATGGTGTTTGAATAATCTTTGATATTGATTCTAGACCATCTTATTGATCTCATTATTGAAAAATGCACCTATCAAGCAAACGTTTGCATTTCCGATCTCAATTTGAAGGTGTGATTTGTACATATGAAGTATTCTAATACGTTACGGTACCTCTTAGAGTCCGAGGTTGCCCAATACCCATAAGCTCCTCATTAATAGGTCGCTTAAGCACTATTATCATGCTTACAAGGAGAAGATCTACATTGACCCTCTATACGGTCATATCTGAAATCCAAGAACAATTTTTATTTTTTTGAATTTAATTTCAAAAATCCAACTTTAAGATCTTGTTTGTAACTGTTTCACTAGATTATAACCGTTTCATTAGTTTATTTATCAATTTTTATCAAACTGCACCGGAGAAATCTTAGGAAATATTAAATCTAAGTTTTAGTTTTTGTAAAAACAAGGATTTATTTGAAGTGGATTGACCTGATTTGAGCTTCTCTCTCCTTTCGGGGTTAACCTCTGAATGGTTTGACTCATTCGTATGGCAAAGAACACTACCTCAAAAAGAGTCTCATAAATGAAGACAAAGGTAAGGTATTGAAATGTAAGCTGTACAATCTTGTAGTGAACATATTGTACATCATGTGGGTCAAATTTTGAGTCATGAGGCATTATAGATTGCGAGCTCATAACGTACTAGTGCTCAGAAAACATCACAAAATCTCAGCATTTCCATTTTGAAGTGAAAATCCTACCAATAGACTTATTGCAAAAAAAAGAAAAAAAAACCACTAGCTGCAAAGATCTTTGTCTCTATCTCAATAACATCCTTAAGGAGAATATAATCCTCAAGAAAAATTTCTTTGCACAAATAATAGCCATGCAACAAGGGATTGCCAAAACTTTAACGAAGGAAAAATAGTCCAAATCTTAGCCTTTTGCACTCAAAGCTATGCCTTCACACTTCATTGGATGGGTTTGCACATTTTTTATCACAGAAGTAGACTTGATTTAGGACCCAACCCAAGTGATTTCATCCAAAACAGACTACAGATGATGGCTCCTCAATGTTTCTGCCCTTCATCCACAATGTCGTTTTTTGACATTTGGCATGTTTAGGGGTTTACCATTAATGTCAAAAAGAGCCCAAAATCAGACGTTCGAGGTCTCGTCAGCCTCGTACTTGCTATATTTAGATCGCATGAAGTTGGAACCTTTTGGAGGTCGTAGATTTTTTCCATACCTTTTTGAAAAGTCATTTCATGCTTCAAAATTCCTTATACTTTAGGAGATACACACGGTCAAAGTTGGAATACACTATTTGAAATCTACCCAAAACTCCCCACACTATAGTATATGCTCATTAACTCTCAAACTCTGCCCACAATCACTTAAAACGTATAAACTTCAAGAATTCACCAAAATTTGAGATTTTACCTTTTTTAAAGTTTTGTTTTTTGTACAAGTACCTATGGTTTTAAGTCACGATCTCACCGTTCGGATTTTCAAATCCATTTATTTTTCACATGCCATTTTCATTGTCAAAGACAAGCCTTTGTAGTCGAATTTCAGCATACCTCCATGTGAAAATTCAAAGTATAATTTCTTTAGGTTTTTATAGGTTTCATGAGGGTAAAAATTGCATAGACATGTTCCCAACTTACCGAGGAACAAAAATTGTGAAGACCCTCAATTCAAATCTACTCTTCTCAGTTCATTAGAAACTTCAAACCCATTTTGTAACAAGATTTTTTTTTATTTATTTTTTTCTTTTTTCTTTTTTCTTTTTTTTTTTTTTTTTTTTTTTCTTTTTTTCTACAACTTTGAATGTTATAATCTCACAAATGGTAAGGAACTTGATTTGATACACACGTACTTGGACAAGTTATACACAGTCAAGATTTTACGGTTACATACTTGAGATAACATCAAAAGTTAAAAATTTCCATCTTGCATTGCATTGAGAGAGAAAGCAGTTTTGAGGCCTTTCGACTTTAGGAGTTAAGTAAAGACCAATAGTCGGAGAAATACAAAATGAGTTTCATGTGTCTCGACACACATGAAACTCATGGTATAAGAATGCTGACATGGCAGTCGCAAGTACACTTACATGGTACAGTAGACTGCAGTAGTACGGTACTCACAAAGCACATGCTGCTTTGCAGTCTGAGAATCGGAGCCGATGAAGGAGTTGCAGGTTTCATTGCCTTTTGAACCCTCAATGGTTATCCGATCAGGTCCTTGCAGGCCCGAGGGGCTGTTTTCCAAGAGAATATGTCTTGTAGCTCTCATTGTACTCAACTTTTCACTTATATTTTGATGTCAAAACTGGTCACCTTCTTGTGATGCATTCAAAGAGTGAAATTTTAGAATTCAAAGCACAATTTGTATGAGTGATTTTGTGCTTTGAAAGAATTGTGGTAGGTAGGTTGGGTTGTACATAAACTTGTAGAAGGGTTGCAAGCTCATCATTGATTCGTCCATTCATGATGCCCAAGTTTCAAAAGTGCACCATTCATGATGCCCAAGTCCAAAAGATGCTGTGATCCAATTTTCGGCTACCCGTTTCAGACCCCAAGGACCTTAAAGGGTTAAAGGATTGTGCGATCTCTTTATAGATTCCTCCGTGAAAGTGTAATTTTACGGTGAGATGGAGAACATAAGAATGAGTACTTGCTCTTAGTTAATTACCTTTTGAATCAGTAGATCGAAAGTGACTGAACAGTCTTCTTCATGGTGACGACAAAATATTAGGAAACGTGTGTACCTAGCACTCACGTTTTTGTTGACTCTCTTTGTAACGACTCTTTCGTCAACTTTCCTGTTCAAAGTTGAAAGTAAGAAGCATCTAGTGAAAGTTGAAGTTTGTTTTCTTGTACAAATCCTTTGTTGATTTCCACTGGGGAAAAGCTTAAAGATTTTATTCAAATTACTGTATGTTCTATGATGACAGAATTTTAAGCCATTCTTGAGATGATTTTCTCATGTCATTTTAGACAAATTATTCCTGACAACATTTTTGAACGCTATTCCTACTAGTGTGAGATATAATTCTGAAATGATTCGAGATATAATTCTGAAATGATTCTATCGTCCTTGTAAGTACTTGAACATCACACAAGGTCACTAAAAGTGGTGCTACTAACTGAGCCTGTAGACTCAGAATCTAATGGTGTTTGCCAGGTTACAAACCAGGGTCCCAGAATAGCCTCAGGCTAATACAAATGCAGCCTATGAAAATGGCCAAACAACCTAAATTTGTAAGAAAAAAAACTCATGGGGCAGCACAAATTCTTCTAATCTTAGTATCAATGACGATAATAACCCACAAAGGTTCTAAAACAATCTATTGGATAAGAGGAATATAAGATATTAAATATCAAATGCTGCTACAAACTGCAGTAAACAGGCAGCCATGGAGATGGACAGGATATGACGACTGTAACAGAACTTTACTGCACTTGAATGATAGCTTAGAAAGCACAAGCTTTCTGGTTCCGAGTTTTCGCGTATTAAATCTCACATTTCGCCAAAATCAGAAAGAATCTTTGAGCTCTCTTGTGGAGCTCGATTGATCGCCATATCTCATGCCGTCGTGCAGAAACCAGTGAAGCTCCCGCTCCCGTTCCAACTGCTGTTCCGCTCGCATTCAATGGCCATGGTGAGCTCTTCCCTATTGCTTGAAGCTTGCTACATTCTAACCAGGCAAGCTGTAGACTGACGACCATAGCTACAATCGTGGCGAAGAAAAGCTATCGGGGCAACTAGTTAGCCGGCTCATCTTCTTGAATGTATGCATGATTGATTGGGTTCCCATTGTTCTCTAGTCAGGTTTATTTCATCAGTTTGAAAGTCGGTAGTGCTTGACCTGTAACTTTGGAGCTTGCGAGATCGATGCAGATACACATTCTATTCAAGCTATACTCTGACGTTACTTACCGCTTGAGGCGAAAGAAAAGATGTGGCTATGGGGCATTAGTTCGCTCGTCTTCTTGAATGTTGTGTATGACTGGTTTCGTGTCAATCTTGCTATTATTACATCAGTTCAAAAGTCGGTTATTGCTAACCTGCATTCGCAAGCTCTGAAAGCTTTCGATTGTTGGATGGGGACTGAGTGTCACACTGCTGCAAATATTCTAATCTTGTGTCCAGATTGAAGTTATCAATTTGGCTGAAGAAAAAACTCGTTCGGCACTTCGGCTGACTAACTAGGTTCCTGTAGTTTACGAGTCGGTGATACTAACCTGTTTTCGACTGCACTCTCACTCGGTTAGTAACTACAAAGCTGGCTATGCAACAAGCTCCAGAATGACAGTTAATTAGTTCTGGGTGAAGTGAGAAAAGGTAGTACTTAAGCTACTAGGTCGTCGTCCTGTAGACAGTCTGATATTTCAATCATATCTGAAATGCGTGGCGCAGAGGACAGTGGGAGGAATGTGGACCGGTGCCACTTGGTTGCTCGCTCTCGTGGTCTTGTTTGCGTGTGCAACCTCCGCTGCAGCCGTTTCCGCCACTTGTGGGAGTTTCTTCTACAACACCCAAGTTAACAACGCTCAGGTGACCACATCGCTCCATTGTGACTATATTGAAAATACTTACTACAGTGAAAAAGAACACCAAAAACTGGTTCATACAGTGCATGGTTTCTAGTGGTATGATTGACTTGGTACTATGAATTGTGGCGCTATTGTGGTGTAGGGATGGACCCTGGTGCCGGAGGAATGCGTGGAGGGAGTGGGGCAGTACATGGAAGGCTCCCAGTTTGGAGCTGACTCAACGGGAGTGAGCACTGCTGCCGAAGAGTACTTGAAGTCGCTGAAGCCCATCGGCGACGGTAAAGATGTGGTCATTTTCGACATTGACGAAACTTCGCTCTCCAATCTCCCTTACTACCGCAACCACAAATACGGGTACGCAATTTATTCATTCCTCCGCATCCTTAATCTCTCCAGTAAGTTGGTGTCCGATTTGATACAGAGATTGATAGAGTGAATCTGCTTTCGCTGTTGAATACATTACTGTATCATGAACAACTTCTATTCTAAAGATAGCCACAGTGAGAGCTCGTAGCAACAATGATTGCATATACACCTGTGAAATATCACTGTGCAGACTTTCAGACACCAATGTTTGAACCATTTTTTTCTCTATTGATATGAGTCTCATTGAAGATACATCTGCGTACTCTATTGATGGATATCCGACAATTTTGAATGATGGAAACAAGTTTAGTTACTTCTGATTTGCTTTCCGTGTTCGTAGCTTGCGATGATTACTAAATGAACAGGTGATGATGTTGTACAATGCAGAGGGGAGTTATATAATAACACGGCGTTCAATATTTGGGTGGAAACCGGAAAGGCACCTGCAGTGCCGTCCACACTGCAACTCTTTAACGCTCTGAAAGCGGCCAAATTCGGCGTCGTGTTTTTGACGGGACGCCCCGAGAGCCAGCGGACTATCACCGAGAAAAACCTCAAACGTGCTGGTTACAAAGGCTGGAGTGGACTCATTCTTAAGTAAGAACAATTTCCTCTCCCGGCCCTTTAAAATTTCCCTGTTTTGTTAAACCATCAACAATTAATGTCTGTACACAAGCAACCTGCCATCGATCGAGAGATAATTATCATCTGAAAGCACCTGATGTCCGACACCCTCGTCATGTACACTTTCCATTGAATGAAAAGCGAAGCCCAGACGGTAATGGGTTCTCAATCGCAAGCTTGATTTATGAACAAAAGAATCATATCTCGTGAACTAGGTATCAGTTTTGACGAGCAAAAATATCAGTTTCTGATGAAAACGATATCAGTTTGCTGAATTCCGTGACTTCAGCGCTTTTAGGGGAATAAAAATCAATGTGAGAGGAGAGAGGGTGATATTACAAGGAGAGTGATATAATTACAATGGGTACTACGTAAATGAAGGTGTGGTTCTGGAAGCATATCAACAAGATATGTCGCCAGAATGACAATTTTTGACAAGAAAGTAGTTTTGGTACTTCAAGGAATGATTCAATCTTTACGAAATTGCTCATCAAGATATACTTTTGATTAGCATTTTGATCCACTCTTTGCTTAAATATGCATGAGGATTAAAATATTGATAGATTGATGATGTTTGTGTGGGTGTAGGGGTGCGAACGACACTGGCACCACAGCGGTAGTGTACAAGTCAAAGAAGCGAACGGAGCTCAGTGCCAAAGGCTACCACATCTACAGCAGTGTTGGTGATCAGTGGAGCGACATCACAGGACCTTTTGTTGGCAATCGCACTTTCAAAGTCCCCAATCCCATGTACTTCATAGCCTGAAATATATTACTTTCACTTTTGTGTTGCAAAAAAAAAAAAAAAAAAAAAAATTCTGGAAAGCTTGTACGCAAGTTGTACCCAATTAGGGTCCTGGTCGCTATTTGATATTACTAGGTACACCTGGCAATTAGTGTTCCCATATCAGACAAAATTTCTTTTCTTTTGTCAGACACAATTTAGATGAGATGTACATTTTGATACTTGAAGATCTTTAAGATATACTGCACATCTCATCTAAATCGTGTGCTAGAAATGAAAAAGAATTCTGTTACGAAAAGACGTAAACCCTAAAACCGCTCCGACCTCCCGGGCCTATTGTATTATGCGTCCCTTGGCTGTGTAAGGTCTCGACGAGAGCCACTTCTTGAAGCCGCCGTGCATACAATACAGTCGCACACCGATAAAGCTGCACACTATGCATGGACTCGTTTGACTGCCTACCCGATTGTGACGTCCACTTGGACTTCGAAATGACCACAGGCATACTCAGTTCAATCGATCAAAAGTTGTATCACTGGAAAATCATTGCAATGCAGGGCCACTCTAAAATTTGAACGTGCAGTTCCTCACATTATCGTCATGTCTCAAAAGCAGATGAAAAGCCGCCCTACCTCATCTGGCACTTGTTTGCTTCACGGGGAAGAAATCACCCGCGTGACCTTGATCATCCAGTCCATCCTATCAGTTGCAATTTCAGCCTGGATGCACATGCAGGCAGCACTACAAAAGATTTGAATCGAACCCCATTATGCATGTAGAGGAAAAACGTGCAACAGTCAAGAACAAAAGGAAGACAATGCCAGAAGAATATCGATATTCATAAACGATGGACTCATTTGGCCACCAAACGAGTCCGGTGCTTGACACCGTCATTCAACACTCTCACTAGGATGAACCGTTACGGTACAATCTCGAAGGTAACATGTCGGTCCAAAGGGGAGGTGGCCCTGCCAAAATCTAGGAAAAAGGCGTAGGGATTTGAATGGAGCCATCACGCACGCATCCAAAAACATAGTATTCTCGACAAACTTGGGATCATATTAATTTGTATCAATCCGCTTATAATTGAACTTCAACATCACGATACTTTGTTGAATCCGTGTTTTTCAAATGGAGTGACTCATTTGACAATCAAACAAGTGACTCAAACTTCTATCGCAATCGTTGATCGTTTCATGGAAGGTTATAAGTGTGTTGTTGCCATCATCGAGCTTGTTGATCTTGACCATAGTATTGTCATCGTCTTGTGTTTTTGCGTCCTCCACGCTAGAGCTAAGATATACATGTGATAACATGTGAATTTTGAAGATCCGAGCATGAAGTAGAACAAGCTCCAACCCCCAAAGTGCTACTTGGCAACATCCATCAATGCCTCTAGTTAACTTTGTAAGTTTTTGTTGCTTGAGTCTCGAAAGATTTGTGATTACATACTTCTTCCATCAATATAGTGAGACCAATCATGTTGCATGTGAACCTTGGTGGGATAGGAGCTTGAGAAAACTACCGACGCTTTGATCATGAATTGGAACTCCCCAACGCCCCCATCGAGGCCTTGCAGGTTGCAACGTGAGTTGGACCTCCCCAACGCCCGAGGCGGCTCTAAGATGAATCACTTGAAACTCTCCAGACGACCACCCGAGACAACTTGAACGTTGTGAGAAGAGCTAGCCTCGGCCCTGGAATGCATGGCATATATAAGCTAGCCTCGGCCGTGGCCCGTGGGATGCATGCTATATAAGCAAGCCAAGCCCACCACATATCTCATTGCATCTAGAGGTCTCCAAGTTGTTAGAGGTCTCCAGGTTGTTGTGTTGCACGCATTCGTTGCTTTTGGGCTTTTGGTTGCATCATTGCTCGTTCATCCGTCATTGATATCCAACAGCTTGTCACGGATCCGATGGCACTTCCAGACAGCAACCGCGTCGTAGGTAGTTTACAACACGCCATTGACAACGTGCACATGCTTGGCGACGTCGGAGGTACGAGCGAGCTCCGACTACGGAAGATCTTACCACATGCCTCGCCGGAGCAGCTTCTTCACATCGAAACGTGCTCCAAAGGAAAAGACCTGACATCCATCACGAACCCGTTGTGGCGGATCCACTTTGCACGACGATTTGGAGAGGGCAACGCAAAAATGTGTGAGAAGCAAACGCCCCAAGGTGGCCCGCCACACACGTGGAGGAGGTTATACGAGGAGAAAGTTGCCGAGCAAGAGAAGTTGCAAGAGGAGGGCGTTGAGCGCCTTAGAGAGCTATACCACCGCCAAAACGCGGCGAAAGCGAGCAAGAAAATTCAATGCATCGACAAGATGGCTCCCGAACCCACGAGAAAGCGAGCCAAGACGACAACCGCGCTTCAAAAGCTTCCAAGGCGAGGGTCGAAGCAACCTGCGGTGTTTGAGTCCAGGGGGTTTGCGGAGAAGAGAGACACGGCCCCCGTCGTAGAGTCGAGGGGATTGGTGACAAAAACGAAAGAGATCCAAGATATGACCCCGCGCGTGGAGAAACACAGGTTGTGGAAGATGTCCATCAAACATCGTCATGACCACCTAAGGCGGCGGCATGCCACGACCGATGGGCACCTTGTGCTTCCCCGAAAATTCCACCTGTGAAACAATCTCCAAACAACTTAGGATAGTAGTTAGTTGGTGTGGTTAGGTCTCCGATAGATTTGAATGGAGCCATTACGCACGCATCCAAAAACATAGTATTCTCGACAAACTTGGGATCATATTAATTTGTATCAATCCGCTTATAATTGAACTTCAACATCACGATACTTTGTTGAATCCGTGTTTTTCAAATGGAGTGACTCATTTGACAATCAAACAAGTGACTCAAACAATTAAGTTTTAAAGGTTTTTAGGCTTGGCTGATGAAGTTTCTTTCAAGTTGTTATCATTCGGGGGTATGGGTAAATTTTGTTTTGGTGTTTTTTTGTTGTCTTAGTTTCTCTTTGAGAGACTACTTTTCACCTGCAGTTCCTTGTCCAAGAATCGAGTAGCTGTCTTGTAATCAGATGATTATCAAGAGTTCACATTTGAACATGATGTCCATCTTGCAGTTTCTAGTTTCGTGAGGCCAATTGTAACTTAGATTACTGAGTCTCCTTTTCGAAGACATACAAACTCAGTTTCATGGCCTTGAAAGTTTTGTGTGCTTGAATTAGTGAATTTGCGAGTCGATCAGAACATCCTGGTAGCCTTCAAAGTGTCTGATAGTCACACGCCTGGGTTTCATTGCTATTCTCATGAACCATAAGTACATGAGCGATGAGACTACTCACTCGCATTGTCTTGGCACGAAGCCGATTTGGCTGTGAACATTATCGTAGATAACGCGGTATCCCTGCTGCTGGATGTTTCCAATGATGGACGGGCCATTGGTACCAGCGAAAGCGAGGCAATAAGTATTGGAGTTATCAACCGGAATGAGATAGTTCGCAGCGGGCAGCTTCATGTCGGCGCCGCCTTGGAAGTGGAGAGTAACAGTGGGCACATCCACGGAAGACATACCGGTCAAATCGTAACAAGTGTCGAACAATGAGAATCCCGCAGTGTTCACCAGATTATCCGTCCCCGCCCGAAACGCATCACGGAGCGCGGAGTACGCGGCGTTCTGGAGGCGCGTCACGGAAGTGCCCGAGTCGATGATCACCCCGCCGTTCCCCAAGGAATCCAGCTGGAACGCGTTCGTGGGGATGGTGAGCAGCGTGCCGCCCACAGAGATACCCGTCATTTTGAGGTAGTAGAATGTAGGTACCCGAGAGTTCGATGCTTGTGGCGTGAAGCGCGCGCCTGACGATGGGACCGCCGCGTCTCCGAAGATGAGCGAGGAGCCTTCCGTGGAGTCCGTGTCGCGGGCTGTGAGGCAGTACGAGAAGCGGCCACCCATTTGAGGATCTACTTGATTTGGAAACGCGAGCGGACCCTTTCCGAGTCCCAGCAGGCCTGCCGCACCCACGAAGTACCCCTCGTTGTCGTGCCCGCAGCCGAGTGGGATCTTGCTCAAGACCACTTGCCCCGCACCTGCTGTGGAATTTAGCGATACGGCGTCCGTTGCGAACTCCCCGGTCGTGAATGACCCATCGCCATAGTCCACCTGCAGGCTCACCAAAAACCACCACCAAAACATCAGAATGTCATTTGAGTCCGGCTATGCACACTGATCCGCCGTCAGAAACTATGACTCGCACAAATCTACGAGTGATCAAATTGCAGCAGAAACCTCAAATCGCGGTTATGGCGCTGCAAAATGGCACATTCGAAGAGAAGAAAAGGTGATGAAGTCTAAAGTAACTGAATGGTTGAGAACTGGCATACGAATAACACATGCACTTGCACTCTACATGAATAATGCAAAATGGCACGGAATGAATATATATAGGTTCGAATGCAGGGTTCATAGCCAGTGCCTGGTAGAGGCATTTGTTAGCGGAGCAGCCGCTGACGTCCAAGTTGAGGCAGAGGCGCGAGTTGCAGCCGAGCGGGGAGTAAGACGAGGAGCGGGAGGGGTCGAAAACAGCATCTGTCTGGTGGTAGCAGTTGGTGCAGGGGGCACATTGCAGCCACAAGATGTCGCTGCCCGTGTCCAGCACCAGGTACATGCTCTTCGGGGGTGTTCCTACCGAGACGCGGATGAAGTACTCCCCACTGCCTAAACTCAAACCTGATGTCACTGGCGCTTGAAAGTCTTGCGATGGAATGTTCTTGGTCTGATGACTGAATGCTGACATTGTTGATGTCATCTGATTGTTTATTCGATTGATGATGGAATTCACGCGGCGCGTGTCCCGAAGAATTGTTTCTTGCATCCGCTCTTGCCGCGTCTTGCCACTCTGCCGAAACGGAGACGATGGCGCATCCCTGCAGGAAAAAACACGAATGTTATCATCTGGAATCACGATAATCAATCAGCAAGTTCGTGTAAGCATCTTAATTTCTTCAGTCGCCGAATCTGGAAAAAATCAGGTTGATCGTACACCCCAGACACATTGTAATGGATCCTTTTAAGGATAACAAAAATACGTCATACTGACAACCTCAGTTCCATTTATATTGTAATAAAATGCACATTCAGTGGGGCTAAATTCCACTGAATAGAAAGGTTATGTTACAAGATAATGACATTTCCGAGTAGTAAATGGGTATTCTGTAATGATATTGGAGGCATAACAAACTATGTCACCAGAGTGACGGTCTTGGAATGTCAAAATGGCACATATTTGACGAAATTGCCCATACAGAGGTCAACGTGGACGTTTCTGTTGAAACGATTTCAATCTAAGATGAATCAAATCAACTGTCTTGTCTCATATCGCAGTAAGCTTAGGTTGTTCATCAACAAGCAAGTTCGTGTAATCGCTTTTGTCACAGGACTTTAGAAAGAATTGGGTAGCCTATTGTCAACTATCAATATTGCTCTCTGTTTCTACCACACTGTGATCAACCCATCCAATGCACAAGACCAATTCAATCGATTGCCACAGAGGTTGATTATTGACTAAAGAGATTGATGATCAAGTTTAGGTTTTGCTCACCTGTGCATGATGCGGGCACCCTCTCCAGCAAGCTTGCTTTGGATCGTTCGTTTGATGCCATAATGCCGGGTACCAGCATCCTCGAGCTTAAGGGTTGCGCGTTCTGTGGGCCGTGACAACTCTCTCGCCGCCGCAATGTGTACCAGAACGAGCACCACAACAACAGAACGAGGCCATGGACATCTCCAACTTGTCATTTTGTATCAAAGCTCTCTTTCTTTCTCTCTCTTAACTTGCCTTTCTACCACTCTGATCGCTCACCTACACTTTCTAAATCAGGTGCCCAATTCGGAAACATTCTTGAACGAGCAAAAACGAAAGATCACAAGCGTTTCTTGTATGCAACACTCAAAACTCGAGCATGGCGACAGTCGCTCATCACGTAACGCTCCCAAAGAACAGGATGAAGACCCCTGGCGTCGCATTTCAAAGTACTACCAAGCTATGGCGGTTGTCGATCTTGCAAAAAAACTGCCGCCTCTCTGCAGTTTATCAAGACGACCGGCTAGTTACAAACCCATTCTCAGGAAAATATATACAGTCGCAAATCACGGTCATCACACACTCAAGGCCGACAAGGGTCACAGTTCTGAGAGGGTCGTCCCTCTACAGCTAGCTACTGAAGGAACAAAAGATCAATCACGTTCCAAAACCTGGCCGTCACAGCTCACCCACCCAAAAGGCCGACAAAGCTCGCAGACGTGAGTGGGTCGTTTCTCTGCAGTTAGCTGAGCAACAACATCCCGATGTAAGAACTCAAAAAACGGAAACTTTCAATTCGCGGCATTCCTGTAACTAGAGAGTAAATACTTCGGGAACCACAGACTCGCTCTGACTGACACTTCAGTAATGAAGCTCCTCCAGTGAGAGACACGAATGGAAGTACGATTCATTGCGGGAAAGCGTGCTTTAACTTACAAATGTTATGAGACACTGACTGAGCTGAGCTGCTGCTGCTGCTGCTGCTGCAAAAGGGTGAGCTTCTTTCTTTTCTTTCTTTGCTTTCTTCCTACCCCCGACCCCGGGCGGCTCTCTCATAAGGAGGCTAAACCGCGCGAGGATACCACTCCAAGGAAGTACTGTTGATCGAGTTTGTACCAACAACAACAACAACAAACAAACCACCGCGAGTGGAAAACACTTTAACCCTGGAACGTCGGAGCGGCCATTTTATGTCCGATGAACAGAACATTTTCACTGTAACCTATTATTGCGGGATGAATTTCATTCATGATTTTTGTAATTGGATTTATGAATGATAATAGCATATCATGGAATTCATTTGAGGTCATTTAAGGTATTTCCTAAGATCACATGTGGTATGAAAGTTGAAAGAATGGTTAAAAACAAGTCACCACACAGTGCATTTCTGCAACTTTTTCCTACTTTAATTAAGTCTCAAATTTAGGCAACTAAATGATCTCTTTTGAGTTCAAGCTCAATTCATAAAATGAATCTTACCAAGTCTTGTTTCTACTCCAAGTTAGAATTTCAAGAAATTCCTAATATCTAGTGATTTATCGACACCTTAAGTTTACATGCCTATAGGGTCTCTTTCTCAATTTTCAAATATAGCATGACACGAAACCATGGATTACACCATGCTATTCTTCACTACAATGTCCCCTTATTCCAAAAATTTCAGATTTTTTGAAAGTGATTTGTATTTGATATGAATTATTTTTGGTTTTTCTTTGAAAATTCACTTGAATTTCAAATCTTCCCAAAAAATCTGAAATTTTTACAAATATATGAAAAGCATGTGATCACATCTACGAAAAATAAAATAAAATATTTTACTTTCAGGTAAAGTGGCGAAATGGAGGATTCAGAGTAAGACATATCAAAGTTCAGGCCACGGTTATGGGCTCCGACGTTCTAGGGTTAAACTGTCCAGTGCAAGTACTCAGTATTATGATTTGTACCTGCGGAACTCACACAAGTTTAGTAGGGTTTTGGGTTTTGTCCGGTTTTGCATGCAATTGTAAGGTTACATGCTCAATAATAAACTCATTTGGGAGTTTTGCATGCAATTGTAAGGTAACATGCTCAATAATAAACTCATTTGGGAGTTTTGCATGCAATTGTAAGGTAACATGCTCATTTTTGGAAAAAAATGAGCGAGATTGGACAGTTGGACCTTCTATTATTCATATTTTTGGGATTGATTTTGAATTAGTTATGAAATATAGGAGAGTGAAAGCACACTAGGGTGTATCAAAATATACGTTATGATCTTTGTAAATTTGCTTGTTCAATGACTATTCTTGATCTCCTCCACATCCCAAAGTACTAAAAGAATTGAAAACTTATACTTCATCAAAATACTTTTATAATTAATACATTGTAGAAATAAGTTATTTTTTAGCAGCATGCTTGATAATGGGGCAATACCATAAATAGCTAGCTCTAAGGTGATTTTGCATTGGGTATATAATAGCTTAAAAGGCAAATATTCAATGTACTAACTCTACCCATTTAGATTGCACCAATTTAGGAACACCTACATGTTGGACTTCAAAAATTCATAATAATATTCAAGACGGATGATTTTAGAGGTCCAATCTAAAACTTAGGGCGTTTACACTATGGACCAAGAGCCATGACCATGGAATCTTAAAATTTGTGATTGGAGAGTAAAGTGCTCTTAATACAATTTGGCTTTACACTACCTTGAAAAAAGGAGAATGGCCACTAACTTTGAGGTCCCACTAATTTTGCAAAGTGGATAATATTTTAAGGGTCTCCTTGATTATATATACTTGAGTCAAAGCAAATGCCTTGATTGATTTACAATCTAGGAAATGATGGGGCTCATGAATGGAGCTCAGAAATCATTGATTCACAATTTATTCTAAGAAAAATGAGGAAGAAGGGTAGGATAAAAGAGAGAATGATGATGATTTACATTGGACAATTGAGCTTAAATTTGTCCCAGCCCACATTCACTTTACACTACAAAGGGTGACCAAGACAATTTTAATGGTCAGGTTCCTTTACCAAAGAGCCATGACTAGGAAAATTTTCCTAATTATGGCTCTTGGTCCATAGAGTAAAGTGCCCAGTACTTCAGTCATACAAATTGCTCACACGACTAACCATACATCTTATGTGGTTTTGAGTATACAACGATCTACAACTGAGCTTGTTATATAGTTGATGCGATATACAACAAGTGACATAAATACCCTGTCAACATACACACTACACAAGAGTTGCTACTTAGTCTTACAAACGTTAATTGCAAACCGTAACACTAATGTAAGACCAACTAAGATGGGACCATTTAGGGAAGTGAAAGTTTAATTTCCACTTAACTTGGAAGTTAAGCTTCCGTGACACAAGTCTCATGACATCATACAAGTTTGTTTAATTATCTTCTTAATGGTGTAGCCACTCCTTTATTCATGAAAGTAATTTGGCGGTGTAGAATGTTATAAATATTGCTTGGAGTTGTAGAAGACAAATCTTTGAAGAAGAAAATTTATTTTTATTGATAAAAAAGTGTGGAATTACAAGCCATGGGAGACTATTTATAGTCTCTCATGGTGATAGGGTCTCCTTTCTATCCCTAACTAACTCCTACAACTAACTTTCCTAACATCTATTCCATTCTAGAATTGTCTTTTAAATTGTAATAAAAAGCTATCTTTGTAAATTCATATCTTCTACATATATTCTTCAAATAGCAAACTATTTGTTGATGATGACAAAGTGATGTATATTCTCTCCATCAATACTTAATACTTCAATTCGTGAGTGTATAATAATATTTAAATCCCCTTCAAAGTAGGCCAAAAATTACTGTTTTATTGTAAGTTCTTGCTATAACTTTTTAAGTACTTGGAGGTTTGAGGTAATCACTTGTTGATTGCAAACAGTAACACTAATGTCACACGTCTCCATAATGTTACAACACTAATCGCCAAACCATACACCAAAATGTAAGACCATGCAAACTTTCTTGGAAGTGAGAGATTCTATTGGAAGTGGTGCAATTGGAGGCACCACAAGCCTTGGCTTGGTGGTTAGGGCTTACGCCCCCAATGAGGAGGTCGTGGGTTCTATTCCCTATGCCGGCGTGGTGCTCACCACTATAGTCCACTCAACTATTGTGGGGGGTCTTTGGACCTTGTTGTATGGGTACCTCAAAGCCCTTTGGGGGGATACTATGTCAAGTATCTTCAAGGCACTAGTAACTAGGCTAGAAACTAGCGTAGTTATAGTGTCCACCCTCGAGAGGGGGAAGTAGTATTGTCCTAATTTCCCCTTGTCTGGTGGCCATCGGGATATTAGTATTACAAACAGACACTTCATTCACGCCGGCCCTTTAGAAAGGGACCGGAGTTTCTATCTATCTGGTGCAATTGGTGACTTGAAGAAAACGCAAGGGACATTGATTACAAAGGCAACATGAAAGTGAACACTAAGGGAAGCTTTACAGGGGGAGTCAAGCCGAGCAAAGGGGCGGAAGGAGGGCAAAAATTCATTACTTGTAGTTCAAAAAATGAAGCAATCAATTTGAGAGGATTTTTGCTCTCTATCGACCCCATGCACGGCTTGACTCCCCATGTAAAGGGTCCCTAATCTCAAGAGAGTTGAGAAATGATGTTATTTACCCATTACACTAATCTCTACATAACACTAATTAACAACTCTTGTATAGTTTTACTACATTTGTAGTGTAACTACAAATGTTCCATATGGGTATTGAAAAAGTTGCCTAGATATGGAATCTACGATATTACACACAATTTTAATTTTTAATTTTTTCTAAAAAAATTTACCTTACACACACCCGGCTTTTGAGGTCCTTTGACCAGAGCATCACAAGAGGTGACAAAGAAAGGTCACATGGTGTCAGTGATGGCCCACAAGTTAGCAGCTGGAGATGTGGGGACAGCAGCCCCAATTTCCATAACATAAGTTAATTCTGGGGGGGGGGGGGGTTGGGGACGGAGATGATTGTCAGCAGAGAATGGGAGATGGTGGACAGCTTTCAATGAAAGCACCAACGTCCCTTACTCCACTCGAGTGAGTGTGTTTGTGCACCTCATTTGACTCTTCGTGGCAAACCAACTGGGGTTTGGTTTGGTGGAGGAAATTGGCATGAACCCACCACTTCCCGTGAGTTTTCCATGAGAGAACGGTCCGGATGCGGAAGATTCTGCAATTTAACCCTTGAATCTCCTTGTTGCAAAACAGTCTAAGTCACAAAATTTGACCTTCTTTTAGATTAAGCTCAACAAATCTCAACTTAAGCATTATTTAAAAGATTCAACCGTAAGATTTTAAAGTTCACTTGACATTATTTTCATACACCAAATTTGAACCGTTCATTCTTCCTCTTTTGTGAGATTATAATGGTCAAAGTCGGCTGAGTTTTTTTCTCCTGCGGGAACTTCCAAAACCCGAATTGGGTTTTAAGGAAAAGTTAGGGGTTAAGTTGTCTTTGGACGAGACCTATGATTGGTTGCGGAATTTTCCACATCAAGCGTTGAATGCACCTTTGGTAAATTCAAGCATGGTTTTTGGAATCTTGTCAATGTGAGAATTTTAAATCACTGAAAAGAGAGCCAGAATGGGCACCTCGCATTTTCAATCTACATGGAAAACGTCCAAATCGGCCGTAGGTGCATTCAAGGAGTCTCTTATTTGAACACTCTACTGACGAGGTTCGGAGGGTTTCTTTCTTAATTGAAAAATGAGTGAATGTGATTTATAAAACTCAAATGGTTTATTTATTTGTCGGAAATTATGGTAATTTGTATCATTTTTACTGGTTTCTTTTAGGGGAAGATAAGGAACTTTAGTAAGGCTCCATGGTGTATATCTGGGACTTCATAAACGATAGCGTTATCTTAGAAGTACGAGTTCACTACACTAAATAGGTAGATTAGTGTTAGATACGCTAATTTATATAAACTTGTTATAAGTTTTTTCTATTGGTCAATAATTTTACCCTCTACATCCGTTAAGATGGGGATCCTTCCAAAGTATTGGAATCAATACTCTTGGTAATTTTTGTTCATCAAAAGTAAAAACTTACAGCATTTTCAAATCTTATAAAAATCTAATACTAATCTTCCTATTCGGTGTAGCTCTATTACACCAGAAGAAAGTATGGTAGTCAAAAAGGAGACACTATGTTACTTACCAAACATAAGCACAACTTGAGATCCAAATTATCACCAAAATTGAGCATGACTTCACTTTTGGGGACGTTAGGCCTCAACCTACAAGCAATCACCATATAGAATGTAATACCACTAGTGGGACCCGTGCCGTTGAGCACGTTCAACTTGGATTGCCTAAAGCTATAAAACATTCATAAACTTCAAATAAGTTTATACAGAAAATATTAAAAAATACATATCGAATTTATATATTTAGATTAATAAAATATACATCAATGGTCTCAAACATGGTCTCTATTGGATCATTCCTCAAAATGGGTATTGACCGTTGGAATCCCTTTACTCTTTGTAAAAGGGTATTATAACATTCGTTTGCGGGTTCACTCTTGAGAGCAACCATAGGCCATGAGTGTATATCTTATAATCTGTGGGACGAAATCTCACCGTCTTCATCAAAAGGCCCTATAATCCAAGATGCTATCCTTGATGTAACATACACATCGGTAGCTAAACTAAATTTAGCTACTTTTGATCCATAAACACTCATTAAAGATGGATCCACCCGAGGCCGTCTTATTCTATCTGCCTCCAATTCTTTTTGTGATGGATATGCATAGTTGGATAGCAGAGGAAACTCTATCTTACATGAAAATCCCCAATCACAAACACCTATGTACATATTATCTTCTTCTCTCGTGTAATAAGATGTTGTCGGAGACAAATCACAATGTATGCTACCATTTATATACGAAAATAGCATACCAAATAAAAAGTGCCAAGACAATCGGATTCGTAGTCGTTGAAACAACTTCACATTGTCGCATCCACTCCACGGCTCCATACGTGATTTTCCATTGCGCTTCAAGACCATACTTCTCAAAGTTCCAAATTCCACCATCGCATATATCCATGCGGTTTAGAAGGATGTATGGCAAATAATTTCATAAATAGAGGATGGACCAAAGAACAACTTGTGGCTTCTATGTTCATTGATTGAAAACTATTTCTATGAACAAGATACTAATGAAGGCTTTACAAGCGTACTCCTCTTCTCTTGGAATGAAATCGACTCCTATTATGTGACACTTAAAAATCACACCGTAGCTACGTCTAGCAACCTCCCTATTACCGTTCAAATCAATAACCTCTCGCATCGAGTGGGAGGAAATGCAACAAAGATCCATCTAACGGATCTTTGTTTATCCCATGTACTAACCTACGAGGTTCAATTACTAATTCTGTCAACTCGGCATCAAGCCATGAAATTTTTGTCATTAAAGAGTCAAAATTGGGATCAAAAGGATCTAAAACTTGAAGCATCCAATTTTTTAAATTAGTGGTACCACTATTGACCTCCTCGCAAATAAGACTATCAAACCTCTCAAAAGACATCCGCTACCTATTTCTTTCTAACACATTTATATCTTTTTACTATCTAAATACCTAAAAAAACTAAAGACTACTTCTAGTCTTTTTATTTTATATTCCAATTTTAGAGCTAACGCATAGATCTTCCTATCTTTTAACCGTAGGTCTAAAACAATCTTATCTCTTTGAGAGAAGTTCCTTTCTCAAAAGACCAACAGTCTACTCCTACTCTTTTTACTTTCAGTTCCTACTTTAATTCTAAGTCATAGATTTAGCTACAATCTACTTCTAGTTTTTTTACTTTCTATTCCAATATTGGTTGTGTGGATACAGGAGGCAAGTCTCCACGACGGATTCCAGCGCGGAACCGTCGTGTGAGACAAAGCCTCCTGTATTGTAATATAGATACCGAAACGGCCTCATTGTCAATCATTTTTATTTACGTGTTTGTTATTTTTTAAGTTGTAAGCATGGATTAGAATCTGTTTAATATTTGTAAGTGATGTGTACTACAAGCGGCATTTGGGGTCCTAATTATAATCATGATAGTACAGTAATCAAATTTGTCTACCAAAAGTTGTTGTGTTGACTATGTTGACGGTTTTGTGCACCCTAAAATGGAGTCTGAGGAATGGCCGGTATTGCGGCATGTTACCGTGAGCTATATCTGCTCTGAAAGTAGCAGCTAGCTTCTTCCTGAATAAATGTATAACTGTATCTGAGACCCGGATTTCCTACCCTAATTTGGAGGGTGGGCCAACGATGGACCGGCATCCGACACGGCATGTTATTCGGTTTATTCTGTGGTATTTCTCAGTTATAAATGGGCACCCGTTACATATTCACCCCTCCAGTGCTGCACTCAACCCTTAGAACATGGGGCCTATTCAAATTCAATGGAATTCTCCATTTATTATTATTATTTTTCAAATTATTATTATTATTAAGGTTATTTTAAACAATCAATTTATCAATTAATTGATAGAAATTCGATCATGAACAAAAGTAGCATCGGTGTAAGGAATTTTTTCTTGGTGATTTAATTGATAGACCTCATTACGACTTGACTCTAAGTACCATGTTGCTACCCATGTAAAGTGACAATCCCATTGTTGTACCCCATGCCTTTCCTTTATCCGCACTTTTGTGTTTGTGAAAATTTGGGTTTCATAAAGACTTTCCATGTTCCACGCGAATTATGTTGTAGATACTTGTACCATTGATGGACAATTCATAGGATAGTAGGGACAAACACTCCATTCACGACTCTAAAAATAAAATAAATCTGGTTCTTATTGAAAAAGTTTGCTAATTTGTCATAGGCGTTGTTTGTGGCATAAAAGATGTTATAAACTCGGGAGGCACCACAAGCCTTGGCTTGATGGTTAGGGTTGATGGCCCCCAATGAGGAGGTTGTGGGTTCTATCCCTTTTGCCAGCATGATGCTCACCACCATAGTCCACCCAACTATGGCGTAAGGTTCTTGAACCTCGTTGTATGGGTTACCTCAAAGCCCTTTTGGAGAATACCATGTCTCCTCAAAGCCCTTTTGGAGAATACCATGTCTCCTCAAAGCCCTTTTGGAGAATACCATGTCTCCTCAAAGCCCTTTTGGAGAATACCATGTCTCCTCAAAGCCCTTTTGGAGAATACCATGTCTCCTCAAAGCCCTTTTGGAGAATACCATGTCTCCTCAAAGCCCTTTTGGAGAATACCATGTCTCCTCAAAGCCCTTTTGGAGAATACCATGTCTCCTCAAAGCCCTTTTGGAGAATACCATGTCTCTACGACACTAGTCGGGTATCTCTAAGGCACTAGTCGGGTATCTCTAAGGCACTAGTCGGGTATCTCTAAGGCACTAGTCGGGTATCTCTAAGGCACTAGTCGGGTATCTCTAAGGCACTAGTCGGGTATCTCTAAGGCACTAGTCGGGTATCTCTTAGGCACTAGTCGGGTATCTCTAAGGCACTAGTCGGGTATCTCTAAGGCACTAGTCGGGTATCTCTTAGGCACTAGTCGGGTATCTCTAAGGCACTAGTCGGGTATCTCTAAGGCACTAGTCGGGTATCTCTAAGGCACTAGTCGGGTATCTCTTAGGCACTAGTCGGGTATCTCTAAGGCACTAGTCGGGTATCTCTAAGGCACTAGTCAGGTATCTCTAAGGCACTAGTTGCCATGTAGGAACTAGCACATAGAGTAGTCCCGCCATTAATGTGATGACCTTGGGGCATACATCCAAGGATAGGTCAAACAAACACTTTATTCACGCCAGCTTCTAAATAAGTTTTTCTCCTTACGAATTTGGGTGGATGTGTATGAGAGTGGATGAATGGAGGACGTATTGGGTCATGTGGAAGTTGAGGCAAGGTAGGGAACCCGTGAATGGGCACTGGTCCCTCTACCTAGACTCGCCCTCAGGACAACCTTGTACACAAGAGTAGTACCATACGTGAGGGGCTGTTCGGGAGCTGGACAATCAATTACAGCCTTTGGGGCTCATGGCAAGCCCTGCTTGGCATTTCATTTTCAGCTCACATTACAAAACTGTCACTCATGGTACAGTAAGTGGGCTCACAAACCACTCAATTTTCCCTCATTGGAAAGGGAATCAATTCTTGGGATGTGCAAAGTGTGTAAGGGATTGGACCAATTTGAATCTCAATGTGAGTTTCCTCATAACAACCAAAATTGCCCTCTATTGATGCTGGATGAAATTTTTTGAATTTTCACAAGCTTTGAATTATGTAACGGTAGGATCTAGTACCTAGTTTGTATATTGAATCTTATATTCAAATTTCTTATCATCTGTGAGAGCATAATGTTCAAAGTTGAAAAGAAAAGTGTTTTTTTTTTTTTTTTTTTTTTTTTTTTTTTTTTTTTTTTTTTTTTTTTTTTTTTTCCTTCTTCTTCTTAAAAGGAATGTTGACATGGGACTCTTCACATTCGTGTTCTTAGGTGAGTAAGGAATATGTCCAAATAATTTCTACCCTCATAGGACATGTAAAACTTGCATAAATACTTGATTTTCCACATGGAGGTGTGTTGATATTTAATTCAAAGGCTTATTTTCGATAATTAAAAAGGCATGTTGAAGTTTATTGGATTGTGAATTCAATGATGAGATCATGCCTTACTACCTATATATATATATATATATATATATATATATATATATATATATATATATATATATATATATATATATATATATATATATATATATATATATATATATATATATATATATATATATATACATTTATTATATATTTTTTTTTTTTTTTTTTGAAAATGTATGATCTCAATTTTGTGTGAATTTTGGAGTTTCTACAATTCAATTGATTTTAGGTTGACTTTTACAACAAAAGAGCATATACCAAAGTTTGGGCAGTTTCATGCAGATTTCAAAAATTGTTTTCCAACTTTGACCATGAATATTTCCTACAATATGAGGAATTTTGAAGCTCGAGTGGACTATTTAAAATGGCATGGGAAAACCCTACAACCTCCTAAAATGATCCTCTTGAATATAATTGTGCAAATTTTTTCAAAGGCACAATATTTTAATAGCATTAGCATCTTGTTTCTATCAAGTTCCACAAGGTTATTTGAACCCTAAACATTCCACCTTGTTTTTAGCCAAATAACAATGTATTTTCAAAAAAAAAGTGTCAAGATGAAAATGAATGTAAGTTATTAAGCTCTCAACTGTACAAACTTGTGATAGACTTGTTGTAGGTCATGTGGACCAAGAATTGGGTCATGAGGCCTCATGGATTGGGAGATTGTACTATGTTAGTACTAAAAACAAACTACAAAATTTCCTAATTATCACTTTAAAGTGAAAATTCTACCAACAAACCAATCTTAATCAAAAAATACCAACTACAATGTTGTTCACCTTCACCTTAATAACACCTTAGTTTACGGAGAAAAAAAAAGTAAGAGAAATTTTTCCCTCAAATACTAGCCTTAGAATGATGAAAACTGCCAAAAATTTTACAAAGGAAAAATAGTCTATAACTAGACCCTCTGCACTCAAACTCATATTTTATCTTCAAATCATCTTCGATGTTGTCAAGATTTCTACCACATAAACTAGACTTTAATTGAAAGCCATACCAAAAAATAAAGTTGAAATCCGACAATGGATAAAGGAGATATAGCTCCTCAAATATCATCCATTCTTTACTTTTTCATTGACAAAACATCATTGCAAATCCAATAGCAAGAGTATTTGGATCAAAGAACTTCTAAGTGAAGTGTTGTTGAGAATCTATTTAAAATCATGATCATGAAAAAATAATTTTTGAAAAACTATTTTTGATTTCACATAATTGGCTTGCAATGATAAAACATGCTTAGAAATCTAAAAACAAGAGCTATCTTCACCAATATGCATGCCATTAATTCAAAACTTATTGTATGGGTCTGAAATATTTGCTACACAAACTAGACTTGATTTGGGACCTAAACCAAGTGTTTTTATCCAAAACGGACCTTGAATGAAGAAGTTATGACACTTCAAACTTGTTGTCCTCCAACCAAATTGTAGTTTTCCACATTTGGTCTGTTTATAAGTTAACTACTAACGAGCTAGGGGACAAACATTCAACTTCCTTCGAAGAAGAGAAAAACAATGTATAAATATTCCGTAGGATGAGATCATAAGACCTTATAGAAGGCTAGTATAAGAAGTTCATAAAGAATAAAATCAAATTTCCAATGGCATGGACTGAAAGACCTACAACATCACTGAAAAGCACGCACTTGGCAATTCATCGGGTAGTTGTCTTTCAGGAAGACTCATAATTTCTTTACTCCCACAAGCTCGATGTCAACAACACACATGCAACCTTTCGTGAAATGATAAACTATTGTTGATAAGAAGTTTAAGTAAGTTGATTGTGATAAAAATAAAGACTTAGAGACGCGGATTTCACTCATTTTGTTGCAATAAAGTATGATTTGCGGACTGATATGTTTCTGATTCCAAACATATCGTGATACTATATTTCTGGAAGCAAGCAAAATGGCTTTTATTTACATCTATCGGAGACCTAACCACACCAACTAACTACTATCCTAAGTTGTTTGGAGATTGTTTCACAGGTGGAATTTTCGGGGAAGCACAAGGTGCCCATCGGTCGTGGCATGCCGCCGCCTTAGGTGGTCATGACGATGTTTGATGGACATCTTCCACAACCTGTGTTTCTCCACGCGCGGGGTCATATCTTGGATCTCTTTCGTTTTTGTCACCAATCCCCTCGACTCTACGACGGGGGCCGTTTCTCTCTTCTCCGCAAACCCCCTGGACTCAAACACCGCAGGTTGCTTCGACCCTCGCCTTGGAAGCTTTTGAAGCGCGGTTGTCGTCTTGGCTCGCTTTCTCGTGGGTTCGGGAGCCATCTTGTCGATGCATTGAATTTTCCTGCTCGCTTTCGCCGCGTTTTGGCGGTGGTATAGCTCTCTAAGGCGCTCAACGCCCTCCTCTTGCAACTTCTCTTGCTCGGCAACTTTCTCCTCGTATAACCTCCTCCACGTGTGTGGCGGGCCACCTTGGGGCGTTTGCTTCTCACACATTTTTGCGTTGCCCTCTCCAAATCGTCGTGCAAAGTGGATCCGCCAACGGGGTTCGTGATGGATGTCAGGTCTTTTCCTTTGGAGCACGTTTCGATGTGAAGAAGCTGCTCCGGCGAGGCATGTGGTAAGATCTTCCGTAGTCGGAGCTCGCTCGTACCTCCGACGTCGCCAAGCATGTGCACGTTGTCAATGGCGTGTTGTAAACTACCTACGACGCGGTTGCTGTCTGGAAGTGCCATCGGATCCGTGACAAGCTGTTGGATATCAATGACGGATGAACGAGCAATGATGCAACCAAAAGCCCAAAAGCAACGAATGCGTGCAACACAACAACATGGAGACCTCTAACAACTTGGAGACCTCTAGATGCAATGAGATAGGTGGTGGGCTTGGCTTGCCTATATACCATGCATCCCACGGGCCACGGCCGAGGCTAGCTTATATATACCATGCATTCCACGGCCGAGGCTAGCTTATATATACCATGCATTCCAGGGCCGAGGCTAGCTCTTCTCACAACGTTCAAGTTGTCTCGGGTGGTCGTTTGGAGAGTTGCAAGTGATTCATGTTTGAGTCGCCTCGGGCGTCGGGAGTCGCACTCCATCCTCAAGCTCCTAGGGTGGGCGTTGCAGAGGTTCAACTCACGTTGCGAGTCTTGGTGGGGCGTTGGGAGTTCCAATTCATCTTACCAAAGTAGTTTTCTTAAGCTTCGATTCCTCCAAGGTGCACATGTAACATTGGTCTCACTACACTGACGAAAGAAATATGTAATCACAAATCTTTCAAAACTCTAGCAACTAAAACCAACTAGATGCATTGATGGATGTTGTGAGGTAGCACTTTGGAGTCGGGGCTTGTCCTGTTGTGCCTCTATCAAAGTTTGAATAGAAGTAGCGTTAGATCTATGTCATTGTATGAAGGTTAGATTAGCTTCTGAACCCTTTTGTAATAATCGTATAGAAAGCTTTTTCACAAGCTTTTTGTTCTAACTATGGTTTGTTAAAGTGTGTTTATTGGAAAATGGTAAAATCTTTCATGTATGTAATCTGTCGCTTATGCATTATAAGTAATTCTTGTAATTCCTGACTTGAATCATCATAAAAATATGACATTGATGAAAGAGCAAAGCATATTGTTCAAAAATATTCCTCTTATTGTAATTTGAATCGTATATTGTTTCATTCACAAATATATCCTGAAGTGCCACTTTATTTACATGTTAGTTTTATAATAAACACAAACAAAGTTTATTAGTGTAATTTTTTTGTAATGTAATTTCAACGATCACAATCAAATACCTTATGTAGAATAGTTGGTTTTGAGGTGTATCAATTGTGTACCTTCCAACCTATTTAAAGCTAAAATTTACATTAAAATATTGACATAGAGGAAGATTAAGGTGAGTTCTTCCTGTGACAAATTCATTGTAATTCATGTGGATAAAAATTTAAGTCATAAATCCTTATAGATTGCAAGATTACAATATATTTAACCCCTAACTCTCCTTGTTGCAAAACAGTCTAAGTCACAAAATTTGACCTTCCTTTAGATCAAGCTCAAAAAATCTTAATCCAAGCATTATTTAAAAGATTCAACCGTAAGATCTCAAAGTTCACTTGACATTCTTCTCACATACCAAATTTGAACCGTTCATTCTTCCTCATTTGTGAGATTCTAATGGTCAAAGTTGGTTGAGTTTTTCTCTTGCGGGAACCTCCAAAACCCGTTTCGGGTTTTAAAGAGAGTTAGGGGTTAACCCCTAAAAATTCAGGAAAACCGATTCGATTTTCTGAGATTTCGGGCAGCTCATTTTAAGCATTTAAATTGATATTTTTGCCTAAGATTTTTATTGGGTGCTCCCCATACAGTAATGTGTATGTGGTAAAATTTTCAAAGTCAAATTATAATTTTATAACCTTCACCTAGAAATTTTAGGTTTCAAGTCCAAAATGGGCAGTTTAAAAAAATAAATTAAAAAAAATAAAATAAAAAAAATAAAATAAAAAAAATAAAAATATATATTTAGAAATATGTTCATTACCAAATTAATATTCAAATTCCAAAGTATCGGAAGTCAAAAAGTTTACCAATTTTACAAGGGCAGCCTCCAAAACTTTCAAAAACAATCTTCACAATTTCTAGTAATTTTACAATTTTTTCTTTCAAAAATTGCCAAAATTCGAGATTTTGGATTTTTTCCAAGATTTTTTTTTTCAAAATTCACATTATCATAAATGCACCTTCTCACCGTCGAGATGTTTCTCAAACTAAATATATCATACGTGGTGCTTGTTTTACTATATGGTTGTTTTTAGACCTTCTTTCATAAAATATTTTACATTAAGGTCAAAAAGTGGAATTGGTCTCTAAAATTTTGCATGAGCATACCCAACTTGGTTACTTACATGAAAAAAAATGAGGGAAAAATATTTGGAGTAACAATCATCAAGTTGCCCTTGGCACCATTTAGACAATGCCTCTCACGCAGCGGCAAAAAAAAGTGTTGGTCAAACTTTGATTGTTATGATCTCACAAATGACAAACATCCAACGGTTGAAATTTTGACCAGTCCTTTGTATACAAGTTAGGTACAAGATCTTACGGTTCAAAGTCTAAAACCGGAAAAAAAGTTTCTCCATTTCCCCATTTCCCAACGAAGGTGAAAAATGGCAGTTTTTGGTTTTGGAGGTCGAGGAAACCCCTGGATTTTTAGGGGTTAATATATGTCCAATATTTTTTTCAAATGATTTCAACCAACAAAATTGGTGTTTTCCTCAGTTCTAATAGACACTCTCTTTGAAAAAACATAGAATTCTATTAAGTCCTAAATCTATATTCCTTCATAATAACACAATGACCGACCATCATTTGACACTCCTTATACTCCTCTAAAATCTACGAAATGGGGGCAAAAGGAGAGCGGAAAGCGTAGAATGGCCAAGCGTGCGGTCTGCTAAGAGCATCCCCACTAGTCCCTTAAACCTTTAAACCTCCATCCATCCTCATCCAAGTTAAGGGGTTAAGGGTCAAAATTGTCTCCCACTAGTGACCTCTAACCTTAAATTTTAAAGTTTTCATCCAGGCCGTCGCCTGTAAACGAGCAAAAACCTGAAAGTTTCAGGTCGCCTGTAAACGCCCGTAAACTCCATTTCTTTCTGCTTGGACTCATTAAGGGTGGCACACTTTGCCTTCAACCTTTAACCTTAACCTCAATCATCCGTCCACATGACGGATTAAAGGTTTAAAGGCTTAAAGGTTTACGGGACTAGTGGGGATGCTCTAAGCTTGGAATGGCCATGCCGGGGGTTGCTAAGCTTAGAATGAAGGGAGCCGTGAGTTTCACATGCCCCGCCCTTTTGGAAGAGAAAATTTTCTTGCTCGAGATCCTTCTGCACTCAGATTCTCTCTCGCCGCCCAGATCGCGCAATGCGGCGCCGGCGCATGCGTCGGAACCATCACTCGTGAGAACCTAACAATCCCCTTCATACATACATACATACATGCGTTCCCTCTTTAATAGAACAGTAGTAGCAGCAAAGCAAAAGCTGTTAATTAGCTAGTCTGGTCCTCGTCACCGGTGCTGGCACTGTTCACTTCATGCAGCCGGAAGAGCGCGCCAGAACGGGTGCGTTATTTGAGATCGAGGTTCCAGGAAACTATCTGGCAACACCTCGAGATCGAGGATCTCATTTCACATCCAGCCTGTTGCAAGCTTACGTCGTCTTCTTCGTTGGATCAGTGACCGGCATTGCACGCACGTAGGGTTTGTTATGTCTGTTCCGAACGCGACAAGCTCTGTCTTTCTGCTTTAGGTTAGTCTCATATTCTAATTTCTACTTTTGCTCATAAATGTCGAGAGGAGTGCATTCTTGATTCTAGTTACTACTTTTGATTTTTTAAGTGCTCGTAAATGGTGAGGAGGGCTGCATTTTTGATTGTTATTACTTGTGGCTTTAAACTTTGAAATAGGAGAGGAGTGGCGTTCAGATTCTAATTACTACTTTTGTTCTGAAAGTGCTTGTAAATTTCCAAGCAAGAGAGGAGGTGTGCATCTTTTATTCTAATTACTGCTACTTTCTTTTTAAATGCTTGTGAATGTCGAGGTAGGAGAGGATGAGTGCATTCTTGATTGTACGAAGGGAGTGCTTGTTTTTCTCTTTCTCAGAATCGATCGCATTGTGTTACTTGAAACAGCCGCATCTTCAGTGTTTGTGTAGGCCCTCACATTGATTATAATTGAAATTTTAGGTTGTCTAGGTTCTGATAGCTGCTGAAGTGTTTATACGAGCATTGTTCTGTAGCAGATCATGGCTTGCTTGTACGGACGAAGAGTTGAATAATTGCGTGTACTGTAAGAATCTAATGTGATACGCCTGAGAGGAGAGGCTTATTGAGTAAGAACGGAATGAACGCGATCGTCATGAAAACGGACAGTTTTTAGTAGTCATTTGTTTCGGCAGTTGCCGGTTAGCTGGAAACCTACCAGAGTGCATCGACTGGCGGAATGTCGTCATGAGAACTCATGATCAGACTACAGACTACTCTAGTAGCTCTGGCATGGTTTTGGGATATGTATCGATTTCAGCTGGTTGGTGCTCCGAGAAATTCTCTAAAGAAATAGAAAACTGGACTCATAACAACTTTCGTAGCGAACATTGGTCCCCGTTTCTTTAAGATTGCGGAAGTATTATTGCCCGAGGTTTGATGATGGATTGTAATGCAGGTGCACATCATAGAACTTCGTATGCATGAGACTCTCTGATAGGCTTAACTCAGCAGCGGTCCAAATTGATAATAAGAATGTCAATCTGTTCGGTAGCAAATTGCTGTAAACTTTGTATTGTACTCGTGTAATTTAAAGCCGAGGTCTCTCCTGCATCACTCTTCGTGTCGGTGCAATTTTACGAACCTATTAGAATGACTTTTTGTTTTTCTTGGTACAACGAGTTGGTTTCGGTTGTGTGGTTCCGGCGCTCTCTATCTCATGCTTTTATGTTCCGCTCTGGGGCAGGTACCTAGAGGTTGATATTCAACGAGCTTGAGGAGTGGGAGAGTTTTATGAAGTTATTCACCCCCGATTCTCGACCTTTCTGCAGTATAAAATGTACGTGCTTTTACAAGGTTACTACCCTGAGATAATGTCTTCCTTAAGTGCTCTTCTATCGGCAAATCTTTAATTTATATCCGGTGCTGGGCAGGTGGAGCGGAGGAGAGCTCCAGAAAGTTTGGCATAAGTTGGTGTTGCGTTTTTACCCTGTTGAAGCGTGTCCTTGAGCACATTTCAAGTATTTTGGTTTGACAACCTGCAATAGGAGATAAATACAGGTCTCTGGAACCAAATCTAGCTTTTCAAGTGTTCGATAATCCTGCAGCCATGCAGTTCACCAAGCTTGATGACTCACCTATGTTTAGGAAGCAGGTACACACAGGGCAACTTCTACCAGCTCATGAAGAAATCTTCTCCATTTTGAGCTTTATGAGATTGACTTGATCTGATTCTGCATCGTGCATCATAGAAATTCTTGGCCGAAGATGCTTTTCACTGATCTCTTTGGATTTCGTAATTACTATCCGGATAGCACGTTACCTACGGGTTTGTGATTCATTGATGGGTCCATGGAGCTATATATCCGTCTCAGGCCTGTGACGAAATGCAGCTTCCAAATGCTGATTTTGAACGTTGCATTCAACAGCTTCAGTCTCTTGAAGAAAATGCAGAATCTTTGAGGGAGCGCTGTCAACGTTTTTCCAAGGGATGTCGCAAGTACACGTATGATTGTCAACCATGGCCTGCTGGGAATGTCCTCTTGCTTGTGTCTTAGTTAGGCTGTCCTGAAAATCTAGTTTCTTATCTTTGGGTTCTGGGCTTTCTGGTCTCGGAAAACAAGTTATGCCACTATCTTGATTTTTATCAATAATTTGTGGGACTACAGGGACGGGTTGGGAGACGCTTGCGACAGTGATATAGCGTTTGCAAATGCCTTGGAGACATTTGGAGGTGGCCACGATGATCCGATCAGCGTGGCTGTTGGAGGTAATTCCTCTTCTATGACTTTTTACAGTTTGATATCCAGAACACATCTCAAGGTTTTCTACTTCCGCCCTCATCGTTGCCAGTTTTCAGAGGGGCTGCTGAAGTCTTCTTTGTTTTTCAGGTCTAGTACAAGGTCCTGATATAATTCTACATTACTCAAGTCATAGAGCTACTCCCATTTCATAGAATTACTCATCTCATAGAGTTATTCTTCAATTTTAATTGCATTCAAACTCTATGAAGAACTCCATGAAAACCTTATTTTCTTAACATTGAGTTGAGGCATTTGAGCTGTTCCCTTCTTGCAAATAATGTATCATATTTTTTTCTCTTGCCTGCCCCTCTGCTTATTGTGGTCGTATTTTGACCTGGAGTGTTTTCAGGACCTGTTATGACAAGATTTACTATTGCCCTTAGAGAGATAGGGACTTACAAGGAAATACTTCGCTCACAGGTGCCATGTTGTTTCAATTTTCATTTATACTCCCACCTTTACATGAACAGCACTTCCAAGATACTCTTGTATTTTGCGGAGGACAGGGTTTCGTTTTATTTGGCTCCTCTCTGTATCCGATCCTGAGCAGTGTATTGTATCGTAATAAGCTTGAGTGCACTGTGCGAGCTCGCCTATCATCTATAAGTTTGATAAAAGGGAATGACATTCAGAATCATAGAACATAAAACAAGAAATTCTGGATTTTCTCAGGTGGAGCACATGCTGAACGATCGCTTGACGCAGTTTGTGAGC
The DNA here is from genome assembly GCA_037043015.1 of Bryum argenteum. Taxonomy (NCBI): domain Eukaryota; kingdom Viridiplantae; phylum Streptophyta; class Bryopsida; order Bryales; family Bryaceae; genus Bryum; species Bryum argenteum. The sequence continues at coordinate 3,339,942 of CM073331.1, read as the reverse complement.
CTCGATCTTCAAGACGTCAAGGTATGTTCCTCGGCTAAAGAAACTCAATAATGCTTAATATTGCAATTTATATCAATCGATTTTATTGAAGCATTTGTCAGTAAGCTTGCATGGTTACAAACTTACAATCAAGAAGTCTGTAAGTACTCACTTGGTTGTTGTTCTGATGTTGACAGAACGTTAAGGTTGGTGAGGAGCTACAAACTCAAGCGGGCTGTTATCTTCCTTTTGGCCGTAATTATGTCCCTTTTTATGTGATAGCTAAAACATTGCAAATTCTTGTAGGACTACATAAGTTTGAAGCTCTTGAAAAGCATACGCTGAACTCATATAACACTATTTTTCTGTTTCTAGGAGTACCGCAGTAGAAGTACTTTGATCAACTTCTAAAACTTTAGCAGAGCATTTTCATATACATACTAAAATTCGCATACTTGGGATAATTGCACATGCAGGAACTAAGAAAGCGGTTTGACAAAGCCAGTGCACATTATGATCAGGTAGAGACATATTATTACTCCTGTAAGCTGTTATCAGTTGCTGGCTATTCATGGTTGGTGAGTAGTGTCAATATTACAAGAAAATCAGGGCATTCATAGCTATGTAGGCGTGTATACTTCTAATCTGAAATGCAGTAAGCTGCTTGTCGGACCTAAGTCATAATTGATCCTGTTTACATATGCTCATATTTATATCCCGGCAAATGAGCAGGTGAGGGAGAAGTTTCTATCTCTGAAGAAGGATGCAAAGCCCGAGGTCGTTGCAGATTTTGAGGAGGTTCGTTACTTTCCTCGTCTGAACCTATAGTTGTGCCTTAGGGTGGGTTCATCAATGCAGTTTTAGGCCTTCAAAGTAAGGTGATTTACTCCGGTTGAATCCTCAATGTGGTGTGTGCTCATGCTCAGGATTTACGAAACTCGAAGTCACACTTTGAACAAACTCGATTCAACCTGGTAAATTCTCTCACTACTGTAAAGGCCGTATTTGAGTTATATCAACACCTGTCATTGTGTAGCAAGATTGAAACTCTTCTGTGTTGGTTGATCTGGACTGTACGATAATTTAAGAGCTCCATCCCTCTGCATACATCATGGTCATTCTTGTTTTCTAACCTTCATTCCCCATACCCGCAGATGACGGCATTATCCAATATCGAGTCGAAGAAAAAGTTTGAGTTTCTTGAGGCTGTGAGTGGCTCCATGGACGCTCATCTCCGCTACTTCAAGCAGGTAGATGTAACTAACATGTCTGTATTACCCAATTTTTTTTCAGATTGCTCAGTGAAGATTCTCATTCTCGATGTAACTTAATTTCTTTGTTTTATAGTGGCGATAGTCAGTAACATGTCAGATGTTACTTTTGCTCAGGGTTACGAGTTATTACATCAGATGGAACCTTATATTCATCAGGTGAAGACAACCACCATCGATGTCTCCTTACTCTTATTTTCTGCATCTCGTACTTGTCTGCTGATGCATTCGTTACAAAGAGATCCGCCTAGAACTGAGTAGTCTTGCAAGCAAGATACATTCCGTTTCTGCTGACCAATTTACAAATTTTATTGACAACTGAATTGCTATGGACCAGGTACTAACATATGCGCAACAATCAAGGGAAAGAGCCAACTCCGAGCAAGTATTATTGGCAGACCGTATGCAAGAGTATCGGCGGCAAATGGAAAGGGATAATCAACGTTCATTCAGTGGTGCCGACACCGGGCCGAGTGGTGATGGAATTCAAGCTGTTGGCCGCAGTTCACACAAGATGATTGAGGCTGTTATGCAGTCCACTCCAAGAGGAAAGGTAGTAGAGTAAGCAACAGAGTTCTTTCAATTCGGTGTGAGGTTACTAGCAATTCTGGGTGGAGCAGAACCTGAAATTGTTGTATGTTTCTTTGTGCAGATACAAACCATTAAGCAAGGATATATTTTGAAGCGCTCATCTAATTTGAGAGGTGATTGGAAGCGGAGGTTCTTTGTACTGGATAGTAGAGGAATGTTATATTACTACCGAAAACAATGGGGCAAACCAACAGTAAGTTAAATCTCTGAAATACTCTCATCACTGAAACATGTTAAGTTTCTTGTTGATATAGCCCCCATAACGGGTCTCCGATATATTTTAATTGCATCTGTGCCTTACTTGCCAATTGGACATGATGTTCAGCTTACACGTTTCTATGGTTTTGGACTCACAGGATGACAAAACAATCGCCCATCATACTGTTAATCTTTTGACTTCAACATTAAAAGTTGACGCAGAACAGTCGGATCTTCGGTTTTGTTTTCGTATCATATCACCGTCAAAAACTTTCACACTTCAGGTTCATCTTTGTCCCTCAGTTATCCAATCTTAGCCTACGCATTTGAGTATGCTTAGTTACTGTTAAGGGTTTTTGATGCTGACTCTTCCATCTGCTGCATGTCTGTCCAGGCAGAGAATGCAATCGATAGAATGGACTGGATGGACAAGATTACTGGAGTGATTGCTTCCCTTTTAAACAATCAAGTGCCAGAGCAGGTAGGGAGGCATTACAGTGAAGAGTATTCATCTGCTTCAAGAGTTATTTGCATTGATGTCTACCAGTGCAACTGTTGATATGTCCTGATCTATTGAACTCTTTATGCCAGCGGTCATTTCGAAGTCCAAGTGGACGCCACCAGCGGACAGGCAGTGAAACGAGTACACTGAGTGCAGCATCATCCGAGTGCGACGGCATTGAAGACACGGAATCTTCAAGAAGTGGCTCTCGTCGGGACCTCATGCCGCGGCGGGGCGCAAAATATAATAGTCAGGAGCAGCAGGAAAGGCCACTGGATGTATTGCAGAGAGTACCTGGTAATACCGAATGCGCTGATTGTGGCGCTCAGGACCCTGATTGGGCGTCCTTGAACTTGGGAATCCTGCTGTGTATAGAGTGCTCTGGTGTGCACAGAAATCTCAGTGTGCAGATTTCCAAGGTACAGTATCTCCCAACTGTTTGCTTAAGGCTTAAATTGCACAATTTGCACTGATGTCTTCTTCAGGAGTAAGAGTTGAGAACCGTCGTCTGTTTCGTTATATAGAGCTCTAGGCTTTCTCAGTTTGATAAGAGGGTTTCGACATTGCCAGTGGTTCTAGGCAAAGTATACTGCACCATTCTCATGCTCTCGTGGATATTCTTCTTTTATGATTCACTATGAGGCTTGAAGGTACTATGTGCTCTTCTTTTTGTGATCTAAATTATAGACCCGTTGGCAGGTTCGATCATTGACATTGGATGTTCGAGTGTGGGAGCCTTCTGTAATTAGTTACTTCCAATCTGTTGGCAATACATGTGCCAACAAGATTTGGGAGGAACTTTTGGCTTCAGATTCGAAAGGCGAGAGGTGTGTGAAGTCTTCTCAGTAGTTAGTACTGTTTCCATGTGTATTTATTATATACTTGACGGTTACTTACTGTAAGTGGGTGCCTGTCCAGCAGAGGTAGTGAGGACGCGAATGGATTCTCCAGAGATGCTTCACGCCTGAAACCAAAACCTAATGACCCGATTGGTGTCAAGGAAAAGTTCATACAAGCGAAGGTACGTAGATGAGTCCTCGTATATCACTTCACAATTAGCAGTAGAGTAAACTATAACCACCCGCCCAACGGATATGGAATACACTATATTATCTGCATGACATAAATGTCCATCTCAAGGTCGGAATAGCATCTAGTAGGCTATCATCCGTTTGTTTCCAGCATATGGAGCTTGAGAGCCCTTTCTGGTTTAACAGATGTTGTCATCGCTCTTGCAGTATGTCGAGAAATTATTTGTACGCAAGTTGAAAGTCATGCCAGGAGGTCCTCCAGTGGCACGACAGATTTGGGATGCGGTGTCCGGCAACAAGCTGCAGGCTGTCCTTCGCCTGCTGATTGCAGCCGATGCCAATGTGAACACAAGCTTTGAGCAAGCCATGTGTGGAAGCGCACCAACTCGGTCATATTTGGCAAGTCTGGCAGGCTCTCTGTCTCGGAAAGGTGCTGTAGTCGCTGTCTCCCAAAGTAGTCGCACCAACTGGAGTGGACCACTTCTGTCCTCGTCGCGACCTCGTTCAGCAGCTTCCAGCCCATTGCGAGCTCATGATCAAGCCGAGGGACCATGTTCAAGCGAGACCACCATTGCAGACTCTAAAGATTTGCAGGGTTGCGTATTATTGCACGTTGCTTGTCAGGTTGGGGAACTGAATTTAGTTGAGCTCCTCCTGCAACATGGTGCAAAGGTTGATATTGCTGATTCTCTTGGTCGAACGGCTCTTCATCATTGTGTTTTACATGGGCGGAGCAGTTGTGCCAAGCTCCTTCTATCCAGGTAAACTTGCCAACCAACTCGATTGTTACTTACATCGTAATTTGAAATTGTAAATTCAACTGGCAAGTTGTATGTGGTCAATGTCGTGACTGTATCAGGTCAAAGTTTTCCTTTTGGTAGTATAGTAATGACAGACGCAATATGAGATCTAATTGCTGGAAAGATGTAACGCAAACGTAATATTATCTGCAATAGTTTCGAGTTTTATTTGACTGAAACCATATTGAATGCAGAGGATCAAGTCCGGGTGCATCGGACAGTGCTGGGAGAACGGCGCTGCAGATTCTAGTGGACAGAGGAGCCAGTGGAGACGAAGAACTAATTTCGATGCTCTCTAAACCACACAGATAGTAGTATCTCTGGTTTTTGTATTTGTTCATAAAATTTGGAGTACGAGTTCTCAACAAAGAAGATATGTTTTTCTTTGTGCATAGAGAGGATGTGATTGTAGCATAGTCATTTACACAATAGTGAGTTATGGGATATAGTGAAGCAATCCCGAACATGCCAGTGGTCTGTCCCATTTTACTTAGGAGCCAGGAGAAGTTTAGTTTTGTCAGTCCATAGGAGAGAATTCCATTTTAGAGGGTTTCAAAGCTTGGAATGTAGAGGAAACAATAGGGACACGAAATCCATCTTGTACATTGCTGAGGAAACTCACCATTATCTTGGTGATTTAGTAACAGGTCACTTTTCTCGTAGTTATCTGATATGACTACTGTAAGGTCTTGCTGTTAGGAATGAATGAGCCTATTAGCTTAGTTCACGTTATTCTTCAAACTGTTTGCATGAAATAGAAGTCCTTCATTTTCTATATCTACCAAGTGATCGATAATGAGATGGCTCTTGAGTTTAGCATGATGTATACGAGTTTATATATTCTGAACTTCGCATCAAGTGATTGCACCTTTTTCAAATCTTTTCATGTAATATATTCATTTATTGCATAGACTTCTGAATACATAGGTGGTTTTAGGCGAGTCAAGATTGATGGATCCCTGCTGTAGTTTGTGTTTACAGGTACACACGAGCTAAGACCAAATACCGATGTTTTTACAGTGGCATTCTAAAGCACATTTCTCATCTGAGTAGATGGGGAGGAGCAGGAAGCTCTCGGCCGTGCTCTGCTGAAGTCATCGCCTTCTGACCTTGAAAGTGAACTGGCGTCATTTATAATGTAGTAAGAAAATCCCGGCAATCCGTATGGTTTATGTACTTAAGCCGCTGCGTGCTACTTTTCAGAATTCTTAGTCGAATCTCTAGGCGTATCAGTTTTGTCAGTTGACTAAAAAATAATTGTTCATAATAAAAGGCTTAGGTAGGTGCACATCATGTTAATAGAAAAGCTAACAACAGATATGTCTACAATGAGAAATACAGTCTCTACCAAAAGTGAGTACAGAACACGGTTTACCTTTAGTCAGTCATATATTATAATGTGATGCATTTAATATGCAATCAGTTGATAGCTCAACTATACATGCATGTAAATGATGTGGTTACCAAATTACAAGTCGAGTGATGCAAGATAATTTGAGAAAGATCGAGATCACAGTAAATAAGCTGCAACACTCACTTATGCCCACACTTGGATTAAGCAATGAATGCTACAAATCTGATATGTACAAGTGGTCTTTTCTGGGTTTGATTTTTTTGGGTGAGCATGTTCTTGACCTTTACATTTATACTATCTCTCCATTTGGTGCACATCGTGTATGCAAATTGAGCACAATGGTTTCATTGAGATCTTTCTTTATTGCTAGTAGTAAGCAAGTAGAACAAGCTACTTCAAAGAAGTTGAGAAGTGGTGAGAGTATTAGAAATGTTGCTAGAGAGTTACATGTATTCTGAGGACCTTGGCTTGCAGATTTCGTAAGCAAAATGAAATCACTCAAATGATGAGTGATGTCATTTGAGTGATGTTAATCAAAGTTTTGATGGTAGGTCAGAGATGTGCAGTTGATCGTAGAGCTTGTGTTGTAGCAATCACTGTAGGTGGCTTAGAAACTACACACAAAGTTCGAAATTACTTGAGGAAAGAGCTTCATATTGGTATGAGCATTGCAATGGTAATTCTATCCAAATGACTATATGCAATGGTAATCCTATGCAATTTATGGTTTCATTTTTGATGCATCTAATTTTCTTACATTGTTTGTTGAATTTCAAAATGATGTGCATGTACTCGTTTTTGGTAGTCACTGTATGTAGCAATACACATTCCTATCTTTTGGCATTTTCATAATCTCTCGTGCCTATAGTACCTATTTTTATCTTGAGCATTTTATTACTTTTCTTTCATATCCACCCCCGTCATGATAGCTATTTCGTCTTAAGCAATCTATTGCTCCTCAAACATTCCTAAATAGAAAGTGACTCAGAAACTTCATTTTAAAATGTACTTTTTGGTTGAAAATAAGCTGAGATGTTTAGGAGGTAAGTACAAAAATTTGCCTAAAAATTTAGAAGTTGGATTTTTTGTTTGAAAATTTTACCGCATATACCCTGCATATATTTCCACACACGCACCAATTATAAACCAAAATAGCATAAAGTCATTATGACTTCATTGGAACTTTAGTGTTTAAAAAAAAACAGAACCAAAATCAGGTTGAGTTTAATCAAGTGATTTTGTCAAATATGGTAGCAAAAGGGGATGAAATCGCAATTCTGAAATGCCAAAAGTGACTGAAAGAAAATCTCCTTCCTCAAAGGATACACTTCTATTCTAAAATGTAAAAGGCTTCCTGCAAATGAAAGTAAAAGGCTTCCTGCAAATGAAAGTAAAAGGCTTCCTGCAAATAAAAGTAAATAGCTTCCTGCAAATAAAAGTAAAAGGGAGGTCAGATCATATATAAGAAGTTGACCTGACGCCTTGCCACTCTCATAACTGTACGCTCCATTCATCTACATTTCTGTATCCCTCAATCAAAATAATAAAATAAAGTAAAAACCTAGTATTAGCAAAATAATCCTCACATGTGAGACTTTAGAACACTAAAAAGGATTCATTTGCGGACTTACTTGACGAGGAAAAGAAAGGCTTCATTTGAGCCAAGTTTTTATTATAATACAAGCATGGCTCCCGAAGAGTCTGATTTTGAAGAGCCTAATTTACAAACTACAGAAGAGCCTATTTTTCAGACCACCGAAGAGCCTAATTTTCAGACTCCCGGAGAGCCATATTTCCAATACAACATGGATATGGTTGCCGAAGTGCCATATTTCCAATACAACACGGACATGGTTGCCGAAGAGCCATATTTCGAATTTATCACGAACATGGTTGCCGAAGAGCCATATTTCCAATACAACACGGACATGGTTGCGGAAGAGCCATATTTCCAATTTATCACGAACATGGTTGCCGAAGAGCCATATTTCCAATACAACACGGACATGGTTGCCGAAGATCCATATTTTCAATACAACACGGACATGGTTGCCGAAGAGCCATATTTCCAATACAACACGGATATGGTTGCCGAAGAGCCATATTTCCATTATTACACGGACATGGTTGCTGAAGAGCCATATTTCCAATACAACACGGACATAGTTGCCGAAGAGCCATATTTCCATTATTACACGGACATGGTTGCTGAAGAGCCATATTTTCAATATAACACAGACATGGTTGCCGAAGAGCCAAATTTGCAAGATAACATAGGTATGGTTGCCGAAGAGCCATACTTTCATTATAAAACCATAATTGCCGGAGAGCCATATTTTCAATATAACAAAGACATGGTTGCCGAAGAGCCAAATTTGCAAGATAACATAGGTATGGTTGCCGAAGAGCCATACTTTCATTATAAAACCATAATTGCCGGAGAGCCATATTTTCAATATAACACAGACATGGTTGCCGAAGAGCCATACTTTCAATATAACACACATATGGTTGCTCTAGGGCCAAATTTTCAATATAACGCAGAAGTGGTTGCCGAAGAGCCAAATTTGCAAGATAACACAGGTATGGTTGCCGAAGAGCCCAATTTGCAAGATAACACAGAAGAGCCATAAGCGATGCATGTTTGTCGAAGAACCACAATAAGCATAGTTTCGAAATCCATATTTTCAATATAACACAAGCATGGTTGCCCAAGAGCCAAATTTTCCTACTAATATTTAAAGTGAAACACATGAACAGCTCTTTTACAATTATGTCTTTTTCATAAACTCGTGAGAGTTTTTAGAGTAGAAAAACTTGTCCAGAATGAATTCTTTTAATATTACTCTGAAATAAATTTTTTCATGAGCGAGATATCTTTTTTCAATCTAAAAACAGGTCTTAATGGCGTGCATACCGATAAATGACATTATTACAAAACTAAAACTGGACAGTAATGATGCGAATTACAGAAGTTCCCACCGCCATTTACAGACGGGTACATACACAGAAGCATCGAAAAGTTGCTGTTGAATCTGTGTGCATGAATATGGAAAGAGAAGTCGGTGTACTGTATGTAGACTTGCATGTGATCGCCCTGCATGTAGCGCAGGCATCCGGTATTCAATTGTTGCATGGTGAATAAGTAAAGTGCGTACTCATGAGTCGCGCCACCTGTCTGTGGTCCTTTCCCACGCATCAACGATGTTAAGTCTCCTGAACATTACTAGCTCTTGTTGAAACTGGCACAAGAATTACAACTGTTCTCAAATGTATGTTCCTAAATGTGCTTAAAATTTATAAATTCACAAGCTTACAGCTCGCTTGCTCGTCCCCACTATATTTGCCTTTTGAGACAACCATCCACCACTGCATTGGCTGAATAATCGGGACTTGCTGCACAAGAATATCAATTTCTGTGGTTGCGGTACACTGACTCGGTTAAGACGAATCATCATCATCATCATCGTCATCATCACACTGGGTAGCCCACCAGAAACTCACAGAGAAACTAGGAGTACGGGACTGCACATAATGCCACCACTTCGGTGGAATGTACAACATCTGCCCTTCCTCTAAAATGCAGTCTGTAAACTTCGCATGTTCAAAATCGGGGAACTTTTCTAAGTCTACAGATGTCAAGTTTACCTGGGAACACACAAACAACAGCAGTTCATTAACTTGCCTCGAAAGTGCAATAAGCTTTTGGCAACACAAAACACGGAGCGCAAATGATGGATGATCTTGGTGTACCTGACTGGAGTTGTAAAGCATCTTTTCCGTGTACGGATATAAGCAATGAGAATCTTCTGGAGAATATAGTCTTACATACTTTTGTCCTACCACCTGCAGAATGACAAGGATGTGCTCAAGAATGTCCTTCCTTCGCAGTTGCAGATTAAAACTACAACGTAGAGAGACTACATCATTCTATGAGTAGTACATAGAAAAATACATCAGCTTCCAACACTCAAGATTGTAAAAAGTACTATCTTTGAAATCATTCAGTTCATACCTGTGCTAAAAGATTGTGGTGAGGATCATGATGCAGAGGAGTAATCGTTCCAGCAGGGCCCAGCCAGGCATTTACAGACTTGAGGTCACCGCCTCCTATAGAGCAATAGTCCGGAACAGCTATGTCTGCTTGAAGCTCTGGAATCTAGGTTGACAGACCAGATAATCTCTCACAATCCGAATATCTATCCCATAACACCAATTTCTACATCATAGCACATTCTTCTTTCATGATACTGTACAAAAGACGAGAATGAACATCATGTCATACCTGCTCAAAAAGTGGATGCTGGGCAAGATAGGGCCGAGTAGTTGACTGCGCATCAGAGTGGCTCAGAATCTTTTCTAAGAACTGAGAAAGAGTCATGAGCTCCTGCTTCCAATCTGTAGCAAGATAGTGTTCTCCCACCTGCCCTAATTATCACAAGTTCAAATTACTAAGCCCAATGACAACAATCACAAAGTACAGATTGCGTACTTCAAAGAAACTTACAGGCTATCATTCCTCCAGCATGGCTAGAAATGAAGGCACCTTGTTGAAACATAAACACCGTCAATGAGGACGCCAAAATGGAGCAGAACACGATGCGAGTAGTTTCAATCGTGACTTGTAAAAAAACTTCATGTCTTGTAATTACCCCCGTTGAGTCATGAAAAAACCGTTCGAACTTACCTCTACAGGGACAGTGCGATGCCCAGCTACTCTTCGCAGATAGGCAATATCGTTCCAGTTTTTCATAGCAGGCCAGTGATTTATCGAGTCTGTAATCACAACTGGTCTCCCAGGCAGAAAAAAATCTTGAAGAAATTCTTCCAATGAAGGACAGCTTCTTTTGTCTACCAGAGAGCCCCCCAACGAGCATACCGGTAGAGCATTAACTTCCTGACACAAACAGAACCATTAGTCATTACCATGAAGAATGCAGAATGACTTGTGCAAGTTTATGCCATAAAATCTCACTCCTCCAGATGCACGAGAAATTGATCATGTGGTGATGCAGTATGTACCTTCCACATAATCAACTCAGTCATATGTGGTTTCAGCATTCAAGACGACAAGAGTACCAGCAGTCCTCTATATCTGACAGTAGCGTGCAAATGTTTCAGAATTCTTTATTGATATAGATGCAAGTTCTACCTTCACATTAAAGGGCAAATAAGTGCCACTACTATCGAGCAATGAGGATGACATAAGGTGTTTTCTCAACCTCATGTGGCGTTTGCTCCTCTTTCTTCTGTCGCAGCTGCTGCACATCCGGCGATAGAACACCATTTAAAGTGTCCGGGCTAATGCAAATGAGTGACGAGTCAATTGCCTTTCGAAATCGTGGACCTCCCATGATCACTCCAAGATCCAGCACTTTCAGAGCCTCAACGATCCGGTTCGCTCGATGATGACAGGACGCCAACGTCAAGCAGGAGAGTGAAAACGCATCACGCCAAACCAATGGCACACTCTGCCAAGGTCCTCCGTGTAACTCCTCCCACGCTAATTCGTACGCCGCTTCTGCTGCGTCCTCGTCCGCTCCACGCCAGGCCTTCTCTGCAAGCCCAGCATACACCACTCCTCCTTCATTTCGCACCTGGAACACAAAAAAGAACACCACTATCTTAATCTTAATTCTCAAACACCCGCATCAACTATAGACTGCATAAAAAACAAATTCTACTACTATCCCCCCGAGCATAATTTCACTTTTTCACTGGAATGAATCATCGAAAGGTAACTCAATTTCCAGTCAGCATCAGAAGCTGTAAACCTCCTGAACTTCATCATGGGAGACAGCAAACACGTAGTATGCAGTTCTATGAACACGAGACAAATACAAAAAATGTAGACTATTTCAACCTCGCTCGTCAAGAACGCGCGAATTAACTCTACGAACAGATAGGAACTCATACGAAACTAATCCGCGTTCTTTGCTTCTATCCAACTATCGTTTCTCACAGTGCAGCAGATCATCAAGAAGCAACACAAATTGCAACCAGCATCAAAAACTTGTAAACCTCCTCAAATTTTATGTAGGGGAAAAATAGAGCACTCCTCAAGAACACTCGCATTAACTCTGCAAACAGATAGAAAGTCCATATTCACGTTCTTTCCTCTGAGCCTTATCACTTGTTGCACTAAAGTAGATCAAAGAGCAGTCACACAATTTCCTACCGACATCAGAATTTTATAAGCCTCCTAACGACAGTAGACGCGTAGTGGACCAATTCTATAAACACCGGACATGATGTTATCAATCTTAATCCTCAAGAAACACTCCCATTAGCTCTACCAACGTATAAAAACTTCATAACAATCCAGTTCGCGCTCTTTCACATGAGCCTACTATTATTCGTTGCACTGGAATAGATCAATACGATGTTCTCCGAGCATCAAACCTTTGTGAGCTCCTGAAGACATTAGACGCGTAGAATGAAATTTTACAGACACCAGGCAAGAACAGAAACACCTCAAGAACACGCGCTTTAAGGATAGAATCTTCAAAAGAAGCCAGTTCGCGTTCTTTTTACTGAGCCTAATATAATTTGTTGCTGGAATAGCTCAACATGATTTTCTAGAAGCATCAGTATCTTGTGAGCCTCCTCAAGAAATTAGACGCGTAGTATGAAACTTTTTAGACACTGGACACGATATAATCAATCTCAATCCTCAAAAACACGCGCATAAACTCTACAAATATAAAAAAATCTCCATAAGAAGCCAGTTCGCATTCTTTCCAATTAGATAACATCACTTGCTCCACTAGATTCAATCAACACATCAGCATCAAAACTTTGTGAGCTCCTGAGGACATTAGACGCGTAGTACGCAATTCTTCCAACACCGAGAAAATATAAGAACACCTCAAGAAAACGCGCATTCACTCTACAGAAGGATCGAAACTTCTAAAGAAGCCAGTTCGCGTTCTTTTCACTGAAGCTAATATCATTCGTTGCACTGGAATTATTCGACATAATTTTCTACCAGCATCCTGACGCGTAGTATACAATTCTACAGACACCAGGCAATTACAAAAACACGCGCATTACCTCAATAAAAAAATTAAAAAACTCCAAAAGAAGCCACTTCGCGTTCCTTTCATTAAGCATGTGAACAGATCAACTTGATCCTCTACCAGCATCAAGAATTTTGTAAGACATTAGTAAGCAATTTCATAAACACCGGACACGTTTTTGATTATTTAGTTAGCAATCAAGGTTAGGGCAATGTACCTGGTGGAGAAATGCAAGGACCTCCGTGTTCGCAACAGGAGAAGGCATGAGCAAGAGAGTGCGTGGAGAGGAAATTAGCGGTGATCGGAGACAGGAAAAATTTGAATAAACCTCAATCCAGCTGCATGATGAGTTGGTGCTAATGCATGATAAAGAGAAATGAATGAATGCGAGCGAGTTGAGCACGCAGCGAGCAACGAATCGAGACAATGACTTGATTCGGTTGATCAATCAATGATTTGAGCTATGGCAGGAGCGAGCGGGCGGGCAGCGACATGGCCACCCTCCCTCAAGTGGCCTCTGCGCAGTGCAACTTGCGCTGCAGATCTTTTTGCTAGATCGCGTTCACACCAGTGCTGGTTTAGTTTTTTAGGACTTTTTCCAGTTCCACTTTGTTGACAGGGAATTAAATCAAACACTTGCTGCTGCAGGTTTTCGTCGGGAGTCGAGCCCCTAAAAGTGAATGTCCTCAAAAGAGTCCTCTTTCCATGGAAAAGGTGGAAAAGGTTCAATTTGATGTTTTTTGAACTATGTGGTTGTAACTAACTTGTACATGGTTGAATATGTCGTATTTGTTCCAAGAATCTTTCATACACATACAAATTTTCAGTACTTTTGTAATATTTAGAATATGTTGATGATGAATATTTACATGTATGAGAAATAATCTATAAGTACATATTAATTTAGCCAGAAGTACTTAGTCAAGATATGAAAATACAAGAATAGACCGGTAACCTTGACATATACATGTATACCAAATCATAATTTCATGTTTAGTACTATTTCTAAGATCATGATGTTTCTTTCCTTATTGAAAGTGATCAAACTTTTCTGAGAGCCAAATAAACCAAATCTTTACTACAAGTAATATTTGACATGAGGCTCTTCATTCTCTTGTTCCCATCTGAGTTAAGAGTATGTCTACATGATTCTTACCCTCATAGGACCCATGAAACCAAATGAAATGCTTGCTTGATTCTCTCCTGGAGGCATGTTGAATTTCAAATACAAAGTTTTGGATAGACTTCAACATTCCCCAACCTCACTTTTAGACATTGATGATGAATATGTTAAACTTTAAAAATTTAAAAAAAAAAAAGTATTTGGGGTATACAAACATTTATTATGAAAAGCAACACTTTCAGGAGCCCTCCCTTTTGTGTGTTTGGAGTTTTCACTTTAAGTTTTATCCTCTAAAAGTTAGAAAGGAGGTATTTTGACTTCTTAAAGAGCTCCATGATGCTTGGGATTCATCTTAAAAATAACCTTTTTCAATCGAATGAATGTCCCAATTTCCGATATTTTCTGTAAAGGCTAATTTTGACCCCTAGTGGCCCGGCAGTTACTGAAATCATGAATGCTGTTAAAAAGTGCACCATCTTTATGTGTCAATGATCAATGATACGAATATTATAACAATTATTTCATTTTATTTTATTTTATTGAAGTTCATTTTTCATTATTTACAATTTTGTTCATTTATTCAAGGGTATTATATGGATAACATCAAAAACAATTGTTCTTAGTGAAATATATAAAACTGAAACAAGAAGAAAAAATTGATAGTTTTTAGACATGTATAGATAGTTTTTGTTCAAACAATCCATAACCTTTTATAACAACATCAACAGAATTAGACCTTAGCACTACTTAATAAATCAAAAGGTTATGATATTGGTATTACAAGTCTAAAAAACAATATATAGATCAAGTGAACTGCAAAGGCCCTTTGATAATGCGATAGTTTTGGCATATCCAACGACTTAGAGCAATGTCGTTTTCATATTGTACATAGTGTGAGTACAATGTACAAAATCAAGTCTACAATCCCTTGGTGTCTTTTTTAGCAATGTTAAAGACTTGGCATATTAAATAAATCACAACATTGTTATATTATAACGATGATATACAAAACATGCTCTGGAGCCCCTAATATTTAGCAATGTTATAGTATTGGCATACGCAATGAATCAACGTGTTGTTGTGTTGGTATTGTACATATTTTCAAGAGAATGTGTAAATTCAAATCCGAAGCTCCTAGTGTCATCTTCAACACCGTGGGAGTTTTAGCATATTCAACAAATCAAGAGGTTGTTGTATTGGTACTCTCCACCAGTTGTGAAAACAAAGTGTGAATTGGACTCCAAAGTTCCTATCATGTCAACTTTAAAAATTGTTGAAATTTTTGTATATTCAATGAAATCGAAGGGTGGTTGTATTGAATTTGTATATACCATGAAGGCAATTCATAAGATCGAAGTGAATAACCCCCTTTGTCATGTTCAACAATGTTAAAGTTTAACAATATCTATAACATGATAAAATGTTGTTATATAGGTATCGTACTTCACGTCTTAGCAATGTGTATGATCAACTCCACAATCTTTAACATAGAAATTTGTAATGATAAAATTTTGGCAAATTAAAGGTAAAAAATGTTGTTATGTTGGTAAATTACATACTAAGAAGGCAATATTGATAATCAACTCCAAGGTGTGGTCATATACAAAGCAATGAGGTCTTCAAACATTTGGAAATATTATTTAATGAAAAATCTCATTTGTGTGAATTTTGAAAATATCATAGAAGAATGTAAATGATACTTTGAAAGGAAATATGTAAGTTGGTTATAATCATATTTACTATTTGGTATGCAACAAAACCACTAGATATCTTTGAAGATTGTTGACATAAAAGATGCCTACAAGGCAAATAATGAAATGCGGATATGTTTTGAAAAATTTCACTATGTAATCATATCTTCTCTTTTTAGATTTTTATTTTATGAAACATTTTACTCTTTGTTAAAAGACCATCATGCTCCATTGCCTTCATGCCCATATCGCTTCCTCCGCTTAGAAATTCTTCTACTTATGACTCCTTCCCACCCCCCTCCCCCACTTACCAATCCTACTTTGTATCTCAATTACATCCAAATAAATTCTTGGTTAATATTCAAAAGTTCAATTTCTTTTTCTGCATGAACATCATAGCCAAGAAGGAACTTTCTTTTTCTCATGCAACACCCTTGGAATTCAATTCAAGAATTTTTGTTTTTCCAAGGCTGGTACAACTCCTCAACATTCAAAACCAACCATAAAATGGTTGATTGGGCTCTTAGGGGTTAAAGGTCCCACAATCACCCTTAATATAATTGCAAATTTTCTTGGTATTATGAAGCATTTGGAAGTTCATTAAGTGCAGAGGTTGTTTGCAAGCAAGGATTGGCCAACAATTATACACAATCAAGAAACAACACTCACACACACTCGCAAGGTCAATTGCCCAGGTAGTGAAGAACATCGTTGAGGTATCTCAAAAATCCGTATTTCTCATTGTAGTCATATCTGTCGTTTTAAACATGATATGCACTTACCTAAAAGGCTTACCTAAGCCTTTTATTATGAACAATTATTGGTTTAGTCAACTGACAAAACTGATACGCTTAGAGATTCGACTAAGAATTCTGAAAAGTAGCACGCAGCGGTTAAAGTACATAAACCATATGGATTGCTTGAATTTTCTTAACAGATTATAGATATTCCCACTTCCCAAACGAGAGCAGAAGGCAATGACTTCAGCAGAGCACGGTTGAGGGCACCCTGCTTCTCCCCGTCTGTCCAACAGATGAGAAATGTGCTCGACGAGCCTTTTAATTTCGAGATCTTTTACAATAATATGTGCTTGAAGATGCGAACAAATCACGATGAGTCTCACAGCAGAATGCTACATGTATAGATAGCCACATCCGAAACCTATGCACTTACATGAAAAAAACGAAATAAAGCACAAGTGAATTGAAATCACGATGAATCTCACAGCAGAATGCTACATGTAGAGATAGCCACATTCAAAACCTATGCACTTACATGAAAAATACTTCATAAAGCACTTGATGAATTCAAATGCTGTCTGGTGATCAGATGCCTAAATGTTCGAAGAGCCTTATTTTTGAAATAAGGTACTTCCGATTTGGAACTTGCGAACGGTAATCTTTCAATGAAGTATAGATGAAACCGGTAGTGGTTTTGCCTCACTCCTTCGCCAAGGAAATCAGATTGAGACGCCAAACTCAAGGTGAATCGCACTTCTAGGAGGAATCTCATTCCCCGATTTCGGTTAGACGATGGCGGAAGAACGTGAGTATGTTGGCATGGGATCGTGCAGACGTACTTGAGTGCAAAGGAATGCAATATCTATCAGGGCACAAGGATGGCGATGCAAGAGAATGAATCACAAGTTGTGTATTCTGAAAGACTGATTTGGGCATTCGACTACGAACCTTTTTCAGATGATCAATGCTCGACCACTTTGTAACCAGTAGTGGTAAGACGGATTTGAGCTTCAACAAATGAGGACCTAATATACAGAACGATATATGGGCATTTCTACTACCTGAGTCGATGTGGCCTAGAACTACTTCGTTTTTGCTTTTCAATATTCTTCGTCTTCTACTACTTCGAGACATTCTTGGAGAGGCGGTCAAAATGTCGACTCCACGCCAACATGGCTGCTCCGTAATCTGGGTCCAGCTGAAGGCACAACAGGTTAATGTCGGAAACTTGCAAACATGTTTCTACAACGGTACGAGAATAATCACTCATCACGCAATCCTGCTATCAACGGTGGTTCTGACAGGTTCTAACCCGATGCAACGACTTCGAAATCCTCTATGAAACTTACACCACAAGTCTTGCAATACATATGCTTTTTGTCTGAAAAACCGAGAAATCGCAGCTTTGTGCCTACCGCAGCTCGAGATGTTCAATGCTCTCACCTTGGGTACAATAGGCTGAGCTCCAGGAAACATCACTAAAACTTTCTCGACAAGAGGTTTGCGAATATCTTCCTCCAACACTCCTCCAACCATCACGAATGGGAACGATTCTTTTCCATCTGCACGACAAGAAGGATGTCACAAACTGCATGCTGATACTGAAACACAATTCCTACGTGCACATTCACCAAATCAACGGCCCTTACTCAATGCTTGTATTTCGATAAAAAAGGAGATAGACTCTTGCTTGATAGATATGCATCACACGAGGTAGTTAAATTCGAAAAACACAGTAGTTTTTAGAGAATTACTACTGTCTCTAAGAGTGCAAAGCCGTGTGGTTCACGTCAAGTGCATAGAAGTACTCTCGCTGATGCAATTAGCACCAAGTACTATTCCACTCACCTCTAACTCCTCAATTTAACCATGTCCAAACAACTATAAGAAGCAAGTTGCAAGTTACTACTCCAGAAACATCACCAATAAACTTATCGACACCTGTCTATACTGCAAGAAGTGAGACACTGTATGACTATCACATCTGAACTTTAGCTCCCTTCAAGAAAATCCTTTTCTTTTCCGATGCAGAACACGTACAATAAGGCATGCAGGAAGAGACACAACAGCAAAGGCAGGCAGATTTAGCGACATCACCTCTTCCACCTAGATTTAGCGAATTAACAACGGCTTGTACACTGCAGGCCAACTCTGTAACAGCACTCTCCAGCAGCTTTACAGCCACAGTGTCACCATCGCGAGCACAAGCCTTCACCACAGGTACTAAAGCAGCCACTCGTGCCCAGGCCAAGTCTGCATAGACCCAGCTGAACGAACAAGACGACTGTGAGAATTCTTAGCAATGATTCAAGTCATCAACATGACCATATGCACAACAGGATTGTTTACCCAATCAAATCTTCAGCTGAGGAGAGTTTCAGTTCCTCCAGTATTGCTCCCGTAAGAGAGGTCTTGGGGCCGCGTCCATCCTCTGCCCTGAACACTGCTGCCAGAGCCTGCGATGCAATTGCATAACCACTACGCAAACAACGCCAGTAGTTCAGGTATCAATCTCAAATACTGTATCAATTCACCAGACGATTTAGGCACCTCCATGAGGATAGCGTTTACAAGCTCATGATATGAGACAAGAACCTCTTTGGAATAAAGTTGAGGTCAACCTGCCCTGGTCTCCAAGAAGAGGTCCTCCTCCAGATGCTCGTGCGAACTTGCCTTCTCTATTAAATCCTAGGGCTATGCATCCCGTGCCGGCAACCAGAACGCAGCCACATAGCTTCCCTCCGCTTCCACTAGCGAGTGCTGCAACGGCATCGTTCTGTACAAATAGCTCCACATCTCCTGGAAATATTTTCCTGTCAACACCAGCAGACTATAAATTTTACAGAAGGGGGAAAAAAGCATTCGACATGACTAGCCCTGATGCTAATGTCTGGAGATTGGAAGGGAAGGAGAAGGCTTGCAAGAACGATATCAGAATAAGCATATGTGGATACTTGAGTCCGTATCACTATTTTATACTTAAAATTAGATGCCTATGCAGTAGAGAGTGATGCATGAGAAAAAGAAAATTCATTCATGGCTATGACAGTCGCCACACCTGAGCCATGTCCGGTATGAATCGATGTCCTCTTGGCGATCAATTCCAGCAGCAGCCAGACACACCGATAAAACAGCGGATCGAGGTACCTGTGCCTTCTTCAACGCGCCAGCTATTGATTCCAAGATAGCTTGTCTTGCAGCTTCCACTGAGAACAGAAGCAGTCGTAAAAGTCTCAGCAATAACCTCAACAAAATGCTGTCAACTGTGTATCTGGAACAGATAGCATGATGTTTGTTTACCACTCCACTCATCCTCTTCGATGGATTTGTCCTCGAACCATTTAACTTCTGTCACAACATCTAACACCTTCATCAGCTGTTTCAACTTTCATAGAGTTAAAAAGAGTTGAAGATTTCTGCATGACTCAACTAACATCTCAATGCACCGTGACAGAAATGTTTCCGCAGGCACGTAATAGTCCTCTTTCATCGGCATGATATTTCGCCTTCCATTTTGACCTCCCGTCTGTAACGATTTCTAGCATCGGCGTATTCTCGAGTAGCGACCTACTTGAACTTCCTCACAGACATTTTACATGTGAATCCAGTCATGCAAGACCTCCTCTCATCCGTCTAATGCCGATAAATGCAAAATTCTAGCCTCACTGCATACTTATCCCATTACCAGTGCGATCATTCGATAACGCCGACTGGCAGAAGTCGCACAAGAGGCTGAAATTCTGGCAAATTTCCACAGCAAGAAGAGCACGGCAGATGGCCCTGTATTGGGATGTGCTATACCGTGTGCATTAACAATCAGCGGCCCGTGTTCTGTAAGCAAGTAACACCAAGACCCGCACGTCCTAGCTCATCGAATCAAACAGGAATCCAAAATTGCAATGCCGTATTGTATATGAATCGACAAGAGTTTCCAATTGATCATACAGGAATTGATGAATTGACTCCAATGTCATTATTCTCACTATGCAAAGAAAAAGAAAAGAGGACCTACCGCCAACACTGTTATAATTCGAGCATCCAGTTTCGACTCGAGACAGAGGCACCAAATCGTCGCTCGAACTCGGAAGTGGCGTTGCGATGCATACGCACACAGTTTTAGTGCCACCACCGTCCACGCCAATCACTACCTTCTGCTGCTGCTGTTGCTCTGCCTTGGCCTTGTCAAATCGATTCTCAAACTCCCATAGCCAATCGTCCTTTTTCGAAGGAGAGCTCGGCATCGCTCTAAATCGACAGGAATAATTTTTTTTTAAAAATCGGCGGAATCTCTCACCGATCAAACTACCCTCGGCAATTCAGCGAGCAACTTTGACGAACTAGAGTACTTCGAAACCATAGGTGCTCCTACCCGCCTGAAGTCCCGCTTTGTTAAGACGTGACAGGATACTAATAGCCGCGTTATGGATCCTATAACCGAGCTTATGTATCTTTTGCGACTAACTTGAAGAAAGATGTGTTATTGAGGAATCTTTGTTTCGGTTATCACGGGCTCTAATTTAATGGAGCTGAACTAGGGTTGGACAAGAATTTACAGAAAGCTTTTGACCGAGACTGAAAGTTTCGGAGCTAACTTTCAGCGATGGCTTGAGCCTCTCGTGAGCTTCGCTTTTCGGTAAAGGGAGTGCGAGTTCAACAGGCGCAGTGGCACATAGCGATTTGTAAGTCTACTCTTGTATTCGTCTTGAAGATCAAGATTATTCTGTTTACGGTAGTGCTTTGTATTGGAAGCGCCCATCGTAGAGGATCAGGGCTGGTTCTTCGTGGCTTTCTGAGGTCTTTAGGGTTGCGTTTTAAAGATTCATTATGAAATGTTGTTGAAAGAATCGATGCTGCTTCTTCGACTCTGATTTGTCAAGCAGTATCCTCGATCATATTCTCTGAATTTCGATGTTCTTGCTTGGTGAATGTAGGTAGCAACTCTTCAGATACTATTATAGTTCTGCGCTGCCAGGCCCTCAAGCTTCTCGCGCTAGCTGAGCTCTGTATGCAATTGTGCTTGTGGACAGACGATTGATCACGCGTACTATGGCTGATAATAGAACCGTGTTCCTGGTATGCCTATATTTTACCTCCTAAGTTTTCTCTTTGCATCCTCTCCGATACTTTGCATCATTCATTATGACTTTCTCGTCGTCAATTTGCATTATCATAGGAGTTGAGCATCGAGGAGACAGAAATTGTGAATTGCTAGGTATTTTCCTGTGGCAATGTGTTCAGCCTCGCTGCTGTCATTTTTCGGTGGCCTAATTGTTTGGTTTTGGAATAGGTCAACACTTTCATCACACATACGGTCCTCCTTTTGAACAACTTTTCTGCAGTCTGCGAAGAGAAACTGGCCGACGTGCACTTGTAGGTTCTCCACACCATACTCTTCTGCGTTCTTCGGAGTTCACTTCTGTGTTTCTTCCTACCTCTTAGACGCTATACCTGGCTATCTCGAGTTCATGGGTACACGATGTCTTTGATTACAATTGTCACGGTTTCCGCAAGTGGACTGGATGGCAGATTCAGAATTCGTATTCGATGTGGATCGACTGAATCGTTTTACTTGAGTGGATCGTCAAATAGCAAGCTTCTGAATTTGGAATCTGCCTGCTGTTGCAGGAGAATATTGCGTTTGGAATCGACTACTACACTCTTGGAATCCAAGCTGGATAGTGTGGCTCGATCGCGGAGTGAAGCTGGTAGAGTTTGCTTTCCTGTCTGACTTTGTTTTATCAATCGATGGCATTAATATTGAACCCTGCCACACTTCGGACTATTTTCTAGTCATCTTTGCAGCTTCTGGATATGTAGCCACGAAACAGAATGAATATAGTAGGCATAGCCTGTTCAAGCAGGTATCAGCAGCTTTAGATTCTGGGAGGCCTTCTCCTTTTGATGGCTATTTATTTAGAAGTCAGAGGTGACTTTCTTATATCCAATTATATCTAGAAATCGACCTTGTTATGATGACTTCGAATTCGGTCCATCCGGGTTATGTCGATTAACTGAATTGGTTAATTTCAAACCATGAATCCTTGGTTTAGTTCTCAAGATGCTGTTCTACAGAACTGAATGTTTGATTATACTGTGCAGGGACCTCTGAATAGGGCAATATCGAGGCATTGACAGCTAGGTCACTATGAGGGAAGGCGTAGTGAAGGGGAAGGAGATGGGAGCACGATATGCTGGGACGCAGGATCTCGTGCGTGTTTTTAATCGTGCCCTTGAGCTTCTTAACAGCACCACTCCCGAGAGTGATCAAGAGCTTCTCGAGCTCGTTAGGAAGTCAAAACGCGAAGTAGAGAAAGAACCATCTGTTCCTCCTGCTGCCAAGAAAACACGTACTATTACTTTTCATTCCTATCTAGCTCTTTCTGTACCTTTGCATCCTTGTATTCCTCTCTTTCCCACGGTCCTAGGTACTCTGCTTTTGCACTTTGAACTCGATGAACGCACTTTGGCTGTTCACATTCTCCCTTTCTGACAAATCTTCCGCATTTCGCAGGTCGAGGACCTTCAGAGGTTGGTGACTTCCAGGCTTTGGGCCATCGTCCAAATTTAGCCACACTCGGTGGTGACCATGTAAGCAAAACACTTGCCCCTTTGGATCCAACATTAGTTCCTCTATGTTGCAATATACGTCAAAAGCATAGGCTGAGGTTGGACTTGAGAGCAGGGACTCCCTTTAAAGTTTGTACAAAACAAGTAGAGCTTGATGCGGGTCTTTCAATCCACAAAGTGCTTGTGAACAGGTTATGTTGGAGTGTTGGAGTGCTTGTACTGATCTGAACGAAATGGGGACTTGTGTTACAGGGAAGTGGACAGTCCGGATCTGGAAGTGAAGGAACACCAACGCAGTCCACATCTGGAACTAGTGCTAGTGTAGCGCATGCACAGGTTCGTCCGATTCAAATAATACGAAATCCTGGACGTGGAGGTGGAAGAGGTGAAAAACACAAGCGGAAGGGCACTCGGTAGGAGTACAAAAACATTGATTTCTTGTACATTCCGTCCAGGATGTTCCCGCCATATAGATACTTTGCAAGTATGCTACTTTCAGTACCTGTTTCCTTTAACTTTGTACATGGCCAGTGACGTTTTTTCAGTGCAATGCTGATGCTGAAAGGGAGAGAATGAGCATGTGGTCTCGTTACGTTACGTTTCCTGTTAGCTTTCAATGTACGCAGGCAGCTTTTACGTGTACTTTTCATTTACATGTAATTGTTGTGAATAGATTATTGACTTGTGTAACGGACAGAGTGCTATGACACAGGTACTTGTACATTGCGTGCGTCACTGATACCAGAGGCAGTAGGCATTGCAGAAGTCTCTGTTGTGGCTATCTTACTACTGTGGTCATGTTTTTATGTTTGGAAATATGATGGAAAACTAGTACATTCAGTTTAATTAGGTCAAATATATTAGTATTACCAAAACGAATACAGAAATATAGATTCTTGACACAATTATGAAATAAGGGGATATTCGTTATTTTGAGACAAAATGGACATATTGAGATGTTGAAAAACACACACGCAAGGGGGCTAAGGAAAAAGTTGTTGAAGTATTTGAAATGAAGAAATTTAAATTCACATGCTAAGCAAACGAAACGATTTGAAGGGTCCAATCACAAAGCAAAAGGCTTGAAAACGAGATCGTACTATAAATAAAAGGAATTAGAGATTGATTCGGCAATTTAATATTTCTAAAAATAGACATTGAACAATACATAGTAAAGAATCACATAGGAACCATGCTCACATTAATTCCCATGAGAGGTCACAATTGATTCGAGTGAGATAATAGTTGGAAGACATAGAAAAGGCTGTATTGAAGTATGAAGAATACGTACAATTGTACAAGTGTACACTATATTTTGACTTTGGTATATATCCTGAAAGAATGAAATAAGAGAATGAATGTAGAGGCATTAAATGATGTGCCATTAATAATACTAAAGAAAGAGTAATTAGACGAATGTTTGTAGAATATACGAGGAATATACGAGGAATATACTAATCACATCAGAGCTATAAATGCATAGTCAAGGAAGGGGATAATCCTCAATAAGCACAACTAGCTAAGTGGTGATATCTTAAATGTACTAAGTTCCACCAAAATGCGAAACACTATATGTTGAATATACTCCGCTGATGAAGGATATGAGAGCGAAGGAGGAAGAACAAAAAGGAGAAACATTAAGGCTAGGTCTCTTTAGACTTAGAGCCATTCAGCTTGGTTGAATTCTCCAGCAACTTGGCTTCGGCCTCGTGATGCTTCATAAGCGCGCGAATAAGATCATTGCGACGAGAGTTTGGTAGGCAATTTGTACCCAAAGTCTCACTCCGACGGGCAAACCAGGTGTCAAAACATTCCCCATCACGCCTACGAAGGGAGTCAAGAGAACGCGAAGGACGAGAGGATGAAGGAGCTGCAGATTCCCCATGCGCAGGATACGGCCGGGGTGTGCAAGAAGCTCGCCTTGATGGTGGGGGGCGCGATGCTAGAGGCTTTGCAAGAGGCAAGAAATCCCCCTTTGAATGCAGTTGTCGCGGGGCACCGCCGAGGGATCTTGTTGCCCTGCTACTGTTGTAATTGTTGACTTGGATCGCGGGTTGTGATGTATTGGACGACCCACCCACATTGATGGTGGAAGGAGGAACAATTGAATCTCGCAATGGACCGTCCATAGCACCCACACCGGAGTAGAGCTGCCTCTGAGGTGTTTTCGAATTTAGAGCATCCGGCGACATAGAGCGCCTCCGCGATGGTGAAGTACGAAGCCGATTCAGGGGAGACGGAGAGCAAACCGGAGTCCGAACAGGACCACGACTCGGCGGGCTGTCCACAACATTGTCATCAACACTATCTCTTGTAAAATCCATCGTTGCGGATGCTGCGTCCGTAGCCGTGAACATATCAAAATGCCTCGACGCGAGAGAGGCGGCAACACTTGCTGATAGTGAAACAGAACACTCCGGGACGGAGGTCTGGTTGGAGACATCATCCTCATCACCGGACTCATCGAGGGTGGAAGGTGCCTTGACCTGTAAAACAAACCCGGAAATGCAAGGAGTCGGTCAGGAAAGATGGACGCAAGAAACATGGAAGAATTATCCATGAAGCGGGGATAACTCAAGCCGGGGAGAACTGACGTCATGTTCACAAGCAAAAAGCACACAAGAACATCAGAAGAAAACAACCAGTGAAATCAAATTCCACATAAAGAGAACAGAAGACTGAATGCAAACAAGCTGATACTTCAAAAGATTATCCCCGGGCCGGGCAAAAATGACGTCCTAACTAACAACAAAGAAAGAGTCATACAGAAAAGACAATCATCAGCATCAATCCTAAGTAAACAAGCATCCACAAATGATGAAATAAAATTGATCACATTGCGATGTGGTATATAAAGGATGATAAAATAATCGGCTTTTTTATTTAAACCATGATATTCATACAATAGCAACTCATTTACATATTTGTCTACTGTGTCCCCAAAAAGGAATAAAGAGCGCCCTAACCGTCATCTGGACAATGACTCAGGAAATGAAGGAGTTTCGTAAGTACGCCCTAAGTTCCTATGCGACTGCGCCATACCATCTAAAATAAACCGACCTAAATTGCTATACTTATTGATAGGCGGAATACCAATCCTATGATTGTCTACATAGGACCGAAGATTCCCAGGCCTGCAAGTGGCTAGAAGAGCGAGTAGCCATGGAGTAAGCACGGCCGACAGAGTATTGTCCTCCCGGCTAGATTTTGTCCAAGGCTGGAGGAAAATGGCGTTCCCGGTGTGGTTGCAAATACTCTTCTCAGGACTGTCGTCTATGAGGAGAGTGTTATCCAACCCGAACACAACAGCACTGTTACTAAGCGGGAACACCGCAGAGGACAACGTTTTCAAAAATATCCTCTTTTGAGCATTGGTCGGGTACGACAAATAGACACCTCTGCTAACCTCAACCAATCCACAAGACTCTTGTCCGAGGATCTCAAAAGGCTTAGGAAGTCCACTGAAGAGGTAGTCGATGACGGCCTCAACAGTGGACTTCTTCATCGAACTCCATATCACAACCCTCGCAACATGGGCGGACATGGTCTCCAAGAAATTTCTCACTCCCGGGCGGCAGAAGACCGCCTTTGGGGGCACCTTCGCTGGGATGTCCGGCACGTAGAGCCGGTCCCCAGGAGAGCACATGGGAGAATTCCTCCCGAGCGATGGCAGATGCACACACTGACAAAGAATCCCGTTGATGTCGAGGACGACATTCAACCATCAAGGCGGCGCCGTCTGCCCGAGTGCAGACCTCGGCCGCGGGACACACTCAAATTGGGAAATCAATTCTACCTGGCATCAAAGGAAACAATAATGTTGAGGATACCTGATTGAAAGCAGAGACACTGCGATCTGAGCAAATCCACAATGACGGCATGCATTGCATCCGTGGCATTGGGGCCAGATCGATCGGATTCTGATGCAATCTCACGGCCCGTGGGCGCAGAATGAATCCCACAGAGGTGAATTGAGAAAGACATTGAGGAAAATCAAATCACACTCCAACTTGAAGGCAAAAATATTGATATCAAAAATAAATTTATTTACATCGATCATGTACAAGGGATGTGTTTGTCAACTTTGACCGAAACACTACGCTGGGTACTAATACTACCGAAAATCTAGAATACATGACGCGCCACAGCAAACGTTGACAACTCCAGAAAAATCATAACGAGTAAGGGTCGTCGATCTCCTGCAGGAGAAAATAGACGAATAAGCGAAGTTCAAGCAAGCGAATCGGTTTAGGTTAAGCCCAAGACAAACAAAATCATGACGGTTGTGACGACGAGGAGTTATTGCAGTCGTGGGGGGAGGGTGAAAGTACTTACGTTGTCATGTGGCTCTTGCGGTTGAATCGCGTTGGTCGGGCTAGACGAATAGTCTACCAACTGCTGGTCTTCGGCATCGTCCAGAGTCCTCGCCGGTGTGCTCGCAAACTCTTGCTGATCGGACGCCATAGCTGCGATGGACTCAGGAATGGTGTCCTCCACTTCGACACTTGGCTCCACATTATCCCCGGCCCGGGGATAACTTACCAGCTGGTTGTACTGCGAAAGTTCTAGACCAGAATCGGGTTGATGAGCAGACTCAACCACTGGAGCAGCAGGTGCCATAGTCGATGAATCAGGACCCAAGGCAGGATCTTCGGCGGGAGGGGACACCACAACAATAGAGTCTGCATTATCCCCGGGCCGGAGATAATCCTCAGACTGAGGTCGCTCAATGGCAGCAGCCTGAGATTCAGCAACGACATCTAGCTGATCGGCAAGAGCGAGAGGTTGAGAAACGACCTGCTCAGGTTCCCCCTCAGAGGGGACTGTCTGCGCCTGGGAGTCGATGCCAGTCGCAGCAAGATTATCCCCGGCCCGGGGATAATCTGGTGTGGCCGTGCCCGCGGACAGCGGCAAGGGCTCCACCTCGCTGCTGGGTACAGACGCGGTGGTGGTGGCAGTATTATCCCCGGCCCGGGGATAATCTGCAGCAGGCCCGGAACTCGGGGTGCCCGAGGTGGAAGGATTATCCGAATTCTGGCGTGCGATTATCTCAGCAACGTGGGGTGGCATCGGCGTGCCAGTTCGCAGCCATTCGAAGACGATGTTAGCCTCTGCGAGCTTCCTTGCGTCCTCTGCTTCCTTCTTGGCCTTCTCCTTCTTCTGTCTCGCCTCTTCGGCTAGCCTCCTGTTGTTTGCCAGGAAGTGTTCCTCAACCTTCACACCCGGAGCACCTGGAGGAGGCGCAACACCTGCTGCATTCGCCATTGGGTCAGTAGAGGGATTGCACACCACGACAGGTTTCTCCTTCTTCACAGGCGTGCCAGCATCAAGAGCTGCCTGGTCAGAATCATCAACGGGCCGGTTACGTTGACGGGAGCTCGAAGGTGTCGATGTCGGGAGCTCGATGGCTTCGCGTTCGGGAGCTGCGACATCGACAACATAGAATTCATCCGCCTGATCAGTGCCATCGTCGTCACTGAGATCAATGAATACGTGGGTGGGCGCGACGAGTGCATAGAGTGGCCTCCCCCGTCTGGTAGGATCTTTACTCTGAGGGGTTCTGTCCACCGCAGGCGCCACAGTAGAAGAGGGCATGGCGCAAGACGCCCCATCCAATGGCTGACTCGGAGCCGTGGTCTCAGCTGCGAGATCGAGCCGGCGTTTCAATGGCCTTCGCGAGTCGGGGTTGCCCGATGATCCGACGACAACATCCGCAGATGATTGAACAGACATTGTCGCCGACGTAACGAGCCTCGACAGGATCACTGGCATGGGCTCCTTCCCAGGGCGTCGGGTCTCGGCATCAGGCCCCTGCCCCTGCTGCTCGTCACCCATCGAAGTAGAGGTAGGAGGAGATGTCTCCATTGCCTCCGCAGATTGTGCTGCTGGTGCTGCATCCGCTGACGGTCCTGCTGGTGATGCCTCAGCTGATGTTGCTGTGGGCGATGCAAGTGGAGATTGCATGACCTGCTCGTCCGCTGCCTGATAACCCGGACGATAGTCCGAGTCATTTGGGTCGTCACCGTCCGAGTCGCTAGCCGGGTCATCACCTTCCTTCTTCTTTGAAGAGTCTGAAGAAGTATCTTGGGCCTGAGTTTGAGGCGATCTCGTACTTTCAGCTCCCAGGTCAGACTGCGGCTCGGCTGCAGAAGAAGAAGGTTGGCTTCCCTCGAATGAAGCTCTTGTAACGAGGCTGAGGTCCAGCATCTCATCTGACGATGAGTTCTTCTTGGTGTCGTAGGGACAGTCATCGTGAATGAAGTCCCTATAGTCAACCCTGGCAATTTTATCCGCAGACAGCAGGTAACCCCCGTGGTAGTGCTTGTCAACCAAGCCGTAGAAGGAATGTTTCAGGATCTGAAAGGGAAGAGGAGTAAGGATCAGACACGATGGGCCGGCCAAAGTTATCCCCGGCCCGGGGATAACTAATATAACTTGAAACTTTGTCAAAGCACTAATACATCTTAATAAGAAATCTAGTTTGTATAGAGGGCCAAGTATCACAAATGAAATTCACTGAATGTTAGCAAAGTACGGCTGTTAATTTATCCCCGGGGCGGGGATAATGGTAGAAAGTCACTGCAAGGGAGGACGGTGCATGTCGAGCTTACCAGGGAGGCGACCATGAATTTGGATCCGGAGAAGATCCCGAGTGTTGAGTCATTCTTCCTGCAGTACCGGCGGATGAGACCAATGTAAAATTCCATCCGCAGCTCCGAAAACTTGGCAGACCACTTGGCCTCGTTGTAGTGCCCACTATCGATGTAATACGGTACATGGGCTGCTTTGAATTCCGTGGGGTTGGTCCCGATGAAGGCTTGCCCTTCAGGTGTCTTCTTGAACAAGAAGATGATGTACACGTCGTTGGCAGATCTCTCAATCGATGGCGCGTTGTAGATCCTCTCAGCTTTCGTCACTACGTACTTTGACGTGCTCATCGTGTAGTTGGGGTGGCTGAGCTGAATCATCGCCTTCAGCTTATGAAGCTTGCTCGCATTGCCGCCGTTCACGATCCAGACCCATACAGTAGGGTCTGTGTAAGCTGGACTTGATATCGCAGCGAACTTTGCTACCAAAGCTTTGAAGAACTCCTTCGCCGCATTGGAGTCCTTGCAAAGCGAGAAGGCTGTGTCTCGCAAGTCAAAAAGCTCCAGCGAAACAGATCCTGCCGGTGCCTCGGTGGACCACTGGCCACTGGGAGTCATGGCCTTTGAGTCGTAGGTCCGAAGATCGAATGTCTTGGTGGACTCCCGATGCTTCGTCTTCTCCCGGAAGAAGCACTTGAAGAAGTCCTCGGCATTCGGGAACATGGACTTCAGCTCCCCGGCCGTCTTACACTTCCCCTGATTCTGCAGTCGCGTCGAGTAGAATTTTGCCTCGACGTGGCTGAGCAGCATGTTCCACGACGCCGTCGAGAAGCCCTTCCTTGACTTCCATATCTTCCATTTCTGAGGACATACTGCTCCGTCGTTGGGAAGGAAAAATGGAAGATTTGGTCTAACCGCCCTGAACTCCTGGTATACTACAGCCTTGCACTTCTGGCGGATAATCCAATCTCCACAACTGTGGCTCAAGCGATGAAAGTATTTGGTTTTGTGGAAGGACAACCTTGGATACTTCATCGCTCCGTCCGCGGTCTCAACATGGACCAGGAAAGTGATAACCCTGTCAATGTCATCATCAGAAAGATTCCCCAAACTTCCTGAAGAACTCACGGCTCACATGATGCTTATCGCCCGTAAAGTATGTTGGGTTCATGTGATAAGGTGCGCCTGTGTCGGGGTTGATCAAATTCCCAAGCGAATGGAGGTCTAGAAACTCCGCGAACCTATCGTACATGCTGTCGGCAAAGGTGATGATCTGGATCTCGTGCTTGAGGTCCGATGTAGTCAGAATCGTCTTCCCGACCTTGTTGGGATCGATGTTCCGAAACCGGATGTTGAGAAGATCCGCGAATTTCTGTAATTACATTGGATTGAACTGTTAGATGCGAACACTGAAGTACAAGAAGCCTACAGGGCAGTAGAGCCTAGTTATCCCCGGGTCGGGGATAACTGCATCAGACATCTTGCCAGTGGCAAGATTACAAGCGAAGAATTATGTAAACCATGACAAAAAACAGTTTTCCAAGAAAGTGACAGACATAATCTACATAATAGTCGTAATTTAAGGCAGTGGGCTATCACTGAAACAACATGTGAGTTATCCCCGGCCCGGGGATAATCCATAGGGAGTGTACATATTCTAACCTTGAAATTGGTGGGATTGTAGACCGAGTCGTTGTTCCGCGTTGCGTTCTCGTTCACGTTCGCGGACGGACGCCCACAGTCGATCCAAATAGACCTCCCAGGTTTTATCTGGTTTCCCCACGTTGGCTGGGCATGCTTAAGTGGGTTCGTGGTGTTGTAAAATGCCGAGATCGAAGTGAGGCGCTTCGGGTCGGTCTCGTATAGAATGTATGCATACCACGAGAGAAGTTTCTTCTTCCTTTCCGCTGTTAATGGCTCGTTCTGAAGCTCCCTCGAGGCTTCCACGGAGTGCTGGCCGTCAATGATGGCAAATTTCCCATCTTTGATCTCCTCCCATGTCTCTGGCCGCTTAGGAAGCAAATTTCCATTGGCGTCAATGAGAGTGATGATGATCGTCTGCCTCCGGGTGATCATATCTCCCATCCTTGCGAGGTATGCCTTGGTGTTTATAACGATGTCTCTTTCGAGACTTCGCACAACCCACGCGTCCTTTCCCCTCTCAAGCTGGGAAATAGGCACGAGCTTCTGCACTTTCTTGAACAAGAAAGAGTCCTTGAAGCTGACATTAAAGACTGTCTGCTCAGAGGCGAACCTCACGTAGTCTGCCACTTCAGCAGAAGGTTTGGATGAATCCTTCTTCTGTCGGGCAGGCACTTCGACAACGGAAGTTAGTGCAGATCCTTGACTTGCCGCTGCTGGGGGAGCGGTACGCTGTCTCTTCTTCTTGGGGGCGGCACTGCCCGCCACGATCGCATCATTCATCAGTCTCTTCGCAGGCACTCGCGGAGGAGCAGGTAGAGCACCACTAGATTGCGGAGCTGAAGCTTCAGGATGCACGACAAGTGCAGACGCGGCGGGTGCTTTCTTCTTCTTGGCCGCTAAACTGCTTGATCCTTCATTCGACTGCGACAGTCTTGATAGCATGGTCGTCAGCTTCCGAACCGTATCTTCCTGGTTAATGTTCTCCCAGCTCTTGATGTTATCCTCCCAAAACTTGAGAAAGCCATGCCGAGTCTTGTGCAGTTCCTCAAGGAAGCCGTGCGGGTCGAACTGTGCTCCGCAGTCTACTCCCACCTCTACCACAATTCCGAAGTGGTAAGGTTCCCTATCCTCGTCCTGCTGTAGAAGGACGCACCTGAGCATCATGTACTTCTGCCTATGTGCCTCGAATGCTGTTACCCTTACATTCTGGTGTAAGGGCATGTAAGGGTCCGTGTAGACCATCTTGGTCATGACGAGGACATGGTTCTTCACGATCTTGAGAGTCCAGCTGACGACCACGTCCTTGAAGAGCCAGAGGTCAAGGCTTTCGTCATCGTTATCGCGCAGGAATGGGTTGAACCCGAAGGGGTGCTCGACCTTGTCCAAGGACATGTCGAGGGGATTTGTGTCGCTGAGTGCCATTGTTTTCTCTACAATCATCAAAAGCAACTCATCAGTATTAATGCCAAAATAGTATAATTATCCCCGAGGCGGGGATAATTCTGTTGAAGTCTATCTGATTTCTACGAATAAGATATGGAATTATCCCCGGCGCGGGGATAATTCTGTTATAGTCTTTCTGATCTCTACGAATAAGATATGCAATTATCCCCGGCGCGGGGATAACTGTTACTTCATAGGGTGTTTTTCCTTTACTGTTTGTGGTCTCTCTCGGGGTCGGCTCTACTCATCACAATTAAACATGACAACAGACTGCAATGTGATCTATGGCCCAGAGATATACTTATCTACAACATATAATAGCATAGCAAAATGACACTATTATTCCCGGGGGGATAATTGTTGTTGTAAAGTCCTGTATTTATCCCCGGGCCGCCGATAATTTTACTCATCATTCGTATGCTTATCCGGGGGGTATAGAAGTTAATTCTTCCAAGCCGGCGACTGTAATTACTGTATTATTTTTAAATAATCGCCTCTTCGCTAGGTTATCCCTGGTCCGGGGATAATCAACTCTGATTGAACAAACAGAATCATATGACATACCCAGCATTATCCCCGCCCCGGGGATAATTGTTCGCCATTTTCTGAAACAGCATGGAAAAGTGACAATATTATCCCCGGCCCGGGGATAACTGTTTGCATTTTTTTGAAACAACATGGGAAATGAATATATTATCCCCGGCCCGGGGATAATTGTTATTGTGAAGTACTGAATGTAGTTCGTTTTGGTACATTATCCCCGGGCCGCCGATAATTATGCTTAATATTCACACTTATTTCGGCACGATGAATAAATTATTGCCAAAGGGGAAAATGAAATATCTGAATATTCTTAAAAAGCTCACTTTTTCGATAGGTTATCCCCGGCCCGGGAATAGTTGTTATCCATTTTATGAAACATCATGGAAAATCGCGAATATTATCCCCGGCCCGGGGATAATTTTTGTTATGGAGTGCTGAATCCAGTTTGTTTTGGTACATTATCCCCGGGCCGCCGATAATTAAGCTGAATATTCACACCTTTTTCGGCAGGATGAAGAAATTATTTCCAACGAATATAAAGAAATACCTGTTTTTTCAGAAAACTACACTTTTTCGCTAGGCTATCCCCGGCCCGGGGATAATCAACCCTGACTATATACGCATAGACACATGACAAACACAGAAATATCCTCGGCCCGGGGATGAATTGTGCTTCCACGAACAAATACGGAATCACATTTACATTTCACCGCGTATATTCAAGTACCTAAAATCTATGACAGTTGTAGATCTAACGACAACCGGTGATTTTAAGCTCCAGCGATTCTCATACTTAGTTTTAACAACAAAAAAAAGCATCGTATGAATGAGGGCTGCATCGCAATTCACAACATCATCGAAACAAAAAGTTGAGGCTTACCTGTGTTAGTTGCGACGTACGGTCTGTACTCTATTGCTAAGAAGCAATCGTTGGAGCCTCACGGTCCAGCAGCAGTAAATGAAGCAAAAAAACCTAAAAAGTCCAGGAATTCAAGCAAGATCAGCTACAAATCGTTCTGTACTGAATTAATACTTGAAAATGAAGCTCGAAACTGGTTGTACTGAAAACCTAACACTAAAGTTCGCTTCTTCTGAATTCTAATCATACTAACTTACTCATAGCATTATCAGGAAGAACTTCAAACCTAATCACGAACGAAGCAAGTGAACGGTAGTGACTTACACGTGATTTGTGAAATGCAAACTCCAGTCCCAATTCTGCAACTTCACGCAAATCGAGGGCGCCGAACTCACTAGAAACTAACTTGAACGTGCTCCAAGCTCGAGGCGCCGAACTCCAGACTACAGAATCAGAAGAACTCGGATCTCAGTAGAAACTCACTAGAAACTCTCCACGAACTACTCCGCGAGCACAAAGGTATTACCGAAAAGCAGAAACACATCTACTCAGACTCTCAGAGCTCTTCGAAGCTAACGGGGGCGCCTGCAGCAAAAAAGGTGGCACAAAATGGCAGAAATGGTGAGAGAAACGCACGCAAGAGCGCTTGAGAAGAAGCGCCGGAGAGTGGGGAATCGCGACCAAAAAGTGAGCAAGGAAACGAAGACGGTGTAGAGTAGAGCGGCGGATACAAACAGCGCAGGACAGACAGGAGCTGCGAGGAGACCGTGGAGAGCTGCGACGAGTTGCGAGGAGGGAGGGAAAGACGACGCAGGGGTCATCATGACCCTGCCATCATTACTGCGCATGCGCATGGTCATGCGCATGGCTATGTGCATGTGCATGACCATGCACATGACCATGTACATGTGTGGTAGTCATGGCAATGAAAGGAAAAAATAAATAAAAACATTGGTTACTATTTTTTTCTACTTTTTTTACTTCAATACTTGGTTTTTTAAATTTATTTGGTAGGCAAAGAGTTTTGGAAAACTTTTCAGTTCTTAATTGCGTAGTCATTCTTTGTTTTTTTAGAGAATTTGACTTGGTGTTCTATTCAAATGAACTTTTGTTTCCTTGAAAGATCATGTATAACCCCGAACTTTCCGTAAAACCCGAAACGGGTTTTGGAGGTTCCCGCAGGAGAAAAAACTCAGCCAACTTTGACCATTATAATCTCCCAAATGGGGAAGAATGAACAGTTTAAATTTAATCTGTGGAGGAATGTCAAGTGAAATTTGAGATCTTATGGTTGAATATTCCAAATAACACTTAAATTGAGATTTTTTGAACTTAATCTAAAGGAAACTTAAGTGAAATTTTATGACTTAGACCGTCTTCCAACAAGGTAATTTAGGGGTTAAGTTCTGAATACAAGACAATTTTAGGTCTGTTCTATAAAGTATTTTCTAAATTAAGTATGTGAAAGAACTTTGTCTTATAAATATATGCTACTAATCAAAATGCAAATCCTTTGTTGTTTTCCAAAATGATTTTTCAAAAGGTTTAGTATTAAATTACATATGTTTCTGTTTGTACATATATTCCTAATTAAGTTGAAGATAAAAATTCAAAAAGTCTATGTATTCAAGATAGATTCATTGACAATTATGATCCTATGATTAGGTAGATTAAAATTATATGTATTATATGCTAAGTTTAGAAGCTTATGAAACATTCTAAGTATTAATATGAGTGAGATTTGTGATAGGAATTACGTAAAATTGCCATGTTAGGTAACAAAGTTGATGTCTCATAAGTTTGTACAGTTATCTCAATGAAATTTCTTAATCTAATTTCATTTCAAATCTAAGGTTGTATTTTAGAACCTTAGCTATTTGAGTATTGATTCTTAAGTTACAACATGTTATACTATTGCAATGTAATTATGTAACTGAAACTTTGGTCTATTTCATCTATGGTAGGTAAACATTGATGCGATAAACATATTGTAAATAAGGTATGGAATAATTTATTACCAAATAATTGATATTTCATCCAATTAATGTATAACAAATACACATTATTACTAATCTCCATTAATTTTGCTCTTTTAGTAGAGTATAAATCATAAGGAATCAAAAAATAAGAAAATTCCCCAAAGATTTACAATACGATGATGGCACCAAGTATTAAAATAAATTTGAAGGTATCATAGACCTTTGAAAGGAAAGTAACATTTATTTATTGTGTTTGATATTCTTCTGCAATACAACCATAGAGTTCATGTACTTAATAAAAATAAAAATAAAATAACACTATTTCTGTACCATAAAATGTACTCTTACATTATTCAAGGACTCTATACTAACGGTTATTTTTGTATTCAACTATTATATGTTATATATGTATAAGTCAATGGAGCTTTAGTTGCCTGATGATACGACCACCACACCCGCAAATGATTGAACAGGTACTATCATCGTCGTGACGAACCTCGACGGGATCACTAGCATAGCTTGTTTACCAAGGCCTCGGGTCTCAGAATCAGGCCTTTGCGCGTGCTGCTCCTCACTCATTGAAGTGATACTAGGAGGAGATGTCTCCATTGCCTCCGCTGATGGTGCTGCTGGTGATGCCTCAGTTGATGATGCAGTGGGCGATGCCTGCGAATATTGCATGACCAGCTCGCCCGCCGCCTGATAAACCGCACGATAGTCCGAGTTGTTCTAATCGTCACCGTCGGAGTCGTTGGAAGCGTCATGACCTTTCTACTTCTTTGATATCATAATAAGATTTTTTTGAACTAAATCTAAATAGCATTTCTAATGTGTGAGTCATTCAATCCAAGCCTTCAAAGGCATAATTTTAATTCTCTCAAGCTAGTTGTCATTGCTATTATGAAAAAAAAATTTAGGTACATATAAAGAATTATAATATAATATAACAGAAATTAACATATTAAGATATAATACTATAGAGTATAATATTATACAATATAGTACAATAGAATTTAATAGTATATATTAAATCTTACTTAATATCCTTTAATATAAGATAGTAAACTATAGTATAATATACTATAATATAACAAACTTCTTCCTTTTTTTTATATTTTAGAGTTAAAGGGGATCCCACTAATTATTAAGTTAGAAATGATTGCAAATTTAAAAAGAAATAACTTTAAAAATCGTGCAATATGAATTGACAAACTATAATCATATAGTACAATAATTATAAACATATAATGTAATAATTATAATCTAACATACCATACGTTAACATAATGGTATACAATTTAATATTGCATAATATTGTATAATGTAGTATAATGTACTAAAATATAGTAGAACATAGTATATTTTATTATAATAGAATATAAAATGATAATATAAATATGTTCTAAAACATAATAATATATATCATATAATATAACATAACATATAATAATGTAATTCATTTTCATATAGGAAAATATATCAAACTAGAATATGATATAATATAAAGTAAAAATTTCAATATTTTATAAAATATAAGATAAACTTTATAATACAATATAGTACAATATAATACAAGATAATATAGGAATTATTGGAAATTATCGGAAATTATAGTAAATAATAGTATGATATAGTTTAATAAAGTACAAGATCGTATTTTATAATATAACATAGTACAATATAGTATAATATAGTATAATAGAAAACAAAATAATAAATATTTATTCCACATAAATTTTAATCATATAGTACAATATAATCTAATATAACATAACTTAACACAATGGTATACAAAATAATATAGTTTAATATAGTATCACATAGTATTATCTAGTAATATATTCTATCCAATAATTAGTATGATATATTATAATATATTATAATATATCATAATGTAGTATAATCTAGTATAATCAAACATAGTACAATATAATAGAATATAGAATAATAAAAGAATATCATATAGAAATATACTATAGGATAATAACATATATATATTTTTTTGAAGATGTAAAATTATATTACATAAAATAAAATAAAATAAAATAAAATAATATAATATAATATAATATAATATAATATAATATAATATAATATAATATAATATAATATAATATAATATAATATAATATAATATAATATAATATAATATAATATAATATAATATAATATAATATAATATAATATAATATAATATAATATAGAATTTTATAATATAGTATAATATAATATAATATAATATAATATAGGACAATATAATATAATTTAATATTATATAATTTAATATAATATAATACAACATACTATTATATACTATAATATAATATATTATAATATAATATACTAAATATAATATATGTTACTCTAATTTTGTAGTTATTATAGTTTAATCAATGAATTCATTAATACAAATTTGTATTTTTTTTTCCAATTCTCATAGTTATGTAAAGAATGTTCAATTTTATAGAGAAAAATATAAGACAATATTGTTTGTAAAAAATAAAAATTGATAATTAGAAATGGGTTTCCCTCCAAAATCAGTTTCCCGCCAAAATTCCTTTGCCGCCTAATACTTTCAAAATTCTGTTTGAAAAAGTGGAATCGTATTTTGAATCCTAATAAAGACAAAATCCATTTTGAGACAAAATTTGTCTGCTTTTTGCACGATTTCGGGCGTCGAGATACTCCCACGATGTAGCCGTTGAGGTCGGGCTCGGGTTGCATACTCTGTCTCTCAGGTGTCCTCCATTTTCTTCTCTCTCTCGTTCTTGCTCTCAAGGTGCGCTCCATTTCATATTTCGTTCCGGTGTGTAGATTCAAGGTTGCGTGTGTGTAGAAGAAGTTTCCGTTGGTGCTCAGTGCGTCTGATGTAGTTTCGCATTTAGAGGTTTCAGTATTGTTGCATTAGTTTGATAATGATTCAAGTTAAGACTATTGCTCGTCATGTATTTTTCGACTTCTGTATTCGGTACTAATTTTTGTGCTTGGTTTTTTCAGTTGCGAGCCCTTCTTTTCCTTTCGAATTCTGTTATTCGCAGGTGAGCGATGTTCGCAAATTGAGTGCAAGGCATGAATGACAGTGTTCAGCACTTACTATTAATAGAATGCAAGTTATCCCCGGGCCGGGGATAACTTCTACTGTCTGTAGGGATTATTCCTGGAATCTATGCTATTATGGTTATCCACGCCCCAGGGATATCCTAGCATCAACCCAAGAAAACCATTATCCCCGGCCCGGGGATAATATTTCTGCTGCCCACGATAAGAACATTATCCCCGGGCCGGGGATAACCTCGCAACAGCCCACCAAAAAAATTATCCCCGGTCCGGGGATAATATTTTTGTTGGAGGATGCAAGGTTATCCCCTGTACGGGGATAACTTTGTTTCCGCCAAAAATATTATCCCCGGGCCGGGGATAACTTTTTTGGTGGGCTGTTGCGAGGTTATCCCGGCCCGAGAATAACTATGTATCCGCCGACAAAAATATTATCCCCGGGCCGGGGATAATATTTTTTCGGGAGGATGCAAGGTTACCCCCTGTCCGGTGATAACTTTGTTACCACCAAAAAAATATTATCCCCGGCCCGGGGATAATATTTTTTTGTGGGAGGACGCAAGGTTATCCCTGGCCCGGGGATAACTATGTATCCGCCCACAAAAAAACAGTTATCACCGACCCGGGGAAAATATAATTTGTGGGAGGATGCAAGGTTATACCCGGCCCGGGGATAACTATGTAACCGCCAAAAAATAATTATCTCCGGTCCGGGGATAATATTTTCTTGGCGGTATCATAGTTATCCCCGGGCCGGGGATAACCTTGCATCCTCCCACAAATTATTATCCCCGGCTCGGGGATTACTGTTTTTTGTGGGCGGTTACACAGTTATCCCCGGGCCGGAGATAACCTTGCATCGGCCCAAGAAAAAGCATTATCCCCGGGTCGGTGATAATTTACATTAACACGTAGAGTTCGTTTTTGTCCCCGGTGCGTGGATAATATCCAACCGTAGTCTGGTATCCACGGGGCAGGGATAATTGTGGCGGAATTTTTGCCTCGGTTTTCATGTTCGATCATCTTGTATGCTATTAAACAAGCACTAAGTTATGTTTTTTATCTTCTTCTTTTTTGTTGGATGGAGACTTTCGTTGTCAACGGTGTCGATTTCCGTCCACCAGTTTTACCTGAAGGAGTTGCACAGTGCGAGGGTTTTAGCCGTTCATCATGGGTGTCGAAACGAGTCACTCTTCTGAATGACGCCGGTGTTGAAGTTGCAAAAGCTGTCTGTCAATCCATTGACTCTAGCGTCGTCGCAGAGACTGGTGGTCGGCCTCTTGGATCCGACTTTGTCTGCGTACAGATAGCAGAGTCATTAGTAGAAGCAGAGGTTCCTTTCAGTTGGATCTACTCTTTGCGTGCATGGCCAATCATGCATGTCCTTCTCAGCGGAGCAAGCCTCTACGACCACGACCAACGTGCCATCTTCAATGCGGCTTGCAAGGTTTTTGGTCGGCCACCACGAGTTGGTCTTCGCCAGTACGAGAGCAAACGTCAAAGGCGTCTTCGGGATTCACCACCTAAGAAGGAGTACTTTCTTACACCGGAGTCCATCAACTTTGTTTCAACAACTTATTGTCGTCCAAAAAACTGTGTGCAGCCCTATCCTCGAGGCAAAATTAAAGATCTGAGGTTCCAGTTCTATGTTCGCGGTGATGTTTACTTCAGAAAACATTGTCTCCTTAGTGTGCATGGTCAAGTCCACGAAGCGGCGGACGGTAATGACATGATTATGTTGGAGGGTATTGAGGTGTGTTGCGTCGCGTGGTACCTGATTATGGGCGTGTCACGTGCCACATTTTTCCGTTGGAGGTATGCCTATCAAGACGGACAGCAAGCGGAGGACCATGGAAACTGTGGTTCAAAGAAACCTCGTATCCAGACATTGCAAGCCACAGCATCCCTTCAAGCCATTGTGGAAAATGCTGCGGATCTCATGCCGCATCGAACAAAGACTATTGATACGGGCGAGAAGGTTGTGTCCAAGTGCTTGCCCTCTTCCTTCCGCTGGAGGGACAATTTACCAGAGGTGAATGCCATCAATGTCGTCCACGGTCTTCCTCCTATATCAAAATCTGCTCTCAGTAGGATCCGGCAAGAATCATTCCAAGAGTACTATTCCA
This sequence comes from Bryum argenteum, assembly GCA_037043015.1. Classification (NCBI taxonomy): domain Eukaryota; kingdom Viridiplantae; phylum Streptophyta; class Bryopsida; order Bryales; family Bryaceae; genus Bryum; species Bryum argenteum. Next base: position 3,298,838 of record CM073331.1, on the reverse strand, counting down.
AGCAAAAGGGTGACACATTTGCTCGTTGTGGTGAATGTGACAAAATCAAACAACTTCGAGCATCCAGTACGAGAGGCAGTCACGCATGGGCTCTTCATGATCCCAAATTCAAACGCCATAATACTTCTCAAATGGCGCATAGGTTGCTCTATTATAGTAACCGCTCAGAGTCTGAGACACGGCCCGAATCGTCTTTGTGTATTATTCATGACAAAATGGATCATTCCAAGACAGCCTCTCCGCAATTCTCACACAAGAGTAAATCGACCGATTCCTTCATGAAATTGCCGGTTTCCATCACAGGCATGATTGCTCATGGACACGGAGATGTACGTTACGCACATTACGGCCTCGATATATATCCCACGGATTCTAATCATACTATCGGTTCATTTGCTCAACTGCTAAGAGATTTGGAATCTCCTCCGAAGTGCTCTTCCAGGCAGTTGTTTGGTGGTGGTAGAAGTAGCCTTCTCTCTGAGGCTGTTTTGGACGGGGCGGACATGTGCTTGGATTCGCTTGGTCTTCTCCCAGAGGCTCCAATCCCGGGAAAGACTCTTCCTCCGGTGCTACACATGCAGCTAGATAATGCTTGCGGGGATAATAAGAATCGATTTGTTTTTGCATTCTTTTCACTGCTCGTGTACAAGGGCGTTTTTCGAGAGATTTACTTGAACTTCCTTATTGTGGGTCACACTCATGAAGATATTGATGCTCTTTTCGGTCGATGGAGTAGTAAGCTCAAGACCAACAGCTACCCTACTGTTCCCCTTCTCATGAGATCTTTCATGGACACAGAGGATAAGCCGGTAATTCCTCACTTAATTGAGGAAGTTCCGGATTTCAAGACGTTCATCAAAGGTTACCTTTGTGATGGCGATGAGGCGTTATCTGGGCATACTAGTGCCCAACAATTTAGGTTTTTTAGAGATGCTTCCGGCTGGCCTTTGATGCAGTACAAAATTCTGTGTACGGATAGCGAGTGGCTTCCTCAAGATAGTGCAGGGGTTAGGTTGTGGAAAGTTTTGCCAAATGGTCAACCTCAGGTTCCTCTTGGAGATCCTACGTTACTAGTTCCAAACGAAATGAAGAATATAGAAGATATTCGAAAGGGAATTAGTGGTTTTGTGAGCTTGTGGGAGTCCTTGGCGGATGCTGATCCAACAGGCGACTATCGTAGACATCATGAACAATTCATTTACTATTGGAAAGCAGTTCGTGAGGCTTTAGATTTACCCGTCCCTGCTCCATCAACGTTTAGGGATGGATTTTGGCCTACTTCTAGGTACTCTCCAAGTGAAGAGGATCGATTTGAAGATAACGGAGAATTGCGCGAGGAATTTGCTGTTGATCCTCTTTTCGTAGGACAAATACGAGATCGTCCACAAGCATCATTTAGAGTTGGACGGGATGTTTATGAGGGATACCTACTTGTGCTACGTCCGGCTGATGGAGATCTTAAGAAATTTTGGATAGCTCGTGCTTTGAGCAACCCAAATGCTAGTGTAGAGCATCCTCAAGAAATCCACATTGAGTATTGGAAGCCAGTATCTTCTAAACATGTCAATCCTGACACTTATGAAGGGTGGGATACAAGAAGAGGTAACTCTTGGTGTAAAGATATGGATTATGATCCAACTTGGGTGGCTACAACATCAATCATGGGAGCTTGGAAGCCAAGATTTCGTCTTGAAACCGTTAATCCCAAGATGTGCATACCGGAGCTACAAATTTCAATTATTAAGGACTCAATTATCGAGTTTGATGAGTAGTTTTCATGTTAATATATAGTTATATTAGATTATATTAGTTTCAATGGTACACGCTTTCTCATTGCAATGTAGCCAATGCAAATTAGAGTAGTATGACACTACTTCTAGAGATGATTTATCTATTTATATTAAGATGGTATATCCATTTCAATGTATTTCCATGGGATTATTTCCTTCCATTGGTGTTGTGATAATTTTATTTCTCTATAGATATTAATATGTCCTTTGATCGGATTACTTCTTATATATATTTTTCTTTAAAGTAATAATATTCATCATGCATAATACTTTTTGGTCCTTCAAGCTTGCAATCTATGACTCAAGTAATGAGATGTGAAGTAGTCTCAATATACTTTCCGTCTCAAAATAATGAATATTAATGATCAACAAATATATTAATAGAATTTTTGGTATCGAGGGTTCAAATTACATTCTTTTGTTGGGTTCATTCGACTCTCATTTTCAATTAAGTCTCATTTTACTTGACACCAGATTTACTATTTTTAACCACTGATTTAAATTGAGATTGCAAATTGTCTCAAAATACTTAATATCCCCTTAAATATTCTTTGTATAGTTCACGCGCGCCATGTACAGCTTCCCCACTTCAGGAGTCAAATCCAACTGCAAACATGCACTTTCATATCAGAACAACTCCTCGTTTTCAATACAAGAGCATGTACAATGAACGAAATTACAACAGAAATAAGCAATTGCTGTGCATTACCTTGGCCTTGAGAGGTCGGAGCAGCTGAACTTGGCCCTTCGCCAAGTTCAAAAACCCTGCACCCTCGGCTTGGGAGCGATCCGAGTACACATTCCCATGAACCGGCACTTTACCCCGATACTCAGAGCTTGCAGATGCCGGAGCTTCATTCGCCTCCGTTGCAAATCGGCCCACAGCAACGTCCAGAATCACACTGGGTCCAAGAGTGGCCGCCGCATCTTGAGGCAGAATGAGCTTCCCTTGCTTCACCTCCAAGCCTCCTCATGGCGCTTTGAAAGTGGCGGCCAGTGTCACCTCCTTTGGTGGCTCTGGTGCTGCCACTCCCAACTTCTTGCTCTTCGGGAGCTTCGACGGTGGTGTCAGCGCCAGAGCTAAGTGAAGCTGCCCAGTCGCTGCATCTTGCTGCAAGTCCACCACAACATCACTCACCGTAGCATCACCGGCTGCACACTCCCATATCCCTCCATCAGACCCGTTCTTAGCAACTGCAAGTGAATTTGGATCGAGATCAAGTGGGAAGTTGGAGACTCGCACCAATGCCAGTTTGGCCACGCACAACGGACCACAGAGACGCTCGTGTCTCCACTTTGGAGATCGACACCAGCGTCTCTCCATCATTGTCTTTTCAACGTGATCCCTTCCATATGAACTGGTTTCTTCCACCCTAGATTTGCCTTCGTTACAGATATGCATAACAACTAACAAACAACCCAACACATTGGAATATAGTACTGGGAGAGTACAAATTTATTGCAAAATTCTGCCTCACAGCAGTTTTGGAATTACAAAAGTAACACAAAAACAGAGGTCACGTAAACAAGGTACCAAAAGGTCTCTACTAGAACACAAATACTAATCACAAAGAAGTGTACAATCTCATGGAATTGCTTCAAGGGTGTAGCCTGCCTCAATCAGGACGTTCACACTAGGTGCATATGCAATGGCAGAAACCTGATCATACCAACAGAAAAGCGCTGCTACTTTGTTTTCATCACTCCACAAAGCACTTCCACACGTTCCTGGCAAAATATCTGATGCTCCGTTACCAAAATATATCATACTAGTATGCAGAAAAGTGAATTGAGGAGAATCGCGATCAACTGGATCGATCATATTAACTCCGCGCCATCCCAAGATTCCTTCACATCGTCCATTGTAAGGAGAGTCCATGAATATACGGTCGCCAATCGCTGTATCCTCAGACCTAACGAGCCCCTCGAACTTTGTGCCATCCACCTCGTCCGCATCAAAAGACACATCTGAATACGTCATCCCATCTTCCAATTGAGCTAATCCAATATCAGAACCAAAAAATTTATACTCCTTGTTGTCCGTCACAATGCCTATCAAATTGTCTCCTGCCACATAACTTGGATGGTGGACCTCCTGGTTGCCTCTCAGCTTGAAACCATGCTCTGCTACTGTAAACCATCGCTTACCGTCAGGCCCAAGCAATGGAATCCCAGATGTGGTTCCGAATCCATCCCTGGATTCTAATAGGATCCCTGGCCTTAGTGTGGGTTTGTAGGAAGTGTTATCAATTACTTGGTGTTGATCTGAATACCACATAGGTGTAATAGCTCTCCTTGCAGATTCTCCAAACTCCAAAGACACTTTCCACATGACCACCAAACCACAAATTGCTGAAGGAAGCTTCATGCCATCTTCGGTTGACATTACTTCAGCGTACCACCTCACCCCGCACCATCCAAATAATTTCACACCAATACCTCTCTCCATCAAAGATTTTGCAATTTCTTCAATGAGGGTATTAGATGGATCCTCCCATATTTTCAACCGATGAACAGCCTCTTTCATAAACGGGCCACCTCTTCCTACTTTACCATAAGTAGGCGGATGAGGCCGGTCAAGAGTGGCATAATACAGAGGCATACCTCCCACTGTCAACGGCCAAGGTTTGATTTGTGGTGTCGGCCATGATACCACCAAGTAAGGTGGACAATAAGCCACACCAGAGCATCCCGGAAAGTGTGACCCAATCTCCCTCATTTGCGCATCTGTGGGGTCTGAGTGTCCCTTAACCACTCGGAATGGAAAATTTGGCAAGTAATGTTTTGGCAAATCTGTAGGGACGCTTCTATAAGATGATTCTTCAAAGGCATCAAGCAAGAAACGAGGAGGGCTTGTGTAGAGATCGCAGAGCTGGTTCCTAGACCGGGCTGGAGTTGCACGCAGTGGTGATGGAGTCACGCACCTTTGCACCCTCGGAGAATCATACTCCATCGTCATCCTGACAACCCCAAATACAAAATAATTTGATTAGTTTCAATACTATACAATATAATTGATTCAACATGTAATTGACATATATTTCTTACTTATATACAAAACATTTGTTATCACTTTTACTTTGTGTACAAAATTGTCGTAATTGCTTTTACTTTGCATACAGAACTACAAATATCTTTCAAAAAGACGGTTTCAAATTGAGCCTAGGAATGATTTGAGCTACTTTTTTTCATCAGGTCATAAATATTATGCACATAGATTCTTCGATGAAACATAGAAACTATTCCATTCACGACATGTTCAAAAGATAAAATTTCACTGTCATATATTACTATGCCTTCTACGATCAATAGAAGCTAAAACTCTATCTTGATAAGTGCTGCACAACCCCGCCATTCAGTGTAAATTTAAGATTTGGAAAGTCAAATCAAAGCATAGACCAATTCATATGTGTTGCGTCATTAAATACATCACGATTTTAGTAACACTACGTCACACAAATGTTAGTTCTAGTTGAGACCAGGATAAGAAAAAATTAATAAATGAAGAAACTGGAGATAACTTAAAATATCAAGACTTACTGGAGAGGAGGTATAGTTATATTTGCAGGAGGACCTGAGTCCCTTGAACACAACTTTTCGTACCTGAATGCAAGGTTCAAAGAATCATCAGCGTACAAGGTCACTCACGGCCATCAACCTTCATCCTTGTCATGAACAAGACTACTATTGAGAGAAATGAAGTGACTGTGCTTTGATGGATTCAAGAGTGTCATTGCTCACTTCTACAACCTTAGAACCCACTTTCAAAAGTATCAGAAGTTTCATGTCTCACAGGTCCTTGAATTCTCCTAGCGATACAATATTACCTCTAGAAATCTTCAGTGAAAACTGGATATCCAAATCCTTCATGAAATTGCCAAAACGAAACTGATCAAGAACCTTCAAATTTAAAAAGAAAACTGAAAAAAACCCCTTCTACGTTCAACCGAGAGCCCCCAATACACCAAATGCACTTGAAACCCTACGGTGAGGACTTCACTTTGTGATTGGAACATTGGCAAGAATAACGCCCAAAAATGCGAGCGTGAGGCGAATTGAGAGAAGAAAACAAGAAGGTAGTGAGTGCATTGAGCAACTTACCACTTGAACTTGATGCAGGCGTGACGATCGGAGGTGCAATGCAGAAGGGTGAGATGCGTATGAGCTCTGGCGATGGAGCTCTGGCTATGGGGCTTGGTTATGAGGAAATGAAGTCCACAAGAACTTAAAACCATCTCATGCAGGAAAAATGAACGATAATAATTACATAGATTCTTCTTTTTCTTAGGGTCAAGAACCCAAAAAACCCAAAAAACCCAAAAAACCCAAAAAACCCTAGCAGACCAATTTAGACGGTCTAGAAGATTTACCCGGGGCGTTGCGAACTCTCATGCTCTATAATTGCAGAGTTTCGGCGGGGTGGCCAAACTTGAGCAGGTCAAGGAAGCTGGAGGTAATCATTTTAGATTCTTCATGCGATATAATGTTGCAGGAGGACGACATTCACATGCTTGCCTCATTTCCGTTGCTGCAGCGAGTGCAAGTAGGGTGTTGTGATCTCCAGTTGGATGTTCGCCGGCGAAAGTGGATACATCCGATTCTTTCTCAAGAGTGGGATTTTCATATTCCTCTTGGGTCGCTGATCTCTAACTACAACCAGCTTATCATGGGGCCGATCGAGTTATCACCTGGGAAGCTCGGATCTTTTTGGGAGAGTCATGGTGTCTGATGGCGATGCAATTGGAGCTTCTGGAAGGGGACCACGTCTTGCTGTGGTGCACACAGCTCCCCGGGTTTGACCCTTGGGTGAGATAGAGAGCTCCAGCTTTCGAAGGTTGTTGGGTAGTCTCACTTGACGTGACTGCTTCTGCCACTGAATACGTGACAAGTCGATCTCCTTAGGATGTTTAGGTGACACTGTTAACATTAGCGTTAAGAAGAATGAGCTTTGGATTTATCAATCCAAACTTTATTGTGCCTGTCCTTTGTGGGCAAACTTGCATGAATCCCTTGTCGGTAGTCTTGGGTTGTGCTTCATGCGCGGTATTGCATGGTAGAGCATGAGGGTTGAGCAGATTGTGCTGTAGATGCTTATCAGTCTAGAACGTCTAGCAAAGTATTTGCTTTCCGTTTCTTGAGGCGACTTGTATTTGGTCACGTGCAGGAAAGAGCTCAGCTGATGTAGGGATGCATGATGCATTGATTTCCCTGAGTAGACTCTTCATTGTAAACTTAACACATCGAGGGTCCACGGTATCCGACTTGATAGCAAAGCACTCGTTAGGTCGAACACAGCTATTGCGATTACTTGGAGGTCGCTTTCAGCAACATCTTATAGTACAGGATATTAATGTATTGACGACATTGAGAGGAATACGATCGAGCAGAGAAGCAAAACTGCGAATGCACTAAAACCCAGTGATGAAGACAAGCGGAGACATGGGCAATTTGCTCAGCCCAGGGTTTTTACAAGCGCAGACATTGACCGATCATGTCTGCAAGTTGGCGAGTGTGTTGCTTATTCTCTCTACAGCCTGTGCTGCTGCTGTCAGCCCTGCCCTTCTCTCAACTCCCCGCGGCCTGACTGCCTGAGAACCATCATGGCTACACCATGCCAGGCACCATTTCTGTATCGAAGGCAAATCTGGGGTGGAAGAAACCAGGTCATCTGGAAGGGATCACGTTGAAAGGCACTGATGGAGAGACGGTGGTGTCGACCTCCAAAGTGGAGACACGAGCTTCTCTGTGGTCCACTGTGCGTGGCAAAACTGGCTTTGGTGCGAGTCTCCGACTTCCGACTTGATCTCGATCCAAATTCTCTTGCAGTCACTACGAACGGGTCTGATGAAGGGATATGGGAGTGTGCAGGTGATGCTACGGTGAGTGATGTTGTGGTGGACTTGCAGCAAGATGGAGCGAGTGGGCAGCCTCACTTAGCTCTGGCGCTGACTCCAGTGCCGAAGCTCCCGAGGAGCAAGAAGCCGGAAAGGGCAGCACCAGAGCCACCAAAGGAGGTGACATTAGCGGCCACTTTCAAAGCGCCACGAGGAGGCTTGGAGGTGAAGTAGGGGAAGCTCATTCTGCCTCAAGATGCGGCCGCTACTCTTGGACCCAGTGTGTCTCTGGACGTTGCTGTGGGCCGGTTTGCAACGGAGGCGAATGAAGCTCTGGCGTCTGCAAGCTCTGAGTATTGAGTAAAGTGCCGGTTCCTGGAAACGTGTACTCGGATCGCGCCCAAGCTGAGGGTTCAGGGTTTCTGAACTTGGCTTAGGTCCAAGTTCAGCTGCTCCGACCTCTCAAAGCCGAGGTAATGTACAGTAATTGCTTGTTTCTGCTGCAATTACGTTCATTATAGAAATGAAGGAGTTTTTCTGATATAGAATCGCATGTTTGCAGTTGGATTTGACTGCGTGAAGTGGGGAAGCTGTACATGGCGCGCTTGAATCCACTGCTCGGGGAGATTGTTGGACCGGCCATTGGCGAGGATGACTTGCCAGACGTGACGCTGTACGTGGCTCCATCTGACTTCTGCTTACCTTCTGACGAGTATTCAATTCGCATGGAGCCCATGAGAACGGTAAGTAACGAGGTCATCTTTACTTCTTTTAATGGATTCTCGAACTCTTTTCTGATGAGTTATATGTTGCTTGTTTTCATGAGTAAATTAACCTGTTTCAGCCACTCCTTTTCTTCTTTTGACGATTCGTAAACACTTATTGGATGTGTCAAATGCGGCTGAGTTGATGAACCTGTTTGGGCCACTTCTTCTGCTGCGCAGACACTTGTGAAAGGGCAGTTGGTGGATGGAGTGTTGCGCCTGCTTTCTCGTCAAGAGCTTCTCAAGGGTCGCTCACAGCTCTCACATTGGCTATTCAGGCCAACATCAACCTCAAAACCGGTGATGTCAAGTGCGATCGTGTGGACCTTCTCCGAGCCGGTATGTTGTGTGATTCGTACACTCTTAAACCAAAGCTGGAAGTTGTACATTCTGGAGGAGGTTGACCAACACATTTGCAGAGTTTCTATTTGACTGTGCACTATCCTGCATTCATGTTCGGTGGGAGCATACCGAGTTGCTTTCTATGCATGAGGGATGAACGTTATATTTAGATGAATGAGTATTCGCACATCAGTCAAGTCTCATTGGGTTCTTCAAGAGCATTTTTTTTCTCTATTGCTTCAAGTATACTTGTTTTGTCCACTTCATCAAAGCTTGAAATGGGATCGATAAATTGACATTACGACTAAAGAATGTTACATAATTCGAGTTATAATCTCCTTTTCGTTGGCTTTCATGTTGCAGACAATGTGCATGTTGCAAGCTGGGGCGATGTGAACATCCACGACGAGACAGTCAAAATGACACTCGCTATTCTTGGCAGTACATTACGCAAAACGCTGGGACTGTCTCGCCTTGGCTACTACCTCAAGGTGACAATCATACTTTTCTAGAATATGACTAATTCTTCGACATGCAATATCTAATTAAAAGTAGGAGTTCAGGATATTCCTTGACTAATCGAGTGACTGATTCAAACATTATCATTTGTCAATTGGGATGAGCAACGCAGATTCCGATACTGGGGTCCATGGGGCGACTTCAAGTGGATTTTCGGGCAGCAGGCAAGGGCATAGCCCAGCTTACTCTCCAGCAACAGACAGGGGCAGCCGGGCAGCTGTTCCTTGTCATTCTTCCAGCAGACAGACAAGGAGGCAAGTGCAATTGGTGGAAAGACTAAGTTGACATTTTCTGAATTGGAAAACACCCAATGAAGCTGAGTGTGTGTATTTATTTGCTACTTGTTGTGATACAAATTGATTGTTCAAGTGTGTTTTGGGTGCTGGTTTATGTCAAGTGTTTCTGATCGATCTGTAATAGGTCTGTTGGGGTTCATGATGAAGGTTGAATTTGTAGAGAATATTAATGAGAGTGTGTCAAGGACAGTTGTTGAGGAACTAGTTTAGACCATACTGAGAATGTAATGTAATTCACATCTAAATCTTTGATACTTCGACTTTGTGAAAGCGTCAAGTATTTTCAAGCTGTAATTGGTAGAATGTGAAAAATGAAGATGAGGTTATGGTGAGCAGTATGAACGTTTGAAAGTGCTGAACACTGGGAACCTAATTAGAAATGTGAAGAGTTTGTAATCAAGAATTTGGATATCTTTTATTGGATACGTTTATGTTCAGAGAGTTTTCAAACTTAGGTTCGAAATGAGTTTGTCTGTTAAAAGATTTAGGGCTTACTTGAAGTATGATAGAGGTTGATGTGAGGTGTATATTGATTGCATTTCTTGTATGCTAAATGTTTCCAACATAGTGTTTTTGGTGCCTCATAAACCGACATCGTGTTTTTGGTGCCTCATAAACCGACATCGTGTTTTTGGTGCCTCATAAATCATTGGATAACTTAAAATTTTGCACTTTATCCATTGTTCAGAAATAGACACATGGGGCGTATGGGGCTAAGTGCATATTTTGGTACTAATGTTTTCTATATTACGAGTAGGGAAGTAGCAAAAGTACAAAAAATGATGGTGTCACATATACTCATATTTGTTCGCTAGTGTCTTTTCTTTTGCAAAAAATTGTGTGAAAAAATGATGAAGGGTTACATAAGCATGCAAAGAGTTACACATTTATACACTAGTGTTCATTCAAGGTGAAGATACTTCTAGTTTTATTTGAAGATTCATTTGTCAAGTGGAGTTGGTTGAAGGATTTGAGCTCAAAGACAATGCTATTATTGTATGAGTTTTTGCTTTAACTTCTAAATGCTCAATTGACTATTTTAACCCCTACAGTCGGAACGACATTTTTGGGTCGATTGGTAACTTTGAAGCCCTACCACGCCTAAGGTTAAGGTGGTTGAAGAAGGCATCCGAGGCCATTTTAATTGAAACTCTACAATTATTTCCGGTTCATGTACATTTTAGCCTCTTATGATTAATGTGATGCGGTCATACCAAGGCTACTACACCAGATCCTTAGTACACCACATCCAATATGAGAACCAACAAATTTATACTCCTTGTTGTCCGTTACAATGCCAATGAGATTGTCTCCTCTCGCCACATAACTTGGATGGTGGACCTCCTCGTTGTCTCTCAGCTTGAAATCATGCTCTGCTATTGTAAACCACCGCTTACCGTCCGACCCAAGCAATGGAATGCCAGATGTCGTTCCAAATCCACGCTTGGATTTCAATAGGATCCCTGACCTTAGTGTCGGTTTATAGGAAGTGTTATCGATTACCTGATGTTCATGTGAATACCACATAGGGGTGATAGCTCTCCTTGCGGATTCTCCAAACTCCAAAGACACTTTCCACATGACCACCAAACCACAAATTGCTGAAGGAAGCTTTATGCCATCTCCAGTTGACATGACTTCGGCGTACCACCTCACCCCACACTATCCAAATAACTTCAAGCCAATACCTATCTCCACCAAAGATTTTGCAATTTCTTCAATGAGGGTATTAGATGGATCCTCCCATGTCTTCAACCGATGGGCAACCCTTTCATGAAGGGGCCGCTTTTTCCTACTTTACCGTAAGTAGGCGGATGAGGCCGGTCAAGAGTGACATAGTATAGAGGCATACCTTCCACTGTCAACGGCCAAGGTTCGATTTGTTGTTCTGGCCATGATATCACCAAGTAAGGTGGACAATAGGCCACACCAGAGCATCCCGGAAAGTGCGACCCAATCTCCTTGAGTCGTGCAAATGTGGGGTCTGAGTGTCTGTTAACCACTTGAAATAGAAAATTTGGCAAGTAGTGCTTTGGCAAATCTATAAGAACGCTTGTATGAGATGCTTCTTCGAGGGCATCAAGCAGGAAACGAGGCGGGCTTGTTTAGAGATTGCAGAGCTGGTTCCGAGACCGAGCTGGAGTTGCACGCAATGGTGACGGAGTCATGCATTAAAAGCAAAATATAAAAATATCAAGTATTCATGCTGCCTTTAAGGAATCAACTCAATCAAAGTTAAGAGAATTTTTTAAAAAAAAATTGAGTAATGTTATCAAAATTCACATTTACAAGGAGAAGTCTCGAATGGTTTTATGCACCAATATCAACCACACATAAATAAGAACCAACTCCATGAAAAGTAAAACTAATCAAGGTCAAAATGCTCTTGTAATACTATAGTTGATCGATCTTTTGTCCAGTGTTTCTTTGCGTTATCAGAAACGTAAACTCAAACTATTAGAAATTTATCTAGGTAATGATTTAAATAAACATAATGAACGTTAAACCTTTTAATGTGAATACGTCATGTTTGAGGTTATTTAACTTGTATCAAATGGTACACATTTGAATTTTAGAGGAACTCTTTAGCGTTAAAAATAACATCATCGCGCCAACTTAAACATAAGGACATTTGGGAAAGTAACCTTTACACCTCGTTATTTACCCGACAATAGTTTTAAAACAACTAATTTTTTTTAGATCCCACGTCAGCACATTTATTTTGACATAGATTGCGTTTATCGTCACACGTGTCACATTTAAATGTGCTATTGATGAAAACGTAATTGCAAATCCTATGTGGAATACCTTGTTGATTTGGAACGGATACGTGGAGGATAGGACTGACGTAGAAAGTAGGGTTTGGACCTTATGGGGTGTCAATAGTAAAGCACGTGTCTTTAGTGACTGTGTTAATTGTGTTTGAAAAAGCGTATTCATATAGCTGATATGTCAAGCGTGCATAGAGGCTAGGGCTGACGTGACGACAAGGCTTTAGATACAAAATTCCACAATGCGTGAACAACACAAATGTGGCGAACTTCATCGTACGTTTAAGGACGTTTTTTGAAACTCGTTGAAATATGTCACAGTTCATTAGCGTCAATCAACGTTAAAATCAACAGCAAAGGACGCACTTCGAAAACACGTCACATTGCGTTTACGTAAATAGAGAATATATAGATTTGGTACAAAAATATATACTCATTCCATGATCACACCCACGTGTCACAATCTAAACCATTGAAAATCTAAATGCCACGTCAAAATTCCATGCCACATATTTAGCAAAATTTTCATCCACCATAAGGACGGAGACTTGTCTACGTAATATCTGACGTGGAATTAAAAAGATTAGGAAATGTTCATTTCAAATCCTACGTAGAATGCACAAAAGCACGAAATGCTCATGTGGCAAGTAAATAACTCTCCAATTCACTAGCCCTAGGTAATTTTTGCTGAACCTGAATAATGTGTTTTAACGCACCACGTTAGAACTTGCTAACTCATTTGACATGTTTTAAGAACGCACGTGCAAGAAAAAAGGTGTCCGTGACCTTTTTGGCATTTTTGTGTCAAAACGTTGTCCACGTTAAACCGCGTCAAATTGCGTTTAAAACCGCGTTATTAAAGAGAAGGTAGGATTTTAAAGCTCATGCTTCAAAATTCCTCAAATTGAAAACTTTTAGGTACAAGAGTTTATAAATGAAATCAATGGATACAAAGCTTCACCTGAAACTCTTGTATTTTCTCATATATTCTCGAGACTAATCCTTCCAAAAACAAGCCTTTTGCATTGTAAGCTTCAAATTTGCATATGCAAGGTCACAAATTCAAAGAAGAGGAATCATTCATGATAAAGCTTCACTAGGATTTGTAAGTTGGATTGTCTAAAGAAGAGAAGATTGTTAAATAAAAGTGTCCATTAAGGGGACTATGTTGTGTGTGTGAGAACAAGTCACAGAGAATAGACACAACTTTGTGGGCTAAATTTGTTTAAATATGATCAAATCTAGAACTCAACTCATTGACCTCTTATATTTGAATAAAAAGTGCTTGAGAAGATGCTACCCACATGTTGCATAACATGTGAAACAAGAAATATGCACACTTATTGGCATGTATAAACAACATCTTGACATTAACAAAACTAGAACTAAACAACAATTTTCACCTCAAGTGTAAAGTTTTGTCCGAGAGCAACTCACCAAAATCCACCATGTAATCTACAACACAATAATCAAATAAAATAAAACGCATCAACGAATGTATTAGCAGTTGGAGGCGACATCGCGTATCAATCAACCTTGGTGAAGCATCAAGAAATCAAATTTTTCTTGGATAAGATCAAAGGTGGGCCCTCTAATAGAAGCCTTGCAGGAAGAAGAAAACACATACACTTCTTCTTTTCTTTGCACAAACGAGGATGCTATAATGTTGTTTTGTTGTTTTTGTTCCATCTTATTCTCTGCCTCCATCTTCTTTCTCGCTTTGGATTTGCAACCTCTATCGCTTTTGAAGTGGATCATATGGTTGTCCGAGCAATCTCTATAGAAATCTTGAGGAATTGGGCTAGTCCGGCATATCGTGGCATCATCATGTTCTTCAACAATCGAAAGAAGGTATGACATCCTTTCCACCTAACACAAGCATGTCCATATGAATTAGTTTGTATATGGGCAAACTCTAAATTTGAAAGGATTACACGAGCAGTTTGCAAATAAGGCATAAGGCAAGTGATTACCGCATTGGTCATCGATGTAGTGTTGTTAGTCATAGTTATAGTGATTGTCGTGGCTGTTGTGAGAAGGCTAATATTGCTTAGAGTTCCGCGAGTGTGACAATGAGGATGACTAGGACCTCCATCAATACCATGGCGACGACTTCCATTTTTCATGTAGGAAATATTCCTTCTTGTGCCAAAGCCAAAATTTCCACATGCTCCATCTCCGCTTGTACCAAAAGCTCTAAATAGAATAGAACAATGTCCAAAGAAACGTTGTTTAACGCGATTTTTAACGCAGTTTAACGCGGTTTAACGTGGACAATGTTTTGACGCAAAAATGCCAAAAAGGTCACGGACACCTTTTTTCTTGCACGTGCGTTCTTAAAATATGTTAAGTGAGTTAACATGTTTTAACGTGCCGCGTTAAAACACATTATTCAGGTTCAGGGAAAATTACTTAGCATTAGTGAATTGGGGATTAATTTACTTGCCACATGAGCATTTCCTGCTTTTGTGCATTCTACGTTCGATTTGAAATGAAGTGTGTTTTGGAAGTGCGACCTTGGTGTTGATTTTAACGCTAATTGACGCTAAATTGTGACATATCTCATCGCGTTTCATATAACGTCTTAAACGTAGGATGAAGTTCGCCACGTTCATGTTATTCACGCATTGTGGAATTTTGTATTTAAAGCCTAGTCGTCACGTCAGCCCTGGCCTCTACGCACGCTTGACACATCAGCTATGTGAATATGCTTTTTCAAACACAGATTAACGCAGTTTATATCACTTGAGACACGTGCTTTACTATTGAAACCCCCCTAAGGTCCAAACCCTACCTTCTACGTTAGCCCTATCCTCCACGTATCCGTTCCAAATCAACAAGGTATTCCACCATTTCCACGTAGGATTTGTAATTACGTTTTCATCAATAACGATAAATGTGGCACGTGTGACGATAAACGCCCTCTATGTCAAAATGAACGTGCTGACGTGGGATCTAAAAATAATTAGCCGTTTAAAAGCTATTGTGGGGGTAAATGACGAGGTGAAAAGGTTACTTTCTCAAATGTCCTTATGTTTAAGTTGACGCGATGATGTTATCTTTAACGCTAAGGAGTTCCTCTAAATTCAAATGTGTACCCTTTGATACAAGTTAAATAACCTCAAACATGACGTATTCACGTTAAAAGGTTTCACGTCCACTATGTTTATCGGATCACATTTCCACAATAATTCTAATAGTCTACGTTTCTTTTGACACATAGAAATATTAGACAAAACATTGTTCTGCTCTAGTGTCCACCTTCTCCATCTACGCTTTTGCCAAAAACTTCACCTGCTCTGTATGCCGTTGTGACCAAACCTCCACGTGCTCCAACCACGCTTGTGCCAAGACCTCTTTCTGGTCCATGTGCGCTTGCGCCAAGATATGAGGCATTAGGATGAGCGTCATAACGACTCATGCTTGAGTGGTGCGATAGTGGTTGCATATCCAAGGCAACAAAGAAGTTGAAGGCGGAAGAGAAGGTGGAACCAAAACAAAGCTACAAAACTAGTGTCATGGTTTGTACATAAACTTACCTCTGAGCCGAGGCTTCTATAACTCGGCCTACCTTTGATATGATGCAACAAAATTTCTTTCGTACTTCCGCCACCAAGTGTTGATTCATATGTTGATACCTTTTTTATGTTTGATTATTCTATTGTAGCTTCTGTAGAGTATTTGAGTGATTTATTATTGAGTAAAACTCTCCCCTTGAGATAAAATTTACTTTGAAATTGAAAATTTGTGATTTAATTTTATCACATTATTGATCTTTTTCTTTGAATTATAAATCCGAAAGTAGTTGATTGAACCTTAAGATTTTTTTAAACGCATCCACCTTTCTCGATTCAATAGATTTCTATATCACAATTGGTACACGGTTGCATGCCTTGCAAGTGATGTCTCTTAGACAAATTTGTCAAATGTGACTTGTCCTATTAACTTAGACATTTTTGCGAGTTGTCACTCGAGACAAGTGACAACCAAATCGACAAAATTCTCATTTTTTTGAATGTCACTTTTTCGCATTTTCCTTCTAATGGAAGAGAACTAGAAATTGAAGTAGAATATTGATTCTTTTCATAGCCTTTCTTCAACATTGATAATTGAACTTACTTGTACGTTATTTACTTTGTCTCACTTTTCTCATCTATTTTACTTCATATCTGGCTTTTAGTCACTAATTTCATCGTCGCATAATTGATTCGTTTGATTAGCTCATTCCTTTCGCTCTGAGTTCCTTTTGGAAACACTTGACTCCACAGACAATTCTTCATGTGCAAGTTCACAAGAGAAATTATTCATAATCAAGCTTGAGTAGGATTTGTGAGTTGTACTGTCTAAAGAAGAGAAGATTGTTTATTTAAGTGTCCATAAAGGGACTACGTTGTGTGTAAGAACAAGTCACAAAGAATGGGCACAACTTTGTGGGCTAAATTTGTTAAAACAATGATCATATCTACAACTCAACTCATCGACCTCTCACATGTGAATAAAAAATGCTTGAAAATTTGCTACACACATGTTGCATATCATGCAAATCATGAAATATGCAAACTTATTGGAACGTATACTATACATCTTGATGTTAACACAACCAATACTGAACAACAACTTTTAACCTAAAGAGGAAAGTTTTACCTTTCTCTCCGGGATGCATGGCTTAGTATCATTCACTCCGCATGTATTGTACTACTTATAAATGAAGCACCTTCACGTAATGTTGGATGTATCTTCCGATTTCTGCACTGGGACTGGACTGAGGCTACCTTTCCTTCGCCATTGAGATCGGCTCGATAGATAGCAAACCTCTTCCGGACTCATGCTCTCTACTGTTTGATTCTCCAATGATACCATTTGTCCCCACTGTAGGAGCAATTTGCTTTTCAAGTTTGATTCCTCAATGATGTAATGGTGAGTCAAAATGTGTTCTTCGTGAAAAAGGCTCCTTGAACACATTCACATCTGATAGTCAGACGTTGAGTAGCAGGATGCTCTCTGTCGTGCTCCGTTGAAGTCATCGCCTTCTGTCCGGAGAGGCAAAATGGGATCTTCCATACCCTGTTCAGAACAGACAGACAATCTGTATGGTTCATGTACTGAGGCTGCTAATACTGATAACTATTTGTTGATAATGAAAGGAGCATCTCATCTTCATTCCAGACGAGAGAAAGTTGGTAAGTGAAATCAGTGACAAGCAATGAGATTTTGTATCGTAGGAAAACAAAAGACAGAATGAATGCTTGTGGTGCTCAAGAAAACCAGTCACTAATTAGTTCATTGAAATTAGGAAAAAAAAAATTGCATTCTTATGTGATGAATCCTATAAATCAAAACAATAAATGGTTCATGCTATTTCCTCCATAGTTGGTGCCGGTCATACCTTATACTATGGACAGCCCGGATGATTGTCTAAAATAAAAAGGACGGATCCACACACATAATTGCATTGTCTGTAGAAATAGTCACCTAGTGGGAGAATTTGATGTTTCAAGAAAACTGATTGATTTCGTGTAATTGTAACATTGGACAGATGCTGGAGCAAAGCCCTACTGCGTCCATCAGCAGCTTATACAGCCGGTTGGGTCATCTCTTGCTCTTCCAATGGCATCCACCAGTCCATCGCTCACCAAACACCTCACCTGCAAACAATGGTAGGATCATGTACTTGTAAAAATGATAAATCATTAAATTAAGATGTTAAAAATTGAAACAGTTTGAATGTGTTGTAGTATGCATACTCTGCGACAGGGCAGTGCTTCACCCCAACCGTCGACATTCCTTCTTCAGAGATGACTCCCAGACATGCAGCTCCCTGGCCGCTTCGGTTAGAGAGAAAAGTAAGGGAAAAGGTCGCGATAGGGCCAGTGCTTCACCCCAACCGTCGACATTCCTTCTTCAGAGTCGACTCCCAAACATGCAGTTAGAACCCCAATTCCGTTAAAATGGCACTATGCCATGTGCCATTTTGTCACACTAGATCTTACATTTGTGCTCATATAAAATGGTATATTCTGTAATATCACAATTTTTTTTGTAATATCACTTCTTTATATACATTGTCACTCATTTTCCCTAATATCACCTTAAAATTCTGTTATATCACATGGTTTTTGAACTAAAGTTGAGGTGTGCCATTTTACCGGAATAATGTCATTTTAACGGAATCAGGGTTTTAGAGAGAAAAGTAAGGGAAGAGGTCTGCCATCCTCAAATGGTGCGGCAGTTGCAGATTCTAACCGAAAGCAATAAATATTTGGAAAACTTGACTACGAAACAACATTTGAGCAATGTGGTGTAAGCTCTGTGAAACAAGTTGAAGAGAACCACCGACTGATTGTCATTGTTGTTTGCAAAGGTTTCTCGCATTTTTCCGAAAGTAATCAATCTATGGTGACGAGAAATTGAAAATTGAGTGTGAAAAGAATGTTGGGTTACCCTTGTGTACCCACTACTACAATTTGCAAGGTTTTGTTCTTAAACATTGCTAAAGTCTAGCAACATTTTGGAACTTGCTTAAGCAATGTTCTAAAGAAAATAAAAAAACATTATCCGATCACCAATCAACGTTATTTATAATTCAGTTGAAAACGTTGCTTATTTTCTTAAGAGCGTTGCTCAAGCAAATTCCAAACTTTGCTAAACTTTAGCAACTTTTACACAAAAGCAACTATTGTAACGTTGCAAACCTCCCTTTTTTCTAGTAGTATGTGTCTCACGTAAGTCGAACTCCCATCCAATTCCATCATTACTTGTTGCACGTAAGCGGCCGCTAACTCTCAGCCTGCTCCTTCTTCATTCACAACTATTGCTTAGAGGCCGCGCATACTACTCTTCACTTTCCTCACGTACACACACAAGTATTCTAGCCTTATTGCATAGGAATTCAAATCATCACTTTTAATGTCTTGGGAAGAATTTTAGGAAGATCTAGTCTACCTCTTGTGCAGGCCATAACTTGAACCCAAATTGCCTGCAAGCCCTCATGAGTGTCTTCACGGGAACATCCAACTTCCTTGCCTCAACTACCCAATCACGTGAAAACATGCCCTCACTTTCAAAATTGTTCAATCAATGGTGAGCACCTATTCTGCATGGCTCCTACACAATCCAAGCGATACAACACCAAAGAACTCATTCTAACGGAAAATGCAATGCATCACGAAAATTGATCACTCAAGAAATAAAGCTACACGAGTTGCATGATCTAGCATCACCCACGGATTGAAGCGGCTTACCATTGTGTTGCAAGTTCGGTTCACGAGAGCTTGTGTGCTTCTTATCCCCAAACCTCTCATCAATTGATCAAGTGAGCTAAATTCTTCTCTCAATGGCATGCTAAAACTTGGCGTCAAGCGGGGGTGAAGTTTGGGTGAGCTCAAGTAAGCCCAAGATAGTCGGGATGGGATGATGGGCAAAGTTGTCATTTGCCCCCGTACGCCAAGGAATTGACATCTTGCAACCGCCGCCTTGCAAATTAATGGGGACATGGCCACGTGCAGGTAACTGTGCTCTACTTCCTTGTAACAATATATTGTCTTGTTATTATGTTAATATAATAGTGTATCGGCATGTTGCAGATAAAATGTCATAGTCCATCATTGCAATTTCCTTAGCACGGGCAATTTTATTGATTCTATTCTTATTTGAAGTTTATTTACAAAGGTTTAACATGTTATAAAATTTTGAAGATAATAATTTATAAAAAGGTTAGTATATCAATATATTTTTATTGATTTTCAATATATTTCCATGCCCTTAGTGTTATAATAGTAATGACATAGATCAACATTATTGACTTGGCATAGTGATAGAGACTAAAGCCATTTGAAAATCTCCTTGTTATTAGGCTTATACACCTAAGCCACTTTTAAGAAAAGGTTACAAAAGCCCTTGCCTCAATCCTTCCGAATTTCAATCAATTACATTGCAAGAACCACAATCTTACACCTCATTAGTATAAATGGTTGTATACTACGATTGATATTGTCCTTAATGACTTAATCATAACCACATCATGACTAGTAGAATCTAGAAAAGATATGGTAGACATGTTGTAGAAACAATGTATTTCATAAGTGTCTTTGCCCACCAATCTTAGGGGGGGTCATGTTTTATCCTCATATTCAATATAGATAATATATTTATTTCAACAAGAATAAAACTAAAGTACATAGCAAGTATTGGTTAAGACTAAAGACTATAAGAAGTAACCACAGAGCTTACATTTTGAGTTAAAGAAAAATATGAAGATTTTCATACCCGAAGATAACCAACTAGAGAGTTCACTCAATAACACTCTTGTGCAAATAAAGCTCACTCAAAAAACTACTTAATATGCTCAACTAATAGCCTTGCAATGGTGACAACACCCCCAAACTTGAAGAAAGGTAGTTCAAAGTTAGATCCCTTTTAATGAGCCTTCAAATTATCTTCAAATGATTCAAGTTTTTAGCAGAAGAATTAGAATTGAGTTGAATCCAACCCAACAAATAAAGTTGCTTCGCAATAGTGATTGAAGTATATACAAATTCTCCAAAAAAGTGAATTTTCTTAGATTCTTTTAATGTAGAGATACCTTCAGATTTCTAATATAAAAAAGAATATCAAACAAAAGAAAGTAGAAACTTGTTGCAGCATAATCTTAGATTCCATTTGTAAGAATTAATAGATCATAAAAAATAAAAATAAAAATATTCAAATTCTAGGCATGCAATAGTGAAACGTGCCTTACATTTACAAACCGGCATAACAATGCATACATTATACTCATACCATCTTGGATTGTTACAAGACTTCAACCACAAAAAAATAGACCTGATTGTACTTCGACCCAAAAAAACTTGTCAAAAAGTCCATAGGACGAAGAAGTTTTATTCTTCAAAGTTTTGGTATATCACTGATATGATCAAATTTTGGAACTTGCAACATCTAAAAATCATTGCCTTTCTCAAAGCAACCTTAGTTCAATTAAAATGGCGCGATTTTCTTAAGCCATTTTGCCAAAGCCCTAATGTGCCATTTTGGCCATGTTCTAAAATGTGTCATTTTGTACGCATACTTCCGAACTCAAATTTAGTAATATTTTTGGTCTATATTGGTGTATGATGTATGCTTACAAGATGAAACTTCTTGATTGAAATCATAAATGTAAGTAAGTTTAGTTGGAATATCAATATATTGTAAAAAGTCTTTTATACTCGTACATGATTTCAGATGTTTATATTTTGAGATGTTTTGAAAAGAATGTAAGTAAATTCATGACACGTGCCTTTGGAGCTAGTAAAACACCTTGTATTGTATCATACCACAAGAGAAAAAGTAACCTTAGATTCTCTTCATCAAAATATTGCTATAAGTTTGTATTTTAGTTATTTAGTATGTAATAGGCATGATAGAATAGTTCTTAGATAATTGTCTAGTTGTAGAGTTCTATAAATGAAGAAATATAATTAAAAAGTGAAGAAATAACATACATGTGTAAGTAGTAGCGTACACATGTATGCTATTCATTAGTTTGAAAACCTGTTAGATGTGATTTTTGTTCCAACTATAAACATGAAGTTTGATATATGCTAAGAGTAACTTGATTACCTTAGTTTTCTTTGTTTTAATTGTGATTATGTTATAGTTGTGTTAGTTCTTTTTTCAAGTTGTTTGTACTATGTGTTTTCAAATTGAGTAAGAAACTTATGGTTTTCATTTTAATTTCTTATTTGATTGTATTATGTCAAAGAATTTAATGAACTATTTTCTATCTACTTGAAATCCTTGTGTAGTATTGGAGCTTCAAATCTATGTGTCATTGATTGTATGTAGTCAACATTTAGATTATATGTTTCAAAATCTAAAAAAATATAATAACATGAAGGAATTGCATAATTTGAAATAACGAGCAATGGGAGAATCCAATATTGTGGTAGGAATTTCTCCTCTCTCCTCCTCATGCTTTTGAGTACTTGTGCTTCAATTTCTTGATTTTATTTTATTTATTTTTTTAGAAATCACAATACAATCCTTTTGCTCTTGTTCTAAATATGTGTCTATTTTGTCTACTTTGTATGATTTAAGGTCTCAACTATCTACACGTAATAAGTCTATTTTATATGCCTCTTGGGTGAGCCATGTACATACTTTGACTTCAAATTTCAATAATATGTTCATATTTATTAGTCGGATATATGAGATTGAATCTTAAGAATCCAACTAATTGTAGCCTGCAGCCAAGCTACAACTAAATGTAGGTGAAGTATGCAACCTACAACATCAACATAATCGGAAGCACCACATCACACACGCTCGATATCGCAAAATAATCACTCTCATTCACGCCCCCATAGCAAGATGTCGTCGCTTGTGAACTAGATGATATGGTTGCCCGAGCGGTCTCCATAGAAATCTTGAGGAATTGGGCTAGTCGGGCATATTGAGGCATCATTATGTTTCCCAACAATCGGAAGAAGGTATGACGTCCTTTCTACCTAGCACATGCATGTCCATATGAATTAGCTTGTATATGGGCAAACTCCGAATTTGAAAGGATTACACGAGCACTTTGCAAATAAGACATAAGACAGGTGGTTAGCAGAAGTCATCGAGGTGGTGTTGTTAGACAAAATTCTAGAGATTGTCGTAGCGGTGGTGTGGTAAGTGGCAACGCTAGTCTTGCTTAGAGCTCCGCAAGCGTCACAATGAGGACGACTAGGACCTCCATCAATACCATGGCCACAACTTCCATTCGTGCTAGAAAGAATATCCCTTATTGTGCCAAAACTAAAATCTCCACTTAGTCCATTTGCGTTTGTGTCAAAGGCTCTATGTGCTCCATTGCGGTTGTGTCAAAAACTCCACCTGCTACACTGGCGATTGTGACTAAACCTCCACGTTGTCCACCTGCGCTTGCCCCAAGACCTACGCTCTTAGATTCAGCGCAAGTGTAAGGTAACTTACATTGATAGATAGATGAATGAAATCTTCTAACCACATTGGACAGTGTGTAAGCAGAGGATGAAAGGAGTCAGACAACTCCCAGTTGAGGATGGATGGACCGGAGTCAGACAACTCCAGATTGAGAACATGTGCACTGGAGTTAGACAACTCTATATTTAGTGCATTGGAGTCAGACCACTCCAAGATTGAGAACATGTGCACTAGAGTTAGACAGCTCTATATTTAGTGCATTGGAGTCAGACCACTCCAAGATTGAGAACATGTGTACAAGAGTTAGACAACTCAAGATGAGGTACACTAGAATTAGACTACTGATAGTAGTCAATTAGTTTTACTCTAAATATAAGAGTAAAGATCTAGAATGATCTATAAATAGGCTAGACTCTGGAACATAGCCTAAGATAGACTGTAGTTCCTTTTGGGAAGGAACTCATATATTAGCTCGGGGGTGAGAAGGTAGAGGCTCTCTTTGGTATTGAGCTCTTCTCTATGGTTGGGAGGTTGAGCTTAATAAAGTTCTAGGTTTTGTCTTCCTAGCTAAATTGTTGTGAGTTGGTAATAAACCTATTAGAGGGTTGTTACAATTGGTATCAGAGCGGTATGGATCCTCTGCAGGGTTTGGAAGAGAGAGTTGATCCTCTTGCGGGTTTGGAAGAGAGGATTATGAGAGGAGTGATGGGAGCCATGAGGGAAATTTTGGATTCTGTTCAATCTGGAGCTCATCCTCTTCCTAGAGAGAATTCTCCTGACACTGAGCTCCACCTCTTCCCGTGAGGTGTTCGTTCGTACACTCCTCGCCCTCCTCCATCTTTACCGCTAGATCAAGAGAGATAGAGTCTCCATTTGCAACATCTACGTTGAGGGGTCATGGTCCTAGAAGAGTTGATGTTTTGAACGACTTGAGGAAGTATCCTTTCAAGCCTTCTTTTGGGGGAAGGAACTCGCAAACCCGAGAGGAGGTCAAGTCTTTTATTTCCATGCCGGAGGACTTCTTCACTTCGATTACCAAGATGATGACAAGATCAAGGCTATGGTGGTTTGTCTTCAAGACAAAGCTCGTGTGTGGTACGATAATTTGAAGAACGACCGGGAGAATCGTGGATTTCAACCTCTGTCAAATTGGAGCACTTTCAAGCATTTGTTTCTTCAAGAATTCCTTCCTGGAATTACGGAGAAGACATGCGTCAAGGGCTCTATGACTTGAAACAGGGAAGTTTGTCTCCAGAACCCAATACAAGTCAAAGTTTGATTTACATATTGTCTATTTTCCCAATTGGGGTGAAAGTGACAGGTTGAATTCTTTCTTCGAACTTGAAAGATTCAATCGATTTAAAGTCAATGCATATCATCCAAGGACTCTAGATGATGCTTATGGTTTGGCTTTGAACTTTGAAAGAGAGGTTAATAACAAGTTAGAGAAGAACAAGAGTCTGTTGGGAAAGAGGTCCTCTGAGTTCAATCGGTCTAATAACTTTAAGTCTTCAAAGTTCGCTCAAGGTTCTAATCCCTCTCAAGGTTCCAAGTTCAACTCAAGACAGAGGGGTGCCATGATGAGCAAAGAAGAGCAGGAGGAGCATGTGAAGAAAGGTCTTTGCTTTAGGTGTCATAAGCCCGGACATCGAAGCTTTGAGTGTCCATCATCCAAAAAGAAGACAACAGCTTTGGAGGTGGAGCAAGGAGATGAAGATACATCTGATGGAGAGCCAAGCAAGTATGTTGTCCCAACTGTCTCAACCGCTATTATGAACATGGAAGTGGAGCAAGATCCAACGGTGCTCTAAATCAAAGGATTTTTGAACTCTTCCTTCTCTTCTATAATTCTTATTGATTCTGGTAGCTCCCACAATATGATGTCAACTTTATTTGCTCACAAGATAGGACTTCCCCTAGTTCCTATCAAACCTTGCTCAGTTTTGTTACCAAACAACCAAACTAGTTCTATCACTCACCGCATGTTGAAGGTTCCTGTGAACATTCAAGGTGTAGATACTGAGGTGGACTTTGAAGTTTGGAATGGAGCACGATATGAGGTGATATTGGGGATGGCGTGGTCAAGCAAGTGGACGCATGGATTGCATGCAAGGAGGGGAGCGATCCATGGAAAGCTTCACAACGGGGAATCTTTTACCATAAGAGGTAAGAGATCATCACCAAAGGTCCCTATGCTTTCTCACTTACAAATGAAACGATGTATTAGGAAAAACAACGAAGTATTTCTAATACATGTGAGTGAAGTTGAGGACGAAAGTAAGGATAACAAAAGAGTGAATGAATTTTTGGATGAATTTAAAGATATATTTCCTGAGGAGTTGACGGAATTGCCACCTAGGAGAAATGTTGATCACGCTATAGATTTAATTGTTGATGCCGCCCCTATTGCTAGGGCACCCTATCGTCATTCTCTAACTCAAAATGTTGAGTTGGAGAATCAATTGGACGATTTGTTGAACAAAGGTTACATTAGACCTAGCAAATCACCTTGGGGTGCCCCGGTTCTCTTTGTTAAGAAGAAAGATGGATCATTAAGATTATGTGTAGATTATCGTGGTCTTAATAAACTCACGGTGAAAAATAGGTTTCCGTTGCCCCGTGTTGATGATATTTTTGATCATTTACATGGATCAAAAATATTTTCTAAGATAGATTTGAAGAGTGGTTATCATCAAATTCGAATTAAAGAGTCTGACATTCCGAAAACAGGCTTCAGATCGCGTTTAGGTCATTACGAGTATGTTGTAATGCCTTTTGGACTGACAAATGCTCCTGCTACGTTTATGACTTTGATGAATTCCTTATTTCGAGATCTTTTGGGTAAATTTGTGTTAGTATTCATGGATGATATTCTTATATATTCCAAAAATGTAGAAGAACATAAGAAACATCTTAAACAAGTTTTTGAAATTCTGAGAGCGAATAAGTTATATGCTAAGCTAAGTAAGTGTGATTTCTTTACCTCTCGTATTGAATTTCTTGGTCACATCATTTCTGATGAGGGAATCTCAGTAGATCCTAGGAAGGTCAAGGTAGTTGCTGAGTGGCCAATACCAAAAGACAAGAGTGAAGTGAGAAGTTTCCTAGGTCTTGCAAGCTATTATAGAAGATTTGTCAAAGGATTTTCTAAAATAGCTGCTCCTATGACCAATTTGTTGAAAGGAAAGGGTAATGGAATAGATTGGTCTGCTAAGTGTGACTTGAGTTTTCAGACTTTGAAGTCATTATTAACCCAAACTCCTGTTTTGACTATTATGGATCCCTTGAAAGGAAACATAATATTGTGTACTGACGCTAGCGATTTAGCTATTGGTGCAGTATTGATGCAAGATAGAAAGATAGTTGCATATGAATCTCGTAAATTGAATTCCGCCGAGTTAAATTATCCAGTACACGAGAAGGAACTACTAGCAGTCATTCATTCTTTGAAGGTTTGGAGGCATTATTTACTAGGAGTAAGATTTAAGATAGAAACCGATCACCAATCTTTGAAATATTTATCAACCCAATCGAATTTGAGTAGAAGGCAGTGTAGGTGGATGGAATTGTTACAAGAGTTTGATTTTGAAATTGAATATGTTAAAGGTAAGGAAAATGTGGTGGCTGATGCTCTTTCTAGAAGACCGCTAGCAAATGCTATTTCATGCATCAGAAATTCTCTGATGGATGAAATCAAATTGCATTATCCTAATGATGATTTCTTTAAAATTCCATTTGAAAGTCTATCTAAGGAAGCTAGAACTGTGAATGAAATCGATAAGTTTAAGCCTTTTGAATTGAAAGATGAAGTTTTATATTATTATGGCAGAGTATGTATTCCCAAGGCTGGGAAATATAGACTCAATATTATGAATAACCTTCATGATATTCCAATAGCAGGCCACCCAGGTTTTCAAAAGACCTATATGGCAGTCAAGCGTCATTATTACTCGCCAGGAATGAAAAAGGATGTCAAAGAATATGTTGAAAGATGCTTGAAATGTCAAGTCTCTAAGTCTGAACAAGTGAAGAGTCCTGGATTGTTGCAACCTCTTAGTGTTCCTAACTTGAAATTTGAATCAGTCAGTATGGATTTTATTGTTGGATTGCCTAGGACTCGAAGTAACTTTGATAGCATCATGATGGTTGTAGATAGACTCACTAAGATAGCTCATTTTATTCCTACAGTTACTACTGTAACTGCTTATGGGGTAGCTGAGTTATTTATGAGAGAGATCTTCAAACACCATGGAATTCCGCGTGAGATTATAAGTGATAGAGATCGTAAGTTTGTGAGTGAATTTTGGACCACACTTTTCAAATTGTGTGGGACCAAAATTAAGTTGAGTACTGCATATCATCCTGAGAGTGATGGCCAGACTGAAAGAACTAACAGGAGTCTTGAAGATATGTTGAGAATGTATGTTGGTAAGAAACAACACTCATGGGATAAGTGGTTGCATTTGATTGAATTTGCGTACAATGATCATATTCATAGTAGCAGGATTGCTACGGTGCGTGCAGTGAGCAGATTTCCGTGAGCGGTGAGCAGACTTTCATGAGCGGTGAGCAGATTTTTGTGAGCGGTTTTCCGTTCTTAGAGGGAAGTTATGACTGAATTTGGGTCAAGTTGTTTGGACCAATTATGAGGGTATTTGCTTTAAGTTGAAATAAAGTAGTCGTTGCTCCAATTTTTGTTGAATAATGAACGATATGATGACTAAGTGTTTTTAAAAGGAGTGTGTATAACCGTGGTATAGGGTGCTTATGACCGTGACATGTTACGGTTTAAATTAGAAAGTCTCTAATTATGTTTTATAGGAATTAGGGCTGACGTCATATATATGGTAGTTTAGAAATTTGGGGTGGAATAATGAACGATTTGATGACCAAGAGAAGGAAGAAGGAATGTGTAAAATCGTGGTTTGGAGTGCCTATGACCGTGACAGATTACTGTTTAAGGTAAAACGTCTCTAATAATTTTGGACTCAGTAATATTAATGTAGTTTTTTGTGAAGATATACATTGCAAGCAATCCATTGAAAGCAGTGAAATTTAATAAAAACGAGGAGGCACCCGACGCCCCCACGGATCCACCTACCCACGCCCCAACGTCCCCACGCCCAAGCACCCCTTGGGCCCCTCGCCCCCATGCCCACTAGGGCCCCGCGCCCCTCGGCGCCGCCATCATCAGGCCGGGTGGGGTCGGGCGCCCGATGGGGTGGCCTGGGGCCCCCACGCCCCGCCCCTTGAGGCCCCAGCTGGGGTGGGGGTCGGGCGCCCGATGGGGTGGCTCAGGGCCCCACGCCCGCCCCCTGAGGCTCGACTTGGCCTTGGCCTCACCAGGTGGGGTCGGGCGCCCGATGGGGTGGCTTGAGCCCCACGCGCCCCGCCCCTAAAGTAAGGTGGGGGTCGGGCGCCCCGTCGCCTGGAGTGGAGGTCGGGCGCACCTCAGGGTGGCCCCCTCACTCCCCGCCCCCATGGGCAGCTGGGGTGAGGGTCGGGCGCGCGATGGGGTGCCTTGGGGCCCCCACGCGGCCAGCACGCTCGCTGCCGCTGTCGCGCGGCCTGCTGGCTCGCGGCCAAAGTGGCTGGCGATGCTGTGGGCCCCAGTAGCAATTCTTTGAGGCAACTCCTTGGGTAAGGGCCCAATGCACACACCGCGTGAACAAACACCAAGCGCTGCCCCCATCCAGTGCATGGAATTTGCAAGACATAGAAGTTGCATATGGTAAAAATGGAATTACTCAACAGGGGCAGATACAGAGATATTTAAAAATTAAAAACGTTGTCCGTGGGTCTATGTAGAGTCTGACTCTGCAGCACTCAAATCCAAATACTGCCTAACTTGACAACGCAGACGTGGTGGTGGACTAATTCCGTCACTGGAATCCGAAACTACGCTAGAGAAAGCAACGGCAAGTCAATAAGAAACTTGGAAGATAGTGAAGAATCTTACCCACTCCGGTCTTGAAGTCCACAATTGTGCCACTGATGGGGCAAATTCCGTGAATAATGGCTTTCAATAGGAGCGTGGACTTCTGCTTCGCACCACGCCAGGGTTTACTATCAGATTTCCGGCACACAATGTCATCTGCGCCAAGAAGATTGTAGAGCATGTCATCGTTGCGTAGATCAACGTCTGGAACATATTGGTCGGGGTTGATTTCGAGTGGCTTCGGCTGCCTAGCAATCTTCTTATCGAGTGAACGAACAAGGAGAATTGCTTTGAACATATTTGTCTGCAAATTACAACTTTGAAATTAGGTACACAAAAAGGAACTGGAAATTGACAGGAATTGAAAATGATTCGAAGATTGAGAAATGGTCAACTTACTGTTTTGGAAGTGTTGACGTGACTCGCAAGTGGAAGCGTCTGAAACACGTTCCACTCGTCAAACATCTTGAGCTTGTAGTTCTTGTAATACAACGAAATTTCCTTCTTGATCTTTGAGGACTCGGGGTAGAACAGGAGCATGGCAAAGATCATCATGCATGAACTTGGCCGAGTATTGCATGACAAAGTCTTCAAGAAGGAAGAGTTGTGCTCATTCCAATTTGGAACAAAGATGGGGTGGATCGGACACACCGGGCACTCGCACTATCCGGGTAATCTGCAATAATGAGGTCGACGGCTCGACCGGCTCCTTATCCGCACCATCACCTTCCCATCTTTGTAAAGCTTCCTCCCCGCACCACCCGGAATCCATGTGAACTCGGTAGTAGCAATGTCAGAAGGTACCTTGTCGGCAGACTAAAGCTTAGAATAATTACCTCAGCCAAGAAGGACTTCATGTCCTCGTATTCTTTGGGAAAGGGTTGCTTCATCTGAGCGAGCTCCATCGACCGGACGAAAGAATCGTTGATGATGAGGCACCTCGACGTAGATTTTGTGCAAACCTGCTGTGGATCCACCATCATTCGCAGCATCGTTTTCGGGCAATGCTGAATGGAGGGGGCAGGAGAATATGACAACTCTCTACGGCCGGTCTTCGCTCGTTTTTGTTTGGAGGACTCTCCAGGCAGAGAGACGGGCGTTACTGGATGTGGTCGCTCAGCTGGAGTGACTTGTTCCTCGTCGTCATCATCGGAGAGCAGGACTTGGAGATTGCGTCGCTGCTGCCTCGGGTGCTGATGCTCCTGTTCTAACTGTGATTCAGGAGGCTGGGATTCGTGTGCTTGGATATCGGCGGGTAGAGGTTGTACTAATGCTAGTGCATCCACTGCAGGTGCTGGTGTCGACCCCGTTGGCGCCATAGGGGCCGGAGCAGGATTCTCGGCCGCCACCTCAGCCTTTCTGAGGCGTTTTCTTGACTTCTTAACAGGCTCTGCTGGTGGCGTGCTCACTTCTCTTTCGTCCAAGTCAACCACGTCCTTGTTTTGCAAAAAGCCTGGTTCGATGCTGTTCAGTCTCTCCACTTCCCAACTTGGACACTTGTTTCTCTGGCAATCTAAATACCAGCCACAGTAGTCGAAATGCTGCGGTCCGTACATGGTTTGGATTGCTGTGGTATACATGCAAGTGTCCTGTGAAGGGTCAGTCCAGTTCTCGAAATAAGAAGGCAGATTGGGCACAGCGTTCGCTTGAAGCAGGACATGTTTGAAGTAACGATACAAAACGCGTTTGGATGCCTCTTTGAAACCAAGCTGATTTTCAGGTTTGTATCCCTTGTAAACGCCAACTAAATTGTTGACTCCATCCACCTTTGGACGAAATTCCCGGTAGAATGCTGGCACCCACAGTCTGCATCGCATGTGCTCGACGTAGTCCTGGATTTCAAAAATTGGGGCACGTCCCGGGGGTTTGTAATCGACATCCACCCTCAACACCTTCAGAGCTGCAACAAGTTGGGTCTGACAATCCTCCGAGATCTGCAAGACCCAATGAAACGCTGGATTACAAAGCTGTCTAGTGCTGGTTTCAAATAAGAATTTTAAAATCTCATTTGAAATTACGTATGGCAAATTGATAAATTACCTGTGCCCAAAAAGTGGCTTTGTTCAAGAAGGAAGTCCACTGTTCATCTGAAAACTTCTGCTTGGGAAATTTCAGTTCTTCTCTGGACTTCGGGTTCCAATTCCACCTGTCCAGCCACAACAGCTTGGAGTTGACGTCCATCGCGGAGGTTGCAAAACTATATAGTTTCTCGATGAGCATTTCCGGTGGGTGGAACGTCTCATAATGCTCCTTCACCTTCTCAATGAATTTGCCCTTGTACTTGTCGTCACAAATTGGGAGCAGCTTTTTAACCTCGTTCTCCAAATAATTTCGTTTTCTCGAAATAAGCTTGTTGACGTGGTCGTCAACCCCTTGGTCTGTCCAGTCGTCCTTGTTTGGGAACTTCTTCTCAAATGTCTTAGCTGCTGCCTCGGCCGCCCCTGCTATCTCGTTCTGTACATCAGTGTATTGATGTTAGAGGCACAATGGACTTCGAGGCAATGAGCTTAACTTGGATTAGTGTTGTGTTGACTAACCTTGTAAAGGAAGTTCGTCAGCCCTGGAATAGTAAGCGAGTACCAAGTCCGTACAGTTTTGTTCTCAGCCTTTTGGTAATCAAGCTCTGATACCAAGCCTCTGAAATATTCGAGTGGCTTCTTCCCAATTGCGTAAAGTCGGTACAACTTATGCACAATGTTCTCCTTGACATGGCTGTTTTCATTGCGCCTGGAAAAAGGTCCGAAGTTAGAGGTGCGTTCATTATCATATTAGATCTGCTGAAACGAATATTGACGCAAACTTACAGATTTATGTCATAGAGCATGGAAAGGGTGTCCATGACTCTGCCCTTGACATCCAAAAGCATGCAATCAACTGAATAATGCCATCGAATGTCATCTCCGTGCTTCTTGTTGATGACTGGAAGCCAGGCCTGCAACCTGTGATTGCCATCCCAAACACTAAACATTTTATTTGAAAATTGTTGCAACACTGGATCTGCTTTCAACTTCTGCTCGAACTCATTGTTCACCGTACGCCAATTGTCGCTCCAAGACCGCATTTCCTCCTCACTTACATCATGGGAAATGCCATCGCCGCCCTCTACCGCCGCAACGTAGAAGACAGCTGAACCCTCGATGTACCCTCCATTGACAAATCGACTTTGAAGAAGCTCGATGTCATCCTTCATTGCTGGTCGTACAGCTGTTAGCCCCTTCAGCCGGCAGAGAGGTATGTTGAGACGTGACTTCTCCTTGGGTTTAAACCGCAGAGCATCGACCCGGGATGCAGTGTGTACTGCTTGTTGGCTTACAAGACTATCGAGCTTCTCCTCAACCTCACCTCAAAGGAATGAATGGCGGCGATCAACTACATCACCTTCAACCACGCTCTCCTCTCTCATGCGCGTTGCCCCGCGCGCCACCTCCACCTTCATCGACGCCGCCATCGGCCATGCGCCTCTCCTCGAGATGGAGATACCTCGTCGCTCTGTCTCCACACTCTCAAATCTCATCGGGGGGGTGTGCTAAACTCTCCAACATTCTCCCCGCATCGCGATCGTTGACCACAAACGTCCTCACCTTTCTTCCCTCGTTATCCGAGATGCATGTTGACTCGGAGGAGCCGGAGTTCCGACATCGGTGTTCTTATGTGCGAGACTACGCCCGTACTCCACATGCTCTTCGATTTCATCCGACAAAGATAAGATTGAGGTTAATAATTTTGTAGAATGAGACAAGAACGTGAGTACATTGCTGATGGAAAGCTGATCCCGCTGATGGATCCGAGGGTAGAATGTGGGAGTTGATTGTTGATATCCAAGTTGAATGACGCCTGAACAACGAGGATGTCAGGCGCCCGATGGGGTGCCCTTGGGCCCCCACGCCCTGCCCTCATGAGGCCCCAGTCCGCGTTTAAAGCCAGCAAGGGAGGGGGTCGGGCACCCGATGGGGTGCCCTTGGGCCCCCACGCCCGCCGCCTCTCACGCCCCAGTGTTGGACTATGGCCCGGCACGGGGTGGGGTCGGCGCGCCGATGGGGGTGACCTTGGCCCCACAAGCCCCGCAAGCCGCTCGCCCCCAGCTTGGCGAAAGGCCACCTAGGAAGGGGGTCGGGCGCCCGATGGGTGACTTTGCGCCCCAATGCCCCGCCCCCGTCACCCCAACTCCAGCGCGCTTTTGTAGGTGGGGAGGGGTCGGGCGCCCGATGGGGTACGAAAGGTCTGCATAATCAAAGTAAATTGTTAGAAATCGGTGAGTCTCAACGGAATATACCAAGCTTCGAAGTAAAGGGGGGTACTTTCGAAGAATCTGACTAAACAGATGACCAAATAGTTCATCATTGGGTGCCCGATGGGGTCCTTGAAGCCATTCACAGTCAAAATTTAAAGATTTTCTAGTACTTATGCTATGAACGATGATTATTACTTACCACATGAGGTGGCCATTATGCTCACTGATATAGCGTCTACAGTGCCGCATCCGTGGGATGAAATTCCATTGAAGGACCCCATCAGGTACCCGATGGGATTTCGGCTGCCCATCTAGCGTCATGACTAAGGCCTCTATTGACTCGATTTCTCGCTGTGTTCGGTGCCCCGCGCCCGTCCCCCTAACCATCGGTGCCCGATGGGGAATTCAATATCTGCACCGTCCATTCTGATCTTCTAATCCTTCTCAATGTCCGGAGTCTTTGGTGGTGCCTCGCGCCGCGTCCGGCGCCATCGGTGTGCGATGGGGTACTTTACGCCGCCATCGCTGCTCCAACTCAAAACTTCCTCGAGTGCTCGAAGCCCTCGACGGCGTGTGGTACTTTGAGCCACGTCCGCGCCATCGGTGCCCGATGGGGCATTCAAGGCCGTCGATACACCGAGCGGGTCGTGACGCGGTGCTCCCCGTCCCATGAGGGTCATGTCTTTGTTTCGACCCCAGACGAGGGCCATCGGGTGCCCGACGGGGTATTCTAGGCTGCCAGTGCTCGGATGCTCGAATTCCACGATGCTCGAATTCCACGAGGGCTGGTGGTGCCCCTGGCCATCAGGTGCCCGATGGGGTATTTTAGGCCGCGACTGCACCATCTCAGCATTGCACACCTGCTCAATTTCCAAGATTGCTTGCGCATCGTCCAGGGGCATCGGGTGCCCGACAGGGCATTCATGGGCTCCACAGCTCCAAGTAGCGCCTGTTCTATTGCTTGCTTTCAAGAATAGTTCGTTGTGCTCCAAGGATTCCTGGATTACAATGGTGATCAGAATTCTGAGGTCCAACATTAGCATGAAGAGTCCCTTCTCCCCAGTCTTCGAGTTCGTGTCCCTCTTCTGGGCAGTCACCGACCCGCTGCCTCCGACGGCGATGGAGGTCATCTTGCAGTACATGTAGAAAGATTGTCCGATCCCGAAGATCCAATCGATGCAACCCATGATCTCACAGCTGCGGAAGAAATGACGACCCTCCTTGTTCCAAGCTCAGACTACTTCTACCTTCGCACTGGAGGGGCTCGCGCTACTTGACTGAATCGATGACCTGCAAAATGAGGAGCATTGGAGGGGTTTTAACAGCTGGATGGGGCTCGCAATCCGCGTGAAGCAAAGACAGCGATGCAGCGAGTGGCGGCAACCATGCATGTTACGCCGGTGCCAATTTTAGATCTCCTTCATGCTAATGCCCTAAACCCTAAAACCGTCTCGAGGTCCAACATTACCATGAAGAGCGCTGCAAAGAGTAGTTTACAAAACGTGCAAGAAATGCGTTCCAGCTGTAACACACCTACTTGAGCTAAACCCTTATTCTTGCGAACATATACAGCAACACGAGAGAGCTCGAAAATACCTTGTGTTCATCAACTTCCACTTCGCATCAACTCCCATTCTACCCTCGAATTCCGATCGTGAGCTCCACCGACAGCGAAGGAACCCTGCGATTAAACCAAAAGAGTGTTCGAGTCTTACCTGCTGTACTCTGTGTCTCTTGTGTCCTTCTCCCATCTGCTGTGTCTGCTGGTTCAATCGGAGGAGGTTGGGCGTCGACGCCAACGTTAGCCAGCAATTGCAACATCTTAAAAACTCACAACGACTAACAATTCCTGATCTAGGGCTGAATGAAACTAAAAAATTCAGCTGAAGAGGCTTGGCGGCAATAGATTGCTGAATCAAAAGCGTGTGATCGTGTTGAGTAAGAGAGCGATAAACCATAGAGTGAACGGTGTGAATGACGAGCGCCCAAGCAGCCGAGAAGAGAAGAAAAAAAATAAAAGGCGGCTACAAGTTTTAGGTCACGAAGAAGGTGCCACAGCCATCATAAGCTGCTGTGACGCATCACTGATGCTACCCTCGACTTGACGTGACCCTCCACTACCCTCAGCTAACATGTCAAATCAGCCGAAAAGGTACATCATTATCACATGAAAACTCACCAAATTCTTCGTCACTTCCTGAATCACCACTTTCAAATTCCTGCTCGTAGTATTACAGCCAGCCCCCAAAACAATCGGTCACAAACATTTCAACCTACAACAGTCGTAATGGATCCCCAAAACAATTGTTTACACAAAGAACAACCGCAATTGAAGTCGAACTCAACAATCAAAACAGTAAGGAATGTTGGAAAACCTCATCTGATGGTTCCTCGATTGGTGGCTGTTTTGTATGCGCACTTTGAGAATCTTCTGCAACGTGTTCAAGAATAGGCAAAAGAGCTTTTGCTGTTTCCCCCATTGCACTTCTTTGATTGTCCTTGCGCGTCATTCGTCTCCTAGTACTCTTGTTCGAAAAGAATAGCCTTCCCCCTGCAACTCGCTTTCTACGTCGCTTACTTCGATCTAATTCTACAGCTTCCGGCATCACAGACTACGTCAATGTGCAATGTCATTGGATGTGAAACAGTTTAGCAATGACTGAAATGGAAGTTCTTTATAATGACAATAAGAATGGTGGAATTAGAACAACCACATCTCTTTTGAATTAAATACGTTCTCTTCCCTGAAAGTACTATTAATTTCCAAGTACTATACGAAGTTAGTACTGACAGCCACCACTTCCCAGTCGGTTAGGGCGAGTTTAATATGGGGTGGAGGCCAAATTTTAAGCATGGGGCCATACAAATGGAGCTGAACAACTGAGGTTAGACATGAATGGTGGCCGATAGTATTTTACGGTATCCAACTTAACCCTTTTCATTAGTTTTATTAGCATGAAACAGCCATTGACATTGCTCAGAAACCTCTCAAATGAGGTCGGGCTTAGGCTGGGGCCAAGGCCAATTGAAAATGAAGGCCATCGTATCCTAAATGGCCTGATGAGCTCAACACAAGGCCCTTCGTGTTGACGAACACAGAATTCTTGGGGCTAGAGATGGTAGGGCGAAGACGATTTCCTTGTCTCTATCTTCAGTGAATTTCACGATTGCTAATTGCTACACTTGGGGACATTATTGATTTATTTTCTATTCATGGATGAGTATAAGGTGGAAGCCCTCTTCTCAATGGGGGTGGCCTTACCCCTTAAACGCCCAAACATGCCCGCGGGGCTTGTTTCCGGTAGCTCTTACTGAACTCACTAATATTTTGATGTATTCCAAAAATGGTCAACTCCATATGATGTATTCTAAAGGTAAATTTTTTGGATATGACTGATTTTGTGCTTTAAAACGATTGTGGTAAGTAGGATGAGGTTGCGCTTAACCTTGAATGAGGTTGCAAGGTCATCATTGATTGGTCCATTCATGATGCCCAATTACAAAAAATGCACTATTCATGATGCCCAAGTCCAAAAGATGTTGTGATCCAATTTCGGGCTGCCCCTTTCAAACCCCATGGCGTTCAAGGAGACCCCATGGCGTTCAAGGAGACCCCATGGCGGCAGTGTCAGGTCATCAAATGCTCATGCTTTCATGAGGGAGTGGGGGCCGTGGTAAATGCCACGTAGGATGCATTGGCCGTCATTTCCACTTTAATGTGCCTCATAGTGGAGGACGATCCTTTTTTCCAATCTCATCAGTATTAGCTTGTCAGTGATCTTCGACTACCTTCTTCCTCCACCAAGTTCGTTCTACTATTCTCCACCTTTGCTGTATTCGAAATTTAAACTTTCCCTATGATTGCCAAACATGGCAACAATTCGTGTTGAGGGTGGTCGAGCCCCCCTTCGGGTTTCCCAACAACTAGATGGACGAATTGTTGTCAATGCTAGAATGCTCGCCTTGAAGTTTGATTTCAAATTAGACTCTATATTTCTAGAGGAAGAAGTTTACGATGATAGCGGCGCGCTGCTTTACACTGATGCTGTCATATGTAGTGCCAACTTAGAAGGTGGTGTTTGGGTCCTGAAACCTACTACTTACTGCTTGATTGGTGAGAGCACAGGAGTGCATCATCGCTCACAATCCCAGACAGTTGGTGCAACGGTCTTAAGTTCTAAGTCAGAGGCTGCTTTACCACATTCTCAAGTCCCTGAACCCTTGAAATCTGAGTTCGTAACTCTAGACGAGTCCAAGTCCGACTCTGCTTTAGGCAATGCGGAACTTGGGAAAGGTCTAGCTCAAAGTGCTCTTGCAGCACCTGGTGGAACCTTGAGTCAGAAGCCGCCATTGTCACCCGCATCGTCATCTACTTTAAGTTCCATAGCCTGCATTCGCAAACTCCAGTTTCGTAAAGGAGCGAGGAGTGAACTTAGCAAGCTAGACCTAGATGCTTTCCAGCATTCTTTCGTTCATTGGTTGCCAGCAGAATACAATGGCAACCACGCATTTGAGTTCCCTCCACCTCCACCTGATCTTAAGTCTGGTCATGCTAGAAAGCTTTACGGGATGGATAAATCTCATGACGGCCATGTGTGGTGCCATTCTAGTACTCGCAATATCCAAAATGATTTTGGATTAAGTTTCCGTTCTGCTCACTGTGCGGGCCACCTCCGTTGTGAAAATCCTCAGTGTCCATTTCTTAATCGCGAAGGCCACATTGATAGTGTCAACGAAAAGAAGTGGGTTGGTCATTTGAAGGGGCAGTTCCTCGGCAAGATCCACCCCTTGAATTCTACACTGGTGTGCGCAATTTGTAGAGAGCCTCCTACTTGCGTGAAGTTCTGTGATGCTGTTATGTACTGGGTGACAGGTGGAGAGTCAACAACGCGTGCTTGTATACATATTGGGCATCATGATCATCCTGTTGCAAAGGGTGATTGCAGAGAATCGCGTGTCCTACGTGATCGTCTTATTTCCGAAGCTGTTGATAGGACTCCAAAAGCCACTCCGTCTTCCATAACAATGTCAGCAAGTTTAGAGTTTTTGGGGGACTTGCTACTTCGCGAGGAAGGAGAACCATCTGTTCAGATGACTGATACAGAGATGCAAGAGGTCATGCACAAGTTCGAGAGCTATACCACTCCAACCATTCGTCACAACATATCTCAGTTTAAGCGAATGGGGAAGCGAGGGGTGATCGATGGAGTATGCGAACTTAGGGGGACATCTCGCTGGCCTTTTGTGCAGGAGAATAGATTTCCAGGCCAAGGAAAGGACACGGACAAAAGTGTTCGTTTTCAAGATGTCAGAGATTGGACCTGGTTCGGGCGTTGACCTCGTTCGACGCATGCAATCTGGGAATCTGAAGGACTCTTGGATCATGTTCGATCATGTCAAACGGATCAAGAATTACACTACGTTTGCTTGTCACGTTTACGACTCCACGTACGCCAAGGTTATGACGGTAGCCCTTTGCGATATGCAATCTGAAACACATGACGCACAGTCATACCCTTGGAGAATGCTGAACGAAGTCATGGCGCGTCATGGAGTCCACAACGTCAATTTCAAAGGTTTTATGGCTGACAACGCCCAAGCGAACTGGAACACTGTTCGAGAG
The DNA here is from genome assembly GCA_037043015.1 of Bryum argenteum. NCBI lineage: Eukaryota > Viridiplantae > Streptophyta > Bryopsida > Bryales > Bryaceae > Bryum > Bryum argenteum. The sequence goes on along the minus strand of CM073331.1, from coordinate 3,259,807 downwards.
ATTTATGGAACAGGGGACAAGACTGTGCCTATGAAAGACAAGGAGAAATCGTGTCTACTCCACTGGACCAAATGCATGCACAGGGTAACGAATTCGTACGTGAGCCCAGCGCTCCGCAACGAACACAAGAGAATCTGTACACAATATAAGGACGCTGCCAATATGGACGAGGCCGAAACACGCTACCTTGCGATTCGATCGTGGTGGGTGTCAAGTGAAGCAGTTTCGGATTCGAATTTGCCAGCCATGGAGTCTTGGCTTGCATGGTAGCATTTCCGTTATAGGCAATGGGGAAGCTTCATGAATCTAGTAAGTCTGCTTTAGCTGGCTATGTTAATTTCAATTGCGACAAATGCTGCCCTTTCTGAACCTCATCACAACTTCTTCTCTTGATGTTACATATGTCCCCCGTTACAAATGCCCCCCTCGGTTAACATTTCAAACCTAATCCCAGTACCGATGTTTGGATTTAGTCCTAATGTTTATTTTGAATATGTGCAGGACCTTAGCGATGACGAGAAGGCTGAAATGCCAAGGTGCAATTTGGCTGAAACCATCCATGGCGCTTGGTCCAAACAATCCGGTAAAGACGTTCAGGATATCTTCGAAGCATCCGCGGATGATTTTGTAAGGGCATTCATGCAGTGCACACGGTACAACGCATTTCTACATGGTAACCGTGGTGGAACAGGACCGGACAAAGAGGAACTCCGTTTTCGGCTTGCCAGTCGAAGTGGGAATCTGAAGACAATGTTCAAAGCCATGGAAGCCATTCCGGGAGCGAAGGACTTCTTAGTTGCACCAACCCCAATTATGCTGGTGAGGAAGTTTTTGGATCAACGAAAAGGCGTCTGCAAGCGGAACCAGGCGCAGATGATGATTCACATCGATTTGACAAAGTTAACTTCTCCCAGCCGAAGTACTCCAAAAGGAGAACACGATCGCAAGGATCACCTTCTACTCCTATTCGATTGGATGACGAGGACGTGGATGATCACCCAACTCCTCTCGTTCCAACTTCACCCGTTGTGCATGTCACTCAAGTCCGGGAAGATGATCGTGACATAGCGAAATGGCACATCCGCCGTGTTCCAAGTAATAGCAATCCAACGTGTACTGGAAACCGGAGCGCTTCGAAGCAATGCAAGCAAAAGATCACTGGACCTGCACCCACATTCCACGGCACTCGTCACTATCGCCCGAAGAACCTCGACGTCAAGCAATTCTTCTACTTCTGCCCTGATGATCTACAGAGGTGTGTTAAAGGCCATCGCAGGAGGTGGATTACGGATCTAATTCCTGAAGTTCCAACCATTTGGCCGGTTCAGAAAGGGACGAACCTAACCATCCGTGAGGTCTTGGCACTTCAAGAGGCGGGGTTCCAGCTACAACAAAAACGTCCTCTGTCGGTGGAGCGTCAGTTTGGATCTAACCTTGCCATAGCGGATCAAATCGACAGCATTCCCACCCCAACACAACCTGATAAGTATGTTACTGTGCGCAATGGCAAATCCTGCAAGCGGTTCCTCACTCGAAAGAACTCGGTGAAGCAGCTCGCACGGTGGGAGTCAGCAACACTTCTGAACGCGGAGATTACCCGGATCACCCTCATTCCTAGCCCAGGTATCGGAGCAGTCATTGATTTGAAATCAACCACGGGGTTAGAGGCAGCGGAGTACAAGATTACGATAGGATCATTCCCCAACTGCACTTGTATTGATTTCACGGATATGGCATTGCATCACAAAGGGCGTGGAGGGTGGTACAACTGTAAGCACCTTTGCTACATTTACCGCATGGTATGTGGATTGCGACTTCAAGATGACCACCTCGTTTGCGCTGCCACTGTAAGCTTCAACGAGATAAAGCGTGTGCTACTTGCAGGGATTGTGGATAGGATTCCAGTTCATAATCAGTAGTCTGTGTTCACCTCATGTTTGTATTAGGAAGGTCTACCTCACAACCTTCGGTGTTCAAAGTAGCAAAGTGGTTTAACCAACATCCCACTTACAAAAAAAATGTTGTGACTTCTCAGATGGATGTATTGAACGCTCTATCTTATGAGCGACTATTTAATTTCTCGTGACTTCTATTTCCCATACAAAAGCGTGAACTTGCGCACTCGCCCTAAAGTCATTGCACATTCGTCAGCTCCCTTATCTTAATTGGGCCGACACCCAAGGGGTGCTTCAGACCACCCTTAGGGGGTATCGGCCAACACCTCACGGGCGAGTCCTAGCCCCCTTTGGAGGTTCTGGCCCCCACCTCAGGGGGTTTCTTGCCATGAGCCGAGTGCGTGATGATCCTTAAAAAATCTTTGATGAGCTTCTTCCTAATCGCACCATCGACGCCTAAATCCGTGGTCCCTTCATGCTGTGAATTGATACGTACAAGCATTTTTATTCAAGTGTTGGGCTTCTATGGGAGCTACTGTACACGGTCATGGGACTATGTCCTAAACAGTTGACCCTTTCGCCGTGGCCGTCTAAATTGACGATTTGATTGCACTCTGTATAAATTCTACTCAAAAGTCTGCTCATTGCTCGTGAAAATCTGCTCATTGCTCGTGAAAATCTGCTCACCGCTCACCGCTCACCGCTCACCGCACGCACCGACACCACCTTGCCCCTATTCGTAATCCCCCTTTCATGTCGTCTGATGGATACAACTCCTTATTAAAGGAAAAGCAACAACTGCAAGCCCGTTTGGAGCAATTGTCTGCCACTTACTACCATTGGAAGGTGGCATGTATACTTTCGGTGGATAGAGGGTGACAAGTTGCAGCGGAGCTGGAGAAGATCGATAAGAATTTTACTAGTGGAGCTGGTCGGCGAACGTTCGGTATGACCTCGTGGCCGAGTGTGGATACATTGTTTGATAATCTTCCTATGATGGACATCAAGATGCAAGATGACACTTCTACAGAGGTTGTAGATTGGAGCAAGGCCGGGTGGAATTTCAAACACCACATGTCGGCACATGTTGATGTAGAATCCAGGACATTATTGTGGCCCAACCCTCCGCAGTTTGTATTGGATCACTCTACGTGTCCCATATGCCTAAATCCATTTGGACCTGAGGGTGGATGGGCTTTAGGCTCTTGTGTCCATATGTATCATCCGCAGTGTCTTTTAGTTCATTGTTTGACTCAAAGTCGTTGTGCTATATGCAAAGCGCCTTTTCACGAGCGGTTCTACGAGATGTTCAATCTAAGAACTTATATACCGCCTTCTTGGGAACACAATGCTGAGACTACTGACGAGGTTCGATTCTTGGGTAAAGACCTTATTTGGAGTTGGCGTAGAGGTGAACATGATCTCGAGAAGAGTACTCCTAGATCCCAATTGAATTGGGAGACTGACCCAAACGAGATTCTAAGAGTTGCTCCAATACTTGCCGGACACGGTCCACAGCATGAGGGTAATCGGATGTTCTTCTTCCAATGCCTTGGAGGCTATTTTGATGTGAGCTCTAATACATTCAAGTGGGGGCCCCATCCAATGGGACATCGATGGAATCAATATGGGAAGAGAGTAACCGACGGTGAAGGTCGTGCCTCCATGGAAGATTTGGAAGAGTGTCAATATCTTTGAGTCTACTTGGGGGCCACGATACCGTCTCAAGCTCTAGACTATTTACTGGATGTACATAGTCCCCTCACAAGAAGGACTTTGCAGGACTTGAAAGACTCTAGAGTTTTAGATCTGATCTTAAATGCAGATGGTCCATTCAATCGAACTCGTGCAAAGCGCAAACTTCTTGTTGGAGAATGCTCCAACCCTCAGCCTAGTGAATGATAATTACGATATTGTGAATCCATACACTCGAGCATAGCGTATGGTTTTAGCTATATAGGACTATATTTCATTATAGTATTATCGAGTGGTAGCTTTTTGCGCAACAATGTATCTCATTTCCTATTGTACTACTTTTTGCATCGATTAAATCAATGGTATGTATTTGGTTCGCTCCTTTGCTTGTGGTCTATCGATTGTACTTTGTCGCCTTTTTATTGTATCTTACATCTTCATAGTCCATATAACCTGCCCAACCCCTTGTACCAATGCACAAATACGTACTTACGCATGATGAAAGGTAAAAACAAACTTCCATATATAAAGTGTATGCGAAAAAGTACATAGAAGAAATTACGTACACTTTCCCTACACCTAATTAACGTAAATCAAATATCGTTTGGTGAATGTTGGGGTGTAAGTCCATCGCCTCTCGTTAAGAATCTTCAACTTTTTCCTTGCCCTTTGAAAAAGTGATCGTTGCGGTTCCAAATCAACGTCGATTGCGTTTATGTTGATGTCATCTTTTGCGTTACTTTTACGATGAGCCCACTCTGCCCATGCGTCCTCAAATCGAGCATTCTCCTCAGCTACACGTAGTTGCTTTGCGAGTTTTACATTCGGTCTTCACTCCATTTCACCACCTCTTTAATTTGTCAACTTCCTCCGAGTCTTGCCATACTTACCCGCTAATGCCAAATCCCGAATGCGTAGCATCTCTTTATCTACCTCTAGAGCAATAGATTCTTCAATATCCGTCAACCGTTCCCTCCTCCCAGCTAGGACCCCTTCCAGGTAAGTATGTTTCTTTGTCGAAACTCTACGTAGTCTTCTATGGAAAGGTCGTTTGAATTTTCTTCTCGAAAAACTTCTCCTTAGCCTCTTTTCGTAGCACAAGCATGGTCTCCATGTCAGCTATGCAGTCTAGAGCTTTTTCCAAAACCTCCCGACATTCTTCTTGTACATCGTATGGTGTAGAAAGGGCTCTTTCTTTGAGGGCTTCCAATTCCTTTCTATTCTCAAAGACTAAATCCAATTCAATGCATTTTCCTATACTTAAATTGTGCAAAATGATCAAAGTATCAATGGCTTTGGATAATCTTCTACCCACTTTTCGGAGTGGATTTACTTGAAAGGATATTCCTTCAGTCCAATGCATTGGAGGACCAGTTGGTTCACAGAGCTCGTATTCGTGTGTGTGTTCATCCTCCGAGGATTCAGAAGAAGACCCTGCTGTGTAAAATTCCGCGTCGGCCTTAGGACTCATAGGTACAATTCCAATTCCATCTCCTTCAATAGTCTTTGATGTCTCTCCAACCTCTATTGGTTCGGTCTTCTCTTGTATAGGCAAACGTGGATGCGTCCACCAATGCACGTTCTTCCCGAGAATCATTTCCGCATATGCCATTTGTGCCAAAAAGTAGGGAACCTCATATTTAAAAATATGGTTGTTACCGTATATCATATGCCAAGCATATATGCATCTCGCTTTGAATTCGTAATGATGGCACTCTCGGAGGTTAGCTTCATTCTTGTGCCGATGAATATTGTGCCAATGTAGAGGAAAGAGCTTGTTGATGTGGCACCACTCCACATATTTCTCACATATGGCAAAAGACCACGGCCCCCTCTCTTCCTCCAATCCTCTAAACGCTACTATCTTTGGATTCTTCAAGATAGCTGTCGGACCCCGTTTTTTCGATTTTTGGCCATTATGTTCTAATGCGCATTAAGAATAAGTATAGTGTCTAGAATCCGACCTATGTATTTGCTAAGCCGTATAGTATAAGGCAATTACGTTTTTACAAATAAAGGAATTAGTTAAACTCTAGTTTATGTTAAGTAGGACGGATTTGCCAATCCGTACTCTGTCCCCGTACGGCTAGGACGTGCTGTCAGAGGACGGATTAGGAGTTATGATGGTAGGTGAAGGACGGAGTGGCGAAGAATTTAATAATGGCGAGAAATCTAGAAGGCGACTCCGTGCGGGGGAGGACAATTATATGGCGGACCATGTCATGATGGTCGGACTTAACTCCGCCCCCTCGATATAAGGCAACCCGTCCGCCCTTGTCGCCACCGCCTCCTCGTTTTCTGCGCCCCTTGTCGTCTTGCGCTCCTGCCCTCCGTCTTTACGCTTTCCGTCCCTTAGCCGCGATCGGCCCATCGGCCGACCTCGGCCGGCGACTCTCTATTTCCTTGCGCACTTCTTTTTCGATGGCGAGAACGGCGTCGTCTTCCGCTCGGGGAGCAGCAAGAGGAGTGAAGATTTCCATCAAGCTCGTGTCGCCGTGTATTCCGATCGAGGAGAATGAGAAGAAGTCCTTGACGGAAGACGTCGAGAGGATGGGGTTAGCCGCCTGCTTTGATACGCCATGGGGATTGCGCGACGCGGAGATGGTGCGCGAGATCAAGGTCGGGCGCGCCAAACCAGATTCGAGGGGACGGTTAGAGGGAAGCCGCTCCCTGGACGGCCAAGATCGAGAGTCATTTACGGCCGACCGTAAACAACGGAGTAGGGTTGTGCGGCCGGAAACACAAGTGGGCGAAGAAGGCGTTCTACGGGGATCCGCACAAGAACAATGGCTACTCGATCGAGGATTGCGGGAATCCGAGGAGCGCGCGCCATCATCAAGTTTTTGGCGCCGATTATTCACGGAGAGAAGCCGCACCGGATCACCGTCGCTACCGCCAACACCGCCCTGGGTTCCTTGCGCGCGAACGGGAGATGGACCGGGGATGATCATCCGCGACTTGGTCGCCCGGCTTATGGAAAACGTAGGTAAAACCCGTCCTAGCCCTATTTACTCCTTTTCTTTACCACCGCATGCGAAGGGAGGAGGTGCTTGACGGATGAGGAGGAGTCGAACTATGAGATCGCTACTGTCGTCGCAAAACAACGGCGTGTTCGAGTCGGAGGAGAGTACGGATAGCAAGGCCGTGTACTCGGAAGAGGAGGAGGACGAGGTCGGATCGGGCGAAGGGGCGTTCCACCCGACGCACTGGAGGAGCCGGCTCGGAGGCAACCCCACCGCGGACGCGGCGTCGAGGTAATCATCCTTCCGTCCCCGTCCCCTCCCACGAATCCGACCGAGGCCGGAACTCAGACTGAGGGAGGCCAGCCTTCGAGGCCGGTGGATGAAGGGGAAGTTACGGCCGATTGGGAGAACCCCATGAATCCGAACGACCCCCGACTCCCCCCACCTAACAGTCCGTCCGCCAATCACCCGAATCCCATGAGGCGAGCATGGCACCACTTCACGGAAGCCAGGTGCCAGTACTTCTTCTACCAAGGACTGATGGCAAAGCTATGCCAAGAGTTTGGGGTGAAGACATTGCTGGAGGTGAAACAGAAGTGGGACTCCAAGCCGGACGAGGAGCAGTTCCGACAAATGGAGAAGCAAGTGACCAAGCTAATCCTGGAGAATAGACGTCTTCGCGAGACGGTCAGGAGAAGGGAGGAGGAACTCCTGGTCGGAAGGCAGGCCATAATCACGGCAAACGAGCAGGTCGTAAAGCTCGTGGAAATCTGCGAGGTTCCGGCCGAGGTGCTGCAGAGGGCGAACTTATTCGAGGCCGGAATCCTGGAGTCGGAGGTTTTCAAGGCGGAGACATTCAAGAAATTCCTCTTGGCGGCGAAGACGTACGCCACGAAAGTAGAGAAGAGCAACGCCGAGGTCAAGTCTTTGCTCGGCCGTCCGTCCGAGCGGCGAGATGAAGGAGGTAGTGATGCCGGCCTTCACTTCTACTCCGGCCAAGACTCCACGGCCGGATACAACAGGGCGGTTCTTTGGGCCCCCGATCCGACCGACACGAAGGGCAAGGCGAAGGTGAAGACGGAGTCGGATGCACCCGCCCAGCAGACTCGCCGCCAAGAACACGCGCACCACGAAGAGGAAGCTCACGGCCGAGAATACGAGAAGTCCCCGGCGCGCGAAGCTTCACGACATCGGCCTCGAGCATTCCGAAGAGGAAGAGTTGAAGAGCGGGGACGAGACTAACTCAACGAGGACGACGAGTACGTGATCACCGACACGGGCAAGAGAGTGAAGGGGGCGTATCGCAATGACGCGCCATCAAGCGGCCAAGCACGGAGTTAGTTCGCGAAGGAAGAGGTAGGACGTCTTAGAGGCCGGCAGTCAGAGGACGGCCAGGGTTAGGAGGTCGGATTGGTATCCATCCTAGGCCAGTATAGTGTTTTCTTTTTGGGGAATGCGTGCCGCTTTTTGAGGAGTAGGCCTGGTAGGCCGGCGCCGCAATCCAGTTAGAGATCTAAGTCGTTGACTTAGAAGTACTTATAGGTGGGAGTTTTGTCCACCAAAACATTCCTTGCTTGAGTGTTAATCAAACCTTCTTACGCGCATATTCGGTGTGATCATTTCCCTGTCTCCTTTTCAGTTGAGTGCTTGGAAAGCCTGTGAACCCTTGAGATGGTTGACCTCGGCGGGAAAACCCTTCCCGCAAGGTTTTGATTATTTACGCGCGTTATATAATGCTTATTCTTATGTTTTACCCTTTTAGTTTCAAACTTCGGCATATAGTAGAAAGTCTTGGAGTCCTATCTCGCTAATCCGGACTTGTTAGAATCAAAATCCTCAATGGTTTTAGTTCTAAAAAGTTAGAAAGTGGAAAAGGGGTTAGAAGACCGGTGGATGAAATGTTGGATGGATGTAATGGAGTTGGTTTTCTCCCTACCGTTGGGCTAGGGTTGGAGAGAGTGTGTGTGTCTCTCTCTCTCCGATGTGTGGGGGAAGAGGGTGTGTGTGTGTGTGGAAGTTTTCTTAGGTTGAACTATGCAAAATAGAGTTTGGTGGTCTAACACAAAAAAACTTGCAAGTAGGATGTGTGGATTCGTTGCATGTGGGTGTGAGTGTGGGTAGGTTGGAGGAGAAGATAGAAGGGTTGGAGTTTTGTCACGGACATACACAAGAAGTTTCTAGAAGGTTCTTCTAAAATATTCTCTGAAGATTCCCTAAAAGATTCCTTGAAGATTCCTTGAAGATTCCCCACACACGGCCACGTACTAGGTAGACAACTTAGGAAGGTTCTAGAAGGTTCTAGAAGCTTCCGAAACTTCTGAAGTTCCCGGAAGTCTCTGGAAGTTTTGGAAGGTCCTTGAAGTTTCCGGAAGGCCCCGGAAGCTTCGGAAGGTCTTGGAAGTTCTTGGAAGGTCCTAGAAGGTCCTAGGTTGAGGAAGGTTCTGGAGAACCTTCTTCTTAGCTAGTATATATAGGAGTCGAGGCTGAGGGCAACCTCAGTCTCGACAACGCATCTCTTGGAGCTCTAGCTCATCTCTCTTGTTGTTGTTCGTGTACTCTTCTTGTTAATTCAAGCTCCTGTCAGTTCTTGTTAGTTTCCACATATTCTTATCATCTGTTTCCGTGTCCATGACAGTTTGTCGAGACTCCCTTCTCACAAATATCAGAGTTAGTCCCTTCTTGTTAGAGAGTGGATTACCCCTCTTCTCGAAGGTGTGCTAGTGTTTTAGAGGTTGCGGATTACCCTCCTCTAAACCAATATTGTTCTCTTGTCAAATTTTTTCTTTTCTTTCGTAGATTTAGTCAAAGATCAAGACGTTAGTATGGCTGAAAATTTGGAATCCAAATTGGACGCCATCATGAGTGCTCTTGCTGCATTATCACATAGACAAGCGGAGATAGAAGGAGCCATGGCAAGACTTCACAATGACGGAGCATCCGGGATAACATCATCCAGGATTCACCAGTCTCAAGCAACTACACCGGAGGAGGCGACTACACCTTTGGTTCAACAAAACCCAATGATTCAACAACGGAAGGAGCCTAGAGTTAGTCTTCCTGACAAGTTCGACGGAACGCGTTCCAAGTTTCGAGGTTTTGTCAACCAAATCAAGTTGATAACGATTTCTGGCTGAAACGATATCCGACGGAGGAGGCGCGTGTTGGACTTGTTGGAACTCGCTTACGGGCAAGCTTTGTCGTGGTTTGCCCCCTTGTTCGAGAAACGATCGCCAATTCTGAACAACTTTGAGACGCTCTTGGAGGCATTTGCAGAAGCATTTGGCGAACATGACAAGGTCCGATGGGCTACAACAAAGATCCGATCACTACGACAAGGAATGCGCTCTGCATCAGCCTCTACGATCGGATTTTAGACAATCAAGCTAGTGACATCAATCAATCGGGGCGAAGAAGCATTGGTGAGTCAGTTTTATTGGGGTTTGAGGGATGATGTGAAGGACCTACTTTTATCTCTTCCTGATCCGCAAACGCTCAACGAAGCCATTAGCCAAGCTATAAAGTGCGACAACCGTTTATTCCAGCGTCGTCAAGACCAGCGCCCAAAATACCAAACGAGTCGCTACACCACGAGTATGTCGGCAAACAATTTGAGTTCTCATTCGGAGGCAGAAGCCATGCAAATCGACGCGGCACGTGTCAAAGCTCTTACTCCAGAAGAGAAGAAACGGCGTATGGAAGAAGGACTCTGTTTGTACTGCGGAGAAGAAGGCCACAAGGTTGGAAATTGCCCCAAGAAGCAGAACCGGCGCATTGTTAAGACTAGGAGTGCGGTGATCCCGGAAAACGACGATGCCCAGCTACAGTAGGAACCATGCGGCTGGACGATTCAATGCCACAACAACAATCAGGTTCCTCTTTCTCTGTCCAACCTGCCCGTTGTTTTACAATTCCCTTGTCTCTTGGTCCTCAAAAACACAAAACTTTAGCTCTATTAGATTCGGGAGCATCTACTTGTTTTTTAGATGAAGAATTTGCTAAGCGCCACAAGATTCGTCTAGTATGTAAGTCCAAACTGTTTTATGTAGAGGTGATAGATGGACGACCTTTATTGTCTGGCAGTGTCACCCATGAATCAGTACCTATAGAGGTGGCGTTTAAGGACCATAGTAGTTACGTCGTTTTTAATGTCATTAGAACCCCGTCAAACCCTGTCATCCTAGGTCTCTCTTGGTTAGAACAACATAACCCTACCATAGATTGGAAGTTGCGGAAAATGACTTTTTCCAAAGAACATTCCAAGAGCCAACCTAGTAGACATCCCAAGATAGGGAAACCATTGTTTATTGGAGCAAGGGCGTTCGTACGATCATCCAAAGAAGCAGCACCTTTTGTCATCTATGCAAATTTCAACTAGCACGGAGAAGAGTTCGACGGCAAGCATACCAGAGCAATACAAGGATTTTGAGGACGTGTTTCAGAAGAAGAACGCGGACATACTACCGGAGCATCGGCCATACGACTGCGCCATAGACCTGCAAGAAGGAGCACAACCGCCTTTTGGCCCAATCTACAATCTCTCTCAGACGGAGTTAGCGGAGTCAAGCGAAAAGACATTGACGAAATCTAGCGAAGAACTTCATTCGTCATTCAAAGTCGCCACCGGGGCACGATCTTGTTTGTAAAGAAGAAGGATGACTCCTTACGAATGTGCGTGGACTATCGAGGCCTCAACAAGGTAACTAAGAAAAATCGTTACCGTTACCCTCGATTTACGGTCTCTTGGAGCGGCTCGGGCGTGCAAAGATCTTTACAAAAATTGATCCGAGGAGCTTACAACCTCGTACGGATCGAGGAAGGAGACGAGTGGAAGACAGCGTTCCGTCTAAGGTATGGCCATTTTGAATATAATGTCATGCCTTTTGGCCTTACCAATGCTTTCATTTGTTTTCCAACACACATGATGAATGACATCTTTCGGGAGCACCTTAACATCTTTGTTGTCATCTATCCTGGATGACATCATGATATTTTCCAAAACGAAGAAGAGCACGAGAAGCACGTTCGTTTGGTCCTCGAAAACTACGAGCGAGGACTCTACGCCAAGTTGAAGAAGTGCCTATTCCACCAAACCGAGATGGAGTTTTTAGGGTTCATTGCAACTACAGACGGCTTGAAGATGGACCCTAAGAAGGTGAAAGCAATTGTATCATGGGAGGTTCCGAAGACGGTTAGAGACGTACAATGTTTTCTTGGATTTGCTAACTTCTATCGAATCTTCATCAAGAATTATTCTCGAGTCGCTGCTCCACTCACTCGTTTGACTTGTAAGGACAAGCTCGAATAGGGACCTCAAGCAGAAAAGGCATTCCAAGACCTCAAGATGGCATTTATCACAGCTCCAATCTTGGTACATCCTGACTTTACAAAGGCCTTCTATTTGGAGACCGATGCTTGATTTTGCTTTGGGAGCCGTACTTTCACATGGGACGTGGACGGGAAGCTTCATCCAGGTGGCGTTCTATTCTCGAAAGTTTTCTCAAAATCAATTATGAAATCCACGATAAGGAACTTCTTGCCATAGTAGATTCCTTCCAAGAGTGGCAACACTTTCTCGAAGCGCAGACATCCAAAGACCGTATACACGGATCACAAGAATTTGGAGTACTTTATGTCGGCTCGAGTCTTGAATCGACGCTGCTCGGTGGAATATGTCGTTGTCACGATTTGACTTTGTTATTACCTATCGGCCTGGAAGCAACAAGGACTATCCGATGCCTTATCGAGGAGATCGTATCGCGCCTAAGGCTGGAAAGCGTTTGATGATCAACAATGCACCACATTGCTTAAACCGGAGCATTTTAGAATTTGCTACTCATCGTCATGCCAATCGATACGGACTTCCTTAACTGTGATACGTCTCACGACAATTGAAGATTCTCAGAGCTCTCGAGATCAAGAAGCGTCTGATAATGACAAGTTCAAGGTGGAGGAGATCTTTTGTACTTTGAAGAGCGATCGTATATTCCTAAGGGACGAACACGACTTGAGTCCTCCAATCACGCCATGACTTTCCAAATGCAGGACATTTTGGATACAACAAGACAATAGAGCTTATTTCGCGAGACTTCAAAGTGGCCCCAAATGTGGAAGGATGTGAAGGAGTTTGTTCTCTCTTGTGATATTTGTTCAAGGTCGAAGAACCCTCGGCATCGCCCTATGGACTTTTTTGCGGCCATTGCCTATCCCGCATCGACCATGGTCTTGATTTCCATGGATTTTATTACGGACTGCCGCCTTCAAACTCGTTTGACAAAGATCTTTGTTGTGGTAGATCGGTGACGAAGATGGCGCATTTTTTGTTCCTTGCAAGAAGACATCGTCGAGCAAAGATCTGACAAGACTCTTTTCGATAATAATATATCGTTATCACGGCTTGCCAGATGATATTGTGTCGGATCGCGGAACCCAGTTCGTCTCCAAGTTCTGGAAATCTCTATTTGAGATATTGAAGGTGGATATCAAGCTTTCTTCGGCATTTCATCCTCAAACCGACGGACAGACGGAACGTGTGAATCAAGTATTGGAGCAGTATCTACGTTGCACCATCAACTATCAAAGAAGACGATTGGATCGAGTATCTACCGCTTGCCGAGTTCGCCTACAACAACACTATTCATGCGTCGACCCAACAAACACCATTCTTTGCCAACTACGGATACCACCCAAAGCTTGATTTATGGAATTCAGTGGCCAATAACAACCCAGCAGCAGAAGATTTTGCGAAGCAGCTATCGGAACTTCAAGCAACGCTGAGACTTCAATTGCAAACTGCCCAAGAGTTGTACAAGGCGTCCGCAGATAAATTTCGGATTGAGGCACCTACTTTCAAGATCGGAGATAAAGTATGGCTGCTTCGACGGAATATCAAGACCAAGCGGCCGTGTGATAAGTTGGACTATCGAAGATTGGGACCATTTGCCATCCAGAAACAAATCAATCCAGAACACAACCTTGATTCACATTTGATTTACATATTTTGTTCTAGATAGAATTTCTCTATAGTCATAGTTTGGTTTTTAGTCATGGATAGTCAAGAGATAGATAGCATACCAGTTATGCCATCTCAACGAACCAACTCTCGAAGGCGACCCAGAGATGAAGAACCGCCTACGCCACGACGCCGACGGAGGATTCCGAGCAATCGATCGCTGGTGATTGTATTTGAGGTCGAGCCCGCTTTCAATGATCTGCCAAAAGGTGTGTTTGCAGGACAATTCCATAACGAAGACACAGAAGTTCACGCTTGGTCAGAAGTGGAAGGCGTCGGCCACTATCGTTGGCTTCAAGGACCGATGAACCACTTGCCTCGTGAACAACAATTGGAGTTTATTGCAGATGTCGTGCGGCAGATTTTCATTTTCCTGCGTTGGTATTGACTAACAACAACGTTGTTTCTCGGAGACCTCGAAGCTAGAAGGGGAGGTGATGTCACGGACATACACAAGAAGTTTCTAGAAGGTTCTTCTAAAATATTCTCTGAAGATTCCCTAAAAGATTCCTTGAAGATTCCTTGAAGATTCCCTGTGTCACGGCCACGTACTAGGTAGACAACTTAGGAAGGTTCTAGAAGGTTCTAGAAGCTTCCGGAAACTTCTGGAAGTTCCTGGAAGTCTCTGGAAGTTTTTGGAAGGTCCTTGAAGTTTCCGGAAGGCCCTGGAAGCTTCTGGAAGGTCTTGGAAGTTCTTGGAAGGTCCTAGAAGGTCCTAGGTTGAGGAAGGTTCTGGAGAACCTTCTTCTTAGCTAGTATATATAGGAGTCGAGGCTGAGGGCAACCTCAGTCTCGACAACGCATCTCTTGGAGCTCTAGCTCATCTCTCTTGTTGTTGTTCGTGTACTCTTCTTGTTAATTCAAGCTCCTGTCAGTTCTTGTTAGTTTCTACATATTCTTATCATCTGTTTCCGTGTCCCTGACAAGTTTTCAATTTGAGAGTGGCTGCCGACTTTGAAGGACGAGATCTCACGATTGAAGAAGAATTGGGAGGCGTGCCTTAGAGATCTAGGAGCGTTGTCAAGTTTTCTTTCCAACAAGACCAAGCTTGCCCTCATTGGAGCAAGGACGAGGGAGAAATCGTAATTCTACCAAAGTACCCTTACTGGTGACGGCAGAGTTGAAGGGTCGGCTTTGAAGGACGAGATCTCACGATTGACGAAGAATTGGGAGGCGTGCCTTAAAGATCTAGGAGCGTTGTCAAGTTTTCTTTCCAACAAGACCAAGCTTGCCCTCATTGGAGCAAGGACGAGGGAGAAATCGCAATTCTACCAAAGTACCCTTACTGGTGACGGCAGAGTTGAAGGGTCGGCTTTGAAGGACGAGATCTCACGACTGACGAAGAATTGGGAGGCGTGCCTTAGAGATCTAGGAGCGTTGTCAAGTTTTCTTTCCAACAAGACCAAGCTTGCCCTCATTGGAGCAAGGACGAGGGAGAAATCGCAATTCTACCAAAGTACCCTTACTGGTGACGGCAGAGTTGAAGGGTCGGCTTTGAAGGACGAGATCTCACGATTGACGAAGAATTGGGAGGCGTGCCTTAAAGATCTAGGAGCGTTGTCAAGTTTTCTTTCCAACAAGACCAAGCTTGCCCTCATTGGAGCAAGGACGAGGGAGAAATCGCAATTCTACCAAAGTACCCTTACTGGTGACGGCAGAGTTGAAGGGTCGGCTTTGAAGGACGAGATCTCACGATTGACGAAGAATTGGGAGGCGTGCCTTAAAGATCTAGGAGCGTTGTCAAGTTTTCTTTCCAACAAGACCAAGCTTGCCCTCATTGGAGCAAGGACGAGGGAGAAATCGCAATTCTACCAAAGTACCCTTACTGGTGACGGCAGAGTTGAAGGGTCGGCTTTGAAGGACGAGATCTCACGATTGACGAAGAATTGGGAGGCGTGCCTTAGAGATCTAGGAGCGTTGTCAAGTTTTCTTTCCAACAAGACCAAGCTTGCCCTCATTGGAGCAAGGACAAGGGAGAAATCGCAATTCTACCAAAGTACCCTTACTGGTGACGGCAGAGTTGAAGGGTCGACTTTGAAGGACGAGATCTCACGATTGGCAAGGAATTGGGGGGCGTGCCTTAGAGATCTAGGAGCATTGTCGAGTTTTCTTTCTAATGGGACCAAGCTCGCCCCCATTGGAGCAAGGACGAGGGAGAAATCGTCGTTCTACCGAAGGGACCTTACTGGTGGCAGCAGATTGAGGGAGCCCCCTTCCTCCTTCCTTGTTTGTATTGATTTATGGTTGGTTGTTAGAGTACTTAGTAGAAATTTGTGGACCTCTATGTTGAAAATGGCGAAAGTAATTGCCAAAAAATTGATTGTTTGATTGTTGTTTGTGATTTATGTTATCTTATGTGTGTGATGGTTGTCTATTTGAATGAATAAGCTTGCTGGAATGTTAGACGTGTAATTAGGGGTCTTGTGTTTAAGGGTGGCGCGAAGCGCTGCCCAAAATTTAGGCTGAAATTTATAAATTTAAGTGAAAAAATCGGGAATTTGTCATTAGCGGAAACGCCGCCCTGCTTTAAGGGTGAAACCAAGAAACCTTAAGTTAAAATTTAGGGGATTAGGGTCGAGTGCGGAAGCGCTGCCCAACATTCCCCAATTAAACCTAAATTGTGTTAGGAGTGTTGAATTGTATGCCTAGTGGATTGTTAGCATTCATATGTGAGTGGGGTCTTAGGATTAAGGTAGGTGTTTAGGTGTGATTTGCAACCTCTTCCAACCCTAATTTGTGTCTGTGTCCTCTCTTGGTCCATATGCGTTTTGGAGGCCTTGCGTGTTCATTTTGTTTGTTTTGTGCCCACAATTGAGCCCCCTAGGCCCTTGGTGATCAAATGAGGGCTATTTGAACCTCCTAGGTATGCTTTGGAGAACTCACTCACTACGGGTTACTTGTTGGAATTAAATTGAGACTTGATTGAATGGTCGTGCTTCTTTGTTGACTTCAAATTAGAAATTGTATGCATGAATGAAGTTTAGTGTCCATTGCTTGGAAGGTCGTATTGCTTGCACCCCACCCCACGCCCACTTGTGAGTTAGAAACCGAACACCGGGATTTAACCTCACATAATTGGTGCGTTTGCTGGGAGGTGGTGGTTTTGCATTGATTGTGTTTGTTTTTAATTGCTTAATTGACCTTCTTCTAAATTGTGTAAGTCTAGGTGGGTTAGATTAGGTAATTGGCATTGATCTAACTTGTGATTGATTTTGGTGAAGGAATTCAGGGGAATTTTGGAGCGATTACTATTTATAGTAAGTCAGAAATTCCAAGAAGGGTTCAAGCTTCATTGTCCTTGGGTTGATCTATGTTTGGTTTGGTGCTTGCCTTTGATTTGATTGGATCGTCTTGCTTAAGTTTGAAAGGGGCTTGTTTTGAATTTATGAAAGTTTTCTTGCTTAAGCTAGAGGAGAGTGTGCTTTTGAATTCATTGATTGATATTTATTTCTCACCTTGTGGCATAACTCCTTATATGCATTAATTTTGTGGAAGTGATTGTGAAGGTGTCTTGGGAAAGCGAAAGGACCGATTACTATTTTTAGTAATCTGTGGAGGCATTGGTTCTTCCATGGGTTTTTATTAAAGCCTTATATTTTGCCTTGTTTTACTTTGTTTTAATCTTGTGTGGGTTTGCAGCCAAGACCGGACGAGGTTTTCGTGATTTTTGTTGTTGAATTTTGTAGGGGGCGGGTATCTTAGTGAGCCGGCTGATCCGGACACGAAGTGGGGTTGTTGGCCATTTGGCCTAACCCACTTGTGTTGTAAATTGTGGGCGTTTTTGAATTTTTTTGTACCAAGGGAGTTTTTTGGGGGTTGGCTTGTGTTACCGCTCAAATATTGAGCGTCAAGGGGGGTCTCCCCCTTGCCTATTGTAGTCTTGGGAGATTGAGGGCAGATTACTATTTATAGTAATCTGCCATCTCTCACAAGGCGCCCGAAGTGTTTTTAATACTTCGTCCCCTAGTAGGAAGGGACACGCGTAGCCCCCTCGGGGGCGAAAGTGAATTGTTCTCACCACTTGGGTGAGGATTCACTCGTGTTTAGGTTGGCAATTTTCCAACCGAAAATAGAAGTTCACCGTTGTTGGGTGACTTCTATTCGTGTGTAGTAGCTATTTTTTCCATAGGCTTTTGTATATGGTGAGTCGGATTAATCGCGGCGGGACCATTTTTATCGTTTGCAATCGAGACCGTTGGCGGTGATGCCCCAACGGTTTTGAGAGGTTGTTTTTGCGAGTTGAACCCACAAAGCTGCCTTCTTCACCCGTCCATCGAGACTTTTGTGGTCCAACCGTTTGTTTTCACTTAATCATTTAAAATTTTTGTAACCCTCTCGTGGGTCCGGAAGCCCAATCGGTAAATTGGGAGTGGACCGGGTGATGCCGCCCATTCAAGAACCGGCACGGGGTTCTTGAGTGGTTACCACTCCCGAGACGTGCGCCATCACGGTAAGGGGCGGAGGACCATCCGTTTACACTTGTAATAAGAAACTTTTGTTAAAATTCACCAAGCCTTAATTGGAAGTCTTTGTATGCTGCCATGGTTTTTCCTTGGTCTTTTTAGGGTCTTTAGAGGTCCCGGTTGCTTGATTTAGGTCGAAGCTAGCTTAGTAAGTTTGCGGTGTTTCCTAGGCCTCTTAATTCATACCAATTAGACTAAGGGTTAAGGAATTTAGGGGACTTGGTAATTGTGGGACCGACAAGGTACTTGGGACATTGGCATGGTACAAACCAATTTTATCCATTACCTTCACTCCTCCCCGGGGAGGAGGAATGTGAGTGGAAGGAAAGGATGTGTGGCTTAAGCCCGACGTGGTGCCGGTGCACAACCCGGTATCAATGATCACCTTTCTCTCTCGTCTTACAAAATTTGAGGGCACCGTGGGCTAAAGGCTTCGGCCTTCCCTGAACTTGGGCAAAGATGCGTGCACGGTGACCTAGGGGAGATCCGGCCTATAGCCGGGAGGGGTACAAGGCTGTCGATCTCTTCCCCTCTTATTTGGGCACTCTTGGAAGGGATTTCCTACGGGTCAAAGGGTTATCAATTGTGATCTTTTACCATGCCCATTACCGGTTACCTTTATCGTGTCATCTCATTTACCTAAGCAAGTTAGGAAGTAACACTTAGAGTTGTCTTCGCGGCCCATTAAGGGGACCTATCAATTAGCTTAGCCCAACGAGGATCGGGTTTTCCATGTACTAGTTAGTAGTGTGGTTTGTTCCCCTAAGTTTCTCATTTACCTACGTTGAATTTCCCATTGATAGGGTGACATTGGCATAAATTTCTCCGGTAGTCAAAATTCAATGACGACCAAAGGAGCAATCGCCAATGGTAACACTCCGATCGGGAAGGTCGTACCGTGAATTACCATCACACAAGGGTACGCAAAGTAGATTTAGTCAATTAGTAGGAGTCCAACCTAAGGATTTGGAAGGTGGGACTTCAGAGGTAGAAAACTCCTCGGTTCTGGTGGTCCCAGTTGGTCCTATTCTCATGGCGCAACCATTCAACCCGTGCGCCCCGATACCCCCGGTTGCTCCTGACCCGGCGGATGCAATGATGGCCCCACGAGGGCTTCCAATAGTGATGCCCGTGGGGTTAGCGCCACGGGGCATGCCCATGCACCTTCCGAAGTTCTCCGGGATGGCTCACGAGGACCCCTCCAATCATATTGAGAGGTATATTGAAACCCTCGTGACTAATGTCATTCCCGAAGAAGACTATTGGTTGGTTTGGTTTTCCACTACCTTAGAGGGGGCGGCATATGAGTGGTACCGCTCACACGCCCCCGGAACGTTTGTAGATTGGCCAACCATACAAACGGCATTTTTAAGGCAATTTAGGCCCGAGACCAGGCAACAAAATGCCTTGGTGGCTCTCACGGAGATAAGGCAAGGGTCCACCGAGGGAATCACGGAGTATATACGCCGGTTTAATACGGTGGTAACAAGGTTCGTGGGCAACCACTTGACCGATGACACCATCCGGTATTACTTCATCCAAGGATTCAACAAACAATCCACAATCCGGGATGTGTTGAACTCCATGCCCCGAACGGTGGGTGATGCCCAAGCCGCTGCCCGCCGAGTTGAGAACATAGAGAAGGAGAATAACCGAATGTGGGCCCGATCGGTGGCCCCGGTTCCTTCATTTATCCCCACTCACTACGAACCTCCTGCAGGGAGGGTCAAACCCCGGGAGCCATCTAGGCCTATGGCACCATATACCTCCGGTTATGTTCAACCCAACCCCTCGATTCAAGGCCACCGCTCCTCAACTTCAATGGCACCTCAACCGGAACCTCCTAAGGTGGACCGGTTGGCGGAATTAGAGGAACGGTTTAAAAAGGCCAATGATGATCTTAAGGTGGATATGATGAACACCATCAAGTCTCTAGGGGACCAATTGACCATGGCCATTAATGCTAAAAGCATGAATGCACCACCACCGGTAAGTGAGACCGGGGTACACCCGTCTAACCTTTGGTGCACAAATTGCCGGCAATTTGGTCATACTCCCCGATTTTGCCCAAGTCCATCTAATCCAAGCCCGTACGTCCCACCACATAGCCGGCCTATACCGCCCAAACCAACCGGGGGTAATCCACCATTACCAAAGGGGACACCGTGCCCTACCTGTGGGCGATTTCACCCCATTGGTCCGGGAAAGTGTTGGGTGGAGACCGGCGTGGTGTGTGACAATTGTGGAGACAACCACCCCACCGAGCGGTGTTTCCGCCAAAAAAAGGCAAAGCCGGAAACCGTTCCGGGGGCTTCAAGCTCCTCAACCCCCACCCAAGGCTTCTTCTATGATAAGCCGGCACAAGGGTACCTTTTACAAACATACCCGACTCCATGGTATCCAATGGCTCCTACTAGTTATGTTCCACCACCGTCGGACCAAAGCCAAGGTGCGGGACCAAGTAATCCCCCGGTCCAATATTACATGGGGATGCAACCGGTCCCCCCTAGTGCTCAACCGCCGGCAGTATACGCCAACCCAATGGTCTCCCAAGATGTCCGGAATAGCGTTGTACCTTCCGGTGGTCCTTCGACCACGGGGTCATCCCAAACGCGCCCCCCCCCTATACATCAAAGTATGCATTTAATCATACATGAGGAGGTGGACACCGTGGTGCTATGGTAGTGGGGAACCGGTTGAACACCATGTGGCGGTCATGACACGGCAACAACGGGGCCAATAATCCACCTCTTGATACAATATCCCGAGAGGGTAGTGACTGGAAGAGGAACCGGATATCCCGGCCGTGAAGGAGTTTTTGAGAGCCAATTGCATGAGTTTTCCCGGACCCACCTTTGGACCAACCTCAAATGGAGGGTATCCAATTAGAACCTCTTGATGATGAGGTAGAGGACCTCTATCGGTTTGTAGACACGGCGGAGTCCGGACACCGGGATCCCCTAAGGCCGGCTCGCTCGGGTACCCGGGTGTTCAACCCGGCGGCGGATTATGACCTTTGGACGGATCTTTGCACCATTAGGGCTAATATATCCATAGCCCAACTTATCCGGGTAGCCCCCTCATTGAGGAAGGAGTTCAAAGAAGGGGCGACAATGCCCCGGAGACCTCGGAAGGTGGTGATGGCCGCTAAAATGTACACTAGCCCGTTGGTAGATGACGGTGCCTTCGAGATTGATGTCTCTATTTTGGATAGAATCATCCCGGGCGCCGTTGTTGACAACGGTAGTGGCATCAACGTCATGTCCTCCATCACGATGGCTAAGCTAGGCTTAGATATTACCGGCCCCTCCCCTTACATTGTCAAGGTGGCGGACCAACGTCCAATTACTCCACTTGGCGAAATCGCCAATTGCCACATGGAAGCGAGAGGGGAAGTCTACCCATTGACTTTCCATGTATTGAAGCTTGAGGCTAGTAAGGCCGCTTATCCCATCCTTTTAGGGAGAGATTGGTTGAGAAGGGCCAACGCCGACGAGCGTTGGTCCATCAATCAATCAACGTTGCAATTTGGTCCGCCGGAAAATCGATCAATGGTGACCATCGGGTGTCGGGTACCCACCTCCTTAGGAACACTTGGAGAAGTGCCTAAGACCATGCCATCCACCGATGGTGAACACGTGGACCTTATACACCCCGCGTTGGTCCCTTAATCAATCCTGCTCGATTTAGGCCCGATTAGAAACCTTGGGCCGGGACTTTATGATTGGGAGGATGACGGTGAATTCGTCACATGGCTTCGGGATCATCCCGAGGACCTTGAAACCCCTAGGTTACAATCGGTGAATGTCATCACTACCATGAGAGTTTTGGAAGAACCGGTAGGCCCATACCCCGGGGTAACAACTTTGGTTGATGAGGTTGACTATGAGGTGGTCTACAACCTCGAGATAGACGGAACCCAAAGCCTCGGTTTTGAAGGGCTAATGGAAGAGGAAGAAATACTCCCTCCTCCCCTTCATTTCCGCAAAACCTCCACTAACTTGGAGGTGGGTTCCGATTTACCTATTTACCCCGCGGTGCCAAGTGATTGGTATCACGGTCCCACCAACCCGGTCACGGTCCCAATCAACGATTGCGTAGATGTGGACGTGTCTCTAAAGGGCGAAGAGCCCCGCCCCATCAAAATGGGGGCTCAATTATCCCCGGAAGAAATTGAGAGGTTGAAAGGTCTTGTTCTCGAATTCCGGGATATATTTGCTTGGTCCTATAAAGACCTCAAGGGCATTCCACCGGAGATTGCCCAACACACGATCCCCCTACTCCCGGGGTCCATACCGGTCCGGCAAAAGGAACGCCGAATGAACCCCCGCCTCCAACTCGTGGTCAAAGCCGAGTTGGAAAAGCTCTTAGAGGCGGGTTTCATTAAACCGGTGGAAATCACGGATTGGGTGTCCCCTATGGTGCTTGTGAAGAAGAAAAATGGGAAGTTAAGAGTGTGCATCGACTATCGTCGTTTAAACAAAGCCACCCAAAAGGATCACTTCCCCCTTCCATTTGTGAATCAAATCTTGGATGAGGTGGCGGGCCATGAGCTCTACACCTTCCTAGATGGATACTCGGGATATAACCAAGTATCCATCCATCCCGATGATTATCACAAAACCGCTTTCACAACCCCTTGGGGGACGTTCATCTATGTGGTCATGCCCTTCGGGTTTTGCAACGCACCCTCGGCGTTCCAACGAGTCATGACTTCCATCTTTTTTGATCTCCTCCATAAGTCTATGTCGGTTTTCATTGACGATTTTAGCACCCAAACAAGTGCATTAGAACATTACGCAATGTTGCGTGAGTGTTTTGTGCGGTGCCGTCGAAACCGCCTCTCCTTAAACCCCGCCAAGGTGTACCTAGGGGTACAAAAAGGGGTATTGTTGGGCTACGTGGTTTCCAAGGCCGGCAAGGAACCGGACCCCGAAAAGGTTGAAGTGATTCTCAACCTTGAACCTCCAACTTCGGTCAAAAGCGTACAACGTGCTCTTGGCCATTTTGGGTGGTATCGGGACATCATGGCCGATTATGCCACGGCCGCAATACCCTTGACCAACCTCACAAGGAAGGAGGTCAAATTTGAGTGGACCCGTGAGTGTCAAGAGGGTTTTGATGCCCTCAAGACCAAGTTGACCTCCTATCCATGCCTTGTACCCCCCAATTGGGACATCCCCTTTCATGTGTATTGTGATGCATCGGCGGTAGCCGTGGGTTCTACATTGTGTCAACCACATGGACCTAACGGCAAGGACCGCCCCGTGGCATTTGCTAGCCGCCAATTAACCGCCGAAAAGAAATTATTCCACCACGGAAAGGGAATGTTTGGCCATGGTGTTTAGTGCCAAGAAATTTAGGCATTATTTACTCATGAATCCCGTGGTGTTTTTTGTTGACCATTTAGCATTACGCTACATGGTTAACAAACCCGACCTTAGCGGTCGGGTGGCACGATGGGTTTTGCTCCTAGAGGAGTTAGATTATACCGTGGAGTACAAACCCGGCCGCTTGCATCTTCAAGCGGACCACCTCTCACGGTTGTCCGAAGCAATGGGCATGGTGGACATCGAGGATGAACTTCCCGATGCCAACCTTTTCTCCATCACGGTGACCCCCACGTGGGACACCTATATTGCGGAGTTTTTGAGTACGCAAAAACTTCCCGATCACCTAGATGCCAATGAGCGGCGCAAAATCCGTGTCAATAGCCGCCACTATGCTATTATAGCAAACCGGTTGTACCGGCGGGGCATTGACGGGGTCCTACGCCGGTGTGTTAGTGAGCCCGAGGCATCACGCATAATTGTGGCATGCCACGATGATATTTGCGGCGGGCATTTTTCGGGCCGTCTCACCGCCCAAAAAATCCTTAGAGCCGGGTGCTTTTGGCCCACCATGTTCGCCGACGCCCACCGGCACGCCACCAAGTGTGACGCATGCCAACGGTTTGCTTGGAATGACCTCCACATGGCGTTCCCTTTAATACCCTCGCTACCCTTGCTTCCTTTTGAGAAGTGGGGAATAGACTACGTGGGCCCGGTGCACCCCACGTCATCACGCCAATTGGCGTACATCATTCTCGCGGTCGATTATTTGACCAAATGGGTAGAGGCCAAGGCGGTCAAAGTGGCAAATAAGAAAACCACGGCACTCTTTTTGTTTGAGAATATTTTTTTTCGTTTCGGGGTGCCACGGGTTTTGGTTAGCGACCGGGGCACCCATTTTCTCAATGACCTCATTGAGGAACTTACCACGACTTACGGGATTGATCACCGTAAAACCCCCCTTACCATCCTCAAACCAACGGCCTAACCGAACGATGTAATCAAACCATCGTGAGGATTTTGAGGAAGACTATCCATGACAACAAACGGGATTGGGATACCAAACTCAATGCCGCTTTGTGGGCATATAGGACCACGTTCAAGGTCACCACAAAGCAAACCCCGTTTGCCCTAGTCTATGGGATAGAGGCGATTTTACCCATCGAAATCGAAATCCCATCCTTGCGCATAGCAATCGAGGCTAGACTCCCCATTTCGGACTCTATCCACGACCGAGTCCTCATGCTTGAAGGGTTGAGCGAGACCCGGCGCCTTAGCGCTCAAAATATTGAGACAATGGCTCGGCGCCGCAAGTTGGCTTTTGACAAGCTTCACGGCCACGTACTAGGTAGACAACTTAGGAAGGTTCTAGAAGGTTCTAGAAGCTTCCGGAAACTTCTGGAAGTTCCTGGAAGTCTCTGGAAGTTTTTGGAAGGTCCTTGAAGTTTCCGGAAGGCCCTGGAAGCTTCTGGAAGGTCTTGGAAGTTCTTGGAAGGTCCTAGAAGGTCCTAGGTTGAGGAAGGTTCTGGAGAACCTTCTTCTTAGCTAGTATATATAGGAGTCGAGGCTGAGGGCAACCTCAGTCTCGACAACGCATCTCTTGAAGCTCTAGCTCATCTCTCTTGTTGTTGTTCGTGTACTCTTCTTGTTAATTCAAGCTCCTGTCAGTTCTTGTTAGTTTCTACATATTCTTATCATCTGTTTCCGTGTCCCTGACAAGTTTTCAATTTGAGAGTGGCTGCCGACTTTGAAGGACGAGATCTCACGATTGACGAAGAATTGGGAGGCGTGCCTTAAAGATCTAGGAGCGTTGTCAAGTTTTCTTTCCAACAAGACCAAGCTTGCCCTCATTGGAGCAAGGACGAGGGAGAAATCGTAATTCTACCAAAGTACCCTTACTGGTGACGGCAGAGTTGAAGGGTCGGCTTTGAAGGACGAGATCTCACGATTGACGAAGAATTGGGAGGCGTGCCTTAGAGATCTAGGAGCGTTGTCAAGTTTTCTTTCCAACAAGACCAAGCTTGCCCTCATTGGAGCAAGGACGAGGGAGAAATCGCAATTCTACCAAAGTACCCTTACTGGTGACGGCAGAGTTGAAGGGTCGGCTTTGAAGGACGAGATCTCACGATTGACGAAGAATTGGGAGGCGTGCCTTAAAGATCTAGGAGCGTTGTCAAGTTTTCTTTCCAACAAGACCAAGCTTGCCCTCATTGGAGCAAGGACGAGGAGAAATCGCAATTCTACCAAAGTACCCTTACTGGTGACGGCAGAGTTGAAGGGTCGGCTTTGAAGGACGAGATCTCACGATTGACGAAGAATTGGGAGGCGTGCCTTAGAGATCTAGGAGCGTTGTCAAGTTTTCTTTCCAACAAGACCAAGCTTGCCCTCATTGGAGCAAGGACAAGGGAGAAATCGCAATTCTACCAAAGTACCCTTACTGGTGACGGCAGAGTTGAAGGGTCGACTTTGAAGGACGAGATCTCACGATTGGCAAGGAATTGGGGGGCGTGCCTTAGAGATCTAGGAGCATTGTCGAGTTTTCTTTCTAATGGGACCAAGCTCGCCCCCATTGGAGCAAGGACGAGGGAGAAATCGTCGTTCTACCGAAGGGACCTTACTGGTGGCAGCAGATTGAGGGAGCCCCCTTCCTCCTTCCTTGTTTGTATTGATTTATGGTTGGTTGTTAGAGTACTTAGTAGAAATTTGTGGACCTCTATGTTGAAAATGGCGAAAGTAATTGCCAAAAAATTGATTGTTTGATTGTTGTTTGTGATTTATGTTATCTTATGTGTGTGATGGTTGTCTATTTGAATGAATAAGCTTGCTGGAATGTTAGACGTGTAATTAGGGGGTACTGTGTTTAAGGGTGGCGCGGAAGCGCTGCCCAAAATTTAGGCTGAAATTTATAAATTTAAGTGAAAAAATCGGGAATTTGTCATTAGCGCGAAACGCCTGCCGTTTTAAATTAAGAACCAACCAAGAAACCTTAAGTTAAAATTTAGGGGATTAGGGTCGAGTGCGGAAGCGCTGCCCAACATTCCCCAATTAAACCTAAATTGTGTTAGGAGTGTTGAATTGTATGCCTAGTGGATTGTTAGCATTCATATGTGAGTGGGGTGCTTAGGATTAAGGTAGGTGTTTAGGTGTGATTTGCAACCTCTTCCAACCCTAATTTGTGTGCTGTACCTCTTGGTCCATATGCGTTTTGGAGGCCTTGCGTGTTCATTTTGTTTGTTTTGTGCCCACAATTGAGCCCTAGGCCCTTGGTGATCAAATGAGGGCTATTTGAACCTCCTAGGTATGCTTTGGAGAACTCACTTCACTACGGGAGTTACTTGTTGGAATTAAATTGAGACTTGATTGAATGGTCGTGCTTCTTTGTTGACTTCAAATTAGAAATTGTATGCATGAATGAAGTTTAGTGTCCATTGCTTGGAAGGTCGTATTGCTTGCACCCCACCCCACGGCCCACTTGTGAGTTAGAAACCGGAACACCGGGATTTAACCTCACAAAGCCGGATCTACTTTGTGTGTTGTGAGTTGAGAGTTAGGAATCCGGATTCTTTGTTAGATCGTTTCTGTGGAGTTGAAGTTGGGTTGGGCGTATTCTTGAGTGCCTTGTGTCTTGAACTGGTCTAGGTGTCTGGGAGAGGGAAACTGCTGTGGTAAACACTTACGGTCTGGGAGGGTCTGGGAGTAGAGTGTGTGAGGCAGGATTCCAATCCGACCTCCAGCTGCCGCAGACTTGGGTTCCTCTGTAGTCTCAGAGGACGGATGAAGCGCAGTACGTGACCTGAATACGTGTAGACGTCTTCTAGCCGGATTCGGAGCTCTTGGAGTCTCTCATTGTAGTAAGGGTGATAGGGTAACCAGGACGGCCTGCGTGACCTGCTAGTTCGGACGGATAGGATGGATTAGTTGTGAGGACGTAATGTGTGCCTTAGTATGTGTGTGTGTGTGTAGAGTCTAAGTGTGGAAGTTTCCGCTACGATAAACATAAGGGAAAGAGTCTTTGTGGATCCCCTCTTGCAAAGGGATACCCTTGCCCTGCAAGGCTAAAACATAAGTTGGGACTAGAAACGTTTGTGGGTTTGGTTGTTTTAGCACTACTTGTCTTGGTCACTTCACAGAATCCCTGGAACGATACACGAGTCACCTGAACACGGGTTTTACACCAATAAACATGTAAGGGAAGATAAAGTGAATACATGGCATCCGACAATAGCTCTGCGCTTCTTCGCAATCCGACCTCGGTCATGGCGCACCATGGATGTGCCCGCTACAACGGGTAGTGCCTCCATAAGAAAAATTCGTAGAAACGCAAAGTCCCTCTACGAGCAAGCAAGCAGCAACTCTGAAGTCGATACTAGTCAATGCGCGAAAAGGAGGAACTCGCAAAGTGTGAAAATGGACTGCCCGTCGCGTTCTTAAGCACAATGATAAGGCGACCGGCGGTCTACAAAATGTGCACCGCCGGTCGCCCGCCGGTCCAGCTATCGCCCTATCTGTACCGTCGATCGCCCCAGCGACCGACGTTCGTCCATGAGCGACCGACGTTCGCCCATAAGGTATACCGGCGGTCGCCTTGTGACCGACGTTCACTCATTGGCTGGACCGCCGATCGCCCCAGCGACCGACGTTCGCCCATGAGCTGGACCGCCGATCGCCCTAGCGACCGACGTTCGCCCAAAGCAGGACCGCCGATCACCCTAGCGACCGACGTTCGCCCATGAGCTGAATCGGCGGTCGCCCTATTTCACCTCTTTATGTTGAATGCGAGGGCATCAAGTTTCATAGCAGCTCCTACGAGGATGAGAATCATGAGATGAGGATGAATATTGGATGGGGGAGGAATAAAAGAGCCCTTTAGTTTATAATGTATTAATTTAAAAATTAGGAAGGTATGCATAGGGTAGGAATTTTGGATCGTGGGTCCCATAATTCCCATTTTATGATCATTCAATTCCTAAGAAATGGACAAGAGATGTGTAAATGGATAATAATGAATGGGAGGAAGGATGGGGTGAGAGTTCCTCGTCCTCTTTGTAGGCATGAATGGTATATATTATTTTGTATGGTGTATATTTTAAGAAGTCATATCGTGCCTAATCATTTATAATAATTGATAAAATGTGAATTCATTTATAGAGCATCAGCCTCTTCAATGCATGAAAACACTTTAATGAATCTAACGATTCAATACCTACAATCTAAGAATGTAATCCAAGGTAGTCAATTCCTAGCATCTAGATAAGATACCATTTCTGTACCAAAACTGCACCTCATATTTTAACATCACATTCAAGAACAATTTCTAGTTTCTTTTTATTTCAGTGGAGCCTTTAATAAATTATAAGATCTCCGTATATAATATCCGACTGATAGATTATCCTTGCAATGAGTTTATGGGCTCATAACATTATGAAATTGGTTAAAATGAGTGGGGGGAGGAATTTGAAAATTTTGGCAAGTCAAATAATAAGGCCTTGAAATACAATTAAGTGAATGGAATTAGTGCATATACCCTAAAAAGCACTGAGAGAAATAGTTGCTTACCAAATTAAAAGGTGATATATCATGACATATTATATGTTTGGAGAAAAAATGAGTGACCAATATATGAAGGTAAATATTTGAAGTCAAGAAGACTAATGATTTGCGGACATTCTTATCAACCCATTCCTGAGCGTACTTTTGGAACCAATATTTGATGAGTATTTTATGTTGAGAATTTTGAGAATTTTGAAAATTATAATTTTGTAAATTGTGATTAAACTTGTATCGATCTAAATCCATATTACACCACAAGAGTATCCAATGAGCATAAAATCATTTTTCATGTATCATGGTCACCGCTCTTGGCAAAATGCCCATGACCATGAGAATCATTTTCAATTGGGAATGAGATATAGGAAGAAGTGAGTGGGAATGAGAGGGAATGAGGGGGGATGAGGGGGGATTGAAGGGGGAATGGGGAGATGCTTGAATCGGTTAATTCAAAATTTGAATATTGCATAAAGAGGATCCAAGAAAAAAAGCGGGAGCTCTCGCGAAGTCGCCCCTGCAGAGTGTCGGTCGCCTCGGCGCTCTCCGCCGAGGCCGGGATCGAAACTCTTACGAAGCCGCACCGGCGGTCGCCCGGAGAAGTGCTGCACTGGACCG
The DNA here is from genome assembly GCA_037043015.1 of Bryum argenteum. Classification (NCBI taxonomy): domain Eukaryota; kingdom Viridiplantae; phylum Streptophyta; class Bryopsida; order Bryales; family Bryaceae; genus Bryum; species Bryum argenteum. Next base: position 3,230,290 of record CM073331.1, on the reverse strand, counting down.
GCCGGTCGCCCGAGCGAGTCTTGCAAGAAACACTGGACCGGGCGGTCGCCCTAACGATGTCGCCGACACCGCCGGTCGCCCCGCCACAGGAGGTTAAATACAATCGTAATTGGCCGTAGTCGTCACTTTTTCGATCCACGTGCCGTGGTGTTGCGCATTGTCCGGTGTCGACTCAAAGTTGCCACTTGCTTGCTCAATTGGAGGCCAACGTGACTCGCACTATTTTTGGTGTTTTGTATCTAACATCACATCATAGCGGCATTTCCGTGATCGGAGGTAACAATGACTACAATTGCGAACGTAAAATAGTACTTGGGGAGCGACGCAAGAAGAGAGGAAAAACACGAAGAGGAATCACCGTATTCTCCAAGATGCCACTCAACGCGCTTTTCCGGGGTGGGAGACCGAAGAGGGTGTGTGGAGTCAGACAACAGTGAAGAATTACATCGCCTGGTGCCACATCAGCAAGTTGTTTCCACACTTTCGACATGAGACGCACTTGAAATTAAATGCTGCAAATCTGCACTATTGTAAGCATGACGAATTCGTGCAACGATGTATTGAAGTGTGGAGGTTCCTTTATAAAGGCAAGAATGTCACCAAGAACGAGGTTTCGTATCATATTGCTCAAATGGTGTATGCAGAGGTAATATTGGAGAAAGTGGTGGATTGGAGCTCAATGAAAAAATCGCCTCAATTCTTCCTTCCAACCAAGCAAGATATTCCAAGAGCCCCATTGACAGAAAACCCACGAGAAGGACTTACGGCAGCAAGGCATCGGAAAGATGGGGATGCTGATCATGTGTATGTTTGGGTAAATCCTAATTCTGATGAAGAAGAGGTTAAGGAGAGGAAGCATCATACTCCTCTTGTAGAAGGTTCTATTGGTGGCGTTGAACATTTTCATGTGGGTGAAACAAGCGTGCAAGATTTGGATGTGATTGATGCACCTATGAAGCACATCGAGGACCTACGAACAGAAGGAGAAGCGGATGTCATTGAATACATGGAGGTTGAAGCAATGTTTGGTGCTTGTACTTTGGGAACACCCGAAGTTATAGTTCGGCCCGCTATGAGCGCCTCCCCTCAAACAAATGTTAGCGTAGAGGATGGGACTCTAGAATATCCAATGGAAACGATTGAACAGCCAGAAAGAGAAGGAAATGAAGAAGTAGAGCTGGAGAAGGAAGTTCAAGTAGTCTTCAAAGCGAATCGCCCGAATGAAAACGATGATTCGTGGATGAAGTTGTTGAACAAGGCTTATGAGGATTATGAATATTTGTTTCATGCTTTGTCATACGAACAGGCAAAGTGTGTTGAACTCCAACATGACATAGAGGTAATCAAGGATGCAAAAATGAAGATCCAAGAGGAGGCGACGAATGTTCTCCCAGCTCTGGTTGCATCGGATCAGGTCGATTATGAGGAAGAGCTCATAAAGCAGATGAAACATTTCGAGGATGTGCATAGGAGATACAAGCGCGTCGACGAATGGTTTGTGGTCAATGATTGGGGTCGCGAGAAGGATTTTATGGTTGAAGGAGCCAAGGACCAAGGTCATTTTGAGAAGGAGCTAAAGGAACTCATTTCGGCGTCCGATGCCTTGAGAGTTGAGATCAAAAGGGTGAACCTAGCATCAATAAGATTGAAGGGGAACAAGGAAAAGTTAGTCCTCAATAGAATAGATGGAACCGTGGATATTGCAGAAGAGGGTCAAAGTTCACAGCGCAATGAAACAACTGAGGAGTTGGTCAAAAAGCTACTTGTGCTCGCAGAAGAGGAGAGGTTCTTAAATGCAAGGATCGAAGATCTACGTATTGCAAATAAGACAAAGGAGAAATGTCGGAGCTGGGACCATCTAAAAAAAATCTAAAGTATAATGGAAGAAGATCAAATTTTAGAAAGACGTTGGTGTGTTGGTTATATCCATTTACTTTATTTTATTTGTGAACTGAAAGTTGGGAGATAAGTGCTAGGCTGGATGTTATACAATGTATCTTTTTTATTATATGATATGTTTTTACTAGTAAGATACCCGTTGAACGATGTTATGTTTATTATTTGTATATATGCGCACGGTGTTATTTTAATCATCTTGTTTATTCTTTGTATTTTTTTATTTTTTATTTGAAATGCATGATTTGGAAATATCTAAAAAAAGGTTCTTAGAATGGTATGTAGGTTGGTAATTATTTAAGTTGGTAGGTTTGTATGTTGGTAATTATTTAAGTTGGTAGGTTTGTATGTTGGTAGGTTGGTGGATACTTTGGACAGTGGTCTTTTAGAAAATTATGTCGTGTATACCATTCCATATGTGTATATAATGATATTGAATTTTGGAAAGCTTTGATTAGTATTAATCCACGATGAAGTAATGATAAATAATTTGTAAAAATTTGGAATCGTAACTAAGTTGTTGAAGTTACGTATAAATATATGGTGGGATTTAGTTGCAAGTATTTAGAGTCAATGAATATTTTTACAAACCCCCCAAAACCTCGAAAGGCAATGATTCGTACATGATTTCAAATATGCAGAAAAAGATTTGTAGCAAAAGGGGGGGAAGCAGATATTTGCGCCCATCATGTAGACCGCCGGTCGCCCTGTCAGCGTCGTTCGCTCATGAGCTGGATCGGCGGTCGCCCTAGCGACCGACGTTCGCCCATCGCCTAGATCGGCGGTCGCCCGAGCAGGAGGGTGCGCGGAGGCTCGCGGACACTTTCTCCTTGGTGCTTGCCCATCACGTAGACCGCCGGTCGCCCTGTCAGCGTCGTTCGCCCATCAGCTGGATCGGCGGTCGCCTTAGCGACCGACGTTCGCCCAAGCGACCGACGTTCGCCCAAGCGACCGACGTTCGCCTATCGCCTAGATCGGCGGACGCCCCAGCAGGAGGGTGCGCGGAGGCTCGCGGACACTTTCTCCTTGGTGCTTGCCCATCACGTAGACCGCCGGTCGCCCTGTCAGCGTCATTCGCCCATCAGCTGGATCGGCGGTCGCCCTAGCGACCGACGTTCGCCCATCGCCTGGATCGGCGGTCGCCCCAGCAGGAGGGGTGCGCGGAGGCTCGCGGACACTTTCTCCTTGGGTGCTTGCCCATCACGTAGACCGCCGGTTGCCCTGTCAGCGTCGTGCGCCCATCAACTAGATCGGCGGTCGCCCTAGCGACCGACGTTCGTCCATCCGCTGTATTGGCGGTCGCGCGATTTGGAGGTTTTGAATGAAGTTAACACCAAGTATCCTATAGACCTATACCATGCCAAGGTTGAATCAAATTAACACCAAGTATTTCCTTCCATGTAAATCCAAGTTCCATGTGGCTTCTTTCATGATTTAATATATTTAATACGGTTAGAGAAAATAATAAAACCACCTCCTCCCCCCTTTAGTATAACTTCCTCTATTACTTAGCATCCTACAAAGTCAAAGTAAATCATAAAATGTAGATACGTTTCTCTTACGGGAAATTTTGTTCTTCCATAATTTTTATAAGGTCTTTTTTAGTCAACACAAGTTTTAAAATCGTTATCTCTTTCCACAAATCTATTTTCCGTATATCATTCAATATTCTACTCATTCAAATGACTTACAAGTAAATGATGACCTATAGATGACATATCCCCACGATTTTCTAAATAACACCATCATTTCCATAGGGTCATCATTAGGTAGTCTAAGGGTTTAAATTGTCCTCTTACCCCCTTTATCTATTTTTTCTTATTTTTTGAAGTTTTGGTGTTTCTAAGTGCTTGCAACCAAAATCCACCCTATAGATCCTTTACTCCAACGATTTTTTTTTATAGCTCCATCATGTTCATAAGGTAGTTATTACATAGTCCAATTCTATTTAAAATATTTTTTCTCTCCATTTAACTATTTTTTATCTATTATTTAAAGCTCTACTTAGTTCGAAAATTCTATATTAATTTGGGAAAAATAGTACAGGTTGTCCTATAATATTTTTGATGGTTCCATTATTTTTATATAATCCATATTACCTACACTAAATAGGTAGATTAGTGTTAGATACACTAATATACATAAATAGGCTATAAGTTTTTACTATTAGTCAATATTTGTACCCTCTACAAAGGTGAAGATGGGGATCCTTACATAGTATTGGAATCGATACTCTTGGTAAAATTTTTATCCCAAAAGTAAAAACTTGTAGCATTTTCAAATCTTATAAAAATCTAACACTAATGTACCTCTTTAGTGTAGTCCAAATGTTCAAATTACATTCCCCACTCTGTTTTCGTATGCATGTGCGCACACCGCCTACTTTCACATGACTATTTAATTTTTGGAAATTCGGGAAAAATACTTTCATTCCTCCTGTGCCCCTAAGATTTATACCATATTTTTTACACAATATGAATCACCTAGGAAAGTTATCAACACCCCTTCCGCTCCCTTTTTACTTATATATTTACATATTCCCCCGTGCTTCAGACCCCGCAATTCAAATATCCCCATATAAACTCAACCACTTAGTTCGCATTCTCCCATGGTTTTATGAATTCTTCCATTACATTTATGAGGCCCTTATTACCTAATTCAAGTGTTCGTATCACCTCCTGTATGCTTTCATTCTCTTTTCCCTTATCATTCGAAGTTGTGGTGGGTGCACCTAAATTATGACATATGGATGCGATTTCCCTATGGTTTTTTTTATGATTCGATCATTTTCATAGGGTCATTATTAGGAAGTCCAAGTATTAAAATCACATTATTGCCCCATATATATATGTATTTTTTTTTTTATTTTTTTTTTTTTATTTTTTTTTATTTTTTTTTTGTTTTTAGTTTTGATGGTTCCAAATACTTGCCACCAAAAGTCATTATATAAATTCGTTACTACTTTGATAATTCTGACAAACACGCTGGGAGGAAGGTTAGTCCTTGCCCATGAACTGGACCGGCAGTCGCCTAGTGACCTACGTTCGCCCACCAGTTGGATCGGCGGTCGCCCCAGCGACCGACGTTCGTCCGTCCGCTGCATCGGCGGTCGCGTGATCCAGAGGTCGCGCCCCCACGCATACGTCGCGCCCTCCCATTTGGAGGTCGCGCCCTCTGACCGATGGTCGCCCACCAGGTGGATCGGCGGTCGCCCTAGCGACCGACGTTCGCCCATCGGGTGGATCGGCAATCGCCCTGGCGACCGACGCTCGCCCTTCAGCTGGATCGGCGGTCGCCCTAGAACCAGGGTTACATATACGCGCGCGGACACCGCCAGTCGCCATTTTTCACCTCCACGTGTCGGGCCTTGCGCATTGTCTGGTGTCGACCTCTGGTTGCTGCCTGCTTGTTCAAGCGCTAGAGCGTACGGTGATTGGCACACACGTGCCACACGTGTGCATTTTACACATACATGCTGCCCGATTTTCGAGTTTTCTAAATTCTGTGTTAGTCCACGGAATAGATATAACTTTGTTTTGAGTTAGTTTAAAAAATTTCTTCCTTGGTTAGCATTTGGGTGACCATGACGCCTAGCCAGGAGCGGAAGATAGCGAGAGACAAGGACCGCAAGAGGAAAGGAAAGAAGCAAAGGAGATTTCACAAGATTCTCATAGATCCCACGCAACATGCTTTTCCGGGGTGGGCGCAAATAGAGGAACCGCGGACCCTTAAGACTTGCAAGTGGTACATTGCTTGGTGCCACATCGGCCATTTGTTTCCACACTATCGTCACGAGTTTCATCGCCGCCTGAATTGCGCAAATTTGCACTATTGCCATCACGATGAATTTGTGCAACGATGCATTGAAGTGTGGAAGTTCCTCTACGCCGGTGTGCATGTGGTGAACAACGAGGTTTCGTACAACATAGCACAAATGGTGTACGCGGAGATAATTTTGCAGAGGGAGGTGGATTGGAGGACGTTTAAAAAATCCCCTCAAACAATTAAGCCAACAGAACCCCATATTCCGCGAGCTCCTTATGCAGCGGCCAACCCACGAGAAGGGCTTACAACGCCTAGGGGTTACAAAGGAGGAATCCCTGATGAGGACATAGTTTGGTCAGATTCGGAAGAAGAAGGGACCGAAAGGCGAGAAGTGGATGAAGGGGAGCCGAACCAAACGATGGAGGAAGGTGGAGCACATTTTGATGAAGGGGGGCCAAGCCAAGTTTGTACAGAAGGGGGGCCAAGCCAACTTTACAATGAAGGGGGCCCAAGCGAAGAATGACTGGTAGTTAGTTAATCACGTTTTTTTAGCAATTGTAGAAAAGTAGTGTACTCAATACCAAACACTAAGTGCAATTGCCATTTTGTATGCAAAAACGTTGAATGTGAATATGAAGTTTTTGATTTTCTTCAATTTAAATATTCTTGGTGAATGAAATCTCACTATTGCATGTGGTATAAGCATAAAGGAAAAACCTTCAATGTCCGAGGTACCGTCATTGATACATGGCAATTTTTATCATTCTTAATTATTTAGGAAACGTGGATTGAGCAATATTCATCCCTTTATTTTTTGGATTTGGAGCAAGAGAAGTTAAAACTCTAGTTTCTAATATGAGTCCTTATTGTTCTCTCTCTTGCCTTCGCATGTTCCCTTTATTTTTATTTTTATTTTTCTTTTAAAAAGAAAAGCATTATTGCGAATCAAACATTTTTGAGCCACATGGTCTCCGGGATTCTAGTTAATAATAGCTGTACTGCGTGGACCATGGATATTGACTTGGAGAGTAAAGTGCTCTTCGTCGGAACAATCTGTCATCGCTATGGCGACCGGCGGTCCAACTGGGTCAGGGCTAGGGCGACCGGCGGTCCAGCTAGCGCGATGAAGTCAAGGCCAGGGCGACCGCCGGTTCACATGGCGCGACAGCGTTGTTGTTAGAGCGACCGCCGATCTGGCTGTGGAGTATATAAGGAGTCGTTCACGGGCTCGAAGCCACTTTCCTTTGCGCTTGGCCCGTTGTCTTGGGTCTCCCCATTAGAAGCCCCCTGCTCGGTCTATATGTGCAAAGAGTAACTTGAGCCCTTGTAGTGCGTGTTGTCATCACCGGTTTCATTGCAGCGGCGGAGGTGCGGTTCCAGAACATGGAGCATTCTTCCCAATCCAACGGGGTACCAGATAATAGAAGAGACACTCGCATATGAGACGAGTGGCTACGAGTATCCACGGAACGGAACGACAAGCCAAATACTCGCGTGTGCTTATTCTGTGGAAAAAACACAGTCTTTGTAAGGCAACGAGCATTAGCTCATTTCGGATATCCTCACAATTCCCCATTACCCCGGTGTACGAGGTTGCCCCGTGGAGTTCTCGAGCTATTCCGTGACTGCGGAGGGATAGTTCCAAAGAACAACATTTCTTAGGCGGATGTTGTTCCTGACTCACGAGTGGATGCCGACATACCATATGCGGCAAGGGAAACTACAGAGAACATAGATACCCCTCGCATCAACTCTGTACAAGTGCCATCCCCTAACCTAAGGTCTAATCGGTGCCATCCTCTAACAAGGGGAGTCATGGCAAAGAATGGACAAAGGATCTCTACACTCTCTAGTGGACGGCGACATGGGCAAAGGAGTATGGAGGATAGTTTTGATCTTGCCATTATGCAAAATTTGGATGCAAAGTGGGCTTCATTTTTCTATGAGGCAAACATTGCATTCAATGTCGTCTTGTCCAAAGATTCATAAGTGCCGTTCAAGAGACAGCAAAGGCCGGTATTGGTGGATATCAACCACCCTCGTATCATGCTATTAGGACTACGATGCTTGATGCGAAGAAGGCAGCTGTGCAAAGGTCGGTAGAGGATCGAACAAAACTTTCTATCGAGAAGTACGGAGGAACAATATGCTCAGATGGGTGGTCGGATGTCACAAGCAGACCACTCATTAACATGATGCTCGTTTGCCCAGTGGGAGAGGTGTTTTTGGGATCAGTGGATACTACAGGGAAGAAAAAGGACATCGCTTATGTGGCAAATGAAATGGCGAAGTACATAGAGGAGGTTGGACCACAAAACATCGTGCAGATATGCACCGACAATGCAAGCTCCATGTTAGGTGCTGTGAAGAAGTTGCAGATAGACTATCCTCACTTGTATGGACAAGGTTGTGCGGCACATATTCTAGACCTCCTTCTGGAAGATTGGGGGAAAGAGGCGTGGGTTAAGCATTTGGTGGAGCAAGCCAAGAGAGTGTGCACATTTATTAAGGGGTCCCACGTCCCCCTTGCTCTATTCAGGAAGTACTCGCCGAAGCTGCAGCTCAAGGTACCACCTCAGACTCGATTTGCAACAAACTACTTGATGATAGAGCGGTTGTTAAAGCTACAACAACCTCTGAACAACATGGTGATCGATCCGGAGTGGCATGTGTTTGTCCAAATATTGTTCAACAGGCAAAACAGTCACCAGTTACAGACAAAGGCAAGGAATGTGCGGAATAGCATTAGGAGCGATGAGTTCTGGGAGAATTGTACGAAGTTTGTAAAAGTAGTTGAACCAAGACTCCTAGCTCTTCGGGAGTTTGACGGGGAAGTACCAAAGCATGCCTGTGGGCGTATGTGATCATGTCGGACCTTAAGGAACACGTGTTCTCTTTGCGTGAACCTCCATTCGAACTATCCCCGACATTGCTACAAAATACGAGGATGCATTTCAAAAACGATGGGAGATGATGCTCACAGACACCTCCACTATCAGCTGACTTTGTTGAACCCTTATTTGACAAATATTGGAGCAATTCAAAACAATGGAGAAGCAAAAAGAGCTTTAAACCAAGTCATAAGGAAGCTTAGCGCCCCAATGGGAGTGGTCTATGAGGAAGTGGTGCGGGAACTCATACAATATGAGGAGAGGACGGGTCCATTTAACACCAATTCAGAGGCCCCTGATCCAGCTCACTGTGACTTGTTACCACATCAATGGTGGCATCAAGTCGGGGGGAATGCCTTGCCAAAAATTGCGAAGAGGATTTTGGCATTAACATGTTCAGCTTCATCATATGAGAGGAATTGGAGCATGTACTCTTTCGTGCACAACAAAGTGAGGAATCGGTTGTCAACTTCCAAAGCAGAGGACCTTGTGTACATCTGTGCGAACGCCAAACTCAAGCGCCAGAAACGTACCAAATCGCCGAGAACGTGGTACAAAAATTACTTAGAAGAAGAGGACTCTGACGAAGAAGACTATGTACCAGACAATGAATGGATGATGGTGTATTCATGGATAACCCGGAGGCGGATGACGACAATTATGTCAATGACGGTAGCAAACACGACGACCTAGAGAATTGGAACGACAACGAAGGAAACATGACTATTCATGTCAAGGATCCGTTTGAGTTCGATGACGACCAGGATGTTCCACAACTGCCTCGCCAGTTTGCGGTATTTGCCAAATGACACGAAGGAGAAGGAGTGGCAAATTTACAACTCCAAGAGAGTACCTGCCTAGCGAAACAAGACTTGGTAAACCGGATGGATGAAGAGAACATTGGTCCACTTAAAGGCAGCCCACACTCTAACAACGACAATAAACTTGAGAGTGTGAAGGGCACGGTTACCACAACAGGAGTTCAAATGGACCAAATTAAAGTGGAACCTGACGATGTATCCAATTCAGGTTGCATGGAAGTGGGGTCACCTAGAGTTTCAACCATTCGATCAAGGAATTCAACTCTTAACAGAGATGACTCCGATGTACCTCTACAACAATTGTTCCCAAGGGTTACCCAACCCAAAGGGGCCCATACAACTCGTATGGTATTGCCGAAGATGGAGGTCAAGATAGAACCAACAAGTCCAACATGCAACCGGGCATTGGCAGTGGCACGAGACGTCGGGCCATCTACACAACCTCGCAATCGTATTACACGAGGCCAGAAGCGTTTGAGGAAGGCACACGATCGACGATGTCGGAAAGGAGCACGCGTACATGAAGAAGTCCATGCTGGGATTGCTTCATCCAATAATCTGAATACACGTACAATGCGCCATCTACCACTGAACGCAAACGGGATCACTAATGCTTCACGGCCCTTGAAGCGCCTCGTTACAGTGAACAAGAAAACAACTACGGACACGGAATTGCGCAATTTGGCGAGTGAGGTTGAGTGTGAAGTACGCAATGAGACAGAGGATGAAGACAAGGATGGCGACCAAAGCACTGATGACTCTCTAGGTGAAACCGATCCAAACGCAGATGAAGTATCAAGCGACGATACGTATACATTGAAGGATACCTAAAGACGGGTTATTAGAATTTTGTTATTTTGGATTGGAAGCACGAAGTTCATTGTTAGTACTCGGTACAATACTACAATGTACTGCAAGTAGGGCAACTATTAGCTTACAATACTTTGGTATCCTAGTATGTTTCGGGAGTATAATACATATAGTTTGGTATATGTAATAGTTACATCATATATATGAATACTATGATTATAGACATGAGCAAATTTGTACTATGAAATGCACCATTGACCTTGTTTCCGATAAAAAGGTATTCATAAAAATGCTTTGAAGCTCATTTTGTACCAATATGAATATATTTTTCTTGTTTCATATACAACCATAGTGCTGGTCACCACACACATCGCCACATGGGCACTACCCCCAGGGCGACCGCCGATAGCCATAAGCGACCGACGATCGCCCTGGGCGATCGTCGGTCGCGAAGTACTAGACCGGCGGTCGCCTAATAGCGGTTGCCAGGGCGACCGCCGATCGCTATAAGCGACCGACGACGCTTCGGCGATCGCGATCGCCGCCAAGATCGACCGGGATGTCGCCTACTAGCGGTTGCCGGGGCGACCGCCGGTCTCCATCTTGGACCGCCGGCCGCTTTCTCGCCATGCAGCGGCGAAGCGTCGGCGATCGCGATAGGCGGCCGGCGACGTTCGCCCCGGCGCGACCGTCAGTCGCCTAGCGAGGTCGCCCACTGTGACGTGTATTTTGATTTTCCACGTCATTATCAACCCTACGCCACGTAGGAAAATAGCTTTTTACCTCAAGGTAAATCTGAGCAAGTTTTTTACTATGTAATTTTTGGTACGGTCGACATTTTCGTCGACTCGACGTCTAACAGACATGTCCAATACGACAAATCAGACAGACATTCCCAAAATTGTGTCTAATAAGACAACCCTGATGGGGATGTGAACCAACTCAAAATATCATAAAATGCTGGATGCAATTACCCAACCAGCAAAATACATGAGACTTTATCCCATTATGCACTTCCTAATGCACTGCATCAACACACCTATATGCAACACACCTAACCCACCTGCTTCTAAGAAACATGTCTGCATACACAGACTTCCCCATTCCCACATATCAAGCGAACTTTGATCTATTTCTTCAAGGTTCGCTTTACTTTGGCAGGAAGGTTTTGAGCAAAACCATCAAGCGTCATGTTATCATCCTCTTCAACGTTGGTGTCATCTGCTGCTGCCCCCACCTTCTTCTTCTTCGACTTCTTTGAGCCACTCCTAGTCACCTCCAAAGATTCGGAAGGCCCATCTGCACGGGTCCTAACCTTCTCGGCCTTTCCCTTCTTCCTCGAGTTTGGTGAAGGAGAATCGCCACCTTTCCCAACATCAGAAACCTTCCTTGTCTTTACAGTTGATGTTAAGATTTGCCCGGGGACATCCTCAAACGCTGGTGGCCGACGCACTACTCCCTTCGAGCTCCCTTGCTGCTTTGTGAGTTCAGCAATGGTAGCCTTTAATCTGGCTACCTCATCTTCATTGGAAACAACCTCCTGCGGTTCTTCTTCTGCCATTGCCGATGCAGGCTCAGGGTCCTCAGCAACGTCGTTGTCTGCCTCGACCAGGGACCGATCATGCTCACTTGAACCCTGAGAACCGTGTTCTTGGATTTGGTTCCCAAGTGTGCTTTCAAGTACTACGTCTTCAGGAGCCTACATAGACATAAACACTTGCTAATCAATACACATACTTGGAATAAAAATTGAAGCGAGGTTTATCATGCAGCCACTGTACCTCTCTATCAATCCTTTCAGTGCATGGAGGACCCGGAGCACCAACAACCTCCTTTTCAGTCCCCACAGTTGGGATAAATAACTCCTTCGGTGGCATGATGCATCCAGCAGGGACCTCGAGAGATGTAATCTTCTCAGAGGACTTCTTCTTCTCGGAGGACTTGTTACTACGACAATCTTGCACAACCAATTCTTTGAGTGGTGTCTCTGCTTCTCTTGTGCGAGTCGGTGGGGCATGAGCCTGACTTGTCTCTCCCAAGCTGTATGTCCCAGTACAAATGGAAGCTTGACCAAGAATTGGCAGCTGGGAGGAGCCTACATTTTACACCACAAAGTATGTAAGTGGATTGCATACTGATAATCTTCGTAGCCCATGAAGTGTAACATGATAGTCCAAGTGATACTAGAACAGACTCCAACATGTGATTGAAAATATAGTATAATATATATTAACACAATCCAACATATACTTACATAGTTTGATCATATACTTATTTAGTGTAAAGAAGCCATAGTCTACATGTACATACCTCTGATTACATAAAACACACTAGCAATGGACTCTTGCTCAGTATGCTGAGTGACTCAGGCATATATCAAGAGTACTACCTAAACTATGTCACTGTAGACCTAGGAACTTATGTTATACCATTACTAACACTTAAACAGACTACAAGTCAACATTCTATTTACCCAAGAGATAGTCCAGTAGTATATTCTATTACCATTTAGAAAATGTAGTGTATATTAATAGACCTGAAGTAGAACAATTGACCTACACAAACTACATTCTGTCTACCAGCACTGTACATCAACTACAACAGTAACAAATTTCATTCTCATAACACACATAAGACCACACATAAGACCACAAATAGACATACCATACATTCAAAAAATGTACTACATTGCTTTCAACCCAGACTGGAATACACTAAGTAAACAAGAAGGGAGTGGGGACATACCAATATCCGCACCATTGCGCTTGGCAGCAGCTGTTCTTTCAGAGATGGCGATGTTTCGTTGCTCCTCACAATCCAACGCCTCAGACTTCTCTTCCAGAATAATTGGATGTTCCCCGAACCCAAAGCTTTTGTACCAATCTGGGTGAACTACATAACACGTGTTCACTACACATTTAACAGATGTACTAAACCACGACAAGGCACACCATGGGTGGTAGAGGTGCCTGCAGCTACAAATCACAATATCATTGTAAGGAAATGGACTTGAACACAAAACACAGTGGGTAATATTCACAGTATCACCCTCCACTTGCTCTATTTCTGTGGAAAGGCACATGGGGTGGGGTTGCAAGGATAATCCAGGCTTCTGGCTTCGCAAGTTCAACACCTGCTAGGCCAACATGGATTGCTGACCCACAAGAAATGCCTCCCTGCGTAGCAGCTTTTCTTTATTCGCGTCTTGGCTGACCTGTATGGACAAGAAGGGAATTGATCAAACACAAGCATACATGAAGCAAACACAGAAAGGAGGGATATCAAACATGTGTTGGCTCACCTGATCAGCAAGCAGCGAGTTATACTGGAGCACAGATTTGGCATTGGCCGACAGAAACATTTCCAACCCGTACTGCATCTTGGTCGCCTCAACCTCCACTTCGCAATTCTTTATTGTCGCCCTGAACTCCTCAGCTGTCTGATTCATGTTCTCCACCATCACCCGGACGCCCTCCACCTTCTGATCGAGCAAGTGCTTTTCCTTCAGAAGCAATTGAAGATCAATCTTCACAGCTTCTAGCTCCAACTCCACCAAGCGCTGCATGTCCGAAGTCTCTTGCTTTTTCTTCTCGATCCAGCTCGAGCTCTGTCCTGGTGTTCCTGAACCGACCCCTTTGACTTGCAGCTGACTTGGATTGAAATTCACAACGTCACCCTGCATAAGAGTATCTAAATCCTCCTCCTCCAGAACGGCACTCAAAGTCCTACCACTAAGTGAAGCTTTCATCTCTAAGGCAGTCTTCATCTTTTTCTGCCATGCACTACGCTGATTCTTATTCGTGATGAACGCAAAACCCGTCCAATCTACATCTAAACCCTTCACTACATCAGCCACAATTCCAATTGCAAACTGCACAGCAATGAGCTTCGTTTTGATAACACACGGTTTTTGATAAACTATGGGGTACAATCTAGCAAGCAGCCTTGACTTTCGAATCTTTGACGTCCCCAATCCAGTATCCGGATTTACCTCGCTGTTGCCCGAACACAACAGTCAAATCGGACTGCAGAACGTTGCCTTGGTGGGAAGCTTTGTGGGGATTGATGCCCGTCCCATTCAGTCCAAAGCTATCCCTGAAATCCTCAAAGGATAACGCTGGAGGAGGTGCACCTCTGCGCAGGACCGAAATCTTGTCCTCCACATCGTCGATCGTAACAAGCTGGGGCTCTTCTTCGTTGTCAGCTAAAACCGCCGACTTCTTCTCCTTCTGCCCCCGCTGCATACCCTCTAACGAGGGCTTCTTCTCCTTTTTCACCATCTCCTCTTCCTCTCACAACTCCGAATTTCTCAACCTCGAAACCACATTGCAAAGACAATCATTGAAAAGATCGTAACACGGTCTCGCCATGAGTGGGCACCACATGCACTAATCGGAAATATGGTCTATCAAGCTAACGAATGTAAAGCGAGCAACATGCTAAAAACACAAAGAGCGGCCCAGCCAGACCCACTCACCACTGTCAAGCGCAGCGACCTCGCTCACCAACACCACCAAGCGCGCAACCCTCGACAAAACCCGACCGCGACGCGAGCAAGCTAGATCTCCACTCCATCTCTTGCGGTACTCGGCTTGCGGAAAAGCACCTTTCTCAAGCATTCAAACTCCCTCGCAAATCCACTCCTTACACTCGCAGCGCCCTTGCAAGTCCACTCTAAACACTTGCACTCGCAAAGACCCTCGCAGTCCACGTACTCTATACACTCGCAAAGACGCAAAGACCCTCGCAAACCCTCGACGGTCACGAACCTCGCATCGCAAACCCTCAACGATCACGAACCTCGCAGCAATGCAAAAACCAAAGAAGACACGGCGCCCGAGCTCAAATGAAAATCGGCAATTCACTCCTTCCACTCGCAAATCCTCAATCGCAACACCTCGCAAACCCTCGACGATCACGAACCTCGCAGCAATAGCAGAAATCGCAAAGACCACGGCGTGATCGGTGCCCGAGCTCAAGAAGAATCAAGACGCAGCAGATCCACTCCTTCCCTCGCAAAGACCCTCGCAAATCCTCACTCGCAAACCCTCGCAAACCCTAGACGATCACAAACCTCGCAGATATGAAAAACAAAAAGCATGACGACGGCGCCCGAGCTCGAAAATCGTGAAGACGACGGCCGCGATGGCGGAGCGTAACGTCGCTCATAAAATCGCCGACAAAGACCCATAAACGTGCTGTCGCATATGTCAAGTCAACCACCAGCTACTATCAAGGCCCACCCACCAACCAGATTCAACGGCCGAGATCAAACGTAATCAACGGCCCAGATCAAACGTGATTATTCTGAGATCCCAAACCAATCTGCAAATTGATAGACTTAATATACTTGGGATTTTTGCCGATTTTGTACCACCCTTAGTGTGCTTCTACCCTAATATGACTACAACTTTTGCAACATTGGCATAGACTATTCTTGCAACGTAACACAACAATCTGCATATTGTTTATAGATTGAAATATGCAAGAAAATTCCATGTTAAAAATAGACTATGAATAGTGAACATTATTTTTCGTATTAGGAAAACCACAATTCACATTCTGCATAGAGATATGCAAGTACACATAAGGATTTTCCTTCATGATTTGCCCAACATTAATGCCCAATGAAATGGCCCAAAACAATACCATGCTACATGTCATACCTTGACACTTCTTGTAAAGTTGTAGCAAATACCTCCAATCAAAAAACCATTCAGTCTATTAGAGTAGATTTTGGAAATTACTATGTGAGACGTTATGTAAAGGTTATTTTATTAAATTTTAAAAATAAATTTTTTAAAGCAAGTAGTTTGTTTTTGTGTGTGGGAGTGTCATTACAATCTTGGAGAAAGCTGGTTGGATAGGGGTGCATGAGGTCTCGTTAGAAGGGGATTATTTTGTAGAGTTACAAGAAACAATCGTATCGTCAAAATACTGAATTTCAAAGTATTTATGGCCCCAAATAAAAAGAAATAACGATAACAACCTTATTTTAGATTTAGCAGAAAAACAAGAATTGCATAGTCAAAGTATTTTAGTGTTGTGGTAGCGCCACAAGGGCACACTTGTTAAATATAATATATTAAAATATCAAGTATTCATGTTGCCCTTAGGCAATCAACTCAATCAAAGTTAAGGGAAATTTTGAAAAAATAAAGAGTAAAGTTATTAAAATTCACATTTACAAGCAGAATTCTCAACTGGTTTTATGCAACAATATTAATCACAAATAAATAAGAACCAACTACATTTAAAGTAAAAATACTCAAGATCAAAATGCTATGTTAATAATTTTTGAGTGAACCAATACTATATATTGTGAAAAGAAAACCTCAAAATCGTCGAAGACTAAAACACACCCACAAATATTGAGAAGATTGCTCCTTCTCTACAAAAAGACTTACATGATGCAAACTTATTGTTTGAGTATAAGGTGCTTTAAAAGTCAAAACAATTAGTCTTAGTAGTGGTTTGTTATCCAAGACAGATATCTATTGGGCTCTGTTGTCATATGTTCAAATTTATTGGTCGGATATATAAAATTGAATCTCATGAATCCAACTAATTGTAGTCTGCAACCAATCTAAACCTCAATTTGGTTAAAATGGCGCTTTTTGGGTACTTAAGATGAAAAAAATAATGTTGGTTTTCGTTGAGTTTGGACATAATAGGGTAAAAATTTCAAACCACATTTCAAAATCAAAAATATTTCTGAAGCCATTCATAAATATTGCCCTTTGACTAAGGTAGAGGCACCTATGACCGACCACTTAAGGATTTTAGCATATGATATTAAGGTATATTTTTTTTTAGAATATTTCATGTGTGCAAACATAAGGTTCTTGTTGAATGCAAAAAGTTTCGTGATTTTATTTGCATTATTCAAATAGTTATAATTGTTTAAAGTGAAAAGTTGCTTGGAACCTAAAGTCGATCACATGCTCAAATATACAAATGAGGTACATCTATTCTTTCAAAATCTAGGAATTAGGCTTGATCGGTTATGGGTCCTCGGTCGGGAATGGGTCCCTTTACCTTATGCCCAAAGGTCAAAAATCATAAAAATGTGTGATATTATGAAAATTTTGGTGATATTACATATATAATTTGATAATACGGAGTATATGTGTGATATTAATAGACATGTCGTTTTGCACGCATAAATACTTCTGAACTTCAGTTCAAAAATATGCTTGTAAATTGGCACGATTTAAAACGCGACCAAACTGGCACAAACGATACCGCCATTTTAACGAAATTGAGGTTTCTACAACTAAATGGAGGTGAAGTATACGAGCTTCAACATCAACACATTCGAAAGCACCATATCACACACGCTCGATATATGCACTCAGGTTCACGCCTCTATAATAGGAGGCGGTCACTTGTGAAGTGGATGATATGGTTTTCTGAGCAGTCTGCATAGAAATCTTGAGAAATTGGGCTAGTCGGGTAAATTGCGGCATCATCATCTTCTCCAACAATCGGAAGAAGCTTTGACATTCTTTCCACCTAGCATAAGGATGTCCATGTGAGTTAGCTTGTATTTGAGCAAACTCAAAATTTGAAAGAATTACACGAGTTGTTTGCAAATAAGGCATAAGACATAAAGCAATGAAATATGAAGGGCTTTAAAATCTAGATTGGTGGTCAGGTGGTTACCATGGTAGTCACCGAGGTGGTGCTCTTGGCCACAGTTGGAGTGACTATAGTGGCCATAGAGTGGTGTGTAATAATGCTAGTATTGCTAAGTGCTCTGTGAGTGCCAATATGAATGAAGATGGCTACGACCTCTATCAACACCATTGCCATGACTTCCATTTGTGCTGAAGCAAACATCTTGTATTGTACCAAAGCCAAGATCTCCACCTCCTCCACGTGCGCTTGTGCCAAAAAAGTCCACCTTGCTACATCTGCGATTGTGTCAAGACTTTCACTAGTCGATGTGCACTTGCGCCAAGACCTCCACGTGGTCGACATGTGCTTGCGCCAAGACCTTGACCCGGTTGATCTACGCTTGTGCCAAGACCTCCACGTTGTCCATGTGTGATTGTCCCAACACCTACATTCTTATAATCTGCGCAAGGACCTCGGCCTCCTCCATCATGACATGCGCCAAGATCTTAGGGATGAGAATGAGCGTCATAATGGCTCATTCTTGAGTTGTGCGATAGAGGTTGCAGATCCAAGACCACAATGAAAGAAGTTGAAGGCGGAAGATAAGGTGGAACAAAAACAATGAAACAAAAGTATAGTGTCATGGTTTATGCATGGAGAAGTGTACGTGATTTATCCTTCAAGCAAGGCTTCTATAGAGGGCCTATCTCTGATCCAAGCAAAATTTGATTTCTTGATGCTTCACCAAAGTTGATTGATACGGGATGTCTCCCCCAACTGTTGATGCATTTTCTACATTTGATTATTGTGATGTAGCTTATATAGAGGATTTTGGTAATTTGGTATCGGGCAAAACTTTCCACTTGAGGTATTGTTGTTTAGTTTTGGTTTTGTTAATGTCAAGATGTATACATGCCAATAAGTGTGCATATTTCTTGTTTGACATGTTATACAGCATGCGGGTAGCAACTTCTCAAGCATATTTTATTCACATATGAGAGGTCAATGAGTTAGTTCTAGATTTGATCATTTTTTAACGAATTTAGCCCACAAAGTTGTGTCCATTCTTTGTGGCTTGTTCTCACACACACAACAAGTCTCTTAATGGACACTTTTACTACACAATCTTCTCTTCTTTAAACAATCCACCTTACAAATCCTAGCAAAGCTTTATCGTGAATGATTCCTTTTCTTTGAATTTGTGACCTTGCAAATGCCCAATTGAAGCTTGCAATGCAAAAATCATCATCTTCCCCAACAATCAGAAGAAGGTGTGACATCCTTTCCACCTAGCACAAGCATGTCCATATGAATTAGCTTGTACATGGGCAAACTCTAAATTTGAAAGGATTACACGAGCAGTTTGCAAATAAGGCATAAGACAAGTGGTTACCCGTAGTCACCGAGTGTGAACCCTCGAGATGGTTCACTTCCGCGGGAAAAACCTTATCGCAAGGTTTTGACCAAATATACATATTATGTAGTGATTAAACATGCGTATTACCCATTTAGTCTAAAAACCCAACATATGTTAGTTGGGATTAGAGTGTTTTGGGATTCTTGTGTATTTGCTTTAGGTCTTGAATAATTGAAGTAGTTAATAATTCATAGTTAGAATTGGGGGTGTTTAGGAGAGTTGGGTAAATTCCAATTTCTCTTATTCCGTATTCGGTTATCCTAAGTTTTATGTATTTGTGAGGCTTGGTATTTGACCTATTCAAATGCGGTGGTAGTGGATCTCCTTAGAGTCCCATCTTTGCTAATCTGCACTTGTAGGAGTAGTAATTGGCATGGTTTAGGTTCTAGGGAGTTAGGAGTGTGAAAGGGGCTAGAAGGGCTGGATGGATGGAAACTAACGGATGAAAAATCATCCTTGCGATGAATGAAGCTTTTAGAGGTTTCCATCACCTATGGCAACGGTTAGAGGAGGGAGTCTAGGTGTGTGTGGAGGAGAGAGGAAAAAAGTTAGGAAGGAGGTGTAGAGAAAAAATGTTCAATCTAGGTTTAGTTTGGTGATTGATTGTTGTTGGAATGTTGTTGTTGAAGATTTGAGAGATTTGGCGTGAGTTGTGACAAGGTAGGAGGGCAGCAGTTGGAGAGTCGACTTTGAAGGACAAGATCTCACGATTTACAAAGAATTGGGAGGCGTGACTTAGAGATCTGGAAGCGTCGTCGAGTCTCCTTTCCAACAAGACTAGGCGCACCCTCATTGAAGCAAGGACGAGGGAGAAATCGTGATTCTACCAAGGAGACCCTACTGGCGACGGCAGAGTTGGAGGGCCGACTTTGAAGGACGAGATCTCACGATTTACAAAGAATTGGGAGGCGTGACTTAGAGATCTGGAAGCGTCGTCGAGTCTCCTTTCCAACAAGACTAGGCGCGCTCTCATTGAAGCAAGGACGAGGGGGAAATCGCGATTCTACCAAGGAAACCCTACGGCGACGGCAGCAGAGTTGGAGGGCCGACTTTGAAGGACGAGATCTCACGATTGACAAAGAATTGGGAGGCGTGCCTTAGAGATCCAGAAGCGTTGTCGAGTCTCCTTTCCAACGAGACCAAGCTCACTCTCATTGGAGCAAGGACGAGGGAGAAATCACTATTCTACCAAGGAGAGACCTCTTTGGTGACGACAGCGCTTTTAAGGAGGAGATGCTCCTCCTTCCTTGTTATATTTTTTCCTTGTGTGTTTTTTTTATGCAATGTAGATTTGTAGTATCTTAGATACTAGACATAACATTATCTTGGAAATGGCAACTTAATTGCCCAAAAACATGTGTGGTTGCTTTGTTTGATGTGGTGATGATTGTGGTGAGTTCATTGCATGAATGGTGCTCTTTTGCTTGATTGAATGAAATTGATTGCTTGATTGATTGAATGAAATTGATTGCTTGATTGATTGAATGAAATTGGAGTCCGTTGCTTGGAAGGCTACTACTTAGGTTGCACCCCACCATCTCGACCCAACTTGTGACCTTAAAACCGGGCAACCGGGATTAGGGCTCACACCGAGGTAGTGTTGTTAAAACACAATTCTAGTGATCGTCATAGGCGTGGTGTGTCAGTGGCAACGCTAGTATTGCTTAGAGCTCTGTGAGCGTCACAATGAGGACGACTAGGACCTCCATCCATACCATTGCCACGACTTCCATTTGTGCTACACGGAATATCGCTTATTGTGCCAAAATTTCCACCTTCTCCATCTGCGCTTGTGCCATAAGTTGTACCTGCTCCATCCCATATGGGCTTGTGCCAAAAACTCCACCTGCTCCATCTGTGGTTGTGACCAAACCTCCATTTGGTCCATGTGCGGCTTTGTCCATGTGCAACACGGTTGCATGCCTTTCAATTTATGTCTCTTAGTATTCAATGAAAATACGCAATATTAGAGATTTTGAGAAATTTTTAAGAAAGACGCATTGAGAGCTTTTCAAATGCATAGAAAAACGATTGAAATTTTATGAGATACCTTATACATGTTTCGAAACTGCTCTCCATTACAACCAATACTCGCTGTGACCCTCTCCACTCACATATCACTCTTGCCATCCAGAATTCACCCTAAACCCAAAAGAGTTCACTCAATTCTCCACATGAAAGCTCTTTAAAACATAAGTGTTGCAATTAACCCTTAACCCCTAAAGGTCTGAGCGTGCCGTGGCGACCAGTAGAATACGGTGTATTTTGGTTGTATTTGGAGTGAATGCACACCTTTAATGGGTTTGAGTTCAAAGAAGAAGTTGACATTTGAATTAATGCGGTTCTAGTGAGCTAGTACGATTCCAGTTTAGAGTTTTCTTGTTGGTAGCAAATCCTAATTATACGATAGCGTACATACTATCCCCAAGGGACTTTTAAGGGTTAAGCGGGCCGAATGTCGAAAAACGACATTTTGGATGACAGAAACTTTGGAGAGCCATAAGTTCTTCATCCGGACTCCGTTTTGGACGAAATCACTTGGGTTGGGTCCCAAATCAAGTCTAGTTTATGTCATAAAAATCTCAGACCCATACAATGAAGTATGAATTAATGGCATGCATTTTAGTGACAGCAGCTTAGTTTTAGACATTTTTTCCTTTGTAAAATTTAGGGCAGTTTTCACCATTGCAGGGCCATTATTTGCACAAAGAAATTTTTCTCATGGTTTTTTTTTGTTCAAGGATGCTACTGAGATGAAGGTGAACAACATTCTAATTGATGAGTTTTTCATTGCAATAAGTCTAATGGTAGCATTTTCACTTCAAAGTGAAAATGATGAAATTATGTGATCATTTTTGAGTATTAATACATTATGATCTCGCAATCTATGAAGCCTCATGACTCAAAACTTGACCCACATGATGTTCAATATGTCTACGACAAGATTGTACGGTTGAGATTTGGATAACACACTTTTGCCTCCACCTATGACAATGTTTTTGAGGATGTGTTCATTTTACTACAAATGAGTCAAACCATTTAGGGGTTAACTACTTCATAACAATGAAAATAAAATTCTAATAGGCAACCATAACTTATGGGGATAATTGTTGTTAGTATTTCCACACTACAATTTTCTCATCCTTTTTCACTCGAGCCTCATTTTCATTAGCATGGCGGAACTCTTTGTGCCATTTTCCCAAAGCCCTATTAACCCTTAAGCGCCCACAGTGTCGTTTTTCGCCATTCTGGATGTGAGGCTTTGTCTTTGGTGCATAGCCCCGCTTTCATCCCATCGATTTTTCATCCGCCGTTTTTTTTTGCTCAACTCCTCGGTGGGTTTACTCTACTCCCTCCTTGAATAAGTAGTAAAAACCTTGATCCTCAATTTGTGAGAGTGGGCGAAAGAAATTTTTCATGAAAGTTTTGGTGGTGTGATCTTCACCCCTTTTTTGCATGGACCTTGAAATCCATACCTCCAAATGGTATGCAACTTGGCGGTCATGCTAATTGTCATGCTCCAAAGAAGATCCTACGGTTGGATTTTCCATTTTCAGCTTTTATTTGTTTTTACGCAGTTTTGAAAAAATCAGCATTATTACCAACTGTTAGGAGCTTTACCCCCCCTTGGGCGTTTAGGGGTTAAGCTATTTCTCTCGAAACCTAAAACGTGTCATTTTACACGCATATTTTTGAACTCAATTTCAAAAGTATTTAAGCCTGCAAAATGGCATGTTTTTTAATTTCACACACGTCCTTCGTAATATCAATTGATTCTATAATATCACCAAATATTAATGAAATCGCACCTTTACGGTTTTTGACTTTTAAGCGCAGTCGAAGGGCAATATTTCTCAATGTCTGTTAAAAAATATTGTTGTTCTTGAATGACCATTCAGTAATATTTGCCCTTTCATATCAAAAATCGACAAAAATCAATGTTCTTTTTTTCATTTTAAGCACCCCAAAACACCCCATTTTACCAAATAACGCCATTTTAGCGGAACTAGAATTTTGATTTCACTTCACGACTAGATCACATCTAGAATATAAATGACACGATGTTATCCTAAGCATTTTGTAATGTACAACTAATTATCATTCAGAGCAGCCTAAATCCATAAACCATATAGATTGTCTGTCTTTTCTAGACAGGGTATATATAATCGCATTTATCAGTTCTGGCAGAAGGCCATGAGTTTAACCCTTAAACGCCCAAGCAAGCCCGAGGGGCTTGATTCCAACAGAATCTTCTCTATAGCTCTCATTGTAATCGACTTTTCACTTATATTTTGATGTCAAACTGGTCACCGTCTTATGATGCATTTAAAAAGTGAAATTTTACAATTCAAATCACAATTTGTATGTATGATTTTATGGTTTGAAAGGATTGTGGTAGGTAGGTTGGGGTTGTACATAACCTTGTAGGAGGTTGCAAGCTCATCATTGATTGGTTCATTCATGGTGCCCAAGTTCAAAAAGTGCACTATTCACGATGCCCAAGTCCAAAAGATGTTGTGATCCAATTTTGGGCTGCCCGTTTGAAACCCCAAGGGCGTTTAAGGGTTAACGGAGCACGAAAGAGAGCATTCTGTTCCTCACCATCTGATATTCAGATGAAAAAGTGTTCAATGAGCCTTTTCTTAAAATAAATATTTTGTAAATGAGTAATGAACTTCGCAGTTTAAAGTTGGAATCAGATTTAATGAATGGAGACACACTCGATATCTTTAAAACTAATCATAAAATGTGAGGATTACTTCTTACATTCAAGTTCTAAAAAGGTACTAAAACTGATTAAAAACACCTCACGCTTGTTCTGCACATCCTAATATATTTAATAGAAAGATTAAAATAGTTGAGTTGAAATAAGCTTATCAATTACATTGTTGATCCCTAGCAATAATAATCTCGATTCGATTGGATTCGATTGGTCCATTTCTTGTAACTCAAATAGTGGACTAATCATTTTGCACTCCTTCCGCCCCATGCATGGCTTAACTGCCCCATGTAAAGTTGATGCAATAAGCCACTTGAGTCTTTTAGAATTGAGAATTTGTAACATTTAATATGTTTTTCAAGATAGTGCACAAATCCATTGAAAAACGTTGATTCTTTAGACTATAATATTCTCCTCGGTGCCCAATGTAAAAGTGGGACCTTTATAAGTGGGATTGGTACCTATAGTGGGATTGGTTCCTCTTGTGGGATTGGTTCTTCTTGTAGACGTTGATTACTTATGCAGAAATCCGGATGAAAAAGTTGATCTCCACTAACTTCTTCGGCGTCCTCTATCGCCAAACCTTCTTCAATTAGAGTCAAGAACTCCCCAACATCATCCTCATCATGTACTATGGGTGATGTGTTGTAATATGAAACATCTAGATAGATAGATAAACTCCGGTCCTTGTTACAGGGCCGGCGTGAATAAAGTGTCTGTTCATCTTGCCAATGAGTCGGTGCCCACCGGACAGAGGGTCATTGGTGCAAGACTACTCACCCCTTTCGGGAATAGACACTATAGTAACCAAAATAAAGGGAGAGGATCCCGACGTGGATCGTACGGGGTATATCTGGTGTTTTGAGTGTGTTATGGACGCCAAGCCATGATTCCAGGTTGATTGGAAAGGATGTTTGTATTGCTAATAAATGGTCCGGGTTCGATTCTCAATGGATCCGTTTGAGCGTTTAGTGTGATCTACATGACTTGGTGCTGCTGGTGAGTTACTCATAAGCAGGAAATTTGTATTAATCAATCGGCCCCGTCCCATCTACCTGAGACAAGTGTTAATCTTCTGTGAGAAGTGGTTTGTTAGGTTTTTGTTGGTATTGTTTGGTTGTTTTCGATTTTTCTTTTTATGTAAAATAATTGATCCTGCATGTTGAATGGCAATGGTGTTTATTTCCTGAAATGTACGTTTAGTGCATGTTTCTGATAATTGGAATTTATCTACAAGTGTTTTTATTGATGGTTTATGTGATGTGCCTCGAGCGCCCGCTGTAATAACGATTAGTGGGTCAACTTTCCATTATGAAACATCTACCATATACTCTTCATTGCCTTGTAGATTCACATTATCTTGGTGGTGATTGATATATTTACAGAAGTAGCAGTGCGTGAGAACGGGTTTATCCTTATTATAATCCTCACCGGGCATGCCCATATTAATCCAATTGATATATTGTTCTGCTGGAATATTTAGAGGCACAACCCTCTTAGAAGTTCGAAAGTTGCTCAAATGAGTCCATTCTAGCTTCACAAGTGAGAAGAAATTAAAACAAGTATTTCATCTTACAAGTGAGAAGAAAAGAAAACAAGTGTGGAAAAGAGAGGAGAGAGAGCACAGGGCAAGAGGAGTAGAAACAAGAGGAGTGGACTTGACAATGGCTTGGGATAGGAGCATGGCTACTTATAAGTACTCCCAAATCGTCTGGAAACCTTTTACTATTATTTTACATTCTTTTACTCTTCTTTTACTTTTTTGACTTTTCTTTAACTTTTCTTTTCAACAAATAATGTGACTAATGAAATTTGGTCGAACTGGCAGTTTCTCTTACTTGGCTGCTCCCATTTAAACATTTTCTGGACTGATGTTTTGTTTCGTTACTCTTTTTGTCTCTGCAAAAACCATGAATTGCTTAAAGTGGTTGAATTTTCTTTAATGGTCTCGATTACTCGTTAATATTAAATCTTGGATTCTTCATGATACAAGGGTAATATCAAAAATTCGGTA
The DNA here is from genome assembly GCA_037043015.1 of Bryum argenteum. Lineage (NCBI taxonomy): Eukaryota > Viridiplantae > Streptophyta > Bryopsida > Bryales > Bryaceae > Bryum > Bryum argenteum. The sequence goes on along the minus strand of CM073331.1, from coordinate 3,204,336 downwards.
TTTCACATTAGTATTTCAGTAGGTAGTGAAGATTTAGTAAAATTCACGTATATGAGGCTACTTTTAAGATTAACTCTTGGGTGCACCATACATCGCTTTTTGGAGGATGTATGATAACCTTATGTCATTTTGTACTTATATTCCGTTTTTCATTCATCTACAAAAATCGTATGCAACTTTCACATTATTCCTAAAGAAAGTAATCACATTGGAATTGGAGGTATCCTTGAATATTGAGCATTTAATGGACTTTGATTGAACTATGAACCATTAATTGTTTTGATTTGTAAGATTCACTACAAGCATTCATTCTGTTTTTTTGTTTTCCTACGCTACAAAATTCTCATTGTTTGTCACTTAACAACTTAACTAAGAAGATGAGATGATGTGCTCCTTTCATTATGAACGAATAGCTATCAGTATCAGTTGCCTCAGTACATGAACCATACGGATTGTCTGTCTTTTCTGGTCAGGGTATAGATAATCTCAATTCCCTTCTTCAGTCAGAAGGCGATGACTTCAACAGAGCATCCAGTTTCTCACTATCTGACCATCAGATGCACCAGTGTTCGAAGAGCCTTTTTACGAAATGCTCAATTTTTCCCACGATTACGTCATTGAAGAATCAAATTTGAAAAGAAAATAGCTGCTACAGTTGAGACAAATGGTATCATTGGAGAATCAAACAGTACAGGGCATGATTCCGAAAGAGGTTTACAATCTATAGAGCCGATCTCAATGGCGAGGGAAAAGTAGCCTCAGTGCAGAAATCGAAAGATACACTCAACATTACGCGAAGGTGCTTCATTTATAAGTACAATACATGCGGAGTGAATGACACTAAGCCATGCATCCCGGAGTTTGTCAGCGAATTAATCAGTTGATGCAAGGACTAATTATGCAAGCAGCTTAAATAACCCCCAAAGGTATATACTGCTCGCATTGATCTGTCCTCCGAAACATCAGCGCTAAAACACTAACTAATCAAGAAGACGTCCCTAACTAACTAACTGAAACCTCAAAAGAAGCGGTTCCGCCAAGCACCTCATACTTGATACGATGCTATTTAAACAGATTGTAGAAGGACGATGTTGGCGAAATCGAATGTCAAGTCTGCCTCAAGATTGCCATCTCCTCGGAGTGCGAGGTTGCTGGCTCTTTCTCGGTCGCTTTACCCCCGGGCGTGGGTAAAGCAACTGATCTATCAGCTGATCTGCCACTTTTTCACATGTTGCCTGCACAGCAAAGCAAAGTAAAGGTCCATCATTACGATTTCCTCACCAGCACAAGAGTAATTTCCAATGATGAAGGCACAATGTAACAAACGACGATAACAGATTGAATTTGATGGTAGACTGATGTATACATACCTTTCTATTGAACTGGAAACGAAGTGTCTGGACCTCGATGCCAGCGCTCACTCTTAAGTCCATACCTAGGCAGTCAACTCCAACGACTGAGGCTTCCTGTGATCAAAAGACAAAAGTCGGATCATTAGCACAATGAAGAACTAAAGGAAGTGACTTGAAGCTGCATGGTGTTCCTCGATACCTGAAGGTACCCAATTCAACCCAGCTATGTGTTATACAGCATACCTCAACTTCTAGACCTTTTTCTCGTCGGCATAATGCTTTGAGAGCTCGATCAGTTTTGCTTCCTCCCTGATTAACCCGTTCGATGATTGCTGCCGCAGAATGGGCCAGTATGTCTGCTTGACCATTACTGAACTCCCGTATTTCTATGAATTTCTGGAACACAAACCAAGCCAGTGATTGTCAGTAAACTTCTACAGCTAAAAACCGATATAAAGGAAAGAGTAGAGTGCAAAGTCAGGCTCACCTGTAAGCCAGAGTTCAAATCAAGCTGCATGCTAAGCATTTCCAGCTTATAAAAGGTGGTGCCTACATCCCAACTGGCACTCTCTTCTGTCCATTCACCCTTAACCGAGTCGCCATCACCTTCTTCTAAGTCGCCCTCGACCAGGGTACTAGCCTCATCAGTACTAGAGTTGTCTCTCACGACGTTACTGGCATGGCTTTTACTATCAATCTCTGTAATCGAGTTTGTAGGATCACTAGTTTTTCTCGACCTTTGCTCATCCACCTCAACCAAGCTGCCCTTGCTAGAGCTTCGTCTCGGAGGCTTCCCTTCTGCTTTGAATGCGGCAGGTGCTCCGCCCACAACTTTCCATCGAGTTCGTGTAGCCTTGTCCTTAGACTCCGTTGTAGCTTCTTTCGTAGAGTCGTCTTGTTCCAGAGCGTCGGATTCTTCTTCCTCATTCTCGTTGTCTTCGTCCCACCAGAAACGATCGTACCATAGACTCTGTACATATGGTTCCTCCTCTTCGGTGACTTTTCTCACTATCCCTGTTATTGTCAGTCGCTTTGTTGGCTTGTTCATTTCCTCAGTGTGATCAGTTGTTACGGCCTGCGCTTCAAAAACTTCAAGAACTTCAGCTTTGTGATGCTTAAAATTCTCGAATCATCATGCAAGCTCGAAACTTATTTTGTGGATGAAGTAAAATAAACTGCTCATGAACAGAAGCAATTCTTCAATGACCAACCTGAGAGATCTTAGTAGCAAACTCTAGAGGGTGCACCCACGCTAAAGTCTCAGGTCCTCCCCATCCACCTAGCGAGCCCATAGACTCGGGAGATAGACTATCATGAAGGCTTCCTCCACTTGCCAACTCCTCCCAAAAATGCTGAAGAAGGCAAAACCAGAATTTGAGAACACATCCATGTAAGTATGCCAAAAGTTTTAATGAATGGAGATTAATAAATTTTCTGAGCTCAGATGAGGCACACTAATTAGCAAGGTTTCGATTTCTCAAAGGAGACTATGTAAAAGTACACGAAATATTTTCAGCTATGTCGCATGTGGACACCAGTCTTAGTTTGTTTCTGACATAACAAGAGACCCTAAAAGAATGCGAAATATTTGGTTTGAGAGAGAGGAACTGACAGGTGGGATAGCATCATCAGGGTTAAATTCATCATTGTCACTGTCGTCACTGAACTCCATGAGAATGTCATCGTCATCCTCATCGTTGTCCATTTCGTCACCGCCTTCGGCCATTTCCGACACTTGCACCTCATCCATCGCCCCGAAGCCTATCATAACCTGCCCTTCAGACCGCAAAAACTATACTAGTCAGACCAGTAGAAAATGCTTCATGGCAGTAGTTTAAGTCAAAAGATACTTGAACTTGACTCTGATAACTACGCAAACATCAGAACTTTTCAGAAAATTATATCGTCTAATGGCTCGATTCAACCAACTGAAGATGTAATAAAATTCCCCATTTGTCCTCTGAAAGTGTGTTCTCACTGTGAGAGGCTCCTTCCGTACAATTAGCACCCCCTACTTCTCGCTATAAAATGCAAGTAAAAAGGACTTGAAATTGTACACACCGTGAAAGTTTGAGAATCACAGAGTTTAGATATGAACTCATTGTCGTCGTTCATCTCGAAAAAGAAATCTGCAAACGAAAGTTCACGATTCTCAATCAGATACCAAACAGCCTCGTGAAGTGCTTAGCCTACAACAAGAAACCAACATCTCATCTCTAGTAAGATAAAACTACAACCAGCTAACAGAAGAAAACACCTTATGTCACTCCCAGTAGCCAACCAAGTACGAAAACTAAGAAGAAAACTGACTTGCAAACTTACCTCCGTGCTCATCAACCAAGAACTGAACTTCTGTTCCAAACACTATGTCTTCGATCGTAACAACTGAAGCATAAATAACAGCCTTCCAGTTGATCTGAACAACACAATTGGAAAAATGAGGTTCGGAACCCAGGTTACCGAGCTCATTTAGGAGTGATAGACAAGTATGGAATGTCCGAGTGCGCCCTGGGAATCGACAATGCCAAAAGGGCTCACCTCAGTCAGAGTCCTAGCAATGTCGGCATCAGATGGGCGTCCGTTGCCGGCTTGCATTGCCTCTCTCTCATGCTTGGTAAGCTCTTCCAAAGGATGGTAGCCCCACTTCCCTCGTCGCTTGTGAGCCTCAGGTTTTGACCCGGAATGATCAGCTGCCACATTCACTTGCCATCCTTGATTCCTTCGCACTCCACTGGAGGACTCCACAGGTTGCCCCGCGTTGAACCTTATCGAATCAAAACAAGAAGGTGATCGATGAGAATCCTCAAACCAGGGGAAGAAACGTCCCCAACCATCCCAACAAAGGCAATGCAGGAACTATGGACCACCACATTACACATAGCCCATCGCAGAACTCTCAGATAGTGTGACTCAATCCGCCTCCCGAATGCTACAAGCGTAAGGATCACTAGGAATGGAAACTTCACATCGCATTCGTGCTACAAGAAGAGACGAAAGTGCATCATAGGGTAAGGATACTACGAGCTAGTGAAAGATCTTTGAGTTTTTGAAGGTGTCACAACTGATTTGCACGATTCTACAGCGAAAAACGACCACAATACGGAAAAGCTGTCGCAAAATTCTTGGAGACACAAATGCGTGACACAATCGTAAACTCAGCTCTATCAAATGCTACATGCATAGAACATTGCGAATGCTAGAACCTCCAGACACGACTAAAATTCGTGCCACACTGAGATAGCGAACACCTGATTTCAGAAATCAATGTGAATGGAACCTTGATCGTGCTACAAAAAGAGACGAAAATGCATCATAGGGTACGGATACTGCGAGCACTAGGAACTAACTAGGAGCTACGATTGGTTCGTACGATTCTACAGCAAGAAATCACCATACTGCAGATGAGCATTCGAAGAATTCTTAAAGAGGCAGATGCGAATTACACTCAGGAAAATCAAATGTTAGAACACTGCGAATACACAAGCCTCCAGAAAAAGACTGAAACTCATGCTAAACCGAGATAGCGAACACCTAATTTCAGCAATCAAACCGAATCCGTGCTATAAGAAGAGACATAAATGCATCGTAGGGTACGGATACTCCGTGTAATGGGAGGAGCTACAATCAGCTCGTACGATTCTTCTACAGCCACATGCACGATGCGCTATCGCAACAATTCTCAGATGCGCGACCGACCACGAATACTCGAACCTCCAAAATTGTAAGACTAAAACTCGTGCCAAACCGAGATAGCGAACACGTAATTTCAGCAATCGAACCGAATCCGTGCTCCAAGAAGAGACATGAATGTATACTCAGAGCAGAAGAGCGCCCGGAACTCGAGATAACTCCTAACCCTGATAACTAACAACTCATTGATCGCAATTGGCGTGCAATGCAAACAGAGTAATTAATACCAGCTACGCATGCTTCCTCCACTCGACGAAGACGGGAGCCCCCTGCCTTCTCCGTTGCCCTTCCAGAGCGCCGAGGTGGAAGGCAACGACACAGCCACACAGCCACGAATCGCCGCACCTACACGAAAACAGTAATCAGAATACTGGGGCTCATCATGCAAACCCCAGTCGTCGATCAAGGAGAAGCAAACCGCTCACCTGCGGGAGTGGACGGGGAGTGCACCACCATGACCGCCATGAGTGATGCGAGAAACCGGAAGGAAAACTACACTTGCGACTAACTAACTTGTGGGTTTGGTGGGCGATGGGGAGGGGAGCCTACATGCTGGATGGGCGATTGCCCGTGAGTGGAAATGAATGCAGCGAAGGAAGGGAAGGAAGGGGAGGAGGGAGCAGGAGCATCGCGATTGTGTCCGGGAGGAATGATCCCCTGATGATGCTCTTCCTTGGGTGGGTATGATACGAGTCTTTTCCTGTCCTTGGTCTTCGTCGTCGTCTTCTTCTTCTTCGTTAGCCTGCTTTCGGTTTCGTCAGATTGCTGCGTGCGGCAGCCCAGCCAGCCCCAGCCAGCAGGGTGAGCAGCAATAGCAGCAGCTGTTGGAGTCGAGTTGGAGGTGGCCAATGGCCGCAGTCGATGAGATCGTTGTCATCGTCCACCGCTCACCCTCTGTCCCGCCTAGCTCTGTCCACCGGCTTGGATGTACCCCGGTTAGACATATCCGATTATCGCCGGATACCAAAGGGCAGGTATGTGACGGGTAGCATCCGGATATCAAAATATCTCGCATATACGGGTGGTACCGGTACATTCCTCGCGTTAGGGCTAGTCATTGAGAGGTAGACAAGCCTTCAATTTAAAACTTGTTTGATTGTTTGAGGTACTCTGAAGGTCTTGTACGACTTAATCATACTGAAATTACTTACCTAATACGGTACTCTTCAACATGGTTCTTAATGCAGTGCTTGGATAGAGAAAGAAATATTAAGTAAGTGCTTACTTCTCGTGATAAAGAAATGGGTATGTAACTAATGTATTCTTTCTTCATAAACAATTGTGTCAGTCATTTGCTAGATGGTAATATGCTCTAGTTGCTCAATTTATGATGTTAGAATTTTGTTTAGTAATAATGGCGCAATTTTCAGCACAAGACATCCACGAGGATGTTACTGTACTAATGCAAGCAATTTTCATGCATGGGGAGAATTAGTGAAAGCAAAAGCAAGTGAGATCATCAAGTTTGGACTCTTCTACACTGAGATATGGTTTTTTGAAGTTGAAATTATAGGCGTTCCTAAAATGGTGAACTAAAGTGACACTCTATAATATTTGCATTGAATACATGGTACTATTGCATGGGGAAGTTATTTTGTACCTATATGTTTAGATTACTTAAGCTATACCATTGGCACTACACCATTGGTATTGACTTTTCTACTCTACACAGCAATCCAAAAATGCATTCAAAACAAAACATTATCTCAACTCAAATGATTTGGTTTCAAGATTTTGATCGTCAAAGTCGCGATGGTTTTGAGCTCACAATAACAAAAAATTCATTGCACACAGAACAAACCCTTTGGAAAGTAAGTAAGCTTTACATTCGATAAGGCTAATTTACAACAACTCCGCACAGTATTGAAAGGAATGAAAGTAATACATAATGTACATGAAACTGAAAACCATTTCAATATAAAACCAACTCAACAACATACGCAAAACTTCCCAGTGGAAAGAATGAAAGATATCACCAGCTTCTTTTGAAGAATTGATACATCCTTATCAGCTCAGCCAAAGGATCTTACAATTGAACAAAATTATTTTTTCATGTACAGTGCTCATGATTTGAATGCCTGTACTAGTACAACACATCGTTGCAAAGAGGTGGTAACGCAAAAAGGGGTTTGAATGTAAGCTGATGTTCGTATGATACAAATGTTCCTCTTCTAGCTACAAGTTCCGAAGACTGCCGCTCATCTCAGAAGAAGAAGAAGAAGTGGGGGCAGGAGCAGCACACCAAGCATCATAATCGTTGATGATGCCCTGCAAGAGCGCGCCCTCCATGGCGGCCAGCACGCGGTCCACCACTTGGTCGCCCACGCTCGTGAGCAGCTTCGACGGGATGAGCGACAATGGCAGCGGCAAGTTGACCGCCACGCCAATGTTCACCCACCCCCCGAAATCCCACGTTGATGATGATGACGATGAGGATGAGGACTCTGTTGTTCTCGGGAACACCCGAAGCTCCCCGTGCAGGTTCAGTTGCAAGTCCATGTTGCGGAACTGCTCCGGTAGCCCCGTCACGTCCAGAATCAGCCTCTGCGAGTCGATGATTAGCACTCCGTTGTCGTGCACTACCCTGGAGAATGTGCACTTGGCCAAGTGTTAGTACGACAGCAAATTGGCAATATTACATGTGCCATATAGCACTGATGTAAAGCGCACTTGTTTGTGCAAGATCTCAACCATTGAGCTGCTTATTCTTGTCAAGAGCTACATAGGTTCCCTCCCTTTGCTCGGTTCCCACTCTGGGATCCCCCATCTTTCTTTTCCTTCCAAGTTGATGGACTTTACTCGGCAAGCTTGTAGAGTGACTCTCAATAGCAATTCCATTCACTTGTAGATTGTCTTTAGGCGGCGATCGGAGATGCCCTTGTAGACTCTTGAGACCTTGTTCTCGTCTTCTATTATGAGCTCAAATGAGCTCAAATATAATCTTAGAACCCAATCTTGCCTCACCCTAGTGGGTGTCTGAGTGCACGGTTCCTTCAAGACTTCATCTCGATTCTAGCGAAGCGGCTCTCTCTGATGATTGATCCCAAAGTAGAAACCGACCAAAGTGAGGGAAACTAATGTGGATTATCTTCTGTTGTAGTGAGAATAAGTAGCCTGCAATTTGTAACCAGTCTCATGATTCACATGATTCCTCATGTCAAAATGGAACATGATATGAGAGAATCTGTTCTTTGCACTACCACAATCTTCTTGTCTAGATATTTGCATACGAAACAAAGAAAAGAAAAAGGGTAGTGGCGAAATGATGGGGGGAGCTGACCTGACGTCGGTGAACGGGGTAGCGGAGAAATTAAAGAACGTGATGGTCATAAGACGAGCTTGCCACACATCGTCGCCGAGGTACTGAATCCTTGCCGAGTCCGGAAACGTAACATTCACAATCCGCTCCGTTTGCTTAAGATACTCCGGGGGCGAGATTGCTCGCTCCTGGAACGGAATAGACACATCCTTCCGGCCGTTAAATCGAACCAGCTTCGCCGACACGAGCCCACGACGATGACTGCCACTGTACGATACCGTTGCAGCTGCTGCTGCTGCTCTTCGACTAAGAAGAGGTCGACTCCCCCATAACGTCGATGATGACAATAAGACTGTCCTCTTACACAAACTGATCGCTGCCATTGCCCCCCACACTAGCTATCAACTTGCAGCCGCTTGACCTAAAACCCCATGATCGTACCAGTGGTTTGGTTTCTTCCAAGAGCTCGAATCAGACGAAAGGAGAGAGCATTGCGGCACCAGAGTTGGCAGCTGGAAAAGTAGCATGAATGATGCATCAACATGAACTTTCTGCTGGAATGGACATTTGCATGGAAGGAAAAGAGTGAGAATTTGAGACGATTACACACACGTGTGCGGCAATGCCATCGCTGTTGCTGAGGATTCACCAGGTGCCGCGAAGCGGCACCTCCAGTTCGTGGGGACATGCTGCAACCTTCGATTGCGGAAACACTGGTTCCGTCAGCTGTCTTATCTGTTACGCGTGTTTTTAGGGTAAGGTTTAGGTTTAGGGTAAGGTTTAGGGTAAGGTTTAGGTTTAGGGTGACAAATGAACCTACCCTACCTCGTGGTCAGTTTCAACATAAATTAATTCAAATCAAGAATGTTGAATGTTTTGGAAAATTATATGTTGAGATTTGCTGAAAGTGCAAATATTATAAAGTCTTATTGCTTAATTTCTGAAAAAAATTATAGTTGTTTGAAATTGCAAAAATTCAAAGACTAAAGTAGAAAAATATAAAATTCAAGATATAGAAAGTAAATTGCTTCAAATTAAAAAATACAACTCATTCTCAAACCAAAATAAAAAGTCTCAATCTTATATCAATACAAATACTATGATAATGGTAAAATACTATATTAAAGTTGCTTCATAGTGCATGTTGATGAAGCATCACAATGGTCCTACTCTACAACCACCCTATGTTGTTTTGTCTTCATTTTGCACTCTAACTCAAAACATGAAACACATAATTAAAAATCATTAGTCATGGAAATGATTTTAATTTTGCAAATCAAATCTTCAAATCGAAAAATGTATACCTAAACTATTATGTGAAGCGTATTCCTTGTCACTCTTTCGCTCGAGCCGTGCAATGGTGCCGACTATGTCTTCACAATCGTTTTTCTGCCAAACAAACTGTGAGATATTGTCACGAGGTCATCCAAGAGCACCTTATGGAAGTCTGGCCCCACCATTAATAACGACCTCACAAAATGCTGCAAGGGCAATATAAACATGTTAGCGAAGTTGAAAATCGAGAATATTTCTATTTCTATTACGGAAAACTTTGCCCAATTAAAAATGATTCATTACGTCTCTCTTGTATTGAAATTGACCACGATGTACGGTATTCATTGGTGGGATCTTGGGTTTCCATAGGAATATTTTGATTTCGTCAATGTCGTCTCTTTGTTACTATATGAAGGGTTTAGAAAAAAAAATTAAATAAAAAGTTGAAATCTCTTCATTGAGATGTATTCAAAATATAATTATTCTTTGCCGTAGAGTTTATGAAGAGGTGCAATATACTTTTAAAGTTGCTCTTGAGAATCTTTGGACTTTGGGGCCCCGCCATATGATTCAAATGTATGACCTAGTGTTAAGTCTATTGCACCAATTTAAATTCAATACCATCAAATTTTTATTCAAATTCGATGGGATTTTGAATTTGTATATGTGTGATTTGTGTTGGCCCCTAATTATCCTTGAAAACTGAATTAGTCTTTTGTGAATTTGGGAAACTTAAGTTTTTGAGTTAAAATTGAATCTTTTGACAAATGAAATTACCTACTCAACTGGGTGTTCCTTATAGTACAAGGTGTGTGTGCCACAAATTGCGAAGTCAAATTCAAGTTTTTGAATCTTCTAGGGCAATTTTTGAAATGTAATCTGAAATAGGGCTTTTTTTTTCTTTTCTTTTTTGAGATATGTTTATAACAAAAGGACTACTCAAATTCTAAAGTGATCTAAGTCAAAAGTTTACGAGTTTTACAAGGACAACCTCCAACAATTACAAAAGTCAAAAACAAGCTTCATAGATTTTAGTAATTTTTAAATTACATTTTTCAAAAATTAAGACTTTGGAATTTTTCAAATTTAATAAAAAATAATAAATAAATCACCAATTCGTCAAAGCAACCAACGTTCACGTTTATCAAATTCGAAATGGTCATCCCACAAAAGTTGGTTTGCCACTTTTGCACATTTTGACCCCATGTAAGGAACTATTTTTATACGTGCATAAATATGGTAAGATGTGTAACTTGTACATGGATGAATTTAGCAAGATGTGTAACTCATACGTGCTTAAATATGGCAACATGTGCAGGATACGTGCATAAATATGGCAACATGTGGTAAATTATGGTAAAAATGATTGGTAGGCTTGGAACCCTCTCAACATCAAATTCTCTCCATATAAAAGTAAGACTTTTAAAGCACATTTCCATGCATTTGTGTTTTTGTGCATAAAAAGACTCGCACGTGACATGCTCGAAACAAAATATTATTGAAAGTTTTTCATTTAATTAAATCTTAGTATACTCTTATGAATGTGAAACTTCCATCTGCACCAAGTTTAGTGTTTTCATCAAAAGTCATTTCCAAGCTTACATGAACCATGCTACGTGACATGCGTGTAGTAACGTGTGTCGCGTAACTCGCGTCGTGTGAATCACCCCATGTAACTTGCCCCGTTTTTCATCTTTTAATTAATTTTCTCTAAAACTCACAATGAGTTTTCAAAGTCACAAATATCATGAGTCATTGAAAACAAAATGTGTAAGTTTCAACGCACATATGAGATTGTGTAAAAATTTAATAATTGTGATGAGAGGAGATCATAGGCATAATATAGGAAAGATCTTGGCACATGCTCTGAAATGTAAATCTTACTATTTCAAGCATGTGATATGATCAAGCTCCAAAATATCATTCACACGGTAAATCTATCATGCCATTGATCTTTTGATTGTGCAAAGTACCTTCAATTGTTAAGGTCACTTAGATCGCCGCTCGTTTGTTTTGATATTTCTTGAGTCAATTTTAACATATCTTTTTGAAATAATGAGATGTTTTCCTTTCTCGTAGCCAAGTGTTATAAATCCTCTCTAAAGGTCAAGGTGTTTTGTTGAGGAAGGTGTTGCTTTTGGTGGAGGTAGAAGACATATATGAGGTTGAGAGGACGCACGACTTCCTATAGACTACAAGAAGGGGCAACACTTTGTTCTTTTACTTTCAAGATGATATGTGTTATTTTTTACAAAGCATATTCTTGCACACATCTTTCAACTTTGATGAGACGACATGTGCAAGAGTATGTGAAACGGGACTGAATTCTCTCTTTGGTCACAACTCAAACACTGCTAACCTAACAAGATCTGAGAAAACCGGGCTAAACAAGACCGAATAGACTTGAACAGAACAAAACAAAGCAGAACTAAAGAAGCAAAGTACAAACCAAACTTTACTGAGAGAGAGAGGGACTAAGGCGTACCTGACCGAATGCCTCCAAATGGCCCCGGCCAGTTCTATTTATACTCTGCCTAACCGCCCTTGGAACTTTCTAGAATGTTCCAATGGCGGGCCCCACCATGGAACTTTCCGGAAGGTCCTAGAGGTGGGCCCCACCTAGATAACCGCCCTTCTAGAAGACTCTAGAGGTGGGCCCCACCTTCTCGAAGCTTCTATGGTGGGTCCCACATAGGCCATCTACCTCAAATTCTAAAATTTTCTAAAAACTCCTAAAATGGTTTCAACTATCTATCTACTTTTCTAAAGACACACAAAAATCTAGTTCTTGCCTGTTACAATTAATCCTCCGCTAATGCGGAACGTCCTCGTTCGCTCCCGATGATATCTCCAAATGGTTTCTTGACAATGGGTAAGGTTGTGAACGGGCTCCCATGTTGCATCGTGGATGGGATAACCTTTCCATCGGACTTTGTATTGTAGTTGCGGACGTCCATTGCCACGACGAAGATAGCGGTGTTCCAAAATGCAGTCCACTTCATATTCCTCCTGGTCTTCAATCACTCTCCGGTGGCGGCGGAGGCCGATGTCGGCCTGGAAAGCGCTCCGATTCGATGAAATTGTTTGAGTGCGAGACATGAAAAACTGGATGGATGTGGATATGTGGCGGAAGCTCGAGGCGGTATGCAACATCAGATATGACCGTAGAGATTCGGAAAGGTCCAATCCACCGGAGTGCAAGTTTACGGACTTGAGTCGATGTAGCTAACGGAAGGTTGGCATTTGAGAAGCGAGAACCAAGTCACCTTCCGAAAGGTCTTATTTGCGGTGGTTATCTGCATATTGTTTTTGTCGATTTTGTGCGATGAGAGCATTGTCGAGCCTCTTGCAACGCCGATGTTAGTCGTTGTATAAACTCCTCCGTTGTAGGGTTGTTGGTGTTGATGGGGCGGTGGAGCGTTGCCGGCGTGTCGGGTCTTGACCGCGTTAAGAAAGAATGGTGAATGACCCGTCTTGCTTGGGAACTATCATTATAGGCGAACTCCAAAGGGGTCGATATCTCATCACGATCGTTGTGGTGAATTGCCACAAACGCCCGCAAAGATATCCTCCAAGGTCCGGTTAGCACGCTCGCATCATCCCATCGATCCCGAGGATGAAAGGGTCGTGGACATAGCAAGCCGTGTGCCGAAGCTTGAATAGTGCTTGCGAAACTCCCCTGTGAAGCGCGGATCCCGATCGAGATAAATGACACGAGGCAATCCATGATGACGGAAGACGATGATCGAAGAAGACTCGTCAAGTGTTGGGGCATCAATATCGGAGCGTATCGCGACCAAATGAATTTGCTTGAAGGCGGTCCACAAAGACAAAGAACCGCAGTGTGATTCATTATGCGTGCATGTGCAAACAAGTAATGAGATCCATGGTTACTTGTTCCCATCGTCATCGTAGGTAGTGGAATCGGCCGCAGCGATCAAGAGGTGCGATTGCGTGCGTGCCTTGTTCCGTTGGCATAGCTCACGAACGCACAAAAGCTCGAACATCACGATCCAAGCTCACCCAAAACCATGTTCTAGAAATCCGTTCTAAGGTCTTCTCACGTCCGAGATGTCCAGAGATAGGAATGTCATGCCCTTCTTGAAGTATGCGGTTTCAAGTTTAGCATCGTTAGGTACATAAACCCGCTTCTTAAAATAGAGGAGGCCAAACGAGGTTGTAATCTTGATATTGCACATCACCTACCTCTACTCGATCGGTCGCCATTGTGAAGTAAGCATCCCGGTAGGTGGCTTCCTTCCATTCTCTCCCCTCCGTTAGATCCGAACAATACTACTAATGGTAGCAATCTCCCTCGTGTCCTCCGATTGATTTGGATCCGTCTCTCGAGATAAAGCGTCTGGCACAATATGTTGTCGCCTTTGCATCTCTTGAAGTTGAATATCAAACAATTTTGAATCGTTCTTCCTTGGCGTGGTGTCTCGATTTCATATTTTCTAAATGCGGATCATGTAGTAAGGGCCGATGATCGGTCCGAATTGTCACGGTTTTTCCCAATAGATAGTGCCGCCATACTTTGGTAGCATGTACAATTGCTAGTTGTTCCCGATCACGTGCGAGAATAGTTGCGCTCGCCCTCTTAAGTTTGCGTGACTCATATGCCACCGGTTGAAGGCCCCTACCGAAGTCTTGTTGGAGGACCGCGCCTAGCAAAAAGTCGGAGCGTCAATGTCAACCGTCTGCGGAAGGTCGAGGATCATATGGTTGCGAATGGGAGCAAAGAGCGAGTGCCTCCTTCAAATTATTGAAAGCGCCTTGTTGTTGTAGTTTCCACTCAAATGGAGCGCCCTTCTCCAATAGATTTGTCGGAGGAGAAGCAAGAATGCGCGCAAACCGCCGAACAAAACGACAATAGTATCCGGCGAGGCCTAAGAAAGAACGAACTTGAAAACATCCTTGGGAGTTGGCCACCCCTTCACCGCATTCACCTTAGCTTGTTCCATGTACACACCCTCGAATGATACTACATGCCCCAAAAAGGTGACCTCGGACTTCCAAAGTTCACACTTTGATTGCTTGCAATAGAAGTGACTATCCCGTAACCGACGTAGCACCTCCCGTAGATGTTGGTCATGCTCTTCCGGGGTTTTACTATAGATCAAAATGTCGTCAATGAAAACAACTACACACTTGTCCAAAAGGTCCCGAACAACCTGCTCATGCGACCCATGAAGGAAAGTCAGGGGCATTGGTGAGACCAAAAGCGAACGAGCCACTCAAAATGTCCATAGCGCGTGCGAAATCTTTGTCTTTTCAATATCCTCTTTTGCAATTGGTATCTCGCAAAGATCCACTTCAAGATCTAGCTTGCTAAAAATGGTTGCGCCTCCGAAGTTGATCAAGAAGGTCATCCACACGTGGAAGTGGATAAGCATTTTTGATGGTATCTTTATTAAGGCCCCGATAATCGATGCATAGCCGCAATCCACCATCCTTTTTGGGTGCAAAAGGACAGTGTGCTCCCCATGGCGATGTGCTTTCTCGAATGAGGCCCTTCTCCAAAAGCTCATCCAACGTCTTCCTCGACTCCTCAAGCTCGTTTGGTGCTAGGCGATAAATTGGCCGATTCTTTGGTTTAGCTTCGGCATTAAGTCTATGTGGAAGGGAGCACCTCGATCGGTGGTAAACCACTAGGTAAGTCGGCGGGAAAGACATCTCGAACTCGGCGATAAGTTGCTCAACTCGCTCGCTCCTTCGGCTCTCTTCTCTACCATTGAAGCAATATTCGAACCACCACATACACCGGCGCTTTCACGATCTGTTTCTTCATGAAGGCCATCCCCACCAATATGCCTTTAGTTGTCTGTCGTTTCTTCAATCCACTTGATGTTGAAGCATGAAGAATTATCTTGCGCCCACCTTCGTTAAAAGAGATGGTTCTTGCCACCACTAATCGCTTATTTCCGCCTCCAACCACGGCATTCCTGGATAACATCATATCCGAGCTTCGTTACCTTAAATTTTCCTCGTAGTGCATAGGCATCACACAATCTCAAGGTCTCTTCTTCACATGTCTCACTTAAATCATTTTCCGATCGTCTGCGAGGTATATAGTCCCTCCGGTGATCACCTTAGTCTTGATCCCAAGTCGGTTGGCAATTGCGGTCGAGATGCAATTCTCCGTAGAACCGCAATCCACTAGTACTTCGACACGGTTGTCTTCTAAGTCGACCATGAGACATATCACCGACCTTTTTGAGTGTTGCCCGAGGCCATCTTGTTGACTCGAGAGACAACAAATATCCCCGATATTGGTCCTCGGTGCCCTTACTGGGGAGCCCCGTTTCCCTGCTCCATTCCTTCATCATCTTGGTCAGCCTCGAGGTTGTGGATCCGCCTTGGTTTGTTGGCACCGGAATTCTGACGTTTTGGACACTTTCCAATCTGATGGCCTGACTCCCGACAGTAGAAGCACAATCCCTTCCGTGCCAATAATTGTCGTCTCTGTCGCGTCAATGGTCCTTGCAGGGCGTCAATCTCCATTGGCGTCGGTTGTTGGACTACCATAGTAGGTGGTGGCGTAGGGTTCCATCTTTGCAGTCGTACTCCACGATTTAAAGTTTATGGCATCAACTCTTTCTGCAATCCTAACCGCCTCCTCAAATGTTTGAGGGTCTCTTAATTCCACTTCTCGTTGAACGATCGGCTTCAATCCTCGAACAAATCGATCCATCATCTCTCCCTCCGAAACATTGGGTATTTGGAGACATATGGATTTGAACCGGGTGACATACTCTTGCACCGACCTTAGGCGTGTGTCAAGGTGGCCAACCGATCGCGCGTTAACTTCTCCGCATTGATGGGCCGAAATCGGTTTGTGAGCTCGATCTCAAATTCCTCCCAATTTTGAAATCCGCCTTGAGCTCCATAGTTTTGAGCTCGAAGTCGCCACCAAATGGTCTGCTGCACACCCTCAAATAGTCGGGTCGCATATATAATTCCGTCGGTTGAGTTCGCCCAGGACGATTGGAGATATTGTCGCATCTTTGAAAAGCCATTGAGATACATCATCTTGTCTTGAAGTTCCCGAATATGTTTCGAGCTTTGCTCAACTTCACCTCGCGATTGTCAATTCTCTAGCTCTAGAAGCGTCCGCTTGTCCTTGTAATGCGACAATCTGGTCTAGTAGGTCTTTGAATCAGTCTCCATATGAGTAGGTTCCGCCATTTCTCGCCATGATGCAATTCTTCCGACGACCTCTGCTACCGTGACGCCTTCTCTCGTTCTAGCCAAATCCTTGAAAGGAACTCCAAGTAGATCCAAGGACAAGACTTGATGAAACCACAATGACTGACTCTCAAGTAGACTTCTTGCTAATAGCACCTAACGTAAGGATAGACTGACACTCGCTCTGATACCAATGAAACGGGACTGAATTCTCTCTTTGGTCACAACTCAAACACTGCTAACCTAACAAGATCTGAGAAAACCGGGCTAAACAAGACCGAATAGACTTGAACAGAACAAAAACAAAGCAGAACTAAAGAAGCAAAGTACAAACCAAACTTTACTGAGAGAGAGAGGGACTAAGGCGTACCTGACCGAATGCCTCCAAATGGCCCCGGCCAGTTCTATTTATACTCTGCCTAACCGCCCTTGGAACTTTCTAGAATGTTCCAATGGCGGGCCCCACCATGGAACTTTCCGGAAGGTCCTAGAGGTGGGCCCCACCTAGATAACCGCCCTTCTAGAAGACTCTAGAGGTGGGCCCCACCTTCTCGAAGCTTCTATGGTGGGTCCCACATAGGCCATCTACCTCAAATTCTAAAATTTTCTAAAAACTCCTAAAATGGTTTCAACTATCTATCTACTTTTCTAGCACACACAAAAATCTAGTTCTTGCCCTGTTACAGTATGACTAGGTGTGGCACATTATGGTAGAAATGATTGTTGAGTACAAAAGCTTTGTATACTCAAATTATATCAATGTTGAAATAAGACATATAAATTGC
Organism: Bryum argenteum; assembly: GCA_037043015.1. Lineage (NCBI taxonomy): Eukaryota > Viridiplantae > Streptophyta > Bryopsida > Bryales > Bryaceae > Bryum > Bryum argenteum. The sequence goes on along the minus strand of CM073331.1, from coordinate 3,186,787 downwards.
ATCCTCACATGTTTGTATTTTTGCATGCACAAAGGCTCACTCGTGACGTGCCTAAACCAAAATGCACATAAAGTTGCACTTTGCAGCAAAATTTTCATTTGAACACACAAATGCAAATTTCACTTCTAGCCCGTGTATAGTATGTTCATTGAAAGTTGCTTCAAAAATAACTTGCACTATGTAACTTGGGCCATGTGACTTGCGTCATACACTTGTGCAATATGACTTGCAACATGTAACTTGCAGTGTGTAAAGTGTGTAACTTGTGCCATGTGACTTGTACAGTTTTTTTTTCTTTTTTTCTTTTTTATTATTTTATTTAAATTTAAATAATCACGATGGGTTTTTCAACGTCACACATATCAGTAATCATTTGAGAACAAAACGTGTGAATTTCAATGCACACACTTATGTAAAAATTTAATAACTCTAATAAGAGGAGGTAGTCAATAAAAGCAACAACAAAAACACAAACCCTTGTTTCTTTCTTCCTCAACCAATTATAATTATCACCATCATTTAAAAACAAGAGGCAAGATAACTTAGAAGACTCTGAGAGCATTACAATCTTCACCGTATACCATGTCACCACTTTAGACCGACCACCTTCCGTCATTTCTTTCACTCGCAAGGTCGCAACCAATGACTTACCAACAAGAGAAGAGGGGGGAAACATCATAGGGCAGTCAGTACAAAGCGGCTAGCAGTGAGCAGCATAAAAAGGCTCACGGCGATAACCATCACGTCTCGCAAATGACACAGCTTCATTTCCGACTTTTCGAGCTTATGAAGAAAATCTACAAAGTGGAGCTTCTTTCCCCTACAAACGTGAAAAAATTGTCCCGTTTTAACATCATGTTAAACCAACAATCAAAGATGTCTTAGTAAATTAATCCAGGAATTCATCCGTGGTGTAATTACTATTTCAAGATGGTCAAAACGTTGAAAATTGTTGGACTTTTGGATTTTTTTCAATGTGCTTGGTGGAATGAGTTTTCAAAAGTGGTTGAAAGGTTGAAACCGTAGTCCTTTAGTTCTTTCCTTCGCCAAGCAAAAACGTAATGACACGCGACTTTTTTTAAAATCTCAAGTACAAATGATATGAAGAGACATTGTAACCATTCTTCATAAGTAAAAATGTTATTGAAAGCTTACAAGAAGAGATAAATTGACCTTTGTACTTTGGACCATTCAACTATAAGAGTTGAAATTTTCAAAGTTTCCATAAACATGTTACTATTGATGTACTATTTAGAAATATTCGTATTGAGCTGAATATCCTTTTGACACATTGTAATCGACTTTCGTAATTTATTTATTATTTCTATTTTATTATTTTCTTTTGCATGTGAAACATTTGATGGGTGATATCGTTGTAAAGTATGTTATCAATTATAAGTAAAAACAAAAAAATAAAAACAAACGTGGTAGTTAGAATTTTTTGTGTGATTTATAATATTCAATCAGGGACATGAGTTTATTCATGTGGTATTATATTTTGCCGAATGAATAAGTATGCAAAGCATAAACTACAACGTTGCAACGTAGTCAACGTGGAGCCTTAATACTATGTGTGTTAATGTCCACATGACCAAAAGATGTTATCGCTAGTTTGTACATTGCCTAAGAAACTCTTGTCATTTGTCACAATCACTTCAAACAAGTGTCAATTGTGAGTGGATCTTGGTGAGAACACTTTAATCCCTAAGAGTGCTGAATGTTAAAAAACAACATTGTGGATGGAGTGCAGAAATTTTTGAGAGCCATAACTTCTTCATCCAAAGCCTAGTTGGGTCCCAAACCAAGTCTAGTTGGCTTCCAAATCAAGTCTAGTTGATATGGTAAAAATTTCACATCCATTTAATGAAATATGAATAAATGGCATGCATTTTAGTTAATGAAGCTCTTGTTTTCAAGTGTTCAAACATGGGGCATGTTTTTACCATTGTAAGACAATTATGGAATATCAAAAAGATGTTTTTATGAAGTTTTTTTTTTTTTTTTATAGAATCATGATCTTAAGATAACCTAGTAGGAAGATTTTTGATCCTAATAACTTTGGTATTGAATTTGCAATGATGTTTCTACACTCAAATAATGAATAAATGGATGATTTTTGAGGAGCTATATCTTGTGCATTGGAATTTGACTCTTTTTTTTGGAATGGGTTCTATGATTCAAATCTTAATCCAACTTAAAGAAACAAAGATGAATCCAACTATGGATGAAGGAGATTTAGCTCCTCAAAAATAACTATTTTTTCACTTTACTATGGTAAAAACATCATTGCAAATCTAATGCCAAAAGTATTTGGATCTAAAATCATCCAACTTCAAAGTTGCTTGACTTCATCTTAAGATCATAGTTATGCAACACAATTCATGAAAGACTATTTTTGATTTCACATAATTGGTTTGCAATAGTAAAACATGCCAAATGTTTGAAAACCTAAAACTAAAGCTTCCTTTACTAAAGTGCATGTTATTGATTCATACTTTATTGTAGGGGTCTGCAATTCTTACCATTCAAACAAGACTTGATTTGGGACACAACCCTATTGATTTCATCAGAGACTTGGATGAAGAAGTTATCAATGGCTCTTCAAAATTTCTACCTATCATCCTTTCGACATTCGAGGCACTTACGGGTCAAGATTGAAAGTTTGAAACCTTACACTTGTGTTCCAATCTCTTTAAATTCGTATAACTGAGTTGTTCCAATCTCTTTAAATTCGTATAACTGAGTTGTTCCAATCTCTTTAAATTCGTATAACTGAGTTGTTCCAATCTCTTTAAATTCGTATAACTGAGTTGTTCCAATCTCTTTAAATTCATATAACTAAACTATGATAAGATGCGATCATGGTTACCATACGTGAATTTGTAAACACTGATTCAATGTGTTTGGGCCACTTCTTTTGCTGCGCAAACACTTGTGAAAGGGCAGTTGGTGGATGGAGTTTTACGTTTGCTTTCTCTTCAAGATCTTCTCAAGGGTCGCTCACAGATCACAGCTCTCACATCGGCTATTCAGGCTAACATCAACCTCAAAACTGGTGATGTCAATTGCGATCGGGTGGACCTTCTCCTAGCCGGTATGTTGTGTGATTTGTACTCTCAACCAAAGCTGCAGATTATTGAACATTTTTGAGGAGGTTGACCAACACCTTTGCAGAGTTTCTCTTTGTGCACCATCTTCCGTTCATGTTTGGTGGGAGGATGCACATCAGTCAAGGAGTACTGGTCCTCCAAGAGCATAATTGTTTCTCTATTGCTTCAAGAAGACATTCTACACTTCAGCGAGGCTTGAAGTGGATAGATGAGATCGATAAATTGACATTACTACTAAAGAATGTTACATAATTTGAGTTATAATCTCATTTTCGTTGGCTTTTCTCTTGCAGACAATGTAGATTACTTTTTCGGGATTGGGAAACAAGCCAATCAAGTTGAATGTGTGTATTTATCTGGTACTTGTTAAAATACAAGATTTATTGTTCAAGTGTGATTTGCAAACCCAAACACCAAATGTCATTTTAATGTTAGAACACTACACAAGAGTTTTTTATTAGTGTTACAAACGTTTTTATTGATTGCGAACCATAGTGTCACAACACTAATCTTCAAAACATAACACTAAATGTGAAAGCATTTCCTTGGAAGGAGATTGCAATTGCAATTGGTGGCTTCAAGGAAAGACAAAGAGCATTAATTGCAACGGCGGCCCAAATTGAACACTAATATTACAAGTGTTGAGAAATAGTGTAATGATTGACTTTCAATAAATAACACTAATCTTCATATAACACTAATCAACAACTCTTGTGTAGTTTTGAAATCATAATTATAAATGTAAAATTTTGTTAACACTTCAATTGGTGGAATTGGTGGCTCCAAGAAAAGAAAGAGAGCAATGACAGCTCAAATTGAACACTAATCCTCACATATCATTAATCAACAACTCTTGTGTAATTTAGGTAATGAATAGAATGTAATGTAATGTAATTTTCAAATGTCACTTTTGGACTTTGACCATGTAAATAAATGTGAAGATGGAATAAAGTAATTAACCCCTAAAGTCGTCTGACTCGGTCGATTCGATTAAGGTTTGGTCATCCCTGAGTTACTTAATTTAAACACATGAAGTCAAAACCTTTTGCACGTTATAGAGTTTTTCCATACCTTTCTGAGAAGTTTGGTCATCCCTGAGTTACTTAATTTAAACACATGAAGTCAAAACCTTTTGCACGTTATAGAGTTTTTCCATACCTTTCTGAGAAGTTTGGTCATCCCTGAGTTACTTAATTTAAACACATGAAGTCAAAACCTTTTGCACGTTATAGAGTTTTTCCATACCTTTCTGAGAAGATCATTCATGCTTCAAAATTCTGAAAAGAACATTCATGCTCCATATTTAAGGAGATATTCACAATTAAAGTTTGAAAATACTATTAGGGCGTGCTGAAATCTGCCCAAAATTGCGGTATATGCTCATTAATTCTCAAAATCTGCCCAAAATCAATCCAATCAGATCACGGAAACTTTGAAAATTCCCAAAAAATTAAGATTTTACTTTTTTTCTAGTTTTGTTTTTGCACATGTAGAAGATGTACCAAGGCATAATCTCACTATTCGGATTTCCAATCCAATAATTTTTCACATGTCTTTTTTATTGTCAAAGACCAGCCTTTGTATTTGAATTTGAGCACACCTTCATGTGAATAATCAAGCATTTCTTTAAGTTCTATTGGTCATATTTACTTTCAAATTGGTCTTTTTGGCTCTCAAAACATTGTTTACCCTTTCTTCACCAAGGAGAAAAAACTTTTTTTTCAGCTTTGAACATATACACAATTGGTGAGGATTTTTAATTAAAAATTTGATAGACATATACACAAATACACATACAAGTTGGTACTAGATCCTACAGTTATATACTTGAAAATGTATCAAAAATTGAAACTCTTTACCTTGCATTGAAGGACGGCGGTTTTTAGGCTTTTTGGAAGTTTTGAGGCTAGTTGACTTTAGGGGTTAAGAAGGAAAATAATTACAAGTATCCTTATCAATCTTACAAAGTGCTATACAATGATAACCTAAATAGAAATGGAAGAGTTTGTGTTCAAGAATTTAGATATCTTTATTTGGAAAACCCTATTTTAGACAAGTTCTCAAACTACGAGGTCCAAATAAAGTGCCTTAACTCCTAGAGGTCGAAAGGCTCTCGTAGAGACTTTTTGAATTTCTTTTTTGAAACCTTGGCCTTTTAGTGTTAACCTTTAAATGCCCAAGGTTATTAAATTACGTTTGAAAATCATGCCCGTTGGGCTTGCTTGGGCGTTTAACCCGTAAATGCGCCAAATGCCAAGAAACGACATTTTGGATGACAAGCTGAAACTTTGAAGAGCCACAACTTCTTCAAATGAACTCCGTTTTGGACAAAATCACTTGGGTTGGGTCCTAAATCAAGCCTACTTTGTGTGATAGACATTGCATACCCATCCAAGAAAGTATGAATTTATGGCATGCATTTTAGTGAAGACAACTCTTGGTTTTGCGTTTTGAAACATGGGGCTCGTTTTCCAATTGCAAGCCAATTATGTGAAATCCAATTTTTTTCCTCATAAATTTATTTTGCGTAAAAAAATCCTGAGATCCTAAAAACTTTGTAGTTGGAATATTTTTTATTTGAATATTTTAGGTGTTGAATTTGCAATAATGTTTATGTACTTAAAAAGCTTGAAAGTATACATGGTTTTCGAGGAGTTGTATCTCCTTCATCCACCGTTTCATTTCATATCTTTTGGGGTGGATTCCAATTTAAATTTAGTTTTTGTGGTAGAAACCTTAATCTCATTCAAGATGTGAAGAAGTAATGGCATTCATTTTTGTGCAAGGGGTCACTCTAGGTTTCGACAATTTTTTCCTTTGTGAGTTTTGGGGCAATTTTAACCGTAGTAAGGCCAATATTTGCGCAAACAAATTTTTCTTGATGGTTTTTTTTGGTTCAAGAGTGTTTTTGAGATGAAGGTAGTCAACTTTCTAGTTGGTGATTTTTCCACTACAATAAGTCTATTGGTAGCATATTCACTTCAAAGTGAAAATGATGAAATTTTGTGTTTATTTTAAAGTACTAATTCGTTATGATTCCGCAATCTATGAGGCCTCATGATTGAAAATTCTAGCACAAGATTGTACTGTTAAGATCTAAATAACTTACCTTCATTCTTATTTATGAAAAAAAAAAATTAAAATTAAAAATTAAAAAAATGTGCAAAAAATAGGTTGGGACATTTAGGGGTTAAGGGTCAAGGTTGGTAAAAATGAGAGCTTGATAAAGTTATGATATAGGTTGATGTATGATATATATTGCTTGTGTTTTCCATACGTTACATGTTACTAATTAATTGGTGATGAATTTATATACCAAGAGTGTTTGGGAACCATAATGCATGGTGGATGGTTGGGCCATCAAAATGAAAGTTTGAGAGCCAATCATACACCAAGAAAAAATAAAAGTTTGTTCTATGAAGGTCCTTCCATGTTTGAGGAAGAACTCACAATTAGCCGCTTTACTTTAAAAACAAAATTGATGTGGTTTCCATCAAGTGAGTATGTTTTAACCCCTAAACGTCCCTAGTGTCAAAAAACGACATTTTGGATGAAGGGCAGAAACTTTGAAGAGCCATAACTTCTTCATCCAAACTCCGTTATTGACGAAATCACTTGGGTTAGGTCACAAATCAAGTCTAGTTTATGTGGTGAAAATTGCATACTTATAAAATGAAGTATGAATAAATGGCATGGATTTTAGTAAAGGCAGCTTTTGTTTTTGGGTTTTCAAACATTTGGCATGTTTTACCATTGCAAGCCAATTATGTGAAATCTAAAATAGTTCTTCATGAATTTTTTTTCGTAGGTTTGATATTTCAATGCATCCCAACAACTTTGTAATTGGAAGTTTTTTGATCTAGATAACTTTGGTATTGGCTTTGCTATGATGTTTCTACGATGAAAAAAGTGTAGAAATGGATGATTTTTGAAGAGCTAGATCTCCTTCATCCACCGTTAGATTTTGACTTTATTTTTTGGGATGGATTCCAATTATAGTCTATTTTTAGTGGTAGAAACCTTGACCCAATTGAGGATATATTGAAGAAAAGGCATGGATTTGAGTGCGAGGGGTCTAGTTTTGGACTATTTTTCCTTTGCAAATTTTTTGGCAGTTTTCACGACTACAAGGCTACTATTTGAGCCAAGATTTTTTTTTGATGAATGTTTTTGGTACAAGAGTGTCTTTGAGATGAAAATGAAAAACTTTCTAGTTGCTGATTTTTTGATTGCAAATTTCATGTTGGTAGTATTTTCACTTCAAAGTGGAAATGATGGTATTTTGTAGCCTGTTTTGCGCACTAATATGTTATGATCTCGCAATCTATGAGGTCCCATGAGTCAAGTTTTGATCCACATGATCTACTACAAGTCTATTACAAGTTTGTACGGTTGAGATCTGAATAGCTTATCTTTATTTTCATCTATATCACTTTTTTTCAAATTGAGTTTTTGGCTAAAAATACCCCAAGGACGTTTAGGGGTTAACCCTTAAAGTTGAAATTGACAACATGGTGATCAATTTGTTAAAAAAAAAAAAAAAAATGTTGTTTTGCAAAAACTTGACTCAACATATCTCAAAATCCATACTAAATTGGAAAAATATTGAGGTTGACAATTTAACACTTATAAACAAGATTTTACGGTTCGATCGCTCAAATTAAGAAAAAAAAGAAAAGAAAAGAAAAAAGTATTTAACCCCTAAACGTCCCTAGTGTCGAAAAACGACATTTTGGATGAAGGGCAGAAACTTTGAAGAGCCATAACTTCTTCATCGAAACTCCGTTTTTGACGAAATCACTTGGGTTAGGTCACAAATCAAGTCTAGTTTATGTGGTGAAAATTGCAGACTCATAAAATAAAGTATGAATAAATGGCATGGATTTTAGTGAAGGCAGCGTTTGTTTTGGGTTTTCAAACATTTGGCATGTTTTACCATTGCAAGCCAATTATGTGAAATCTAAAATAGTTTTTCATGAATTTTTTTTCATAGGTTTGTTATTTAGATGCATTCCAACAACTTTGTAGTTGGAAGTTTTTTGATCTAGATAACTTTGGTATTGGCTTTGCAATGATGTTTCTACGATGAAAAAAGTGAAAAAATGGATGATTTTTGAAGAGCTAGATCTCCTTCATCCACCGTTAGATTTTGACTTTACTTTTTGGGATGGATTCCAATTATAATTTATTTTTAGTGGTAGAAACCTTGACCCAATTGAGGATATATTGAAGAAAAGGCATGAGTTTGAGTGCAAGGGGTCTAGTTTTGGACTATTTTTCCTTTGTAAAATTTTTGGCAATTTTCACGACTTCAAGGCTACTATTTGAGCCAAGATTTTTTTTTTGATGAATTTCTTTGGTACAAGAGTGTCTTTGAGATGAAGATGAACAACTTTCTAGTTGCTGATTTTTTGATTGCAAATTTCATGTTGGTAGTATTTTCACTTCAAAGTGGAAATGATGGTATTTTGTAGCGTGCTTTGCGCACTAATATGTTATGATCTCGCAATCTATGAGGTCCCATGAGTCAAGTTTTGGTCCACATGATCTACTACAAGTCTAGTATAAGTTTGTACGGTTGAGATCTGAATAGCTTATCTTCATTTTCATCTATATCACTTTTTTTGAAAATGAGTTTTTGGCTAAAAATACCCCAAGGACGTTTAGGGGTTAAGGTATTATGGCATATTTAACTAAATTTGGACTCGAGAAATTCTAGACTATTCAATTTTGTGAAAATGATTTTGATACAAATTGAATATTTCTTCTTTCCGAGAGATTCACGTATTTTTAGATTCTCTTCATATCGCCAAAAACACGTAATTCGTTATAATGGTAACATTCGTTGATTTTGAGAAATGGGCGTTTAGCTCGAGTCGAGCTAAATGTACCCACAGAGTACATTTGACTCAACTTAAGCTCAATTGTCATCGATTTGATAATTTGAATATTCCCATTATATCGAATTACGTGTTCAAATCACATTTTGATTCTCACTTTCATGATGTCAAAGTGTCTCACCACAGGGCGAGCGGGGATCCCCGATCTGGGACTTTCCCATTCATATTGTGGCCATCATCTGAAGGTGCATTGTTTCAGAGCTTCTCTTTTGACGGTCATTACCTTTTCCTAATCTATTATTGACTTCTTTCAAGCCAAAGGTAGGGTCACATGATCATGCTTTGTATTGTTTGTCACTTGAGTTGGAGCAACTTAATTTTTTTTGGTTAGAACTAGATCGGATGCTTAGTGTCTTGAGGCATAATATCACACGAGTGATACACGCAGGAAAGTAAAATATACATAGTGTAAAAAGCCACATCTTCAAGGCCTAAGGCCTGATAAGAGAAACAACATCGAGACTAGGCATGACGGTGCCATCAACAAATTTGGAGCACGCGACTGGGCAAGTGTCCAATCAGGGTATCCTTTTCCGGACCGTCCGGACTTTAGAAAAATGTCCTTTTGGAAATGAAAAAATAATTGGAAAATTACAAAACTTTCATGGTGTCATAGATGGCATGTTGGTACACAATAATCATGTGATTTATAGGTCAAACTCAAAAATTGAATATTTTCCTAATTTATCATATTCAACACTTGTTCACATTATAGTAGCAAAATGACTATGAATTTAAGATTTTATATTGAAACAAATATTCATGCATTTTATTAAGTTTATATTTGAGCATTTCATATAGTTTCAAGAAATAGGTAATATGAAATCATAGTCCTTTTAGGTTGTGTAAAAATAGCTGATTTTTGAAAGTTCTCATAATTAAGGAAATATAGTAAAACATCAAATCTGGATTTAAGATTAAACATAGATATAACTCTAATGTTTTTTTACCTAAATTTCTTCTTTGTCACCTACTTTGCTTTAAATTGATATTCCAGATTGTTCCTTTTGTCTCAAAAAGGAATTAAGACGGATTCCTTTTTGAAGACTAAAGGAATGAAAAGGAATATGAAAATTGTTCGATTTTTCTTGCTCAATACAATTTTGGATGGAGTATTACAAGTTTCTCATGAATCCATCATCGAATACATGTGAATTGAAAAAGTGTAATTTCTAGCACACAATAAGTGAATCATAAAATGATAGTGTTTTAGTGAGACAGTCCTTTTTGGTACCCGTATCAGACACTTATCCGACTACATATGCAAAAACTGTTAACAGAGATGGTTCATATTTGTTGTTCAAAGCAATGAAGAGACATCAAAAGGGAAAAGAAAAAGAAATGGTCTTGGCTCTGACAACAAGCCAATTCAACGCTAGTCAACATGGAACTATCTTCCGATTTGATGGAGGGGGCACTTCTTGACAATAAAGTTGGTAATGAAGATGAACCACATTTCTTTATTCATCAATTGCCGAGGACAATGCCCACCAACACAGAAAGTAGAAAGGATTTGATGTTGGCACTTCAACGAGTCGAATTGGATGTAGCACAAGATGGTTTACACGAGAAAGAGAAGTTTGTAAGAGCCATTCGCAACAATGGTATGAAGAAATTTGAGCCACTCACAAGCAAAGATTTGACAACAAGACAACAAGGAGATGACAACTTGGATGCGTGCTCTTGGAGAGAAGATTGGATGGTTCATCAAGCCCAAGATGAGGTTGAAAAGCATTGCACCAAATTAGGCATTACAATCAATAGTTTCAAAGTGTGGATGTACATCAACAGATTAGCTAGTTGAGAATTTGGTTCTCTTTTGTACTCATTGAATATTTGATACATACTATTTTTCCTATTGTTAGGAATTGTAATCACACCATGTTATTTCTATGGTTCACTTTCATCAAGGTTTGATGTTTAATTGGATCCAATAAAATCTAAGTCGACTTTGTAGTGTCAATAAGCAAATGTTCATCGATCCTCATCAATACCATAAAATGAGAGTTCAACTCCATGAAGTTCTTACATGGGATGACAAATTAAATGAACATACGGAGGGAAGTCCAGGTGCACCAGGAAGTCGCAGTAATAATGAAACTCCAAGGTTTCCACGGAATAAACAAATAGGAAAAAAAAAAAAAAAAAAAAAACAGTAAAGGAAAACCGATACACTCCTAACTTGTAACCAAAAATCAGATGAGGAGAAATGCAGAGATGACAATCCCTTATATCAAAAATCCTGAATATCGTTGAACACGCTAGCTTATTGATCCACTGACATTAAGATGGAAAGTTGAGTGGTTCTCCACAACGTGAACTAAGTATATGATACCCTGAAATAATGGGCTTGCAAAATCTTTCAATTCTGTGCCTGTATGGAACCATCAATGTGGTAACCACACGTCTACAATACAAGCAGTTTCATGCCGTCCATCAACAACTCGATCCAATTTAACCTCCTCCAGGACCGCTTGCAGACTTACATCTTCCAGAGCGTGGAGAATATGGCTTATGACTCTCTAGGGGCCATCCCTCTTTTCTTTTCCAGCCGCAATGCACAACGTGGCAATGAAAGCAACAAGACACGGATACGGGACCATAACCTAAACAGGTACAGTACTACAGTGTAAAATGAATGAATAAATTAGCAGCATTTGAGATTGGGTGTGAGAAGAATCATACGGTCCTGTCCTGTCCGCGAATGTGAAGGAAGATTAGGAACGGGTGAGAGACCAGGGGTGCTACCTTGACATGACCAGGGCTTCAAGAAACTCGTCCACATGCGCCAAGCAAGGCCAGTGATCGGTGCGGATGCGAACGAGAGTGGACCAGTCCGACACTTCCATGCGGAGCAGCAAGTGGTAGCGAGGGGGCAGGAAGATGAGCACATGAAAGCACCCCAATCCGCCCTTGCTGCCAACAACTTCTGGGCCTAATGTTGCTCGCACACTTCCCGACGATTGCTCGCTTCGTTGATCCACGCGGTCCTTGGAGTCTTCCAACCTGAGAATGGCTGGCCAACCTCGGTCTCCGCCTCCACTGTGAAACGAGTAGTCATCCTCCAGGAAAAGGGGATGATGCAGCATTCCTCCATCTTTCACCATGCTTATCAACGAGTTTCCGCTCACAGCCACTACAAACGGACCCAACCATTGCTCCACTGCACCCACGATGCGATCCGCTTGTCCTTCCAGCAGCTTCACACTCTCCGAGCCCTCAATCGACACCCCGCCTTTCGAATCCGCGTTCTTCAAAAGAAAGGTCTCGGTGCCCAAGTGGCCAGGGCCGCTGCAAGCCTCGAACAACGCCTTGTAAAGAGAGAACAGATACTCGGCCTGGTCGCAATGAGGGAGCTTCTGAGGAAGAAGGGGTTTCTGGAACAGATCCTCGATTCCAACTGGGATCGAGTCAAGCTGGCCTTGCACGGTGTGCCCCTCTTCATCAGAGAAGAAAATATGCGCATCTACAAGGGTGGGAACTGGTTGTTTCGGTTCCAGTTCAACGATGACTGTCTCACTGTAGATCACATCTTTGTCGTCTTTGGAGCCCTCGAGAAGCAGCACATGGTGGTCCCGATCATCATCGGAATCGTCGTGAAAAGTTTTGCCCTTCCCCTTGCTAGAGTCCACTTCTGTAATAACTGATGTCGGGCTTTCTGTCCCCGGTGTTAGCCAGGATCTGTTATTGGGTGGCTCACTAAGGAGAAAGGGAAAGTGCACTGAAGGTATGGCACCATACAGCCCGGTGGTAAGGAAGGAGATTACGACAGCATAAATTGCAGGCCAGGATCCAGGATCGGTGCTGGAATCTGACAAGCCCTCAGCTTCTGCCACTAACCGCAGCCGAACTTCCCCAAAAAATCTTAATGTACACCGAACATTGATCTTCACTCCGAAACCGCTACGATAGTCGGGAATCTCCTCAAAATGTTGCCGCAGTATCCCTAAGATGGTAGAAGTTCTTGCATCCATTACCCCTGGAATTGCGTCAGAGGGTCTTCTTTTTTTCTCCTTGGCTCTGTCTCCTGAATCCTGGACAATGATGGCGCTCTTCTCATGAAGGGCACCCTGGGTACCCTTAGTTTTCACTTCATCACCTGCTGCCTCCTTGTGCTGATCACTGACCTCCTCCACTACTACCTCTGGCACCGGAACTCCCACATTTAAATCCGTAAAGCCTCCATCTACACCCGTCTGGAACGTGTTGTAAAGCACCAAAGACCATGAATGTCGAACCAGTAATGTGCTCTCCCTTGTAAGTTTCACGTACTCAGCAACTTGGAGCTGTACAGAAAGAAATAATAGTATGTCAACGATCTGTGAAAGATCTATCGATAACTTTTGGTGGCTCTAAGGTCTCTTCCTTTAGATTTGCCGAAATGCTATAAGCCACAATGATTTTCAAGGCCAAGTACAAGGTCGTGAAATCAATGGTAACAAGCAGAACTTACCGGCGACGCTTGGCTATTAGGCTGGGATGAGACGGTGTTGTACTGAGAGGTAAAACCCTAAACTACTCATCAAGTTTGTAATGAAAGGTTTACTTTTGGGGAATTTATGAAATTGGCCCTCAAAGATTGCATATTTACTAAAGTGGCCCTCACTTTTATGAAATTACTGAAATGACCCTCACTTTTATGAAATTACTGAAATGGCCCTCATTCTTCATTGAGTTCCTTCAATTTGAGGTATTTTATAAACAAGTATGATATCAACAAGGTTAGAAACTTCGTTGTCAACCCCTAAACGTCCCAAGTGTTAATCATGACCACTTTGGATGAAAACCCACAATTTTAAAGAGTCATATCTTCTTCTATTTTTGACAAAAATTGTTGGGTTGGATTCTAAACAAAGCACTTTTTTGTGGTACTCAAGCCTTGTCCCAATTTAAGATGTTATAAATATATGGCATAAATACTTTTGTCAATTCCATTACTTTGAAACATGTGGCATGTTTAATTATTTTAACTCCTTATTTTGAACCAAGAAATTTTATTTTATTGTGTATTATTACAAATGTTTGATCTTAAACTGATCTCTAACAACTTATTCTTGATGTATCTCCTCAAAATTGATGAAAATTCACAAAAGAACTTTGTTTTTGCAAATTTGACAATCTTTTCATGGGATGCAACACAAATATATGCATAATTTTGAAATAAAATATGCAAGGAAGCTCCATGTTCAAAATTTAGTTTGACTATTTGCAAATGTTAAACACTCTGAATACTAAATATTGTCTTAAATATTAGAAAAGCTCCAATTTACAACAAGCGGGGAAATATCTAACATGTTCCCTTTTACATCACAGACTTGATTACAATATCAAAAGCAAAGTTTCCTTCTCCTTGGAACATGACAATTGTGTTACATAAGTTTCTCAACAATATTTCCCAAAGAAATGAATTAAAAGAAATATCATGCCACATGTCATCCCTCATTTTTTTTTAAATTGTGGAAAATGTTTCTACTGGAAAGCTTTCACTAATGTTAGTATTCCTTGAGGGTTAGAGAGGTAAAGTGTTGTTTGGAAGTTTTTTGTTAAAACTTGTGAAAAAAAAAAAAAAAAAAAAATATATATATATATATATATATATATATATATATATATATATATATAAAGAAGTTATTGCCCTACCTAGAAGCAAATTAAATGATTCAATTAAGGTCAACAAAAATACACTTGATAAAAGCCATAGATACAAGAATACTCTGTACAATAAAATAGAAATAAAAGTAAAAATAACCAACTTCGCAAGAATTTATAAAATTTTGGGATTGTAAAGTTAAAATACTCAATTATGCTAATAACAATAGAATCAACTAGTCAACAACCTACGTACCAACCCCAAAATAGATCAAAAATCGAAACAAAGCAAAACTTTTACAAGGCTACTCATGTTGCATTGAAGGTCATTGTTCAAACAATGTCAAGATGACACATTATTTATACAAACATTGTGTCAAAGCACGCACACTTACAGTTTAGACAAATTACCAAGTAAAAGTATGTAAAGTTTGTTATATGCAACATCCAATACAACTAGGTAACACATCGCACGTGCATGATTTTGCAAAATAGACCCTCAAGTTTATTGTTGTGGTGTGAATAATGTGATTGCCCCAAGGATCTACATACAGATTTTAAACAATTAGGCTTGCCATAGAGTGCAGCATTATCTTGATTTTGCATGAAATCATGATATTCGGGTCCCAGACGCACCCTAAGTGTCTGTGGACTTAATGCATGTAGTATTGAAGAGACCCATATAAGAACATGCAATAAACTTCAGAACCTCAAAACATATTTTATTTGTAGTTGATTCATTTATGTCATCATGTGTGATATCTATTCATATATCATGCACGCCAATGCCTAGAATTGATTCACTCACAAGCCTCAAATGACCTAATTGTACTAGTTGAAGGGATTGATAATAAATTCATGAATGTAAATTATGAGCTCCAAAATCTCAAAGTTGAAAGTCTTAATTATGTCATAACATTGTTGAATTTTAAAAAGTGAATATATGTAGTTAGATGATAAGGCTTGACTACATGGATCTAGAGCCATATGGAGATTTACCCAAAACTTTCCCACATCTTTTATTGGCACATAAATAATAGTTAGAGGAGGAAGTTCAACCGACCAAATTTGTTCATAGTCAAAAAGTGTTACACCTTAGCTTTTAGGGCTTGATCTATTCTATACATACTTTGCATTTTCTTGCATTCAGAATTAAACCTCAAGGTTGCAACACTTTGGTCCAAAAATATCACATTAAGCATTTTACAACACCTCAACATTCTCCCAAGGATGTCATATTGAAGAGGTTAGACTTAGTAAGGTGCTCAATACTAGCTTGAATTTCTAGGACATGATTTCTATAGGGAAGTTTCCACATCAAGACATATTAGTGCACGGGGGAAATTAGTGGAAAAATAAAGCAAGTGGGATCATCATTCTTTGGACTCTTCTACACATCAAGACATATTACTGCATGCGGGAAATTAGTGGAAAAATAGAGCAAGTGGAATCATCATTCTACAGTGAATCAACCATTTCTGAAGTTGAATATACATGTGTTTCTAAAATGGTGCTCTAAAGTAACATCCTATAATATTGATATTCACTGAGTACATGATACACTCCTATGGGGAAGATAATATGTACCTCCAAGTGAAGATTACTGGGTACTGCTCCAATTTAGACCACTCTAATATACATCTCCCAAACACACAAAGGTCTAGCAAAGGTGTTCCTTTCTTGGAGATACCAAAGTGCTCTGCTGTAAGGACTAATTTCAATCAACCAAAGTGGGCAGGCACAGGTGTCCCTACCGAAGTGCTCTGCTGTGAAGACTATATAATAAATACTAATCCAATACTATGAATATTAATATTATATATAAATCCAAAACTCACGGAAGGCTTTCAGATTCCTGCCCTATTTTAATTTAATTCAAAAAACCGAAAGAGAGAAGAAAGAAAGGATCCAAGTCAAAGACCGTTCAGAGGATCATAACGTCGAGTTACAAGTGGTATTAATCCGTCATCTGCAGCATTAACCACCTGACAGGCTTCCGTTCAGAAAGTCAGACACAATTAAAGAGAGCACAATTATTGGAAGCATGGTTGGCTGACAGATTTTAAGTGCCCCCTGTCTTGGCTTCATCACTCCACATGATCACACATAAATCGGTTAGTGTTTGCAATAAAAACCATCAACAAACACGTCTGGTCTCAGCAAACGAAATTAAACACCCACCAAACGTGATATAAATAAGGACTCATGAATGCTTTCCATGAGAAAGAGAAAGAAAACAAAAAAGTAGTCCGTTTCCGTAATCCTTCTGTTTGAAATACAACTCTAACCCATCATCATCTCAGTGGAGAAGTGGGAGTGTTTGGTTCTTGCGTTTCTGGCTACTAATAATGTGCACCATCAAAGCAATTGATTTCCACAGAAAAAAAAAAAAAGACTCCCGATCAAAATAGCTAAACTCTACGGACAAACCAGCAAAAAGAGGCACCCGAGATCGACAGACATACATATTTTCCATATACGTGTTTTTATAATAGTATGGCTAGCTATATATAAAATATGCATGTAAGCCTACAGGCGATCATTCCATCTCAAAGGATGCAATATCCACACAAAAAGATGGAGGAAGATGGATCATCCATCCAGAGAGATGGCACGTCAAACGATGATTGATTTTTTCTAGTGGTGGCTTTCAGAGGCTCAGCTGGCTGAGGACTTGACGAGTAGCGGCTTCGCCGTCCGTTTCCGCATCGTGATCAGAAGAATGTGGCTCTAGAGGTGAGGACCTTCGTTCGGGAAGGGGGACGGGAACGCTTCCGACGCGGCGAGGTGGGGCGGCACACACCATGACTGCGGGACGGAGCACCACTGGCATGGCGGCACCGCGAGGGTGCGGCATGGTGGACGGTGCGTGACTCCACCAGGGCGTGCCTCCTGAGCCTGCTGACCACGACATGGGGTTGTATGATCCGTGCACCACCGAGGATCCATGCTGTTGGTCCTCCTTTTCTTGGGTGGATTTGGAGCTCGTATCGCCACCACGCAGCCACTCGTCCTCGTCGCGCTGGTGGTCTGAGTAGGGGACCGCGACTTCTCTGCGTATCGGCACGGGACGTAGGTTTACTGGTTGTGGTTGGCGTTGCGTTCCGAATGCTCGCTCCACTGCCCTCCTCGCCATCGCTGCGTCCCGCATCGCGTTCACGTTCGCGTCACGCGCGGAGAGTCCTCCCCCTGTTAGGTCCCCAACTGTTACCCGGTGCTGGTGCTGCCCTGTTACATCCCGGATCGTCACCGAGCTGTGTTGTGCTGCCCGCATCGACGGCCCCAAGGATCGATACTGTGGCGGTAACGTACGCATGTTGTGCCTCTGCGGCGGCGGCTGCTGCTGATCATTGCACATGTGGTCCCATGCGCTAGGACTCATAGGCTGCTGCTGCTGCTGCAATCCTTCCACCCCCCTCGATGACATCGACCTCAATCTAATAGGCATCACACCACTCGGAGTCTGCTGCACTGGCAACTGCTGCATCTCCTTGCCGTAATGAAGCGCCAACGCCCTTGCTATCGTGTTCTGCTCTTGCTCGTCACTCATCTCTGACTCCGTCGGCAGTGATACCGTTCTCCCTTGGTTTGCAACTGGATTAACAACCACATAATAAGTTAACTTACAATTGTGTGCATGAAACTGAACGATGAATTAGACCTTAGTTGGTGAGGTCAATTACACTAATTCTAACCATGCTTGGTGAGAGGGGGGACTCACATTGCTTGAGAGCAGACCATGCAGCCATAGCGGCATTCTTTTCAGCTTGTTTTTTGGTCTTCGCTGATTCCCCGTTGAAAGTCCAAGTGGCGACTTCCACTGTACATGTGAAGACGGGGAGATGGCCAGGGCCGGATCGAGTGGTTGTGTACACAGGAAGAGCGACACCTGCTCTTTGAGCAGTCTCTTGCAACAAGTTTTTGCAGACACCCGTTTCATCCTGTTTATCATCACAAGAGTACAATAAGCTAAAAGCGCTCGAACTAGATAGAGCAGAAAGCTTGCGAAGCTGAGCAGAAAAAACAGCGACTTACGAGAATGCGCGCTGCCAAGGACTGAGATGGACCGCGACGCGACAGCGTGTTGAGCGCGACTTCGGCCGCGGCGTGCTCAGCCTGCCGCAAGGTGTTGCAGTAATTAGGGCTTTCGAAAACTTCCCCATTGAAGTTCACGGTCGCCTTGAACCGCGGTGCATGGTCAGGGCCCTCTCTGATGCATGCATACGCAGGCAGATTGAAGCAGCTCCTCTGAGCAAGCTCTTGAAGCTGGTTCTTGTACATACCTGTTACCACCACCAATCAACCACCACCCTCACAAATAAGCTCACCAAAACCGATCCAACCCTATCACACAATTTCACCCCCGTCTCCCCCACAAACACAACACCCCACCGACGACTACCTGGTGTAGTCGTTGTAGCACCACGCGCATCAGCTCGCAAACTCAATACGGCATCCCCAACCATACTCAAAACACACTGAGCGCCGCCCTCACTCAAAACACATAACCCTCTTCGCGGTTGTTTCTCACCTCTGGGGCAGAGAGATGGCACCTGAGTGCACGGTGCGGCCTTCACCACATAAAGCAGGCTACACTCTACCCCGTCTCTACCACCACCATGTACCGCGAGCCAAAACACGAACGCTAGCGGCCACAACAACGACAGCAAAAGCTGCACCTTTCGCTGAACAGAAGCTGGAGAGAGAAGAGAGAGAGAGAGAGAGGGTTGTAAAAGAAGAAGAACCAGAAGAAGAAGAGACCGCAAGATGCGCCCTCACATGGCAGAGGAGGATACAAGGCTACGGAAAAGGGCAGCAAACGGCAGCAACCAGGATCCTACAAGGCAAGGGAGACGCAAGGGCAGGGCAAAAAGGGGAAGGTGTAAGGCTCGGCACCCCGCCGCTCTAGGCTCGCCGCGACGTTCGCCCCGAGTCCAGCTGCGCGCTAGCCCTGGTATCCGGCAAGAGTGATGGGGAGGGGAGTAGCCGCTGCCGCGCGGTAGCGTCAAAAGGCATTGAAGAGGGGGCAGGGGGTGGTGGAGACCGTGCGCCTCGACGCACCGGATATGCGTTCAATGGAGGCTTACCCTCATTCGTGTGTACTTGGGAGCTTCAATTCAATTCCCCCTTCTGCCCCCTCACTGCCACTCTTGCCTGGCCTGGCCTTACAATTGCCCTTGCCTTGTCTTTACGGTTTTTGGGTGTTTCCTCCGACGCGGCCTTCAATTGCTCCCCTGACTTCTCTCCCCTTTCATTCATTCCACCCCCCTCCCTCCCTCCCTCCAGACCCCACCCCCCCCTTTTTCTTTTCTGGTAGCTCATTCATTCAACGTGACTTATATCAATTGATCTCTCACCAGCTTTACCTTGCCACACAGAAATACATGTTTGTGGAAGTTGGTTCCTTCCATGTTGGTTCCTTGTATCTTCCTTTTTGAAAAGGGGCTATGGTATCTTCTTGTAGGTACAAAACTATGGTCTATGGTAGGAGGGTGGAGTGGCTTAGTCCACCACCTCCACTTGGCACCTTCTTCCTTACTTCTAGCTCACTTTCATATCTCTTTCTACCCGTGCGTATGTGTATTTATGGTAGAGCAGCCAAAAATGGCGCAGTGCCGAAAATGGAGCCCTAGTAATCTTCACTGTCACGTACATAATAGCTTCTCCTTACAATAGTACCATGTACACTCTGCAAAGATTGTAGGGCGTCACTTTAGGGCACCATTTTAGGAACACCTATATTTCCATCTTTAAAAATTCATTACTCACTATAGAAGAGTCGAAAATGATGATTCCACTTGCTCTAGTTTTCTACTAATTTTCCCCATGCACCAAAATTGCGTGCACTCGCAACATTCCAGTAGATTTTCTGTGCTGAAAATTGCGCCATTATAGGACACCTTACCATAACCCTTAAAAGTCCCTTGGGGATAGTATGTACGTTGTCGTATAATTAGGATTTGCTACCAACAAGAAACTCTAAACTGGAATTGTAATAGCTCACTAGAATCGCATTAATTCAAACGTCAACTTCTTCTTTGAACTCATACCCATTAAAGGTGTGCATTCACTCCAAATACAAAAAAAATACATCGTATTCTAGTGGTTGTCACGGCACGCTCAGACCTTTAGGGGTTAAAAAGCTCTAGATTCTTGAGGTATGTGATTGTTTTGCAATCAGTAAGATATTGATTGTCTCAAGTCTTGTGGGTATATCATCAAGGGTAGGTCAAACGGACCCTGTATTCACGCCACCCCATAGGGTATGGTGTTCTTTTTTCATTTCCGTTTTTCTTTTCTTTCTTTGATTGAAAAAGAAAAGAAGAAAATGATGGTCTTTGTATGAGTTTTAGCTATATTGTTAATGGTAGTGTAAGGTGCCTAGGTCGACAAAGTGAACCCAACGTCAACAAACTTTAGATTTTAAGCAAATCTACCGCTTTATTCCTTTTGCGATTTCTTTTTTCTAGTAGATAATCGCCACTAGACAAAATTAAGTATTGTTTGTCGATGTTGATGATCATTCCTAAATGGCATTTTCATGTAGGAATAAACAAGGTCGTTAGGAGCTAGGCTTGAGGATATAGGAAGCTTCAACTTCCTCAAAAGTGAGCAATGATCATTAAAAATATTTAAGTCATTAGAGCTTTAATATGAAAGAAAATAAAAAAGAAGAAAATGATACTAAATCTAAGGTGACTGAAACCTTCAAACCTTATTGGGTTCAATAGACCTATAGGGTTAAATTACTTGCTTATACATATGGAAATATGGCATGATTGCTAACTCCTTTAATAAGCACATGATTTTGGTAAAAGAAATTGGACTTCAATGTATACTTATGCCCCTTAGGTGTTGCCAAGCCAATGTCTACCAGTTTCATCCACGATTACCGAAGTACAAAGAATATTCCATATTTGGGGCATGAATCTTTCACATACATGTAGTTATGTGCTTCTCATGTATTTGATATATTCAATACACGAAAATTTGTAAAGTGTGAAAACTATATTTTTGAAGAACGTACATTCTCAAGGAGAAATATGTGGTTGAAATTTGCAAGTATGAGAATATTTTTATACTTGGATAACCTTGGTTTTACACTATAATGTTATGTTTTGTCCGTACAGAGAATCTATTATT
Source organism: Bryum argenteum (assembly GCA_037043015.1). Classification (NCBI taxonomy): domain Eukaryota; kingdom Viridiplantae; phylum Streptophyta; class Bryopsida; order Bryales; family Bryaceae; genus Bryum; species Bryum argenteum. The sequence goes on along the minus strand of CM073331.1, from coordinate 3,165,045 downwards.
TAGAGTTGATAATTTGTTTTGTTTTGATTGCGATTGACATTATGATCTAGGGGACTTCAATCAGATTGGGCCGCATGAGGTGTCGTGGGAAGCAGGGTTTTTTTTTTAGAGTTGTGAAAAACAACCAGATTACGAAACAAATCAATGGATCCCGAGATATTGAATTTCCAAGTTACGTGACTCCCACATTACCAAATATTACAAAAATGACCTAATTTTATTTAAAGCAAATAGTTTGGCAACGCGGCGAGGGATACTAGTTACAAATTCAAATACAATTTCAATTTTTGTTATGATTTTGGTCTATCGAGCATGAGAAGAGCTCAAGATGTGCACTTGAAGTGAAGTAAATTCAGGCATTATTATTGTGTACATCATGAAGCACTTCAAAATCATTCATTACCCATACTCACTTATTGAATAATCATAAGGCCTCCCTTGTTATCATACATAGCAATTATAACGGATGAATTCAAAGTGAAACAATGTATGATGAGCATTAGGGGGAAACCAAGGCAATACGTGTGTAAAGCAACACTGTTGGAAAAAAAAAAAAAAAAAAAAAAAAAAAAAAAAAAAAAAAAAAACGAAAAAACGAAAAAACTTACAGACTTCTATCAACAATTACAAGTGTTACCCCCAAAAAAGGCCACTTTTTACTACTTAGATGGCCAATTCAACATTATAGTGCTGAATAATTAATTAATTTCTAAGTTTTGTATCGAAATTTTAGTTTTATTGTTGAGTATCAATTCAACTTTGCTTCTTGGAAAATTTATAGATTTTTCGGCTTCTAAAAAAGGACATAATTTCTGCCGAATTGGTCATGCAAATACAATACTCTCATATCATTAGAATATTAAAGTTGCGAGACAATATATGATAAAAATTAGCCTTAGTAAAAGTAATTATAAATGCAACTCAAATTAACCCCTAAGTGCCCAATCAACCATTCTGTGATTAGTGCAAAATTTTGAAGGGTTTCCACGGTTAGAATTAGCATATTCTCAAAAATCGAAGACTTTCGTTAAAATCTCATGAGTAGAGAGTTATATACAATCTAAAAACTTTCATCACAGAGTTATTTCTGTGAACTCCTTTGAAGACAAATTTATTAGAATTTTCATAGGCAGCTATGAGGCACGTATCTTAGCCAATTACGGTCGAACTTTAAAATGAAGTCGGCAACAACTTTGATTGTCCATCATCAAATGTTTTTTACAAGAGTAAGTAGGGTGTGGAGGTCACTTATGATTATCTTGGTCGTTTCCCCTATTAGTTTTACAATGCACAATGATAACAAAGCTTAAATAGATATAATTTTCTATAGATTGCTGCTTTCTCATCACATTAGGTTAGGGCATTTTCAATGGTCTCGCTAAAGAAGTGACTAAATATAGCCAGGGAGGAGGGGTTGCTAAATGTACTACCCCTTTGAATCCATACACTTTCCTAAGGGATTGGATGAATAACCTTGTTACATTTTACTTTTTACCACACTCTAACAAAAATTCAAAAACACCTAGAGTTCAATATTTTGGAGGTTTCCAAGGAGACAAATGAAATCTCCTAAAAGTCAAGTTGACTTCCTGTAAACGACGCATTCAAGTGGAAGTTTAATGGGTAGTAGGTTGTGCCAGGACCTTGCGTTTGGTGGCTTGGTCCGTTTCTCTCGTGGGCTTCCAAAGTTTATAGGTCATATAACTAGTCTGTTAGGAAAGGGAAATAGCATTTTCTTGGCTAAAGGTAGCCAATCTTGTCCCTTTAGCTAGTCCGTTAGGAATGCGTTGGGAATGCATGTAGATGATGAAGTATCTCTTGAAGTTAACCTTTATTTCAAACTTGCCCGAATCATAACACACATTTTCATCCTTTATAGAGTATTGAGTTTTTGCATACCACTATCCATTGCAAACCTTGCAAATAAATTTGTACGCCTCAAACCATTCAAGAGGAACATGGAGATGGTAAGTAGCTCTCTTTTGCAATCTATTCTGAAAGGAGGTTTCGTCTATGACTTTGTATGAAGTCGTAATGGTTACTTGAGGTCACTCTCTACTTTTTTTATTGGTTACCATTTATAGTCAATACTTGCATATTCCAATTTGTGTTGTACAACTACTTGAAACCCTGTACTAACTTGAAGATCTTGTTAAGTTAGTATTTTACAAGATCTTACAATCACAAAATTTTAGATTAACTTGTGAAAAATCTAAACATTCAATCACTGACTTGCTCATTTTAGGAGAAATTTCATGGTTGCTACCCCTTGGGCCCTTAGGTGTTGATCCCAATAGACAAAAGGAACTAAATTGACTAAATTGGAGTAGTTTTCATCTAAACTTGTGAGGTTTTTACCCAATTTTTGAATTGTGAAGCAATAGCTTTGATAGACTCCAAGTTTTTTTAAAATTCAAATTTTTTTCTTGGCACAAATGAAAGTAGATTTCATTGAAAAAGGAAAAATATAAACCTCATCTTTCATAAGTTCCTAACAAGACCATATATGCTTGAAGATTCCTCATACTTTATTATCAACATCTCTAAAAACAACTAGATCATAAAAACATCATAAACCCACCAAAGTTTGGATAAAGTATGAACGCATTTTTTCAATTTTTGGATGTTCATATAACAATTCTACATTTGATTTTTCATTGTCAAAACCCGACCTTTGACTTCGAATATGAAACATTCTCGCATGTGAATTTTCAAACTTTCCTCAATAATTCATAATTACTACATGGGTAGAAATTCCTAACTCACCTTCTAAAAATATTTTCAAGAACCTCATCTACATCACTTACAAAAAGAGGATTTTGACCCTCAAAACTTGCACTTGAGGTTCATTTCCAATCAATTCTTGAAGAATTGAAGAACAAATTTACGTAGTAATCCTTAAACAAACATGGTGTTTTCAGAGCTCCAAACTCCAAATCTACGGTTAATATACCACCTCAGAAACTTGGGGTATGAGAAAACTATGTTAGAATTTCAACCATAAGATCTTGAAGAGAACTACCTATCAACTTGTGATTCAACTCCTCCACGATAGCAAGTCATCTACAACTGCAATTTGTGTATTCTTCGAAAACGTAAAGTACATACAAACTTTCAAAAATTTGGAATGTTCGTTTGGCCACATTCACTACTAAGATTTGACCCCATTCACTACGTTTGTGTTTTCATACAAGCCATGTTTGGGGAGTAGCTTAAACTACGTTTTAACACGTAATTGCTACAACAAAATTCCAAAAACTACACTTCAACAAAAATATGTTAAAAGGAAGTTTAACCCCTAAACGCGCCGAATGTCGAAAAACGACATTTTGGATGGAAGGCAGCAACTTTGAATAGCCATATCTTCTTCATCCAAGGTCCGTTTTGGATGAAATCACTTGGGTTAGGTTCCAAATCAAGTCTAGTTTGTGTCGTAAAATTTTCAAGCCCATACAATAAATTATGAATTAATGGAATGCACTTTAGTGAAGACAGCTCTTGTTTCTGGGATTCCAAGCATGGGGCATGTATTACCATTGCAAGCCAATTATGTGAAATTAAAATTGTTTTTCATGATTTTTTTTTCATGGTCATAATTTAAGGTGATTCTTAACAAATTTTTAGTGAGAAGTTTTTTGATCCAAATGATTTTGCTATTGGATTTGCAATGATGTTTTGTCAATAGAGAAAGTGAGAAAATGGATGATATTTGAGGAGCTATATCTCCCTCATCCACCGTTGGATTTCAACTTAATTTTTTGGGATGGCCTCCAATAAGAGTCTAGTTTAAGTGGTAGAAACCTTAATAGGATCGAAGATGTTTTGAAGACAAGGCATGAAATTGAATGCAAAGGGTCTAGTTTTGGACTATTTTTCCTTTGTAAAATTTTCGGCAGTTCTTCCCATTGCATGGCTTTTATTTGAGCCAATTTTTTTTTTTGATGAATTTTTGTTGGGTAAAGGACTTATTAAGATGAAGGTGAACATCTTTCTAGTTGGTGATTTTTTCATTGCAATAGGTATATTGGTAGCATTTCCACCTCAAAGTGGAAATGATGAAATTTTGCAATTCGTTTTTAGTATTAATATGTTATAATCTCCCGATCTATAAGGCCTCATGACTCAAATTTTGGTCCACATGATCTTCGATAAGTCTATTACAAGTTTGTACGGTTGAGATCTTAATAGCTTCTCTTCATTTTCATCTATGAGGATTTCTAAGAAAATGTGTTTTTCTGCTAAAAATAGCCTCGAAGGTTTAGGGGTTAAGCTACTCCCCAAATGTGTCATCTAAGTACTAGGTAACTCAAAAGGAGCCATTGGTTATGGAAAATACCTAGTGGGGCATCCTTCCGAGCGGCGGGAGCAGCGAGGGAGGTGCCACTCTAGGTATTTTCCATAACCAATGGCTCCTTTTTGAGTTCCCTGGCATAACCGCAGTTCAAGCTTAAAAATTAAAATTAAAAATAAAATAACTAATTTCCCCCTCGTCGCAAATTTAAAAATTTATTCAAACAACCAAAAAAAAATCATTTACCCTTCAATTAGTTTTTTAAGAAATTGCATAAAGTTGGGAAGAACTCAATTGTCATCCTCCAAAAAAAAATAAAAAATAAAAAAAATCAAACAAATTTAAAAAGTTTGAAAAAAAAGTCATTTATCCCTTACTAATTGCCAATGAAAAAAAAACAAGGTGTATAAACCCCCTCCCCCCTTTGATTGTACACGACAATACAAGAAGATCGACGGTCGAGGAGTTGAAAGATTGCAACATCAACGAGGGCGTGCTATGGAAAATACTCACACTTCCCTTGGACAATGGGGAGGTGCTACCTATATACTTTTTCCTTGAATTGCGGTTATTTAAACACAAACGTAGCAAATGGGGTCAAATTCCAAATTCCAGTACACTAAGTTTGATAATTAGTGTTAGATACACTAATTTACATAAACATGTTATAAGTTTTTACTGTTGTTCAATAATATTATCCACTATATTGGCCAAGATGGGGGTCCTTATATAGTATCAGAATCAATGCTCTTGGTAATTTTTTTAAAACAAAAGTAAAAAACTTATAGCATTTTCAAATCTTATAATAATCTAACACTAATTATCAAATTTAGTGTAGTATAACTGTCATATGAAAATCACCAAAAGTGTAAATGTACAATGCTCACTATGCAAAAGATGATGTTGTCGGTCATTACGCATCCGCAAGCCTCATACGTTTTAGTTAAGAATTAAGTCCTAAAAGCGCCACCTTAAGAGATCTGACTTATTTTTAGCACTAGTAAATTCAAAATAAATTAATGACCACGTTCGAAATAGGTTTTTGGGAGGATTGCAAAAATTTGCAACATGTAATTCGCATTTGTGAATTTTATACAAAATTCCAAAGTGCTAAGTAAGATTTGACCCAAATGCGTTATATACAAATGAGGTACATCTGTATCTTCACAATCTACAAATGAGGACAGATCGCCTTTGGGTCCTGTGGCGCTTTTAGGACTGCCTACCTTAGCAAGAATTTCCAAGCCATGAGTGTTGCTAGAGATTCAGGCCCGAGCTTTCCGGAGCTGATCGAGGAGACCGCCTTGTTGCAAGAGCAACCATTTTGTGGCTCCAGGAAGCGAATGTATCCGAGGGTTTGCTCCTGTGCTGTTGTGATTGAGAACGGAAGCAGAGAGATTGAGTACCAATTAGGGGAAGTGCATGAGCGAGCGAGATCTTCTAAAAGTTTGCCAGTTGCCCACCTCGAAGCCAACATCCATCCATCCGTGTCACTGGTGCCACTGGTGAGTGTTGAAATGCCATGATTCTCGGCATCATCAGGACAACTTCCTGGATATCCTCCGTCCTTTTCTCCAAATTTTGAACGAATATTCGAACAAGAAACAGCTCTTCATCAACTTTCGTGAACCAAATCACGCGAAGTTCTAAAGAATTCTAATTTTTAGAACGGTAAATGTTCTTAGAACTGTACACTTTGAAATATACACCTCGTGCACAGTTTGTTTTATTTTTTTTACAACCCTAGTATAGATTAATACTGATTTCATGATTTTGTAAATACTACACCTTTGACTTGAAATCCGTACAGTGAAATCTGTCAAGCAACCTAATTGGACAACTGTGAACAAGATCTTACAATTGGAATTCTGAGAACTCAAAATTTTATTATTCACGGATTTCAGATATGGCCGTCTTGAGGTGCACTCTAGAGAGCTTCTCCTTCACGAGGTTAAGTAATCGTGCAATCAATACAAAGTAGAACCAAGTTGTAAATGACAAAACATGTCCGGAAAGTGGATTTTTGTGATTTCTGAAGCTATTTTACCATCGCAGCATCTAATCATGCCTAACTCCTAGGCCTGAGGATATTAAGCTCATGGCCGGGTACAAAAAAAAATTAAAAAAAAAAAAAATGAAGTTAGAAGCTAAACTGTTCAGATCCTGCTAAGAAACTTCTACAGTGTGATTTTCAATCACGTGGAGTTTCTAAGTTCTCACATTGGGCAACAGCACGAGCTAGTGAGATGATCGAGGATGGCGAGATCTCGATGATAGCAACAATGAATCCTTGAAAGGCAACAACACCTTTGTGCCAAGTCCTATGAAATGATCCAATCCGCTCACTAGCTTCCCGAAATTGCTTTCGATCCACTGTCTCCTCGATCACTGCAGCATTCGATTAAAAACCTCCGTCGCGATTCATTTGATTCAACCACCATGCAATCGTTGCTGCTACCTTACAACAAGAAGGCGGTGGCCTTCGGAAGGGCTCAGCAGCGGTTTGAAACTCGAGCATCACGGCTTCAAATTTTCTTGGCATAAGTTAGCAAACCTTCTTGCGGATGCCTGATGATCAACAAAGCTAAAGTTTGAACAACTTCTCTTTCGCATTGTGTCTAGCTACAGTGTAGATCATCATGGTACAAAATGCGGTCAAAAGTTTTATATAATTTCAAAAGTATGTGTGTATTTGCAGTGACAAATGAAACTTCAAGATCTTTCGTGAGGGAGTTGAGTTGGGTTCCAAGCACGCCGCTGATCGATGTTGATACATGCATTTGCTTGTTCCTCGATTCTTTAACCCCTCCAAAGAGAAGCTCAACAGTGCACCTTCAGATGATGGCCAGATAGATAGATAAAAACTCCGGTACTTTTTCGAGGGCGAGCGTGATTAGAGTGTCTCTTCATCGAGCGAGCGACCGGACAGAAGGACACTAGTACAAGACTACTCATCCCTTTCGGGATTAGACACTATAGTAGCCAAGGGAACAAAAGTAACCATAAAATAGTTAGCCGACCGCTGTTTAGGTTTGTGTTCAGTTATATTACTCCCTCCGTCCCATAATGATCTTCATGTTGGCCTTCTTTTTTTGTCCCAAAATGATCTTCCAATTGCACTTTGTGATGTTGAAATTGGTCAAATTTGCCTTAAGATTGTTATTTGACACTAGCAAAACTACTCTAAGTGGTTGTTTTCGCTCCATCCATGCAAACATCAAGCAAAAGACAAATACAATGATTGAAAGCATTAATCTATACTTATAGTTTTTATTTTTTGCATCTCTTTGAGTATTTCCCAATTGAAGTAGATTAAGTTTTGGAAGCTGAAACAAAGGTCTATATGTGGTCTTAGGCATATGCTAAATGTCCACAAAATGGCAACCTCACACTCAACAATTAAGTGCTCACCGGTGTTCTTTAAACACGCCCAAAAATATTCACTTTTCAATATTCAAAAACTACATTTTAAAAGGGTTTCAAAACTTAATTTTTTTAGGATGCAAAGAGAACACCAAACTCTACATACTATGCAAATTGAGTCTTTAAAAATTTATTTTTATCCTTAATATATAAGATTTGGTCTAACAGGAAGATCATTTTGGGACGGAGGGAGTATGTGTTTTGTCGTGGGTATGGAGATGATGGCCACAATATGAATGGGAAAGTCCCAGATCGGGGATCCCCGCTCGCCATGTGGTGAGACACTTTGACACCATGAAAGTGAGAATCAAAATGTGATTTGGCGATATGAAAGAGAATCTAAAAATATGTGGATCTCTCGGAAAGAAGAAATTCAATTTGTATCAAAATCATTTTCACAAAATTGAATAGTCTAGAATTTCTTGAGTCCAAATTTAGTTAAATATGCCATAATACCTTAAATACTTTTTTTTCTTTTTTTTTCTTTTTTTTCTTTTTTCTTTTTTTTCTTTTTTTCTTAATTTGATTTTGAGCGATCAAACTGAAAAATCTTGTTTATAAGTGTTAAATTGTCAACCTCAATATTTTTCCAATTTAGTATGGATTTTGAGATATGTTGAGTCAATTTTTGCAAAACAACATTTTTTATTTTTTTATTTTTTATTTTTTTAACAAATTGATCACCATGTTGTCAACTTCAACTTTAAGGGTTAAGGACCGAGAAGTGTATGTATCTCAAGATTCCTTCTTTTCTTTACTTGGTTGAATTGTTAAAAAGTAAATTGTTGAAGGTTAGGAATACAAATCAACTATTGGACACTTATTTCAAGAGGGAGGAAGTTGCCAACTTTAACCCCTAACTCGGCCAAATGTTGCATAATGCTTATTGGGATGACAGGTTGAAACATTGAAGAGTCATATTTTCCTCCTACGAAGTCTTTGCTGCACAAATTAAGTTGGATTGCAAGTCTAGTTCAAATGTATGGTAGAAATTGTAGACACACATACAACAAAGTATATACTTATGGCAAGCATTTAGTAAAGGCAACTCTTCTTTTTGGGTATTTAAACATGGAGCATGTTTTACCATTACAAACCGATTATGCGAATTTCAAATTATATTTTCACAAATTTTTTTACATAAGTATAATCTTAAGATGAAATCTAACAACTCTCTAATCAGAATTTTTTTGATTTGAACATTTTAAGTCATGGATTTTGCATGAAATTTCTAAAATAGAAATTTTTTAAAAAATTACATGTTTTTTGAGGAGTTGATTCTCATCGTAGGTTGAATTTTAATTTTTTTTGTTAAGTTAGATTCCACTTTGAGTTTAGTTTTTGTGAGAGAAATCTTAACCCCTACATATTTGTGATGAGAGATTGCCTAAAGTATTTAAATTGACCTTTCTCTATTTTAATCTAGACCCAAAAAAAGTGATTGTCTAAGCATTCTTTGGAAGATCAACCGTAAGATCACAAAGTTAATTTGACTCCCAACTAAATGTCAAGATTGAACCGTTGATTTGTCTTCATTTGTGAGATCATAATGATCGAAGTTGGCTGAATTTTGCTCATTCGGAGGCACCAAAAAGTCATTTTGGCTTTCTTGAATCTTTAAGGATTAATCCATCAAGATGGTAGGAAGTTATGGAATTCACTTTTGTGCACAGAGGTCTAGTTTTTAACATTTAATCTTCTATAAATTATGGGGAGGTTTCCATAAGTGCAAGGCCATATTATCTGCGGAAAGAAATTTTCCATGTGGTATGTTTTGGTTGAAGGGTGTAATTAAGATGTATGTAAACAATTGTCCAAGTTTCATTGCGACAAGTCTATTGGTGACATTTTCATTTCAAATTGCAAATGATAACTTTAATTTTTTTAATTTTTTTAGTACCAAAATGTTATGATCTTGCAATCTATAAAACCTCATGACAAACGGTTTGTCCCTCATGACCTATACTAAGCCTCCCAAGATATTGTATAACTAAGATATGGATAACTGAACTTCAATTTTATCTATTACTAGTATGGCGTGCAGAGTTGCCATAGATATATTCTCAAATTCTGTATAATTAAGTAAGTCACTCTAAAAATAAATAAAAGCATAAAAAATAGAAGTATATAATCAAGTAATTTTGTAGTTACTGGTGATTTGGGGACCAGAAGTACTTCAAAATTCAATATTTGGGGACCCGTCAACCCATTTTGTAATCGGATTAATAACTACAAATCTACAAAGACCTGCTTCCAACGACACCTCATGCAACTCAATCCGATCGGCTGTCCCTAAATCATAATGTCAGAAAACAAAATAATGTCCTTACATAACAGATCCCCTCGCCGCGTTGCCACGGATATTTCAAAATTCATTATATCGAGACCCGTCAACTCGTTTTGCAATCCAATTGTTAAGTCAATTTTCTTGGTTGTTCGGGATTTGAGGGTTGTAATTATTTGAAAATCAATCTATCCAACTAGTCGTTCTCAGTATCATAATTTCACTCGCAAACCAAAAACAAAGCAAAACAAACTACATCCTTCAAATAATAAATTCCTCTTGAGGATGTGTTTTTAGTTAGAAATAGAGTGGGACATTTAGGGGTTGATCGCTTGTACGGTCATTTTCTTGACCAACATACACTTTGAAGCCTTATAACAATGTCATCTTATGTCTTTTCATCAAAAGTAATACATACATTATTTTACCTTATTAATTATACTACCACATAAAACATTCATATTTTTTAGCTCGAATCATGTCCACTTTCGTATTCAAGAAAGTAAATCTCAAATTTAGATACGCTTCATGAAAGCACAAAACTTATGTTTATTGTCAAAATCGGCAGTGTTAGCCACTTCCTTGAACGTCTTCAAACATCAAAGTGGCCCTTGAGGAAACGAAGACTTTATTCTTTTTTGGTGTCTATTAACCTCTAAAGTTTTGTGTTTGGTTGCTTAATAGTCTTCCATGCATTGTGGTTTCAAAAATCTCTAGGATTTACAAAATCATCAACAATTAATCGGTCACAAATGAAACATAAGAAATGCAGTAGTTGTGCGCCTTTCACAAACATATATCATTCATTAATTGGACTCAATTATTTTTGACAACTTCAGGGCACGCATTTTAGTCTCTCAAGTTTCCAAACCCATGCAAGGCAAAGTTGAGTGGTCAAATCCTATGATCTTGCATATTACAAACAATATTCCATTTCGGACAACTCAACAACATAATCACGAGAGTTCAAGATCTTCCGGTTGGAGGTTTGACCTCTTTAGTTTTCTTACTAATATTTCAAATTTTGTACAACCAAGTTCTCTAAGGCATTTGGGTGACAAAAGGGCATGGATGTTTAAGGCATAGGATTATGTTATTCTATTCTACTTTCATAGAACCCATAAAACTTAATTAAATACATAGAGGTATGGTGAAATCCAAACGTGGAAGCCAGTTTCTAAAAAAAAAAAATAATAAAAAAAGAAAGAAAGAAAGAAAGAAAGAAAGAAGAAAAAGAAAAAAAAGAAGGCATGCAAACAATTATTGGATAGAAAATGAATGTGAAGATTATGCCTTTGTACATGTTTTACATGTACAATAAAAAATAAATAAAATAAAAAATCATGGTAGTAGTTTCAACTTTTTGGTGAATTTTTGAAGTTTATGCAATTCTATCAATCTTGGGTAGATGTTGTGAATATATGAGCATATAGAGGTCTTTTGAACAGATCACCATGCCCTTGTAGTGTTTTCAAACTTTGAGAATAAATATCTCAAAAAGTTTGATGCCTTTGAAGCACAAATAGTTTTCTTGAAAAGACATGAGAAAATTCTACAACCCTTAAAAAGGTATAACATCATACAACCTATATTTAGTGTTGAATATGTCAAATTGCCCCTAAACGAACCTTGTGCAACTCAACCAGTTAAAAACCTAAAAAAATAAATATAATCATAGCTTCAAAATCATTTTCTTTTGGATACATTTTGAGAATAAGTAAACATGTACAATAGGCTTGGGTAGATCAACATGGTCTTATAGTGTTTTCAAACTTTGAGAGTGAATATATCTCAAAATAGGAGGAACTTTAAAGCATAAATGGTTTTGTTGGGATTTATAGGAGAACTCTACACTCTTTAAAAAGCCTCAATAGTACAAATCTAAATATAGTAATTGTTAGTCAAATCTTCAAAAAACAAATATTCTCCAACTTTTGAAGGTAAAAACATGTAGACATAAATACATCCTTATTTTGAAAACAATTTATTGAGAGCCTTTGAGGCACTTAACACTAAGAACCAAGAGTCATGACGAAAAAAGTTAAATCATTTTTGTGGTGATTGCTCTTGGTCAAGGATCATGAAGAAAAAAATATATATCAAATTTTAAGTTGCTTGGTCACTCTTTGTAGTGTAAAGTGGATCTAGACCGCGACAAGTTTAAGCTCAATCTCCTTATATAAATCCCCACCATTCTCTCTTTTACACTCCCCTTTTTCCTCCTCTCTCTTAACTCTCAGAGGAGAAGCTCTACCATGACCTTCATATCCCAAATCCATAAACAAACTTTCTTTTGATAAGATTTTGGGAAATCCAATGACAGGATCTTGTTTAGAACTGTCTAATTACTCCACCTACTACTTTTAATCAAATTTCACCATACAAATACTGAGTTTGTTCAGTCAAAGTTCTAGTTCTCCAAAAAGAACATATCTTTTTAAAATAGATCAACCATAATGTAGTCTATTTTGACTGTACGGGTTAATAATATAATCAGCCAAACAATGATTTTGAGCTCCATGGTCCCTAGGTTAATTAAGTAAAGGGTTTTTAGCCCCATGGTCCTGGCTCTTGATCCATAAGGTTGAGTGTCCTAAAAGCACCAACTTAAGAGATCTGACCTATTTTTAGCACTAGTAAATTCAAAATAGAATTATGACCACATTCGAAATAGGTTTTCAGGAGGATTGCAAAAATTTGCAGCATGTAATTCGCATTTGTGAATTTTTTAAAAAAATTCCAAAGTGCTAAGTAAGATTTGACCCAATTGCGTTATATACAAATGAGGTACATATGTATTTTCACAATCTACAAATGAGGTACAGTGCGCTTTTAGGTCCCCTGGCGCTTTTAGGTAGTCCAACCGTAATGTAAAGTGCCTCTTTGTAAGTGGTTATATTGTCACCCTGAGAGGGGTTAGTAATCCTACGTCATTGTCCAGTGGGCACATCATTAAGGGTAGGTCGAACGGGCATTTTATTCACGCCGACCCCACAAAGGTCTGGTGTTCTTAATTTACTTAATTGTCCCTTCGTGGAGCTTACCCATGTGAAAAATTGTCCCATAATAATATTAAAAAAAAAAAAAAAAAAAAAAAAAAAAAAAAAAAAACAACGTTGAGAATTACCACATCAATAACGTAACATTCACAATATCCACAAATAACTGAAGAGGAGCCAAATTTGGAACATTCCATCAAACGTAAAAACCCATGGACAAGGATGCAATAGAATTTGAGGGAGCCTCACACCCGTGAGGTCCCTCCCATAACCTCACAGGGATCCCTGTGAGGCATCCCTGTGAGGCTCCCTGTGAGGCTTGTTTTCCGGGCTGCCCGTGGGTTTTTACGCCGGGGAGGCCCTTTTGAGAGGGGCTCCCGTGATGGGAGGATCCTCCTCGTCGGGCCTCCCGGCCCTCCTTGTCGGGTCCTCCCATCACGGGAGCCCCTCTCAAAAGGGCCTCCCCCTATACCACCAAACGCACGAACGCACGCATCACCCACACAATTGAGGGCACCCCATTCCCAACTGCCACAAAAAGAAGCCCAAAAAGAAGCAATTCCCCATTTACTCAAAATAGCTTCAATCCAGAATCAAGTTAAATTTAAAGTGGGCTCCCTTTAAAGCTCCCAATATGCTTTTAATAGCAAATTCTTCGTATCGAGATTCGGCTATGGCCGGTCCACGCCGGAACTTCGTGCCAAAGGGAAATTTGAAAACACTGAAAAGGCTTTTTCGTTCGTTCGTCCTCCCACTAGTTCCGTTCGCTATAGTCCGTTCGCTACAGTTCCGTTCGGCTCGTTCGTTCGCTCGCTAGTTTCGTTCGTCTACCCGCTAGTTTCGTTCGCTACAGTTCCGTTAAGTTGGTTCGTCCGTCCGTTAGTGCAAGTTCGAAATTCAAAATTAGCACTGAGCTGCCCCCGTTCGAGGACTGAATAATGATGAGAGCCTGCAGAGCAGAGCCCCAGTGTGCTGTCTGAAAGTGACTTCCCTCAAATGGTAACTCACTAATTCACCAAAGAATGGGCGAACGTTGTCACCGACCAGTAACTTCTATAATATCACACCTTCTCTCTCATAACTTCCATGGTTCTTTCCTTGAGTTCATTAAACTCCGTAAGTGAAACTATATAACAGAAGCATATCATTCTGGTCTTTATGAGAGAGTGTATGGAATTATTTATGTGTAATTAACTCCTCATGGAGAGAGAAAGCCCGAATTGGGTTGGTTTGATTTTTTTTTAAATGCAAAATTGAAACTTTGACTCAATATATCTTAAGAATATTATAGTGAAATTTGATTAAAAAAAAATGGTAGATAGTCATAAACAAGATCCTATGGTTGAATTTTCAACACTCGAATTAGTTGGTCACAGATTTTAGATTTGGCCATTGGAGGATATTGTAGAGCTTCTCCTTTAGAGGTTAATGGTGAAGAGTTATAATTTTATGATTAGTCTTTTTGGGACAAGATGTTACACCATGATTGACAATAGAGGTGATATACTTTTGTGTTTTCATTATGATGTTTATTATTTGTCAAGAGTGTGAACGACGTGTGGTTGTTGTGCTTGTGGGTTTTGGAAGTGCAAACTGACAACGCTAAATAGAATTGAGTATAATGAGAGATGTTGTAAGATTATTTTTTTGAATTCGTTCTATGCAAATATACAAACAAGGGAATGCGTTTCCCTCAAAATTCATGTACGAAAACAAAGAATGTGTTATGTTTGATTTAGACTTGACTCTATGCTTTTAATATAATATGATTTTTGCTTTGTTTGACATTTAGGAGAAAAGCTACATTCATATACATGTTCAATTGTTCCTTGCTTTGAGAATCAAACTTCAAGTTATAAATTTTATGTGTATCTCTTTAGTACGAATGATTCTTTCTTAATCTTAAAATATTGTCAAGGTTGAACTATGAGAATTAAATGTGACCATGTTTGTGTATACTTATGTAAGTATTTGGTCTCTGTTCGTCTAAGATATTATCCTAAATTGTTGTTCTTTCATGAACGCAACCGCAAGACTTTTGAGATTTTGCCTCCATTTGAAGTTTGATCATGAAAATGATTTCATCAATATGGGGTTTGAGGAACTATTCCTCGTATCCATATACTTTTGATTTGATTTAAATCACATTTAACGTAAAATCTAATCATCTTTATAGATAAAACATAACTCTTGAAATTGCCATTATTATTATATAAAATTTTGTTAAAAATGTGAAAACTTTTGAGCAGCCAAGTTCTCAACGTTGGTAGCAACTTTGTATGAGTTTTTCTCTTAGATTTTAAAACTTGGATTCTTTTTCGCATTTCTTCACATGGTATAAAATGCATCTCTTTACATTGTGCTACTTTTATGCACTTAGTGATCCCATAAGCAAAGATGAGTAGGGTGAGAAAACTCCTCCTTTGGGGGCTTCCGAAAGGTGGTACCTTTAAACGGCAACAAGAAGAAACCAAAAACAACAAGGTTATTACACTAACAAGAGGCGAACTCGGTGTACCCCTACCAGGTCAACGTGTCAGCTCTCTCGAAAACCACGTGCGCGGCTAAATAGCAGTAGGGTGCAAGGCTCAAGTTAGCCTCGCCCGCTATGAAGGACTTGAGGTTCCCAATCCCAGCACCTAACCGGATGATGCCATTTTTGTCAAGCACATGACAACATGGGACCCACCACTTCACTTTTTGCGCTATTAACAGGATCACTTCAACTTTTTTAAGGTATTTTTCACGAACAAATTTTAAAGATATAACCTTCTTACTTTGTAGCATCATACGATCAATTTTTAAAAACCTTTTTAGTAAGTGCAAACGTAGAAAACTCTCATCATTAAGAGCATTTTTTTTGGAGGGATGCTTTCTAGAGTTACAAGTGAAAATGCTCTTACTAGATACAACATGTAAGTACCACTTTAATATTATGGAAAATTGCATAATAACCCCATAAAATACTTTGCATGATGTTACCTTAGGCTTTTGTTTACAACATTTCCTACATATTGCTTTCCTTAAAAATGTTGTCCCATAAAATGATTGATCATAAATCCTCAACTTTGACGTTGGTCATTATATTTACTACAAGGTGTACCTTAGGAGACAAGGCATAGAGTGCTTCCTACAAATTATTTTTGTCAAACAACAAACAAAATAAGAAGTGCTACATAACGCTTGAAAAGTTTTTGTTGCTCATAAAATATAAGAAGTTATCTTTGCAGTTGAATTCCAAACTTTTTTTTTTGGTAAAGGTAGTCATGACAACCATTTAAGGGTTTTAGAACAACTATCTAAGATCTTTATTTGGTTGTGGTACTTGTGAATAAGCCAAAATGATTGCAAACCTAAAAATAATTTCTAATACGAAGCAATTTGAATAATTATATAATTATTACTTTAGAAAAGTAGAAAGACTATCATTGTTCCAAAATGAATAATGTTGTATGTGGAGTCAAATGTCAAACTCAGTATCATGGTTCGGGTAGTCATAATTTGAAATAACAAGCTAAGAGTTTTTTTGGCCATGGTACTTATGACTTGGCCAAAATGAATGTATTTATACTCACACACTTGAGAAATAGTACCAAAACCTAAGAAATTCAAA
This sequence comes from Bryum argenteum, assembly GCA_037043015.1. NCBI lineage: Eukaryota > Viridiplantae > Streptophyta > Bryopsida > Bryales > Bryaceae > Bryum > Bryum argenteum. The sequence continues at coordinate 3,148,435 of CM073331.1, read as the reverse complement.
TCACACAATAATAATTGTTGTAGGACCGTATGAGAGTTGTCAATGCTCAAACAAATAATAACATTGTATTTGGAGTGAGATGTCAAACTCAATATCATGGTTCACGTAGTCACAAACGGAAACAATCCTTGTGCGTTTTTTTTTTTTTTTTTTTTTTTTTTTTTTAAATTTTTTTTGTTGTTATTGTGTTTTTTTTTGTTTTGGCAAAAATGATTAACAACAATATTGTTATACAAAGACCATTTTAAGTCTCATTGTAGTTTAATGGTTTTCTGGCCAAAAATATCTGCTGTTAGTGCTACTACTATTGTCCATTTTAACTTTTAGCCAATCAAAAAACAATATCTGGCATATTGAGCAATGATCTTTGGACGAAGAATGTCGAGCAAGTAGGCTGTCTGCTAATGAAAGTTTGCCAACTAGCATGAACAGTCCCCCCATTCTCATATGCAAATATGGGGACTAAAAGTGTACTTTGGTTGAAGACGTATGAGAACAGTTATGAGATTCTTTGTACTTTTACCAAAAAGTAACATATAATTCCAAACATAAACATCATTATAATGAAGTCTTAAATATATATATACTATCAAACTACACTTTTATGATTTATAATATGAAATAGAATCTTCTATCATCTACTGTACACAACATTCTTATACGGATTTATGCAACATACAAAAAGAGTTGACATATAGTTCAAGATAAGGTGAAAATAAAAACCAACAAATTTATGAACATGAGACAAAACAGACAAATTGAGACATTCTTGGACCAAAAAATAGACAATGAAACTCACTCTTCATGCCATAAGGCAATTCCTCATTAGTAGCATGTGATCGTGAAGTGATAGAATCATCCTCGGAGCAAGGATCAATCGAGAAAATTGCATGTTCATAAAGAGACTATTGTTTGTTTCAGTATCACAAAACTGCGGTTGAAAGTTCAAGTTGCCCATTTGATTTTTAAAAATTCATGGTTATTACCCATTTTCACAAGTATATGACCTTTATATAACCTATAGTTACTAATTCTAAAGCAAAGGGATGGATCTCAACATACTTGTCGGTGAGGCCCTCCTCTTTACAACAAAGTTGACACTAGTAGAAAAATGGCTTGTCATGAGTACACCGTCACTATATCAACAAGTACATAGATATGACAACTTACACCCAGATATGACAACTTACACCCAGATATGACAATTTACTCTCACCTTGGGTGTAATTGCTACATTGGAGTGTTACTGGTGTGGTACATCAAACGACTTTTCTACTACACTAAATTTGATAATTAGTGTTAGATACACTAATTTACATAAACATGTTATAAGTTTTTATTGTTGTTCAATAATTTTACCCACTATATTGGCCAAGATGGAGGTCCTTATATAGTATCAGAATCAATGCTCTTGGTAACTTTTATTAAACAAAAGTAAAAACTTATAGCATTTTCAAATCTTACAATAATCTAACACTAATTATCAAATTTAGTGTAGTGTGAGAGGTCATCAGGACAACAATTTTGAGAAATAGGAGAATTCAATATCAAAATTTGAGCTCTTGTGCAGGTTGAGTTTGTTTATTTCTATGACTTTTCAACTCTAGTGTAAAGAGGCCCTGAATTGATGAGCAGTGGCTCACCCTGGCCGCCCTCAAACACCGCATTTGCACCCGCCTTGCGACTCTCGTGACAATAGACGTGTGACAATAGGGAGGGAAAAGGGGAAGTACAAACGGGCAAAAGGGGAAAAAAGCAGAGAGAGGCAGGAGCCAGCTAGCAAGACTCCTAGCATGCCAGTATCACTCTTCTCAAGGCAACGCTAGGCAGGCTCTCCAAGAGCTCCACCGAAAGGAACGCTGGCTGGGCACAGTCTCCAACTTCTTTTCTTACTACTACCACTACTGTAATGTACAGTACTACATCACTGTGCTGGTCTATCACGCGCTAGTATAGTGTTGGCACTACACTACACTAGGCAGGAGGAGCAGCAGGAGTAGCAGGTCCTAGAATATGGCACTGGGCTTTCAGGGTGGAGCATCAAGAGCATTCTTCGTCCCTTGACTGGCCTTTTGTTTTGCCCCCTCAATCCCTGTTTTGCAGCATAGCTTCAATTCCAGAACCATCCTTTTCTCTGTGTCAGAAAGCGTCAGAGGTAGTAGTCTTCGGGTTTTGTGTTGGAGGTGTTGTCGTTCAACTAGCCTAAGGTAGTAGCGGGATGGGAGTAGTAGCAGTAGTAGTGCTGCAATGGCCAAGAAACGGACGGGCGATTACTACTACAGAGGAGCTCAGAAGAAGTGGAGGCGCTGCCAAGAAGAAAAACTCTTCTAGGGTTGAGAGTTGATGGTTTATGAGCAATTTGTGAGTGGTGAGGGGAAATAGGGTTAGCGATCGGAGTTCACGACATGCAGAAGAGGAAGCGCTTAGGGAGGACGACTTCAGGTAGGAGCTCCTGCTGCTGCTGCTGTTACAGTATGTGATCAGGCGTGAGGCGGGAAGCACGATGGGGGCGTCTGTGGACGGTGCTTCTGTGCACAGTGTGGTCACCTCCTGTGCGCTCTTCGGTGCACTCTTCGTGGTTCTTAGTGCACTCTCCGTCGCTATTCTCGTGGCTGTCAATTGGCGCCCCTGGCGGATCTACAGGTACTACTACTTCTTGCCACTACTGCTCACTCACTGCCACAGCTGGGAATTGGTTGCAAGTAAAAAAGAGCTTTGTTCTTTCGAGGTTTTCTTCTCAGCGAGCTGTGGAATTATCAAGGGCAGAGGGCTATGTCGTTAGCTCGTTAAGTGCACTATCATGATCACCGTAATTTTGAAGTGCAAGTATATGCATTAGGGATGTAGCACATGGATCTTCGTACATCGGAGGACCTAATTCAACGGTTTCATTTCACTTTATCAATCAAGAATGAACTAGAAGACTCTTTGAACTCTCTCTTGGATATACAATATAATGTAATGTAGAGATTTGAACCCTTGGCTGTCACTGGAACTGGTCTCACACTCTCTCCTTTCAGAGTAATTTCGCAAGAACGAGGACTCTCGTTTACCATTTTGGTTTATGAGTAGGCTCGTAATATCTGTTTCTTCGATACTGGAAACATTTTAATGGAAATGTTTCAAGGGAAAATCATGCTCGTCTCTGAAACTTTATTAGGTTATGTCGGTCTGGAGACCACGATTTTTATTCTTATGTAGCAGCTACCTAGCTTGTTCATTTTAGAAGACAATAGTCTGAAATGGCGGTGCCCTATCTCAAGGTACCAGCTATCACTTAGTTCATGGGAAGTACATCTTTTATTACCGGAATGTGGAAAGGGTGGGAGAATGCTCATCCATTCAAGAAAGTTAGTGAAAGGCAGTGGGGCATTTATGCATGAGGATGATTGCTGTGTGCGGTCTTAGGTAGTATTTGGAGGTGTTATAGTCCAGGTTTAGGACGATGTTTATTCTCTTAGCTAAATTTGAATCTTCCACACCTTCTGTGTTTGTGGCTGGAACGTGTAGTAGGTATAGTGAACATTCATCTTATGGTTTGATTTGATGGATGCAGCTGGATCTACGCTCGGAAATGGCGATCGTTTATACATGGCCCCCGGTTGAGCATAATCTCCGGAATACTTGCATTTGCTGCTTGGGTGATTGTCCTATCCCCGATTGCGGTTCTCATCTTGTGGGGAGTGAGGCTTGTGATTCTCCTCGACCACGACACAGTCGGCCTCGCAGTGATCCTGGCAGGCACAGCTCTACTGTTGGCGTTTTACGCTATCATGCTTTGGTGGAGAACGCAGTGGCAAAGCTCACGTATGTATATTTTGTATTCCTCGTATCCTGCCGACTCCTTTTTTTCTCTGCAATTGGTGTCACCTTGCTTCTGATTTTCTCACCTTTGGGCTTGTTGCAGGTGCTGTGTCGTTCCTACTTCTCCTTGCTGTATCATTATTATGTGCATACGAGCTCTCAGCAGTCTATGTCACAGCTGGACGAAGTGCTTCAAATCGATTTTCTCCGTCAGCTTTCTTTTTTGGTGTTTCGGCTATTGCGATGGGCATCAACATGCTCTTCATATGTAAAATGGTGTTTAATGGTGAGTGATCAGAGCTAATGTACGTTGCATGTAACAATGATAATATACATAACATTCTCTTTTCTCCAGAAGCCTTGTGTGTATTCTAGTCTCTTTCGTTCGTTGTCATTTCATTTGTAGAGGTAGAGAAGATCAAATGCTATATTGTGCTTGCTTCAACTCCGAAGGCAGTGACAGGAGTCAAGTCAGAGCATGTGCATACAGTGAAATCTTAACACTTCGATCTTTCCTTTCCAGGGGCCGGGCTTGATGTGGATGAATATGTTAGGAGATCGTACAAGTTTGCCCACGCAGAGACGTTAGAAGTGGGTCCGATCGCATGCTTGCCAGAGCCTCCTGAGCCTCGAGATCCGAATATCCAAATCAAAAGAAGGTGCGCGTTTGGTTGATTCCCTCTTTTGCGTATCTACTTTCTCACTTTGTGCTTGATCACGTTGTATTCCATCATCTGACTTACTTAATACATGACATCTATCCAGCATTGGTGCTAATATATTTTCTGAACCGTGGCTTGCAATCTTTGAGTATACTCCAAACGTCATGTGTAATGCACTGAACTCTATGTGTGTTACAGAGGGTAATTCATGGTTCTTTCTTTGATAGTGTAACAAACCAAGTCTCGTCTTTGGGTTCATGCAGTGCGTGGCGGCTGGCCCATCTATACCAAGCATCCATATTAGTTTTGGTGGCATATTCAGTTCTCTATGGATTGACAGCAAGATATGCCCGATGGCTTGGTGGAGTTACTTCTGCAGCTGTAATTATTCTGGGTAATATCCACATCAAGAAATCTTGTGTATCCGTGACGAAAAGTTTCAGTTATACTTGTCTAACGTTTCCTCCAATGGAAACTTGATTGTCTAAGTCATAAGTCAGTTTGCATCTTCTTACGTTTTCAGTTGCAGGTCAGAAAGTAAATGACGGTTTGAATAGACTGAGTCCAATTTTGTGGTGTTCCTTGTGGTACTCACAACTGCTTCGGTTTTCTTTGTAAACAGACATGAACATAGGAGCTTGCTTGTTTGGTTTCAAACTGCTCAAGAGCCGTATTGCAGCTCTCTTGATTGCTGGGGCCTACAGAATGATATTGATTTGCTTTGGTGTACATTTTTGGTACGTCTTATTTTCGATCACTATGTTGTCTGGTACTGGCCTGAGGTCAGTTCGACCTACATGGTCATAGATGACCATATTGCAAGGAGACTTAAAATACAAATGATATCTGCGATTGGTAGAAAGAAGGCTTTGACTCAGATCACCTGAGAGCATGGTATATCAATGCTTTAGAATTTATTGCACTCGATGTATACCATCTCGTATTAGCTTAATTGTCATACTGATACATAGCTCATGAACTCTGCGCAGTACTTCTCATGCGTTTTTAACTGAATAGCTGGGGTTTTTGCAGGTACTTGGGCCACTGTATAGGATATTCTGTGGTAGCGTCAGTATTATTGGGAGCTGTAGTAGTTCGTCATGTATCTGTTGTCAACCCAGGAGCAGCGCGACGAGCCGCCTTAGCGCACACTGTAGTTCGCTTGCGGGAGGGTTTTGGCAGGCGAGGGCCAGGAAGCTCCTCTAGTGTGTCAGAGGGGCGCACTTCAAGCGTTCTACACAGTAGTGTTGGAGCGGATCACATTAATGCTGCCATGGATCTTATTAGTAGGGCAAATGTTCGTAACCAAGGTGAAACAAATGCAGTGGGATTCGTTGGACATCATGACGACTGTGCTGGTAGTTGTCAACAGCCATCATCACCAGATCAAGAGATGACCGGCTCAAACCGCATCTCTTGTGCGGGGTCTGTCGCAGGATCTGTGGCGGGGTCGATTGCGGGGTCCGTTGCTGGGTCTGTTGCAGGATCTATTGCTGCAATCGAGGTCTTGAACACTGTGGAGCGGTGTAGCACATTCCGGTCATTGACAGACCAGCAAACTCTCGACTTGAATCTGGCTCTGATGTTTCAGGAGAGATTGCATGACCCTCGCTTCAATTCAATTCTTCGTCAGAATCCTGATTTTGTTGCCCGGGGTGGAGAACACGAACTTATGACCTTGCTCCAGGATAAGGGCCTTGATGTTAATTTTGCAACGATGCTCAAAGAGAAAGGCTTGGATCCGACAATCTTGGCCTTGCTACAACGAAGCAGTCTCGATGCTGGAAGAGATCATGGTGGGAACAATGAAAATTCAAACGCGGGTTTGAAACAGTCACAAGTACTTGGTCCAGACGAAACTTTTGGCTGGGCATCGGAGTCTCAGAAGCAAGCATGTGGGAAGTGGTTCAAGAGTATCGGCGTTGTTGCGCAGTTGTTTGTGGGCACTCCAGAACGCGCCTGGGTCTTCTTCAGTGTTTTGTTCGTTGTCGAATGTGTGCTTGTTGCTGTATTCCGCCCCACGACAGTGACCGTCATCAATGGCAAACACGAGCAGGTTAGTACTTCGTTACTGTATAGCATTGAGCTTGATCAAGCAAGAGTGTCATGAATATTATGTTGCCTAGAGCCAGCATATGGAAGATGCTTCGTCGAACATTACGAAGTTCTAGGTCCTGGTTATGTACAACCACTGTCAGTGTAGGAATTCGAAATCCTATACTAGGTGAAATCTCAATGTGATATCTACTTGACATTTCAAAGTGCTTCTGATGTACCGAATATCAGAACGTGGACATGCCAAATGGCTGGAAACTACACAGAAAATTAAATACACATTACTTACTATCTAAGAGACAGTGCACGGTTTTTGCTTACAACTAGTTAACCCCCTTCGTTGTACGCCTTGTTTGTGAGTGTTAAGGACTTTATACTATGTTTTTGCAGTTTGAGTTTGGATTCTCGGCACTTCTTCTATCCCCCGTCTCATGTTCTATACTGGCTTTTTTACGTTCATTGCAAGCGGAGAATTACGTCCTTACCAAGAAGGTTCGAAAGGTATGTTATTCCTCCTAACCAGCATACTTAAGCACTCTGCTTAATTATATATCCATTCTTTTCTTGACCCCCCATTACGGGAAGCATTATTGGCTCTCGTTGTCTCGTCATGTCACGACGTGCATAAGAGATTGCATCGCAAGCTTGTGTGCGTGTTCTCTGACATATTCTTCTTTCCAGTTTGGGCTGATCGCGTGGCTTTTGAGCACGGGCGTGGGTCTCCTCTTAGCCTTTCTCAGGTTCGATTTATCCTCTTGCTCCCCCTACACCCCATGTAGTACTTTCTTTCTAGTACGATGTGAAAGGAAGGATGGTTTTCGAGCGACTCATTATGGTAGATCATGCATGTTGAACGTGCCTGTTGGTGGTGTTCCACTATGTTTATAAGTTGCGTCTAATTTTGATCCACTTCTCTCGTTATGTGCAAACGCTTTGATGTTTTTGGCACTCACAAACCATTACTGTCTTGTTCGTCCGAAACAGCAAGTCATCGATCATCTTAGGGCTTGCTGTTACTGTTCCAATGCTAGTGGCTGCCGTTGCTGTCGGCGCTCCTATTTGGGTAGAAAATGGGTATAGCTTCTACCCAACAACTCCCCTGGAGGCTAATGCTACCCGCGCTTACGAAGTACAAGCAAGACGTGGTAGAACCAAAGAGGTCAGATATTCTTACTTGCAATTCTGAGGATTTGCAGTGAAGATTGCACCCAAATTGAGTTTATCCACATGCCTTCAGTAATTCCCGTGTCATGGGATTACCTGTTACCTTGTACTTGAAAGAATGTTTTCGTAGAACTACGAGTGCTCTGTCTCTTTCCCGCGTTTCTGTTTGCTGCCTCTTGCAGACCATACACCATGGTACCTATATTATCGTATGATGCTGTAGATATATCGAATGTGAAATGACTTTCCCTGTGCTATAGACATAATGCCATTATATGATCTTTGTTGTTGTTGCAGGCCAATGTAATGACAACTTGCATTTTAATTAGTGTCATCTGCATAGTAGGCTTGGGTTTCATTATCTCTCTCAGTCCTCTTGACGATATAAAATACCACGGCTGGAGCATTTCTACTCAAAACTCCATCTCTCCGTATACGTCACCTTTGTACCTGGGCTGGGCGATAGCTTCAGTATTTGCCTTGGCAATTACTGGAGTTTTACCAGCCGTTGCTTGGTTCGCCACTTATCGATTCTCCCTTTCCTCAGCCATATGTACTTTTATTTTCACAGGTATACTTACGATTCAACCTCACTTCTGCTTCCAAGGACTCAATTATTACTGATTTTGGAGTAATGTGATCCTCTCCTACCTTATGGTTTTTTTAAAAATTTCTTTGTGGTGATATTTGCAGTGGTATTGATGAGCTTCTGTGGAGGATCATATTTGGGAATCGTCAGGAGTCGTGATGGCAGTACTCCGACGGGAGCTGATTTTTTAGCCGCCTTGTTACCTTTAGTCTGTATTCCAGCGCTTTTTTCTGTTGGTTGCGGTCTCTACAAATGGTGAGTAATATGCCTGGTACGCCACTTCAGATGTGAAATAGAGGTTTTGATTTCTCTTAGGCTGTGAGCCGTTTTATAAATAGCCTATTTCGATCAGTCTTTTGAACTTTCTTGTGGACTTCTGTGTCCTGTTCTGTAATTATCAGGTGGGATGAAGGCTGGCGGTTTTCCAAGGGTGCGTATGTATTCGTTGGTATCGGTCTCACGCTTTTGCTGGGTGCAATCTCAGCTGTCATTGCTACTATCGATCCTTGGATGGTAAGGAGATTCGTCTTTCTTTCTCATGGAAACGCGTGCTGTATTTTATGTGGCTTCTGATATTGAGGCTGGTAATAATCTTACTGCTGTGTTTTCAGGTTGGGACGGCTTTCCTACTCTGTTTGCTTCTACTTGTGTTGGCAATAGGGGTGATCCATCACTGGGCCTCACATAACTTCTACTTGACTCGTCTGGAAGTTTTTGTGGTCTGCCTGGCGGTGTTTGTTTTGGCCTTAGCTGCTTTCCTCATCGGGCTCTTAGCTGGTGAGTATTCTCCTTATGACAGGGGTTCCGATGAACGTGTTTCAGGTCCTTTTAGCGTATAAAACTTGCTTACTCTGAATTGATTCTACTAATTTGCAGCATGCACCATTTTATTATGATTACTGCCCGTTCAGGAATGTAATTATTTCGTGTGTCATTTTATGCAGGTGAACCATTTGTTGGAGCATCAGTTGGATATTTCGCTTTCCTAGGGGTTTTGGCAGGGAGGTCTTTCACGGTAAGTGTTATGTGGCTGTCATTTGCATCTAGTAAACAATAAATCTTTCTTGAGCTGAGCATTATGAGCTCAACGACTGACTCGACAATATGCTAGCTGGCAGAATCGTTCACTGATCATACTCTTATGTTTCCCCTACATTCGTGCTGTGTTGTGAACAGGTTCTCTTGTCTCCAGCGGTGGTTGTGTACTCCCCTAGGGTCCTTCCTGTCTATGTTTATGACGCCCATGCCGACTCAGCGAAGAACGTTAGGCAAGTCTCGATGTTCCATTTTCTATGTTGCTTCTCAGTAAAGAACTCCTAGGCTATTACTTGAGCTTTGACTGTAGAGGATCAGCTAGTAGTACTTGTGGATGAATTGGTAACAGCGTCGTACTAAGACTTACATGTGAGAATTTTCGTGTTCCTCCAGTGGTTCCTTCCTGGTTCTGTACGGCATAGCGTTGGCCACTGCGGGATGGGGAGTAGTTGCAAGTTTGGAGATCTATCCTCCGTTTGCAGGATCAGCTGTTTCTGCCATTACTTTGGTTGTGGCATATGCTTTTGCAATTTCGCGCCCACAGCTCACTTTGAAGGTACTTTCATACGATCCATGCGATGAACCTTTGTTCTGAATCTGATTATTGATCAACCCAGTGCGAATTTTCTCATTCTTATTCGGATTCGCTTTGAATTCTAGCAGTAGGATCCATGAACCTTTATCCTTGAGCATGCCCTTTACATAGGGTCAGTAACTTCGGTTGCTTTTTAACTTCATCATCTTCTCAGTGTATTATGACATTCTCTTTCTTCTCTTTTGTAGATGATGGAGGATGCTCTCAATTTCCTGAGGAAGGAGACTATAGCACAAGCCATTGCTCGCTCTTCAACCAAGGTAAGCAGTGGATTCTGGTTGGATTGCCTCTGTAGTATTTTTCGGACAGAATGCTAGATTCAACCAGCCGGACTCGCAATATTTAGAGATCAGCTGGTGATCCACCAATGGCACTTCGCTAATGTTTATATCGTGTTACAGACTAGGAACGCTATGTCAGGTACATATTCTGCTCCTCAGCGGTCTGCAAGCTCAGCAGCTCTGCTTGTAGGTGATGCTTCTATCACCCGTGACAAAGCAGGAAATTTCGTTCTTCCTCGTGCGGATGTATTAAAGCTGAGGGAGCGGCTTCGGAATGAGGAGCAAGCAGCCGGTCATTGTTGGTGGCCTGCATTCTCTTCGTATGATTCAACAACAGACACAAGTTATAGAAGGAAGTTGTGTGCTCACGCGCGAATTTTGGCTCTTGAGGAGGCCATTGATACTGAGTGGGTCTATATGTGGGATAAGTTTGGTGGTTATTTACTACTGGTCCTTGGTCATGCTACGAGGGCCGAAAGAGTGCAGGTAAGAAGCAAGTTCATGTGACATTCATCTCATTATATTTAGAAAAATTGTTTAGTGAACATGGAACAAGCAGTTAGTGCAGTCTTGATTTATTAGAAGAGAAGTATCGTGCGAGTACCCTGTGTATCTCCTAATGCCCTGTTGTGTTTTGCAGGATGAAGTCAGGTTGCGCCTCTTTCTGGATAGTATTGGCTTTTCTAATCTTAGTGCAAAGAAAATCAAAACGTGGACAGCTGAGGATCGAAAACAGTTTGAGACAGTTCAAGAGAAGTAAGAACGTTTTCTGTTTGCTTGTCCATCATGTATGAAAAACTGTTAAGTCGAACTGAGCTTTGTCAATTCCTTTAGCTGGAATCACATTTTTGATATGTTGAACATTTTAACCCTTTTGAGGGAATTGATTTTTCATCAAGCTTTCATTTCACGACCAAACTGGGAAGTTTGGTTGTCTTTTCAGATCGACCACTACCTACTGAGCTCTGGCTGCTAGGGACAAAATAGATGAACGTGTCAAAGTGATCTCATTTGAGCGGCTTTGTAGTCGCTCTCCTCATGAACTGCAAGGTTATTCATCGAAGTGGTTAATGTGGATCGCAGTTACATGCGGGAAAAAGAATCGGAAGAGGAACTTTTACAACTAAGGCGTGAGGAGGAAGGGAAAGGCAGAGAAAGGCGCAGGGCGTTGCTTGAGAAGGAAGAACGACGGCGCCATGAGATCGAGGCTTCCGTAATCTCAACTGTTCCTGATGCAGGCACCAAAGAGGCTGCAGCAATGGCTGCTGCTGTTCGTGCTGTTGGAAGGGATATATTACTCGATGAAAATTCTACCGGTGAACAAGTGTCCAGTTTGGCTCGACGAATATTATTTGCCCAACGAGCTCAACGTGCACAACAGGTCCGAGATTCAAAACCTTGCTCGGTTCCAAGAAATCGAGAATTAAAAGTTCAATTTTCTGATATTGGTCTAAGCTCTTATTCCGTTTAAACGACTCGTTAAGCATGTCTTTCTGAAACATTTCCTGGTGTACTCCAGACTGGAGTGCATGGAACTGTATGTGTCATGGACAACGAGCCTCGCACTGGTGGCCGAAATTGTGGACATATAGATCCAGCTGTTTGTGGAAGCCCGAAAGTGAGCTTTTCTGCAGCAGTAATGATCCAGCCAGACTCTGGGCCTGTTTGCATATTGGGCGTTGAGGCTCACAATCAAAAGTGCTGGGAGTTTCTAGTTGCGGGTGCGGAGCAGGGCTTAGAGGCAGGGCAGGTTGGATTACGGCTTGTTCTGAAAGGAGCTGGTCAGACAACGTATAACCGGGAATGGTTCATTGGGCATACGAGTATAGCTGATGGGAGGTCAGTTTTCTCTCACCTTTTCGTTTATTGTGATTATCCTACTTGTGACTTTAGACTCATGTCGTTGTTGCTTCTTTGGGAATGCAGATGGCACTCAGTTGCGGTAACAGTTGATGCGACAACTGGCGAGGCCTTCGCTTTTATAGATGGCGTGTTTGATGGAGAGGTGAGATGTGACCTGTCCCTACCGGCCGAAGGTGGAGTATGGCAGGAGGGGATGGAAGTATGGGTTGGTATCCGACCGCCTATGGATCTTGATGCCTTCGGTCGATCTGATAGTGAAGGAGCGGAATCCAGGATGCATGCCATGGATATTCTGATGTGGGGTCGCTGTTTGACCGAAGATGAAATATTGATCGTCCACAATTGTACCAACCCAGAGGAGTACAATGACTTTGACATTATGGATGATTATTGGCAAGGGTCCCCCATGGAAACGCCGATGAGAGTAAGTTAAAAATCATCGATGATTTATACTAGCTTTACTACAGAGATACATCTTTTGATTTTGATGCCCTGGGTAATGATTATCTGGATTATTTTTAATATAAGTTTTAGTATCTGATCTCGTTTGACAATGTATGTGGATGTTTCATCATAGTCGTGTCATTATAACTTTCTAATATAAGAGTGTTGGTCACAGTTCGAGGATTGGAGGTATGATCCAGATCTAAGCTATGATAGAGATGAAATCTACTGGGACGAACAACCAGTACCTGGAGCAAAAAGAAAAGCAGCTGAAATCGAAAATGTGGCGATAGACATCGATTACGTAGCCAGGAAGTTTCGACGGCCTAAGATCGAAACTCCAGAAGAGGTCCTGCAGCGAATGCAGGCCGTTGAGTTGGCTGTCAAAGAAGCCTTGCTAGCACGAGGCGAGAGACGATTTACTGATCAGGAGTTTCCACCGACTGATAAATCTCTGTTTGTTGACTCAGAGAATCCTTGTGCAAAGCTTCAGGTAAGCCATTGTCCCTCAGGTATCTAGAGTTAGTTTCTGAATGCGACAGAGTTTGACAGGGTACCTTAGGTGTTGCAGCTACTGACAAATTTGAATCTATCTGGACACCTGCAGGTTGTTAGTGGTTGGTTGCGACCGGAGGAGGTTATGCGTGAACAAGAACGAGATACGAAACCTTGTTTGTTTTCAGGCACCGCCAACCCTTCAGATGTTTGTCAGGGCCACCTAGGAGATTGTTGGTTCCTAAGTGCTGTTGCTGTTTTGACCGAGGCATCACGGATATCTGATGTTATGATCACTCCGGAATATAACGAAGAGGGTATCTACACGGTCAGGTTCTGCATTCAGGTACGTATCAAAATCCTACAGGAATGTTCATGCAGCTGTTTTATATTATCAATCTGGTCGCCCTTTAGAAGATGTATAACAAGTAATTTCATTGATGAATGCAGGGGGAATGGGTACCTGTAGTCGTGGATGATTGGATACCTTGTGAGGCTAGGGGCAAACCTGCCTTTGCAACGAGCAGGAAAGGCAACGAACTTTGGGTATCGATTCTGGAGAAAGCATATGCGAAGTTACATGGGTCTTATGAGGCATTGGAAGGTGGTCAGGTCCAAGATGCTCTTGTCGATTTGACCGGGGGTGCAGGGGAAGAGATAGATCTCACGAATGAAGTCTCACAGCTCGATCTCGCCAATGGACGTCTGTGGTTCCAATTGCAACGCTTCAAGCAAGAAGGATTCTTACTTGGAGCAGGCAGTCCATCAGGTTCTGATGTTCACGTTTCGTCCAGTGGAATTGTGCAGAATCACGCTTATTCTCTATTACAGGTAAAACTTCTCGTGCTGTAGTTGTTCCTTTCCGTATTTTGAATCCATTTTAAGATACCTGTAGACTTAACTGTTGGAGCAACGCACGGTTCTGAAGTTCTTAACGGGTTTCGATGCAACTTACAGGTGAGAGAAGTCGATGGTCACCAACTTGTGCAAATTCGTAATCCATGGGCCAATGAAGTCGAATGGAATGGGCCTTGGTCTGATTTATCCCCAGAGTGGACTGATCGAATGAAACACAAGCTTAAATACTCACCTCAGGTATGTACCTCCCTGTATTTATTAAGCTACTAGTCCTTAGATTATATACTCCTATCTAGCTGCAGAAATACATCAATGGTAATGTCAATCAGTGGTATAATGTGTATGGTTTTTTCTTTCTTCAGGCTGCCGATGGAGTGTTCTGGATGTCGTGGCAAGATTTCCAGCTTCATTTTCGTTCACTATATGTGTGTCGGATATATCCACCTGAGATGAAATACTCAGTTCGTGGCCAGTGGCGTGGATCAACTGCTGGTGGATGCCAAGACTTTGATACATGGCACCTTAATCCTCAATTCCACTTAAAAGCTGTAGGAGCAGATGCTCGTGAGCCTATTCATGTCTTCGTGACACTTACGCAGGTTTGCAGTCTTCTTCCATCCAACATCATTGTTTCTCTTTTAAGTACATTCGTTTATGATGTCCGTGGTCATTAATCATATACTTCGGGTGTTCCTGCAGGGTGTACATTCTAATTCTCGACCAACGGCCAGCTTCGGGAACTACCAGTCAGTTGGAGAGGCATCTCGACATTTCATAGGCATGCGCGTCATCAAAACGAATGGCAGACGATCTGGTCGAAACATCTTCATGCATGAAGCAGTGACTGGAACAGATTATGTGAACGCAAGGGAAATCTCTTGTGAAATGGTACTTGATCCTGATCCCAAGGGCTATACCATAGTCCCTACCACTTATTCACCTATGCAAGAAGCCCAGTTCTTGCTCTCAGTTTTCACCAAGGCTTCAATCATCTTGGAACCACTTTAGATGGTTGCTGAAAGGCTTGTTGAGACTCAGCCTTCGACGTCCTCCGTTACTTGTGTGTTGTTGGAAAAGCAGGTATTTAATTCACACTCCTTTTGTCTTTGAATCCTACATGCAGCTGAATTGAAGATCCTACTCTGATCCTATCCTATTCTTGACAGATATTCTTGGACCCTACTTGTGCTACTTAGTGCGATTCTTTCGGCATGCTGATGCCTACAGCGAGCGTCTCTTGAAATGCATCCGTAGTTGAGGCTGAAGGTATATGCTATTCTCTTTCCACTGCCAGTCTGCACAGTATGTACGTAGCAGTCAGTTTCTAATTCCAACAGTTGTAACAATGTGTTAAATTCTTCTATGACAGGTCGTAGCTTCCAGCATGCAGAAGTTTAGTTTGCTGCCGCTACTCTTAGAAGTGGAAGTGCAGATTTGAGTTACAACTTGTACAAATAGGCTACAATCGAAACTACTTTTGTACACAAGGTAAAAATACATATGTACTGGATACAGCACGTGTTGCTGGAGCCATATTATCATGGTTCTTCTTTATGCTCAATCTCAAGGAGGGACTCATTAGTCTCTTGTCTCTAGCTCTGGCTTCATGCAGTTCGTATCATTGAAGTTCCTGTTCTATGCACCTTAGAAATTTTCCTGATTTTCTGCCCATGACTTAGTTTAGTTTCATAGCATGATCTTTCTTCTTGTTTGTAACAGAGGATGTCTGTGCCATAAACCATCTCCAAAAACCAGTGATTTCCTCTACAATGGGTTGTAGACTTTTCACACAGTTGACAACTCTGTTGGATGCGCATGCTTGCGAGTAGGTGTTAAAGTGTGAAGAATTGCATGTCTCTAATAAAGCTTTTCATGTCGTTTGCTTATTCATATTCATAAGAACCTTCGTGGAGTACCAATTTTGTGGGCTCGTATGAATGTGGTATAGGGCTCTTGGTGTTAATATTCTCATGAAAAGATGCTTACCTTTTATATATCAGTCTCCAACAATCAAATTGAGATTTGTATCATGTTTTACAACATTTCAAAGGATTTTTGTGGATAAGAAGCAACTGTAAGCATTGTGGACAAAGTAGTAACTCTATAATGCAAAGGGTTGGCTTGGGATTTTCATACCAGGATGGTAGTTTTCTAAATTGTGGACGAAGTAAGAACTCCTTAACCCCTAAAGATCCTTGGGTGTTTTTGGGAGCTTAAAACCTCAAAACTCCAATTCTCTACCTCTATGCACTTCAAGGGGTGCGAAACAATTTTTTTATTCTTTTCTTAACTTCCAACCGTAAGATCTTGTACCTAAGCCAATTTTCAGTATCTGATATAAAAATTGACCGTTGGATGTTTACCATTTGAGAGATTATAACATCCAAAGTTTGTTTACGAAGTTTTTTTGGGCATTGTTGATATTATTTTTGACACTTTTGGAGGCTGCCCTTGTAAAATTGGTACACTTTTTGACTTGGGGCCCTTTGGAACTTAAGTAGTGATTTGGTCATGAACATATTTCCAAAAAAAAATTTCAAAAAAATACTAAATTTAAACTGCCCCAGTTCGGCTCGCAAACCAAGAATTGTTGTAGAAGACTCAAAAATTGGAATTTGGCTTTGTAAATTTTACCACATACACTTTGCAGTATAGGGAGCACCCATTAAAAAATTTAGGCAAAAATATTACTTTTAACCTATTCATCTAAGCTGCCCAAAATAGCAAAAGCCCGATTTGGTCCTCTTGGATCTTTAGGGGTGTGAAACGGGCAGCCCAAAATTGGATCACAGCATCTTTTGGACTTGGGCATCATGAATAGTGCACTTTTTGAACAAGGGCATCATGAATGAACCAATCAATGATGAGCTTGCAACCTCCTACAAGTATTGTACAACCCCAACCTACCTACCACAATCCTTTCAAAGCACAAAATCACTCATACAAATTGTGATTTGAATTCTAAAATTCCACTTTTTGAATGCATCACAAGAAGGTGACCAATTTGACATCAAAATATAAGTGAAAAGTTGAGAATAGTCAGAGCTACAGAGAAGATTTTGTTGGAAGGTGACCCCTCGGGTCACCTTGGGCGTTGAAGGGCTAATGCAAAAGGTTGGCTTGGGATTTTCATTTTGGAACTTTAGGTTTGCTAATTTGGTAGGGACTTTTGTGCAAATGTAACAAAAGCATACATGTAATTTTATTGCTTATTATGTATGAAGTAAATGCAAGTGCATGCTCACAATCAACCCTTAAACGTCAGGCTATACGGGTTTGGGCAGCCCAATATTGGATCATAGCATCTTTTGGACTGGGGCATCATGAATATTGCACTTTTTGAACTTGGGCTTCGTGAATGATCCAATCAATGATGAGCTTGCAACCTCCTACAAGTATTGTACAACCCCAACCTACCTACCACAATCCTTTCAAAGCACAAAATCACTCATACAAATTGTAATTTGAATTCTAAAATTTCACTATTTGAATGCATGAGAAGAAGGTGACCAGTTTGACATCAAAATATAAGTGAAAAGTTGAGTACATTGAGAGCTATAGAGAAGATTCTGTGGGAAAATGACCCCTCGGGTCACCTTAGACGTTTAAGGGTTAAGTTTCACTTTTGGAGATGCAATACAATATGGATAGTAATTACTGCCTCAACATTAGAAAAGCTCCAATTTACAACATGTTGTGGATTTTATGACAAAGTTATTACAAATAAAATAAAATAAAATTCACCTTTCTTGGAACATGACAATTGTGATACATAATTATTTCATCAATAATGCCCAATGAATTGGATCAGAAGAAATGTCACACTACAAATCATTTCTCAAAATTTTCAAAACTTTGTAGAAAATATGATTGACAAAAACCTTTCACTTGTTAGAAAGCCCAAAACGCAATAAATCCAATTAAGATCGGGTAGAATTTTGGGAATAAACAATAAACTTGATAAAAGTCACAATTACAAGACAAATCTTCATTTGAATCTTCAATCACATTACTTCCAATACGAATACATTGACCAAGACTAATGTCTACTTGAGAGTATTAGAAGCCCACTCTTATATATTTGGGTATGTTTGGATCTCATAAAACCTACTCACCATAGCTTACAACCAAGCTACAACTAAGCTAAGGAGAAGGCATTGCATCCTCACCTAGGAAAAGCATGTCTTATTGAATCAACTTGTTTGTTATTCAAATTTTCTTTTATTAATGTCATGATGTATTTGAATTTTCAC
Organism: Bryum argenteum; assembly: GCA_037043015.1. NCBI lineage: Eukaryota > Viridiplantae > Streptophyta > Bryopsida > Bryales > Bryaceae > Bryum > Bryum argenteum. The sequence continues at coordinate 3,130,337 of CM073331.1, read as the reverse complement.
ATATGAATGCCGCTATTTCATGTGCCATTTTAATTCACTTTCTAAAATGTGCCATTTTAGAGGCATATCGAATGACAGGTTTTTAATACCATGCACATGTTTCATGATTTAATTATGTGATATCACCAAGAATTCCCTAAAATCATAAGATGTGATGAATTTTGACATTTAGAAAGTGGTCAAAGGGCACTTTTTTTGATTCTTGAATGGCCATTGAGGAATATTTTGTCAAAGAGCAAATATTTGTTGGACACCTATTAAGAAACATAGTTCTTCATGAACGACATTGAGTAATACTTGCCCTTCAATGGTATTTAAGGGTCAAAAACTAACAAAGCCTATGTAATTTGATTTGCTTTGAGCACCCCATAATATGCCGTTTCAATGAAGTAACACCATTTCAACGAAGTAACACCTTTTCAAGGGAATTGAGTTTTTAGCAACGGTCTCAAGAAAAGAAACAATTTTACGGTATCAATAAGCAACATTATCTCAAAAATTATTAAGTTTGAGGTTGAAAACATTTTTTGAGTTGGTTTAAAAGACGTTGCTTCACTTGAGCATCATTCATAAAAAATGTTGCAAAAAAACATTACAACCCCATCGCTTCGAGTGGTGGCACTTTCATTCTTGTAGGGACAAAATTTATACTGAAAAACTCAATTGATTTTGTTTACAAACAATGTAAAGTGCTTCATTTGTAGAGGAAATTGTTAAAAGTTTTATTAGGATATTCTTATCTAGATTGTACACATAGATGTAATAAATATAATGTGTATTATATAAAAACATATCACTTCCTATAATAATGTTCTAGCTACCTAAATATTGGTTAACCCCTGATTTTTCTTGGTGTTTTTTGGGAGCTTGAAACCTCAAAACTGTAATTATCTGCTTCTATGCACTCCCGGGGTGTTTTTTTTTTTTTTTTTTTTTTTTTTTTTTTTTTTTTTTTTTTTTAACTTCCAACCATAAGATCTTGTACCTAAAACTATTTTTAGTAGTATTTCCAAAATTTGACCGTCGGATGTTTACTGTTTGAGAGATCATAAGATCCAAAGTTTATCTACCAAGTTTTTTTGGGCATTGCAAAGATTGGTTTTGAAAATTTTGGAGGTTGCCATTCTAAAATTGGTAATTTTTTTGACTTTAATCATTTTAAAATTTGAGTAGTGATTTAGTAATAAACATATTTCCAAGCTTTTAGCTGCCCTTTTTTGACTTGAACCTTAAAATTTCTAGATGAAGGTTTTAAAATTGGAATTTGACTCTCCATTTTTTACCACGTACACTTTGCAGTACAAAGAACACCCAGTAAAAATCTTAGAAAAAAAATATTACTCTTAACTACTTCATCTAGGCTACTCAAAAGTGCAAAAACCCGTTTGGGACTTCAAGGAAAGTTAGGGGTTGATTGCTTTGATAACAACCATCATCAAATATAATGACTTTAATTGATCGATTGTCAGTAAATTTATGTTCATTTTGTAAATGCATATGCACAAGCTTGTTCATTAGGTTCCAAATTTGGGGAATATACTAGTTATGATTCTCAACATTTGAGAAGATTGCTTCAATTATTTATAATTAACATTTATGTGATTACATATTTTAAATTCTGAGCTAATTGAAGACCTATAGTCAAATCAAAGATTGACTTTAAGCATTTCTCAATGACAAATTTACATTCAAATCTCAAAAGCCATCATCTCCGCTCTTAGGTGGTTTGAATTAACCTTTGGAAAAACATAACGATTAAAAAGCTTGCAAAGAATTTAGTATGCAATCATCTATTCTTGTTGATGTGCTTAGCTTTATGAGAATTTTGGAATGTTTGAGATGCTAATTTATGTTTTGTCATCAATTAATAATTATAGTTAAGGATCTTAATATAACTATTATGTTATAAAAATTTATATTTTAGTTTTACTTCTATGATTCTTTGAAGATTTTGAAGGGATATTGATGGTTTTAACATAGTTAGTTATGTGTTTCATTGTATATGACAAAGAAGTTCATCAATAGATCATTTGAATCTTGTGAGATTTTAATGAGCTAAAACTTTTATGGAGAGGGTTTTGTCCCTCATCCTGCAAATTCAGCATACACTTTTCTTAGGATGTAGCACAATTTTACAGTTACTTACTACAGAGTTGCTTACTACACAATTGATTACGGATACGATATGCAAGAGAACTATTTCAATTTTTGTTTCATACGCTTTACAAGGTACTTATTGAATGAGATCGTAGCAACATTTAAGTGTCTGCTATGATCAACCCGTCTTCTCAGAAGAGTTGAAGCGTCGCCGCCTTCACCATATTTATGGCAAGGAAAGGGCTACGCCCTCTACCATCCGCCCTTCAGTACCTAGCTTGGTCGATTTCCCTATTTACTTATTATAGCGGTTCCGCCGACCCTCTCAGTATAGAGCAGGTCGATCCCGTGATTGCGTCTTGTCTTTTTCACCTGTTTGTCGAGGTAAGATGTCTTTTATTACGAAAAAGTGCATGTGGCGGGTAGGTTGTGCGATAAGATGTTGGAGGGAGTCAACCCTGATCACAAGGCACTCAATGTAAAGGGCAAGTTCAGAAGTAAGGAAAGAGGGAAAAAAAGACCAGCGAGAGTTTTCGAATCTTGAGGAAATGGCATAGTACAATTCAAATGAGGAGAGAGTATACTACTTGCAAAACCGTATGAAGGTTGCTACAATCATGTCTTTAATATAAACCGTATGAAGGTTGCTACAATCACATTTATAAAATAATGTACTTACAGGGTGATAGTCTAGTTGGGGTGTCCAAAAGGACTGTCCCACTCATATTTTCCCTCACCTCCCTCTTCTTAGACCTCTATAGGATCACCTTCATGCAAATTTTTGGTAGCTCTATTATGAAAATAAGGTACGCATATTAGTGTAGTTTAATTATATTCAAACGTACAAATTTTTGTTGACCATCTTCCTTTCCGGATAAGTCCTTTTAATAAAATATCCGGAACTGTCCTGTTTTTAAAAAAGGATAAAAAGGACTCATCCGGACAAGTTTATTTTATGCCATGACCATGAAACTTGAGGTAAGGGTGAAAGTATGTTCAAGGGACATATTTTTATCATTTGCAAGAGTGTAGTGCAAACAAGTGTATTACTAGGAATTTTTGAAAGTACAATTTACATGGTGAATTTCCACAATCCAAAATGCATGTTAAAATTCCATTTTCATTGATTTTTTTTGACATTACCATACAAACACTACTATATCTAGGTGCTCATGTACTTCAAATTTCCAAAAATACAATAATTTTTAGTGCATAGTTTTTAGAACTCCTTTCCACTCCTTTTAGTACTCCTTTTCACTCCTTTTCGGGACTCTTCTTTGTCCTTTTGGGGATACCCCAACCTGAAATGCGCCCTACACCAACAACAATTTAGCCTAAAGTGTATGGAATTCTTTGAAATTGTTGCTTATCAAAATAGTCATGTTGTTCAATTTGATGAAAACATTGCTAGAACAATTTCAAGAATGTTGACAAAAAGTCGTTGCAACCCCCCCCCCCCCCAAGTTCTACTTCATCGACTTCTTTATAATGATAAATTCCACACATCTTGCCAGTAGTACCCATCTTGTATCTTGCATTGCCTCAAATTCACCATTCCACTAGCATGCAGTAATTGCATTATTCCACCAAAATTGCACGTTTTGGGATGTTCAAAAAGTCGCAAATAACATGGGTTCTTGTTGGTTTTTGACCTCATAAAAAGGCAAATATTTCTCAAGAGCCCGTCAAGAACATCCATGCTTTTGAGCGGACGTTGAGCAATATTTGCCCATTGACCATTTCCAAAGGTCAAAAACCATAAAAAATGTGTGATGTTACATACTTCTAACGATATTATGAAGAATATGCATGATATCAATAAAACGTGCCATTTTAGAGGCAAATTTAGATAATACCATCAAAATATAATATGTTTCAGAGTTTTATGCCACATTTAATTTGCAATATTGCGCATTTATAAGTTGTTGATAAGCTCTATTGAGTTGTTTTGCACATGCTCACTGGACGTGGTGATTCGGGGAAACAGTAGCTATATTGCTTTCCATTCTGATGAATAGACTCCACATTTCTTTGCTTACTTAACGTTTTTGCTGATACTTTCCCACTATAGAGCATTCGAGCGCACCTTCCTTGGCCACTGAAGGTCTTGATTGTGATCCTCTCACCTTCTAGATAGAAATGATCAGTCTATGGAATGAATGCAATCATGTAAAACTGACCTTTTTGTCCGTTCTCTAGTGTGAGGAGGCAGCCATGGATCAAGTGTCAAGTCGGAAGCTGGGCTCTTACAGATCGAAGGCCAGGTAAGTGACATCATTATCTCAATCCTGATAGAGCCCAAGTAGTTAGATACTCATCTTACTGAAAAGTCAATCAAATCTGTGAACTGGAGTTTGATTTCAAGCAATCATGTGACTTCAAGTATGCCGTTGGTTATGGCGTCCTTAAAATTTGGGAGTCGCACGGATGTGGGGGTTCCGCACGGACTTTAGACTCTTCGCCTTTCGTGTGATTATGGAGTAGGTCTATTGATCCTTACTTTGTATTTCGACGGTGTCAAATATGCAGGATGATTGCTCCACTCGTCTCCAGGTTCAAAAACTGGGGAGGTTTGAGAGTTCAAATCTAGTTCATGACCTCGGAGCCATTGATTCGTTTCATCAATGAAGTATTTGTGTACGAATCGATGCACCTCAAAATTACAAATTGTCTTCATGGGCTTTCCCGATGTCGGCGCAGAGCCTTGCGACGAGGCTCGACCACTATCAGGGCTTGAGCGTGATGTGCAAATCGAATCATTGTTTATTCAAGTAAAGCAGTTTGTGGTCCGAATTGACCTCAAATCAGCTCAGGGTGGTTTGTTTGACCCGCTACAAATTCTCGATATTTTTGCGCGTCTCACCACCCGATGCAAGCTACATGCTCCATGCCCACGAGCTCCATGCCCACCTGACCCTGGAGGACCGTGATAACTGAAGTCTTGTGATAACTGAACTGCGCCCTTCTCCAATTAATAGTACATTGATTCATAAGAAATATGAAAGTTAGATGAACGTCGCAATTGTTTTCGCAAATGCAGTTGTATGCTTTTTTACACGTTTTTCTGGTGTCATCCGCCTTCATCTGTGCAGCACAGATCCCACGCTTGCCCAGGAATGATTGACACAAACGTGAATCATGAGCGCGTACACTTGATTCGCTTGATAGTACAATACAGTTTATAGCCGTACTATCCGATTGAAAGCTTACCTTTTCTCTCTGGCTTGCATGCCCACAAGATTGTCATGGTCACCAGAAGGAAGTAATCTAGTGATTGGGGTACCTCTCATCACATTCTTCCGTGCTTGTTCGTTACTTCCCAGATTAGATGCGCATTTCGGGAGCTGACAATCTAGCTCCAGACAGAGCGTATTGGCTGGGAATTCGGTCGTGTGTGGGGACCACAAAATTCAAATGATTCCATATATTGGGGAAGTATTCCCTTGTACTTAGGACAGCCAGGCTATCCATTATTGTTGTTCGGCTTACTCGATGATAGATTGTGTGATGATGCGACTCAGACCAAGCGAAATGATGATTTGATGACATGCAGATGAGCGCCCACAAAGCGCCGTGGCCAAGGAGGGACCCGAAAAGACAGCCGGTGCAGAAGTCCGTGAGTCTCGAGTCGCGAAAAGGTGCAATTCCTGCTCCGCCTTCATCTTAGCGAGGGCCGGGTCGGAACAAAAGCCGGTTCGGCCCAACGCATTGCCCATCCGCTCGTCTGCCGCGTTCGACCTACGCCGAATATGACCACCACACAGCCGTCGTCCCGTGATCGGTCAGAGGCTGCGAGGAACACTTCTGTATTGGAACCTCAACTCACCCGTGACCAGCGTTCGGGAAGTTTTTTGAAATATTAAGGTTAATTGCCTACATCTAGAAAAGGGCATAGGTTATTTCTCCAAGAGCATAGGCTACATCCTACAATGATGAAAATTTGTAGGTTGAAAACTTGTAATATTTCTAAGTTACTGGCCAATTGCCTTCAAATCAAAATTTTAATAGGTTGTAATCCTTCAAAAATTTAATGTAATAGGTTTTGGATTCAATATTACTTCATTAAATAATTAATATCCTTGGCAGGAATTGAACCTGGTGGCCAGTGTTTGACATCATATTTTCTGTTGTTAGATGAGGTGCAATAAAAAATAAATAAAATGGTGCAACGATTTCAGAACGGTTCCTAAACCCATATTCCCATCATCTCATCAACGGCACAGGAGAGATGAGAACTTGCAAGAAAGCCGAAGAAGGGAATGATACATGGAGAAGATGACAAAATGTGAAGAATGTGTTAGTTCCTGAATAACAGAAGAGAAGGTGGCGAAGAGTGCACACACACTCACTTTGAGATTGGGATACCTGTGGAGCGGGGGAGGTTTGATAGGCTACCCAATGTGTTTCAAACGCCCAGCTAGTTCGCCATCCTCCACAACAGAAGCCAAATCCTTCCGCCTCGAAGCGGATCTTGATCGATCTCCAACACGTAAGACGTCGTCCCGGCCCAAGTTCAAGCGGCAACTAATATTTGTAAGCGCCCCAAATCCTCCAGATTTGCCTTTCGTTCTAGATTTCAAAGATCAAGGAGAGGAACCACACCATGTGTGCTACCAGAAGCTAGTGTGAGAAGAAGTGGCTTCTAGGGTGGCAGAGTTAGATATCAAGAATGCGATAAGCCAAGAACAATTTGCAAGATCGCGGCTGAAAAAAGCGGAGAAGGAAGGTGGCGGGGAGGACGAAGATAGGGCAACGCTGTTGCAAGTTACCATGGGCAGGTTGTTTGGGTTTCTAGTTACGAGGGTTTCATTGATATTGATGTCCGGGGCACACCCAATAGCCCCGGGTATGAGCCTAGGGATCCATATTTGGACAAGTTGATTTCCTACATTGGAGAATTATGATTGGCTAGAATCCTCTCTTTTGTAATATCTATAGGCAAAAAATCCTACATTTTTTTTATTGGAGAGGCTAAAATCCAATGCTTCTAAATTTCCTTAGGTTTTACGTCCTACACTTTCAAAATTTTGTAGGTTATTTCACAATTTTCATAGGCTGCATTTGTATTAGCCTTAGGTTCTTCCCGGACGCTGCCCGTGACGATGGGGGACTTCGGCAGCGGCGCTCCGCACGCGACCGCAACAACGAAGAGAGCGCGCCACGCAGTGATCGCGCCAGCCAAGAGTACGACCAGAAGCAAACGAGCGTCACCACCACCTCGAAGCCACAGTCACAGAGTCCGCGCCCCGGCAGAGATCCGAAGGCCTGGTACATGCTGCGCTTCTGGTACGGCCTGAGGTTCACTGACTGGATGCGCATACTCGTCCACAACCGCTTTGACGTTTCGCCCGGCCAGGTCCCCAGGGCGTGTGCCATCACAGGGTTCTCCGTCGCCAATTCAGCACTCGCTGCGCTCGAAAGAGTTATCTATGGCCGACGCATCGACGCGACTCAACCCGTCGAGCCCCCAGTGTTCTTGCTGGGTCACTGGCGTGCGGGAACGACGTTCCTCCACGACCTGATGACCCAGGACCCGCACCACACCTTCACCAGCACGTACGCATGCTTCGCGCCCCACCATTTCGTGCTGAGCGACCGCTTCATCACTCCGTGGTCGGGCTTCGTTCTTCCCGACCGGCGACCAATGGACAACATGCCTTTGGGTTGGCATCGGCCCAATGAGGACGAGTTCGCGCTCATCAACCTCGGAGTGCCTTCGCCATGCCTGTCGATGATGTTTCCCAACCGCGGCGAGCAGTACCCCTCATACCTCACGCTACACGACCTGAGCCCTGCGGAGCGCGAAGCGTGGAAGCGGGAGCTCATGCAGTTCATCCGGAAGGTGTCGTATGTCGACAACCGCCGCATCATCATCAAGTCACCCGGCCACACGGCCCGCGTCCGCACGCTGCTCGAAATGTTTCCGAACGCGAAATTCATCCACATCGCGCGGGATCCGCACAAGGTGTATCCCTCGACGCTTAAGCTCTGGAAGGTGCTCAACACGATAAAGGGCCTGCAAGATACTCGCGATAATGCCTGGCTCGAGCAGTATGTGATCGATACGCACCGAAGGATGTACGACGCCTACCTGCAGGACCGCAAGCTGCTGCGGGACGACCAACTTGTCGAGGTGCGCTACGAGGATCTGGTCAAGGATCCCAAGTCTCAATTGCGGTCGATCTATGAGCGGCTGCAGCTAGGGGACTTCACGCGCGTCGAGTCCGCGCTCGACGCTCACTTGGCCGGCCTGCAGGGATACCAAAATAATAACTACGCCGAAGATGAGGTCGTCAGGCAGCGAATCCGCCGCGAATGGGCGACGTATATCGAAGCGTTCGGCTACTAGTGATGCCTATGCCATCGCTCACCCGATCAGGCTTCGCTTGCATGTTTTCTCCTTTCATATTCATACCCTAGCAGTGCATCGGCCCCGGCCGCGCTGCAGCCGTCTGGCACGGGGCGATTCAAGTCGACTCCTCGTCGACTCCTTGTAGAAAATACGCGAGCGGCTTGCGCTCGACCAGGGGAATGTTGTGAGCCTCGAGCATGTTTTGCCGGGTATGTTGGACATCTTTGGGCATTGAGGGGTTAGATCTTGTCCCAGCTTAAAACAAAGAAGCTCAACTATCTGCTTGATCCAATGTACAGAAATCAAGCTCAAAGTAAATGCTCGAAAGCACAGTGATGCATATGACTTTAGAGGTTACTCGAAAATAATACTATCTAGTCACAAATTTCCCTGCCTGAATGATATACGTTATTCATTGAGAAGCCATACCAATAATCTCACGGACTATTTCAGTCTCAGATGTTCTCATGCCCTGTATGTTAGTTTATGGCAGAGGAGGAACATTTTACTTTTTAGTAAACAAAAGCACTAGTTTCAACTTAAGTTGCAAATTACCCAAATGCGGTTGCCTTTTAATTACCCCAACATTGTTCTCTCCCCAACATTGTTCTCTCCCCAACATTGTTCTCTCCCCAACATTGTTCTCTTGTAGGGGAATGCGAAATGACTGTATAATACTAAACCTTCTCAATCAAAAGCTACTTGATTACAGGGTGTGTCATCTCCATGTTGAATTGTTGATGATGAACTGGACATCCTCGGGTCATTGCTGGTCCTCCATACCCACCTACAGTCCTACTCACACAGTCACACACAACTCCCCCATTGAATCATCCAACATGGGGAAGACTATCTCCCAAAATCTTAGTAATGCCCTTGGAAGGCGGTCCGCAAAGTACGTCTGAAAATGCAAAGGGGTCCAACTGGAGGGGTCTTGGGGGTAGGGGGTCTTGGGGGTAGGGGGTCTTGGGGGTAGGGGGTCTTGGGGGTAGGGGGTCTTGGGGCGGGGGGTCTTGGAGGCAAGAGGTCTTGGGGACGGGGAGTCTTGGGGGAGCGAATTTACTCCATATACTATTTGTAGCTGCTTCCTCCCCTGAGAAAATACAAGAGGGCTGGGAGCTACACTCAAAGAATAAAATTTTATAAAATAAAGTGCACTCATGGGGTCCATGTGGTACCCCTCAAGGGGGTCCATGTGGCAAGAAAGGCTCTAGATTAATTAACTAATGAATATGCATCGTGAAGGTTACTATGCAGCAACATCTCATAAGACTATGAGGGACCATTCTGAAACCTGTTGCCTAGAACTTATAAGCACAAGAATATCGAGATGGCCAAAAGTTTGACAACAAACAACATATATGTATCCACAGAACTCTCTACCAAATACTTGAGCACTTTGATTCCACTTTCAAAACAAAGATTTGAATCTTCATGCCTAGTACATGTTTTTGATGTCGAAGTTGATGAAGATGCCCATCCAAACAAAGAAGTTGTAAGTGATTTGAAAATGACTTTTAAAATGGTTGTGACCATTGAATATTAAAAGCAAAACGATTGACTTCAAGCTCACCTCAAACAAAACTTCGGAGCTCATTAATCAACTCTTTATCCAACAACTCACAATCAAGACAACAAGGATCTTCCCCAAAGAATTAACAAAATAAGATTGGAGGAACTGAAACCAAATATTGTTCTAAATTTAAGTGTAACGGTTTATGTAAGGTGAAGTTTCTATTTTGTATGTGAATTACCTCTCAAGCGGGATTCCTATCAGTGGGCGTACCTCTGATCCGATCCAAGCAAAATTTGATTTCTTGATGCTTCTCTAAAGTTGATTGATAAGGGATGTTGCCACCAAATGCTCATTCATATGCTAATGCCTCTTTTACATTTGACTATTTGCAAGCTTATATGGAGGATTTTAGTCATTTGCTATGGAGTAAAACTTCCCACTTGCGGTAAAAATTGTTGTTCAACTTTGGTTTTCTTAACATCGAGAGCTATTGTATACATGCCAATAAGGGTGCATATTTTCTGTTTTACATGGTATGCAACATGTGGGTACCAACTTCTCCAGTATTTTTTTATTCAAATATAAGAGGTCAACGAGTTGAGTTCTAGATTTGATCATTTTTAAACAAATGGAGCCTACAAAGTTGTGTCCATTCCTTGTGACTTGTTCTCACACAATGTAGTCCCTTAATGGACACTTTTACTAGAAAATCTTCTCTTCATTGGATAGTCCACTTTACAAATCCTAGTGAAGCTTTATCGTGAACGATTCCTCTTGTGACCTTGCAGAATTGAAACTTGCAACGCAAAATCCAAGAATAAATTCTATCACGACTATGTGCAGGTGTACCTCGGCCAATTTTATTTATCTATTTTTTTAACGACATTCTTCGAAGCACAACCGATGAGAATTTTGATCCTCATGAATCATTCAATTTACTACGTTTCCATTCCAAGAAACTCGCTTGCAATCCTTGTTTCCATATGCAACTTCATTCACAAATCTCTCGGTCCACATTGTCACTTATAGCATACCACCACTTCCGTCAACTCCATGCGCAAGTTCTTCGAAAGCTTTCGGAGCACATTCAGCGTTAGTCTTTGCGCCAACCATCAGCTCATCAAAACCTGATGAATAACGCATCACGGACAGTTGAAGAAAATTCTCATTGAGTATGTGAACAACTGGCAATGAAAACCCCAATTCCGTTAAAATGGCATTATTCCGGTAAAATGGCACACTTCAACTTTCTGAACTGTAGTTCAAAACCATGTGATATAATAAAATTTTAGGGTATTATTAGGGTAAATGAGTGACAATGTATATAAAGAAGTGATATTACAAAAAATTGTGATATTACAGAATATACCATTTTATATGAGCACAAATGTAAGATCTAGTGTGACAAAATGGCACATGGCATAGTGCCATTTTAACGGAATTGGGGTTTGAAGCAAAAGAATTGCATTGAGGACGATACAAAATTCTTTCCTCTTTACGAGAATACAAAGCTGATCTTTTCTTTGCTTTGCTTCCTCTTGGTGAGATCTAGTGGATGATTCATCATAGCCTCGAATTCAGCTCGCACTTTGCAGTTCGCACTTCCTGGAGCATGACGGCAACAAGGAGCATGACGGCAACAAGGAGCATGACGGCAACAAGGAGCATGACGGCAACAAGGAGCATGACGGCAACAAGTTGCAGAGGTACCTCGATAAGATCAACCTAATAAAGATCAACGTTTAGTTAAGAATGCTGTCCGTGTCCCTTTATTATGCAAAGAGACATTGTTTCGTTATGGTCAACACTTGGATAAGATCAACGTTGTCGTTTGTCCGAAAACGTTTATTTAATCCAAGCACCACTGTAACTTCTTTGAGTAGCGTGCTAGTGGATTGCTACCTCCCTTGTCTGAAAACTTCGAGTAGATCTTCTCGAACTACATGTCCATCAAGTCTTATGAATAGATTACTGGCTATACATCAGCAAGAACTCCTAATCAAGAACCTCAAAAGCTTACTTTCTCGTTTGCTATCTCGAAAATAACCCCAATTCCGTTAAAATGGCACTATCCCTTGTGCCATTTGTCACACTAGATCTTACATTTATGCTCATATAAAATGGTATATTATGTAATATCACAATTTTTTTTTATAATATCACTTCTTTATATACATTGTCACTCGTTTTCTCTAACATCACCTTAAAATTCTGTTATATCACATGGTTTTTGAACTACGGTTCAGAAAGTAGAGGTGGGCCATTTTACCGGAATAATGCCATTTTAACGGAATTGGGGTTAAATATGGATTACCTGATATCTTGTAGTTGAAGGGTTAAATGCTGCAAGTTCCTCAAGTGAAAATAGTCGTTTTGAAAAAGTTAAGCAAGCGGCATGAAAATGGATCAGCAAGAAGGCCGAAGAGCTTTGACTACAATAGAGGGCTTACTATAAACCATGATTGCTTACCGCACTAACAATGTTGATTGGTGTTGTGTTTTTTTAAGATTTGAAAATGTTATAGTTTTTGACTCTTGACATAAATTCTTACCAAGGGTATTGATGCCTATACTATCAAAAGATCCCCATCTTGAACAGTATAGAGTGTAAATATATTGATCAATATTAAAAACTTAGAACGTATTTATGTAAATTAGTGTACCTAACACTAATAAACATTATCAGTGTAGTGGTGATGTAATATAATCTTGTAATATTTGTGGTTAAGGTGTAAGGTGACATTTATAATCTTTGTGGAAAAAAGTAAGATACATGAAAATCAGATTCTTAAAAATAAACCAACTTGTATCAAAGGATCAAGAAAATATCACAACAGTTGGATTTATTTATTTTTTTAAATTTTAATTTTTTTTTTTAATTTAAAAAAAAGGAAGATTCATCTTTTTGGATTCCTATTACAATATAAATTTTTAAGAGGAAAAAAATTGTACATGGAAAGATTAATAGTTCATGCCTACATTATGAAACGTTTTGATTTGAAATCATAAATATAAGTGAGTTTAGTAGGAATATCAATATGTATATCAAAAAGTCTTTTATACCCGTAAATGATCTCAAGATGTTTATATGTTGAGATGTTTTGGAAACAACTCAAATATATTCATTACACGTGCTTTTGGAGGTTAAAACACCTTGTATCAATTTGAGTGATCTATCATATCACAAGAGAAATAGTAATCTTAGCTTCTCTTCACCAAAATATCGCTATAAGTTTGTACTTTAGTATAAAATAGGCATGATAGAACAATTCTTCTAAAGATAATTGTCTAATTTTAGAGTTCCGTAAATGAAGAAATGTAATTAAAAAAAAAAAAAAAAAAAATACATGTGTAAGTAGTAGCTTACACATGTATGCTATTCATTAGTTTGAAAACCTGTCACATGTGTTCTTTGTTCCAACTAAAAATATGAAGTTCGATATGTGCTAAGAGTAACTTGATTACCTATACTTTCTTCTTTGTTTTACTTGTGAATATGCTATATTGGTGTTAGTTCTTTTTTCAAATTGAGTAAGAATCTTATGGAGTTATGGTTCTAATTTTGATTTTTATTTGATTGTATCATGTCGAAGAAATTAATAAATTGTTTCTATCTACTGGAGATCCCTGTGTTATATTGGAGCTTCATTCTATGCGTCACGAATTGTATGTAGTCAAGATTTCCATTATATGTTTGAGAAATCAACAAAACCTAATAACATGAAGGAATTTCGGTATTTTGAAATCTAAACAAGCAATGGCAAAATCCAATATTGTGGTAGGAATTTCCCCTCTCTCCTTCTCCTCATGCTTTTGAGTCCTTGTGCTTCAAATTCTTGTATTTGTTGTGCAATCAAAAAATCACAATACAATCCTTCTACTGTGACTTGTTGTAAAAATATGTCTATCTTGTATTAATGATCTAAGGTCCCAACTACTTACAATTAATGAGTCTATTTCATGTGCACCTTAGATGAGCAGTTCACATAATTTAAATTCAAATGTCAATAACCGTTATATGCACTTTGGTAGTTTGGGTTAACTTTTAGACAAACATAACAACCTACAATATTGCAAAGATTTTTTGCATGCAAACATATTTTTTAGTTTATATGTGTAATTTTTTGAGAATTTTGGACGTTTCAAGTGCTTAGTAATCTTTTAGTATCATATATAATAATTATAATTAAGGTTCTTAATACTACTATTATGTTATACCAACTTAGAACCTAGTTTAACCTCCAAAAATCCTTCATGAGTTTGAAGGAATAGTGTTGGTATTGCCATAGTCAAGATAAAAGCTTCTTGAAAAATATGCAACAGTATGAATCACAAATAAACAAGAACCAACTACATCAAAAGTAATAATACTCAAAGGTCAAAATGCTAAGCTAATAATTATTGAGTGAACCAATAGTACATATTCTGAAAAGAAATCCTCAAAATTGTCAAAGAATAAAACACACCAAAATTATGAGAAGATTGCTCATTTCGCAGAAGAAGATATTGTCTAATGCAAAAGTTCAAATGATACATGATGCATATAAACTAAGTTTCACTCTAAGGTCACTCAAAGTGAAAGCAAATTAGTCTTAAAAGTGGTATCCCAACAAAAGCTACTATTTATTGGACACAGCTGTATGCTCACATATATATCTCATAAATCCAACTAAAAGTAGCTTGTTGCAAGCTCCAACATCAAAACAATCACAAGCACCACATTACTTACGCTCGATATTGCAAAATAAGCACTCGGATTTGTGCCCCCATAGCACCAGGCCATCACTTGTGAAGTGGATGATATGGTTGCGTGCACCGTCTGCATAAAAGTTTTGAGGAATTGGGCCAGTCGGGCAGGCTGCAGCATCATCATCTTCTACAACAATTGGAAGAACGTATGACGTCCTTTCCACCTAGTAGAAAGATGTCCACATGAGTTAGCTTGTGTTTGAGCACTCTAAATTTGAAAAGATTAGATGAATTGTTTGCAAATAAGGCAGAAGACATAAAGCAATTAAATATGGAGGGCTTTACAATCTAGATTGGCGGTTGGGTCGTTACCACGGTATTCACAGAGGTGGTGCTGTTGGCCACAGTTGGAGTGATTGTGGTTGCCGTGGAGTGGTCACTAACAACGCTGCTAGTATTGCTTGGAGCTTTGTGAGTGTCAAAATGAGGACAACGACGACCTCTATCAAGACCATCGCCACAACTTCCATTTGTGCCAAAGCCAACATCTCGTATTGTGCCAAAGCGAAAATCTCCACCTCCTCGACGTGCGCTTGTACCAAAAAATCCACCTGCTGCATCTGCAATTGTGTCAGGTGGATGTGCACTTGCGCCAAGACCTCCATGTCGTCCATGCGTGCTTGTTCCATCACCTAAGCTCTTATAATCTACGCAAGCACCTCCGCCAGCTCCATCAACATCTGCACCAAGACCAGAGGGATTAGATTGAGCGTTGTAATGGCTCATTCTTGAGTCGTGCAATAGAGGTTGCCAATCGAAAGGCAGAAAGAAGATGAAGGCTGAAAAACAAGATGGAGCAAAAACAACCAAATAAAAGTGTAGTATCCTTGTTTGTGCAAGGAGAAGAAGAAGTGTACGTTTTTTTCTCCTTCACGCAACGCTTCTATCAGAGGGCCTACCTCTATCTTATCCAAGAAAAATTAGTTTGCTTGATGCTTCACCAAGGCCGATTGTTACGTGATGTTGCCTCCAACTGATTCATTCGTTGATGCGTTTCTCTTTTTTATTTGAATATTCTATTGTAGATTACATGGTGGATTTTGGTGGGTTGCTCTCGGACAAAAATTTCCACTTGAGGTGAAAATTGTTGTTTAGTCCTAGTTTTGTTAATGTCAAGATGTACATGCCAATAATTGTGCATATTTCTTGTTTCACATGTTATGCAACATGTGGGTACCAACTTCTCAAGCACTTTTTATTCAAATATGAGAGGTCAATAAGTTGAGTTCTATATTTGATCATTTTTTAACAAATTTAGCCCACAAAGTTGTGTCTATTGTTTGTGACTTGGTTCTCACACACAACATAGGCCCTTAATGGACACTTTTATTAGACAATCTTCTCTTCTATAGACGGTTGCTTACAAATCCTAGTGAAGCTTTATCATGAATGATTCCTCTTCTTTGTATTTGTGACCTTGCAAATGCACAATTGAAGCTTACAATGCAAAAACTTTGTTTTTAGAAGGATGAGTATCGAGAATATATGAGAATATACAATAATTTCAAGTAAAGTTTTGTATGCCTTCATTACATTTATGAACTCTTATACTTAAAAGTTTTCAATTTGAGGAATTTTGAAGCATGAGCTATAAAATCCCTCAACTTCCTCCTACTCAATACGACAGCAATCCATTAAGGTACTTTACCATGACCTTAAGATATTGGGTATTTTGATCTATTCCTTGAAATACATTAAACTTTGAATTTTTCTTGGAAAAGTTGTTTTGAGAATTGAATGCCCTTTCTAATGCCTAGTGTTTCATACTATTAGAAGAATAGGTTCCATTTTATCTCACTTAACTAAATGTGTGCTCAATGGCTAAGTAATAAGTGTCAAGGACACGAGAAGACAAGATACAAGAAACTCTTGAGGACGTTTGTAGTCAGTGTCATTGTGCAATTAAGGACTTATTTTTTTATTGGTAATAGTATACATATTTCCAATTCAACGCAGTTGTGGGTGGCTACTTATATCCTCTTTTGCACCACAATAATAGAGGAGTCTCGAGGTAGTGGTAAACTTCTATTATGAGAAGTATAGGAATTAAGATCCATTAAGATCCATGTGCCAAATGTTATGTGTTTGAAGGCTTATAATTTCAAATTAATGTTTCATAAACAGCAAACAACTCGTTACTCATCAAGTTTATAATGAAAGGTTTACTCTTGGGAAATTTATGAATGTGGCCCTCAAAGATTGCATATTAACTAAAGTGGCCCTCACTTTTATGAAATTACTGAAATGGTCCTCAATCTTCATGTAGTTCGTTTAATTTGAGGTATTTTATAAACAAGTATGATATCAACAAGGTTAGAAACTTCGTTGTCAATCCCTAAACGTCCCAAGTGTTAATCATGACTAGTTTGGATGAAAACCCATAATTTTAAAGAGTCATATCTTCTTCTATTTTTGACAAAATTTGATGGGTTGGATTCCAAATGAAGCACTTTTTTGTGGTACTGAAGCCTTATCCCAATTAAAGATGTTATAAATATATGGCATAAATACGTTTGTCAATTCCATTAGTTTGAAACATGTGGCATGTTTAATTATTTTAACCCCTTATATTGAACCAATTTTTTTTATTTCATAGTGTATTATTACGCATGTGTGATCTTAAACTGACTCCAACAACTTATTCTTGATGTATCTCCCCAAAATTGACGAAAATTCACAATAGAACTTTGTTTTTGCAAATTTGCCAAACTTTTCATGTGATGCAACACAATTATATGCATAATTTTTATTGCTTATGAGATAAAGTATGCATGGAAGCTCCATGCTCAAAATATAGTTTCACTATTTGCAAATGTAATACACTTCAACTACTAAATATTTTCTTAAATATTAGAAAAGCTTCAATTTACAACATGTGGGGAAATATCAAACATGTCCCCTTTTACATCAGAGACTTTATTACTAAATCAAAAGTTAATTTTCCTTCTTCTTGGAATATGACAATTGTGTTACATAAGTTTCTCAAAAATATTTTCCAAAGAAGTGAATTAAAAGAAATATCATGCCACATGTCATCCCTCATATTTTAAAAAGTTGTGGGAAATGTCTCTATTGGAAGCCTCTCACTTATATTAGAATTCTTTGAGTGTTATAGACGTAAAGTTTTGTTTGGAAGTTTTTTTTCAAAGACTTGTGAAAATAAACATAATTAAAAAAAATTAAAACCAAGTTATTGGCCTACCTAGAAACGAATTAAATAATTTAATTATTGTCAACAAGAAAAAGGGGTAAACAGTACACTTGATAGAAGTACACAAGAATACTCCCTATTTGAATTTATTCAACAGAGTAGAAATAAGAGTAAAAAAGCCACAAATTTGCAAGAAATTACAAAAGTTTGAGATAGTAAAGTAAAAATACTCAAGTATGCAGATACAACAACATACATACAAATAAATTATATATATATATATATATATATATATATATATATATATATATATATATATATATATATATATATATATATATATATATATATATATATATATATATATATATATATGCATGGATTATGCGAAATGAAGCTTCTAATTCACACAAACTTACCTCTCAATTCAGCCTACTGTTGTTGAGCCTACTTCATAATTAGATTAACAAATATTTGCGTCCATGCTCCCTCTTTGAAGTGATTGATAAGTTGAGGCCAAGAATAAGTTGATGTATTATGTTTGTAAACGTTTGACGTAAAATCATTCCTAGGAATGAGTACGACTTGAAACTCTTCAAATTCTTGTTTTTGAAGCATCATTTACAGACTTGTTTTTGCAGCATCATTTACAAGAAATGCTTCAAAAAATTGGTACTGAAAATTGTTGCTAAAAAAGTTGCAACCCCTTTCCTTCCAATGGCAGGACTAAAAAGTTATTTTTATAGCAATGAGAGGATATGGCATAAGGACATTTGATTCAATCCCTATTGTAAAAACAAACATTTTGTAAGGTTGAGCTTCTTAAACTCGTGCTAGTTTTACTTACTTTGAAAGTAAGTACTCCCAAAGTGCCTTTTATGTTGAGGGAGCCTTTTACTTTTCTTTGAACTGGAGTTCTCAAAATAATGTGACCAAATGATGAGCCTTTTACTTTTTTTCTTTGAACGGGCAGTCCACATTCTCCCATGCACCGAGTTTGACAATGTTGAATGCATGGTCCCCTCAGCAAGGATCATCCATTTCTTTTAATTAATTTATATTTTTGTTGATTTTATTTGAAATAAGTTATTTTACTCCTTTTTGAAATAAGAAAGCAACAGAGACCAGAATAACAACCAAATCACTTGTAAATGATGAGTTTTTGAGTTTCTCACAACTAAAATCTAGTGTCCTTCATGGTAATAGCACAAGAAGTCACTACTCAAGAGTTGTTAACCCCTAAATTTCTTTCTGTGTTTTTGAAGCTTGAAACCTCAAAACTGCAATTTTCTACCTCTATGCACTCCCTAGAGTGTGAAGCAAATTATTTAACTATTTTTAGGCTTCCAACCGTAAGATCTTATAACTAAGCCTATTTTTAGTCACTAATGTAATAATTCACCGTTGAATGTTTATCATTTGCAAGATCATAGCATCCAAAGTTTGTGCAAAGTTTTTACTGAAATTTCTAAAAACTTTGAAGCTTGCTCTTATAAAGTTTGGAGGGTGCCCTTGTAGAATTGGTAATTTTTTTTGACTTAGGGCCTTTTGGAACTCAAATAGTGATTTGGTTATGAACGAAATATAAAAAATTATTTATATAAAAAGAATAATAAAAAACCTCAAAAATAAAAAGCTTTTTTCTCCTCGCCTAGGGTGTAAAAACTAAAATTTGCGTTAAAAAACTCTAAAACGAGAATTTGACCTTTCACTTTGTTGCACACACACCTTGTAGTATAGAAAACACTCATAAAAATCTTAGTCAAAATTTTTAACCCAAAAACCTAGGCTCCCCCAAATGGCAAAAGACCATATCTCTCTGCAAGGATAGTTAGGGGTTAATTAGTGTTTGATTGCAAACCGTAATAGTAGATGTCACACATTATCATAGTGTTACAACACTAATAGTCAAACCATAACACCAAATCTAAGAGCATGCACACTTTCTTGCTAGTGAAAGAATTTATTGCCATTGGTGACTTGAAGAAAAAAAACAAGGGACATTGATTGCAATGGCGACCCAAAATGAACACTAATCTTAAAAGAGTTGGAAAATAGTGTTACTTACCGAAAGTTACCTGTTACTCTAATTTTCACATAACACTAATCAACAACTCTGGTGTAACAATATTTGGGACAAAAATTTCTTGCAAAATGTACCGATTACTGTGTTGCAGGGCAGTGCACATGAACCATATGGATTGACCGTCTTTTCCGGGCAGGGTAGAATTCTTCCCATTTTCCCTCACTAAGTAGAAAGGCAATGACTTCAGCAAAGCATGAAAGAGAGCTTCCTGCTTCTCACCTACTGAGGCCCTTACCACACCATCGGCAGGCCGCCCCTGCCTGCTGCCGCTGCTACAGTGTTTCTCCTGAATTTTCTCCACTTTTTTTCAATTGCCGGTCGACTTCCAGGCACTAGTGCCTGGTAGTTTTCAAGTGCCTCCCATGTGCCATGTCATTGCCATGTAGATCCCAAAGCAAATTCCAAAGCAAACCCCAAAGCTACAAAGTTGCTCCATGTCACTCTTGCCACTCTTCCTACTTCCTCTCATGTGGCAACCACTTGCTAATTAGAACCAATACAAATCTTCCATCTCACTGCCTTTCCTCCCATGTGGTATGGCCCTGATTCTCAGATGTAAAATTGCTCCATGAGCCTTTTTTGTCTACTTTATGAAAATTTCAGTGGTTTTTTATGGTATAGAAGAATTTGATAAGCTCACTATTTTGAACGTTAAGGTCAGGTGCAGGGGTTTTCTGCCAGATTTTGGCACGATCTGCTGGCAGAATCGGCCTTACGAGGCAACTGCTGATTCTGCTAGCGGAATCTTCCCTTTCGGCCGATTCTGCCTGATCAAGCAGTGTGCCCGTGCCCTTAACGCCAAAGAGCGGGCTGTAATGGCAGATTCCGCCATTACCGCTTGGCCCCAAGCTCGCCCTCCGGGCTCGCCCGTGCCCTCGCGGTAATGGCGGAATCTGCCATTACAGCCCGCTCTCTAGTACATTGTAAATGATCAAGACTGTCACAGCTAGTCTAGAAAAACCATATCTGAAACCTCACTGGGAGATTCATGCAAAAACATTGTTTGTTTTGTGAAATTCCTTTCACTGAGTTTTAGATTTAATACCACAAGTCCGCAAAATCATAAACTTTGAATGTGAATCTTAATTAACCTCTAAAGTTTCATGCTTTACTGCACTCTTTCCATGCAAGGTGTAAATTTTTGAATTTTGACAAATTTTGACGTATGTAACCATAAGATCTAGTACCTAATAAGTACATGTATACCACATCTCAGATTCAAATTCCCCGCCATTTATGTGATCATAACATTCAACGTTGCAAAAAAAAAAAAGAAAAAAAATAAAATAGAAGCTTTTTCCATGTTGTAAAATGGCAAATAAATTTTTGGGGGCCAAACAAATAACCAGTTTTTCAGAAGAAAAATTTGATTTGAGGCTCTTTCCTATGTGAGTGCAGAATGTGTCAATGCAATCTTTATCCTCATACTACCCATAAAACCTATAGAATTGCTTTATTATTAACATGTAGGTGTGCTGAAATTAAAATACAAAGACCTATTCTCAACAACTTAAAGGGAATGTAAAGAATTATAAGATTGATAATCCAAACAATAAGATCATGTCTTAGATCTTTTCAACATGTACAAAAAACAAAACTTGAAAAAAAGTAAAATCTCCATTTTTAGTGAATTCTTGAAGTGTCTTCGTTGTAGTCAAGTTTGGGCAGATATTGAGAATTAATGAGCTTATACCACCGCAGTTTGGGCACTTTTTGGGCAGATATGAAATAGTGTTTTTTTTATTTTGACTCTAAATGTCTCGGAAAGTATCAGGAAGTTTGGAGCATGAGATGACTTTTCGGAAAGCTATGGTAAACTCTACCATAGGCAAAAGGTCTCAACTCAAAAGTCTAAAAACGTCACAATTTTTTATTTTTTCCAAACAGGTGTGAACTCAAAAGTAGTTGATCGTACCTTATGATTTTCTAAAACGCATTTACTTTTCTCGAATAAATAGATTTCCATGTAACAATTGGTAGGGGTGCATGCCTTGCGAGTGATATATCTTATACAAAGAGAATAAGCAAAATGAGAGATTTTAAAGAAATTTTTAAGAAATAAGCATTGAGAGCTATTCAATTGCATAAAATTCTTAGAAAAATAATTGAATTTTTTTAAGATACCTTCTCATTTACATTTTCAAAACTGCTCTCCATTACAACCAAATGACCCTCTCTACTTACAAATCATTTATTTTCCAACCAAACTTCACCCTAGACCACTTAAAAGAGTTCATTTGATTCTCCACAAAAGAGTTCTTTGAAACAAAAGTGTTGCAATCCATTACTACATACTTGGGACTGCAACAATGAAAACTAAATTTCTATTAGGCAATCATTACTTATGGGGGTAATGGTTGCTAATATTTCCACATGACAAATTTCTCATTCTTTTTCACTCAAACGGCAATTCCAAAAATATAGGGAAACACTCTTTGTGCCATTTTTCCAACGCTCTTTTAACCCCTAAACGCCCAAGGGGGGGTAAAGCTCTTAACAATTGGTAATAATGCTGATTTTTTCAAAACTGCGTAAAAACAAATAAAAGATGAAAATGGAAAATCCAACCGTAGGATCTTCTTTGGAGCATGGCAATTAGTATGACCACCAAGTTGCATGCCATTTGGAGGTATGGATTTCAAGATCCATGCAAAAAAGGGGTGAAGATCACACCACCAAAACTTTCATGAAAAATCTCTTTCGCCCACTCTCACAAATTGAGGATCAAGGTTTTTACTATTTATCCAAGGAGGGAGTAGAGTAAACCCACCGAGGAGTTGAGCAAAAAAAACGGCGGATGAAAAATCGATGGGATGAAAGCGGGGTTGTGCACCAAAGACGGAGCCTCACATCCAAAATGTCGAAAAACGACACCGTGGGCGCTTAAGGGTTAAGCCATTTTAGTCGCGTTCTAGAACGTGCTATTTTACGGGCATATTTTTGAACTCAAGTTCAAAAGTATTTATGCCTCTAAATTGACATGTTTTTTAATATCACAAATCCTCCGTAATATCAAGAGATTATATAATATCACCAAAACTTTCATAATATCACACCTTTTTTAGGGTTTTCGACATCAGAGGGCAATATTTTTGAACCATTGTTCACAAATATTTTTTCTTTCTTGACAAAAACCCACGTTATATTTTTCATTTTAAGCACCTCAAAACACGCAATTTAACCAAAATAACACCATTTAAAATTTTTAACAGAACTGAGGTTCTCATTTCACTTCACCACTATATGACGTCGACTCGTCGAGTATATAAATGACATGATGTGCTTCCAAGATTTTTGTAAAGTACAACTAATTATCAATCACAACAACCTAAATCTATGAACCGTATGGATTGTCTAAGTACTTGTCCAAGTATTGTCTGGAGATTATCCTCCAATCTGATTTTGCAAGATTATTGAACATGTTGTCTACTAAGCAAGAAAATACTTGGAAGAAGCCTGTAGATGTCACTATAAGAGCATGAGTATATGTTAGTAGTTCTTATCAACCCTTGACTACAAGTGTGGAAATTTAGTGAGAGTTGAGGCATTATTCACATGAACGTGTGGAAATATAATTGGGGCGTGTAAGCTCGGTGTACACTGCTTTAGAGTTTCCACATCCAGGATTCATAATAGTTTTCAAATTTAATGGTTCCAATTGATCCAAACTCCTACATACTTTCCAAAATTGATATACTTGGTCACTGTCCAGCGGCTTGCCAATGCGGTATTTGAGCATAGTCGCACTAGACACGAACAAGAAGCCTTACGAATGTGGATTGCGCAAGCTCATAAGCTCTTCATCAAGAGATAGAAGTGGTGAACTTTGACCCGACCTCAGATTTGTGTGTAGTGCCACACCTGCACGGAGTATTGGAAATAACCGACCCTGCCTTCGTAATCACATTGCCAAGTGCGACTAACACAAGCCTCTGAACTTCCAAATCGTCATCGACAGGCCTTGAAGACCAAGCTGCAGAATTTGGTCTTGAGCTTGGGCCATTTTGCTGAGGTCGCGACAATGTCGCTGGGCGAGTTATCAACTCTAGCAGGAATGGCACCAGAGACGAGACATCATCGGTCCACAGAAAACTGGTCTCCACAGTCGTGCAACAATTGCCTGAAACATCCAAGCTCCCAATTATAATTAAAAGAATCAGAAACCAACAATACAGAGAAGTTCAGGCCACGCACCCAAGAGTTGTTAGCGCTTCCACTTTCGCCTTGCTAGCATCCACCGCCTCAAGGGAAATCCATGACGTTTCTGATGATATGACTCTTGAAAAAGTTTACAAGGGCAAGGTGAGAATGAGAAGTGAACTCCAATTGCATTCGGCTACTGTTCTCATTATTTTATCTGCACACCAGGAACAGTCAAGTATCATAATGCTGAAATTCTAAAGAAATTGTGAATGTAACGAAGTGCGATATATTACCAAGTTACAGGTCGATCGGCAGATTCGAGCGTTTCAGCGTTATTCACAGGAAGCCATGCCTTAGACACTGCTTGCACCAACAAACTTACATCTACTGCAACCTGTAGTAATCACAAAAACGATGAATTAGTCTATCTACCTCGCCGGCATTGAACTCATTCGCAATCTCTCATGCCCTAAACTGGCTTGGATCACCGATTCCACGAAGAAGATGAGAGTCCAGGGTCAAGACGAGAAGGTGCCAACTACATTACGAGGTGAAGACTCAGCTGGAGCTCGCTGACCTAAAACGCAATTGCAGAGAAAGGAACGAAGGGAAAGAGTACCTCACGAGGTGGGATTCGGGAGACAGATTGCAATAGAGAGGGAGCGTGAGAAAGAAGATGGGGAACCAACGGAGATGGGTCGACAGCAGCGCGCACAGAGTCGAACACCCAGCTCCAAGCATTTTTCGTACCCTGTTGCTCGGCCATGGCGACCTCAAATCCCACTCTCCTCAATCCACTCACTCTCTAACCTCTACACCTTCTCATAGTTCTAGGATCGTCTCCCATCACCAATCACCCACCAATCAGTAGCAATACTCAGTACTCCAGGGCACTGTCAAGTTTGCGACACTTTATATATTGTGCGAGTTGAGGCATTCCAGGTTGTTTGAGTTTTCAGATTTTTTTCACGCTTCTGGGGTTGTCATGAGTACTGAAAGATAAAAGCTTATGGCTCATCTTGCTTATTACAGGCGCTCAAGGCTGCAGTACACAACTACCCAATGGTGGTGCTTAGCCTTTGGGACAAGATATATGGAGCTGTGGCTCAGGTAGTTGATACCGACTGGCAGTCGGCTGCTGTCTGCTGGGTATGCTGGGTATGCTGGGTATGCTCAGCCTTCACGAATATGTGATGACAAGCTGGTGCAGAGTGCAATCAAGGTGTGCTTATTAATGTTGCTTCTTTTTTTGTTTTCAAAAAATCTGTAAGGTCGGTGACGAACAATAGCAAGTCGTTTGCTTTTCTGAGAAGGAAATCTGGGAACTCATTTCGTAACGTTGGAAGCGTCTGCTACCGCTGACTTATTTTGTTTGTACTGGAAGCTTTTGGATGAAGCTCTTCGGGCTTTAATATCGGGATTCGAAGTACCCGAGGAGTTACAGGACTCAATTCCTCTAAAGGCAGCACCAGCAGATCGATGTGGGATTAAAGTCCTTTTCTTCCTCTTCTAGTAGCATGGTACCTCTACGCAAAGATGATGGATGCTCGCAGTGGCTTCAAGCCCTAGATCGTCTTTTACCTGGGGTGCTAGACTAAGTACATAACGCACCGATGGTACGTGCCTCTTGCCTGGTTCTGTGCTAATGCTCAAACCAAAATCACATCAGCCGCTACTCTACGTTCCAAATTCACGACAAGGTAGCGGGCAGTAATTGAGCGCTTTGGTGTTATTTTCACTCTTTTCTCAATTTCCTATCTATATAGACCTGGAAGAGCTATTGCAACGTTATCTTAAGAATCCGATTTCCTTATTCCCATTTCTATCCTTTACGGAGACTCTGAAAGCCATGTTCATTTGCAGATTATGGAAGTCTTTTAATCATCGTTGATCTACATTTCCAACTTTTGTATTCCAAATTTGAATAAGAGGGGCAGTTTAGAGTGTGGTAGTTCAAATTTTGAATAAGAGGGGGACTTGAGATGTGGTAGCTCAAAGTTTGAATAAGAGGGGGAATTGGGATGTGGTAGCTCAAAGTTTGAATAAGAGGGGGAATTGGGATGTGGTAACCCAAATTTGAAAAAACACAAGAACTGGAAGTTAAATTGCTTCCAAGAGAAGGAAGAAAAAAATAAAAATATATACAATATAAAATAAATTCATCCACCCTGCTCAAATGGCACCCGCCCTACCACAATTGTCACCCGCCTTACATCGATCGGTAAAAGCAAAGAAAAAATAAATAAAAAATAAAATTCACTCGCCCTACCATAATTGTCACCTACCCCAACACCAAGGAACTCGCCCTGCCACAAAGGGTACCCGCCTTGCATTTTTGGCATCCGCCCCGATGCCACCCGCCCCGCCGTGTCCTTCGGGACTCGCGACGCCACAATGAACTGACACGTCACATCGTACGTGGTTTTTTACTGCGAAATGTTTTACCCCACAAAAATTTACATGCCCTCCTTTCAATCAAAACGGGCAGGTGGCCGCTCGAGACAACTCGTTCGCCCGGTTTGCCCGCTTGATGACCTCAATTTGCCCGATAGGACAACTCTGGTATTTGTTACTAAAATATGTTCCAAAAAGTGATATTTGAATACTTGGGAACACATAAATATGGAAAATTGTGCAATTTAGTTGTATACACTCCACATACCTCAAGTCTTAAGTGATGGCTCCAATTTTAATGTTAGTAGACTGGTTTTGCTCATGAGAATGTGCAAGCTGAGTGTACTCTTGCATCTAAATACACTTTGAAGGCAAGTTGTTGATTGTGAGATACTTTATTTTGAAAATACTTTTGAGAAATGCAACCTTTCAAATCAATACATTTGTTAATAGGTTGTTGCTCATTGAGCATCTATAGGTGACATTTCAATCAAAGTTTGACAATGGATGCTCGAATGAGTGTGGGGTTGATCAAGGCCATCCTTTCATATCTCATCAAATAATGACTTCTAATCGTGCCCTTCATGCGTACTTACCAACATTCTATATCTTTTTCAACTTTCTCGAAGAACGAGCTTGTTATTTGTGATTATTAGGTTAATAGAGAAATTAGCATATGCCTGAACACATACAGTAACAATGAAAAATTGTGCCCATAGAGAAATACAAATGACGGCAAGTTTGAGTGTAAGAATCGTGCATTGTTTTAGTACTAACGTATAACTGAATGTAAACAATAGCTTTAAGCCTCTGCAAGTTTCTCATCTTCTTGGAAACCTTAATTTGATGCAAGCCTCAGAACTCCAAAGTGGGAGCCACAACATTCTCAACTATAGAGAGTTACACAGACTGAAGCGGTATGCATTTAATTAGTGTGCCTACTTTCATAGAATCATCTCTTAGTGGCGACTCTGGAAACCTAATTTTTGGTCTTATTTCTTAATACAACTTCCTTTCTTTCGATTTTTCAATTGCTTGCAGGATGCTTTCAAGTTATGCAGGGATGGCAGAATGTAGATGACCTTCCCATTACATTGTAATATGAAGTGCTAATTACTCGCATATCCTTGCAAACTAATTGAGATGAAGGGGTTAAAAGTAATATTGTTTTCCTACAATGTTTACTAGAAACTTCCTGAAACATGTGGCATGCTTCCTTTTTTTTTTTTTTTTTTTTTTTTTTTTTTTTTTTTTTTTTTTTTTTTTTTTTTTTTTTTTTTTTTTTTTTTTTTCAAGTGTCATCTTAGGATGATTTCCAACAACTTCTTTAGTTAGTTCTTAATAAGTTGAAAGTTTTTTGATCTAAATAATCTTGGTATTAGAATTGCAATGGTTTTTTATAATGAAAAAAGTGAGAAAATGGATGACTTGTGAGAAGCTATTTTACTTTTATTCTTTAGTTGGATTTTGACTTTAACCTTTGGAATGGAGTCTATTTTTAGTAATAGAAACCTTGATCCAAACAAAGGGTGTTTTGAAGGTGAGTCTTAGATTTGAGTGCAGGATGTTTCGTTTTGAACTATTATTTTTTTTGTAAACTTAAGCAGTTTTCACCACCGCAAAGCTATTCTCTAAGCCAAGAAATATTTATGCTAAATTTTCTTGGTAGAAGGGTGTTTATGAGATGAATGTAAACAAATCTCTACTGTAGTTGGTGATCTTTAAATTGCAATTGGTTACTTGGTAGTTTCCACTCTAAAGTGAGAATGGTGGAGTTTTATATACTAATTTGTTATGATTTAACAATCTATGCAGCCTCATGATCCAAATTTTGATCCATATAGTCTACAATACGTTCATTACAAGTTTGACAGTAACCGTCCTTGAAACCCGAAACGGGTTTTTGCAATTTCGGGCAGCCTAGATGAAGATGTTTAAAGTAATATCTTTTGCCTAATTTTTTACCGGGTATTCCTTATACTCCAAAAAGTATGTGGGTAAAATTTCAATTTCAAAACCTTCATCTAGAAATTTTAGGTTTGAAGTCCAAAAAGGGTAGTTTAAATTTAGTATTTTTTTAATTTTTTTTTTGAAAATATGTTCATAAACAAATCACTACTTGAGTTCCAAACTGACACAAGTCAAAACGTTTACCAATTTTACAAGGGCAGCCTCCAAAAATTCCAAAAACAATCTTCAAAATGCCCAAAAAACTTGGGAGACAAACTTTGAATGTTATGATCTCTCAAATGGTAAACATCCAACGGTCAATTTATGGAACAGTAACTAAAAATAGTCTTAGGTACAAGATCTTATGGTTGGAAGTTTTAAAAGGCGGAAAAAAAATTGGTTCACACCCCGGGAGTGGCGGAGTGCAAAGAGGTAGAAAATTGCAGTTTTGAGGTTTTGATTTCCCAAAATCACACACGTACGGTTAGGGGTTATACATTTGACATCTTATTAGCTTGCTTTCAAATTTATCTATGACAGTTTTTTCAAAATTGTGTTTTGGCTTAACTTAGCCAGACGACTAGACGAGTTTACTGGTTAGTTACATGTTTTTTGGCATGGAGGATATTTTTCCACATGTGGTTTGCAAGCACAGAGCTTACCTAAAATCCGTCTTAGTGGACGATATTTGACGTTGTTTTAGGTCATTGATTGTACATAGATTCATCGCATTGAATTTTGGTTGAGAAAGAAAGAAAAAATAAATAGAGAGAATGAAGGAAGGCTTACGGAGCCCAACGTAAACAGATTACCGATTTCTGTGCACTATAACTTCTAACTACCATGGTAGTCATATTGGACAAATCTCTATTCATTTCATGTCCTATAGGAGTAATAAGACGAATTACTATTTATCAAATGTACCTTTCAAGTACATGTGATGTACAGTAACTTGTCCTAGAGGACATGAAAAGAGAAGTGATTTGTCAAATATGACAACCATGCTAACTAGAATGAAGCGACTATGTGGGACTGCTCAAGATCAACAAAAGAATCATGCGCGCCACCCAAGAGTGTCTGAGTGTGATCGGAGGTCCTGGATAACCAATTCTAGTAAACAATGTTCCGAATATTATATTCGAGCGCCACCGACTTACACAACCACGCAGTCCGAACATTGACCCAAAGAAAACTTCCACCAATCAAGTACGACATGCGAAAGGAGACTTTCATGGCATAGCAAGATAACAAGAGTTTACCGAAGCACGCATCCTTTTCTCTTTTCCGTGCTGCTTTGAATTCCAGCACCTGCAGGAAAATAATAAAAACACACCTTCCCCATACAACACTCCATCTAGAAATTGAGCCTTTTGGACGAGTCACAGGCATCTCAATGTTTTTTCTGCAGCAAACAGACAAACAGAACAATGGAATCAAATCTCACCTACTCTTTGTTTCGCTGTATGCATTCTCTTCTCAATTTCTGAATCCTGAATCCTCAGGGCATTCCCAACGGTATGTCTGACTAAATATAGCCAAGGAGGAGGGTTTTCTAAGTGTAGCACCCCTTAGAATCTACACCCCTTAAAATCTACACCCCTTAGAATCTACACCCTTTTTCAATAGAGTACTAAATAAACTTGCTATTTTTAGCTTTCTACCACACTTTAACAAAAATTTCTAAGGTACTTGTAGTTTGAAGGTTTGAGGTTTTCCGAAAGGCGAATGAAATCCTCCATAAAGTCTTGTTAACTTGAGATAAGCGACTCGTTTGAGTGGGTACCAGCCTAGCAGGATTGGTGGGTCTGGAGCATTTTGGTGTGGGGCTGCCAAAGGTAGCATGTCGTATAGCCATTCCATTAGGAAAGAAAAATGACGTTTGTCTTGCTAAGTGTACCCAGTCTTGCCCCTTTAGCCCGTTGGGAATGCTCTAAACTATGATGATCTATTAATCTTTCGAAGAGGGAATGATGCATTGTCTCTCCAATGGTGCTTCTCATTGTACTCAACTTTTCACTTAGATTTTGATGTCAAACTTGTCATCTTCTTGTGAAGCATTCAAAAAGTGAAATTTTACAATTCAAATCACAATTTGTATAAATGATTTTGTGCTTTGAAAGGATTGTGGTAGCCTGGTAGGTAGGTTGAAGTTGTACATAACCTTGCAAGAGGTTGCAAGCTCATCATTGATTGGATCATACATGATGCCCAAGTTTTAAAAATGCACTATTCATGATGCCCAAATCTAAAAATGCTACGATCCGATTTTTGAGGCTGCCCGTTTCAGATTCCATGGATTAAGGGTTAACAAACCATTGTGATATAGCAGCATGTTTTATACCAATTGGGCCCACGTGGGAAAATTAACTTGATTCTGTACTGCGCTTGCCCAAGAGACATGGGTGCCGTAGACGTAAATCATGAGCATGTACACTTGATATGTCGATAGCCGTACTATCAGAGTGAAGGCTTTGCCTTGTCATGCAGATGTCACTGGCTCCGTGCCAAAGGATTGTCGTGATCACCAGCTGAAAGTAAGCCAGACAGTGATTTGGGTATCTTTCATCACGATCAGATTAGGTGCGCATTTCGGGAGCTGACAATTCAGCTCCAGAGCTCGCTTGATTGGCATCTTGGTCGTTTTCGCCCGGGATCAAGGCACCACAAAACACCAGTGATTTTATCTTTTGGGATGGTCCTTTCTAGCTAACGGAGCAAATTACGCTATTAAGAATTGTAATACGTAGGTCGTTTGGATGAGTATGGATGCCACGGCAACTCTTTGAATCGATGATTGTACTCCGTGGAGAGGTGTGAGAATGGGATTGTGATGATTGTGAAATCGTCCAAAGTCAAAAAGACAGCCAGGCGATCCACGCTTGTCTTTGTCTTTTGGCTTGCCCAATGATGAGTTGCTTAATGCTGCGAAGCGTACCAATGTTCCCGTGAGATACTCAAGGGCAAGTAGAATGCTCACACAGAGTCAAAGACAGTCCGCGTAGAAGCATGTGAGGTCTGCGAAAAGGTGGAATCTCTGCTTCAGGGAGGGTAGTGCAGGATACAAGTTTTCAAGTCGGTTTGACGCAACGGATTGTCTATCCGATCGTCTGCCGCGTTCGACCGACGACGAATATGACAAGCACACCGCCGTTGTCCCCTGATCGGGGAGAGGCTGCCAGGGACACCTCTATCTTGGAACCTCATCTCGCCCTTGACGATGGGGGACCTCGGCAACGAGGCTCCACACGCGACCGCAACGACGTCGAGAGCGCTGCACACAGTGATCGCGGCAGGCAAGGGCGCGAGCGGAAGTGAAAGAGCGTCACCACCACCTCGCCGTCAGAGTCGCAGGCTCCGCGGCCGGGCAGGGATCGGCCGCCCTGGTACATGATGCTCTGGTCCGGGCTGAGGTTCACTGACTGGATGCGCATACTCGCCCGTAACGGCTTCGACGTTTCGCCTAGCCAGATCCCCAGGGCGTGTGCCATCACAGGGTTCTCCGTCGCTAATTCGACACTCGCTGCAGTCGAACGGGTTATCTACGGCCGACGCATTGACGCTACTAAACCCGTCGAGCCCCCAGTGTTCGTGCTGGGCCGCTGGCGTACGGGAACGACGTTCCTCCAAGAGTTGCTGACCCAGGACCCTCACCACACCTTCGCCAGCTATTACGCGTGCTTCGCCCCTCACCACTTCGTGATAAGCGACCGCTTCATCACGTCGTGGTCGGGCTTCATGATTCCCGAGCGGCGACCAATGGACAACATGGCTTTGGGTTGGCATCGACCCCAGGAGGACGAGTTCGCGCTCATGAACCTTGGGGTTCCTTCGCCATGCATGTCGATGATGTTCCCCAACCGCGGCGAGCAGTACCCCGAGTACCTCACGCTGCAGGACCTGAGCCCTGCAGAACGCGAAGCGTGGAAGCGGGAGCTCATGCAGTTCATCCGGAAGGTGTCGTATGTCGACAACCGCCGCATCATCATCAAGTCGCCCGGCCACACGGCCCGCGTCCGCACGCTGCTCGAGATGTTTCCAGAGGCAAAATTCATTCACATCGCGCGGGATCCGCACAAGGTGTATCCTTCGACGCTGAAACTCTGGAGGGTGGTCAACAACTTAATGGGCCTGCAAGCGATTCGCAATGATACCTGGATCGAGCAGTATGTGATCGATTCGCTCCGACGGATGTACGACGCCTACCTGCAGGACCGCAAGCTGCTGCGGGACGACCAACTTGTAGAGCTGTGCTACGAGGATCTGGTCAAGGATCCCAAGTCCCAATTGCGGTCGATCTACGACCGGCTGCAGCTTGGGGACTTCACGAGCGTCGAGTCCGCGCTAGATGCTCACTTGGCGGACTTGAAGGGCTACCAAACCAATAACTTCGCAGAAGATGAGGTCGTCAGGCAGCGAATCCGCCGCGAATGGGCGAAGTATTTCGAAGCGTTTGGCTACGAGTGATGCCCACCCGATCATGCTTCTAAAAGCGTTCGATGGATTAACGAGATAGATATCGATATGAATTTGAACATTCTTTGGTGGTGTCACCTCTAAATATGTTTCTGAGTCTCTTGTAACCGCACTCTCTAATGAAGAACTAACCGCACCAAAGCACAGACTGTACTTATGCTCCATGAGAGACGACGCCAACTTGGATAAATTTGATGAATGAAATTATGTGAATGGATGAACTCATTACACTCCCACTCATACATTCATAGTGTGGTGAGAACACTATTCTTAACACCTACTGCTCCAAGGCCTCAAAACTTGCCCTCTTTTATTGCAAGGTGGAAATATTAAGTTAAGTACTTTTAAGTAAATTACTTTAACGTATGTAACCATACGATCTAGTACCTAACTTGTCTATGTATGCCAAATTTTAGGTTCGAACACTAGTTGGAATTCAGTAAAAAACGTTGTTTAGAATAACATGTCCAAAATGACAAAAAAAAAAAAAAAAAAAAAAAAAAAGTCTCAAATGACAAAAATTTATTTCATTATAAACATAATTATGTCGAGAACGTTTTTGACAGAAACGTTGTTTATGTCAATCCGGATCTCTTATGTCATTCCAGATC
The DNA here is from genome assembly GCA_037043015.1 of Bryum argenteum. Taxonomy (NCBI): domain Eukaryota; kingdom Viridiplantae; phylum Streptophyta; class Bryopsida; order Bryales; family Bryaceae; genus Bryum; species Bryum argenteum. Next base: position 3,096,815 of record CM073331.1, on the reverse strand, counting down.
TCTTATGTCGTTCCGGATCTCTTATGTCATTTGAGACACACTACTACAATTTGAGGGGGTTTGCAATGTTTTCTTCCCAAACATTGCTCAAGTTTAGCAACGTTTTGGAACTTTCTTGAGCAACGTTCTCAAGAAAAAGATCACCAAGCAATGTTTTTTACAATTAGGTTGAAAACGTTGTTCATTTTCTTGGGAACGCTGCTTAAGTAAGTTCCAAAACGTTGCTAGACTTTGGTAACGTTTACGCAAAAGCAACGTTTGCAACGTTGCAAACCCCCCAATCCGCAAATAGTTTCAACCTCCCGATATAAGGTCAAGTTAACAAAGCATACATCAAACATCCGACAACTTCATTGTACGGAACGTTAGATAGGCCGAGAATTTCTTGACCGGTGGACTTCCTGAATAATTGCCGGAAGAGATTTGTGAATAAACCGATTGGGTGTGGGAAATGCTGGTAAGAGTCCAAAAACTTCCTAAACCGTGCCTCGCCCTTTCTTTCACCATCGATGTCGCGATTTTCATCTTGCAACTCTTAACACTTTTCACTTCATTAATCAGCCGGTCTTATTTTATGATGAGGATAAAAAATTTATTTGTAAGTTCTATTTTCAGTGGTTTCATGTATGGATCGGCCATTATTCTAAATCTTCCGGCCGATAATAAACTAGCCGTTGGTTCTTCCGGATCATTGGAAGGCTAGCCGCTTGGGGCGACCACACATTTGGTAAACAACAATTGCGATGACGATGAACTCGGAAAATTTATTGCTTGCTCTCATACAAAAGATGAGTGTAGGTGAGTGTCATCTTGCTACTATAGGGAGGGTAGTCGCTACGTGCAAAAGGCTATAATTTAGTAAGAACAAGTGTAATGCACTTCCCCAGTGTAATGCACTTCCCCAGTGTAATGCGCTTCCCAAGTGTTGCTTGTTCCTTTCTTGGCGTGCGCTTGGCTTGCTCCTGGTTGCTCCAATTCAGAAATCAGCAAATCCCATAAAATAAATAGCTAAAAAACTTGCATTCTCTCTTGATACTAGCAAGCACACTCTAAGTTTAGTAACACTATTTAATGGTGTATACTAAATGGATCCGATGGATTAAGTGAACACTTGAATCATCTCGGGAAAAAACTAATACAAACCAGAAAGAAACCACCTAACATCCTTCACAGAAGTTGCATGTACCAACAAAGACTTCCCACCAACCTCCTCTCATATTGTCTAAAACTTCAATTTGTTACCTATACCAATTTCCTCTACACCTCAAATTTCACATTGAAATATACAACTTTCTAGATTAAATAGAAAGTTATGAACTATCAATTGGAGCCTCCCAAAGTGGTAACTTTTTCCGGATCAATCACCTTGAGCATCGGACGGGCCACGTGAAAACTCTTCGTCGCCATTGAGGCTGCTGCATCGGTCGTGGTCATCGCCACCAACGACAGTGTTCATCGTCACGGGCTCATAGATGTAGCTGCAAAAGTAAACCAACGAATCGATTCAGCATTCGGATCCCAATTAACCGACTTCCGAAAATCTTAAACCCAAGTGCAACGATCAGAGAGAGAGAGAGAGAGCGGTGCCAGTGCTCGCGTTACCTAAACTCGCTCCGGCTCTCGAAATCGCTGAAGTCCAGACTGTTATTGCAACTGTCACCAAAGAAAGAACCACGACAGTAAGTAGATGAAAAACAAATTTGCAGAAGTCAGAAAGCTGAATCCCGAATTTGAAACTCACGTGCACGTCGCGCGGCATCCGCAATTGGCGCAGCAGCCACACCCGCAAGACATGCTGTATGAGCAAAACTGAACGCACAACTAGGAAGCTCCCCATGAAAAATGGGGATTTTCATGGGGAGAAGACATGAAAATCCTCATTTTTCATGGGTTATTCTTCTCATGAATTTTGAATTATTTTGAGATATTCATCTCATGAATTTGAAGTTTCATGTTATGAATATCACATGAAAAATGCAAATTCTCATGAGGAATTCGAGCTCTCCACATCTTTTTCCTCGTTTATGACATGAAAAACTGAAAAATTCTCCTCATGAATTTTGTTTTCGACATGAAAAATGTAGATTTTGATGTATTCAAAATGCAAAGAATTATTGAGAAGAAAATACATGAATTTTTTGTGTAGAAATTGTCATTTTTCCATTTCATAAAAATGAATTACATGGAAGCAATTGGTAGAACTTGACTATATTATAATCCTAAGTACTCCCTAAATACTACTTATACTACATACATGTATGCTGATTCTGAAAGAACCAATTCACTACTAATCAAACCACCAAAATGCCAAATAATAGAAGGCATGTTGCTGGCTCAACGGACACCAAACCTCCTCCTTACTAAAAGCTATCGTAAATACTCTGGCTTATGGGACCTCCAAGAATCGTGTCTTGGCCTAACCCCATCCCCAAGCTCTGATGAGGTGGAATTGTCGGTGTAGCTAAGCTTGTATTATCTGCTAACAACAGGTTACCTGTTAGTCTACCAAGCTTTTGTGCTCAGGCCACACGGGTGACATCTACCTACTTCAAATCGCCGCCTGAGCATCCTACGGATCTCAGTAAACATGACTTAAGGACCAAACTGAAATAGACCAGCATTCAAGAAGCTCTTTACTAGTCTGGCAATGACTAACCAGATTCTTTCATGCAATTCTTCATCGAATAAATGGGAACCACTCACAGAACTGGAAAAGTTCCTCACCATACGAAAGTGGCACAAATCACCCCCACTGGAAACACTAGTCCAGCTCAAAAATCCCACCTGAAACTCCACAGGGTTGGAGTCACCGTTTCCCATTGGCTGGTTGTAAACATCCTGAACAAGAAATATCATAATTGTCACCCTCAAATTGTTGCGCTTCTGACGCCAGACCATGAAGAACTCCTAATTAATCGCACTCCTAAGGCTGTTGAGTGGATCAGATTAAGATTACCTTTGTGGCAAGTTTCTGGCGAACCATCTTGCAAATAATTTCGGATGACTTGCGATCTTCCATAAAGACCAGAAAGTGAAGGTCTTCTTGCATCAGCGTTACCTGATTACAGTTCAAACAATATCAGCATGTTTGACTGCTCTGGTTCCCAATTTGACTTCTCGAATGTGCTGGCAATTTATGTGCTGGCAACAGCCCTTTCCTCCATGCCACAATCTTAACACTGTCTTTGTAATCTCTGCGCTGGCTCCCATTTGATGTTTCAGGTGGCAACCAGCACATGACTTATTTTTCGCCATCCGGTGCACCAGACCCATAATCACCTCCATGTCGATTGTGGTTAGCTTCTTTACATGCTCCTGGATAAACGGAGATACGGAATGTTCAGACTTATGAATCTTTGAGCATGTGGACCAATACAAAATTTCTAAGTCAATTATCGCCTGTCTTTGCCATCAATATATATGGCCTTTAATCTCCTCAAAAAGGTTCCATCAATTATGAATAAGATACTCAAGGATTTGCTAGCCATTGTCAGCAGTGTGTTCTATTGGAAATCTGAAGGTCAAGTATGATTGAGTGTGATCCTGCTGCTAGAAAAACTCTATCATTGCCTGAACAATCAGAATTGTAGGTGGAAACTGAATTGACTTTCTGCACATGATGCTAGTTTCGCGACGTACCTTCGGATTATTCATTGTGGCTGAACAACATATAAACATGGGTTGTGAATTATAAAAGTGAGAAATCCTCGAAAGCCTGCGTAATACGCAGCCCTGGTAGCATGTGCATAAGAAAATAGGGAACATGTTAGCTTTGCATATTGTACCATGATGTGTAAGCAAAGCCTTGCGATGTATATCTAAGACACAGACATATAAACCTCAAGTCTGAGAAAAAATTCCCCCATAACTGTAACACTGACAACAGATCAGTGTTGCATGATCAAATCCACTTTCAATTAGACTTGAAGTCTATGAAGTTCGGATCTCTCAAGATGACTGCATGAGATACTCAGTGCGTGTGTAATTAGATGCACAAAAGTCATCGACAATTCTCAAGCACATGAGATAAGGGAAGCCTTACTATCAGCACTATGAAAATGGGATGTTATTAGTTAGCAAGTACCCTCATTCCTCAAGATATTTGCTTAGATGAAATTTGATGAACATACTAAAACAGTGCAGAGAAAAACAGTAGCTACTTTTAATAGGCCTGAGCTCTTGGAACTAGTAGGCTTGACTCAACCCGACTGGAACATAACAAATTAAATTCCACTCTCATTAAGAAGTTCAACCTACCTTGTGGTTTGGAAGAACACCTACATGAATCATATCTCGAGTTGTCAAAACAATCTGCAGCACGAGAGAATAGAAATGTCACCACTGCGCTGCCTCACCTCTTAACACCAATAAGTGAACAGGTTACAAATTAGATGAAGGAACAAAGTACGAATCTGAGAGAATTAAGGAAAAGATCGACGCAGTTACCTCTCAGCATCGTACTGAGATCCATGGATCCATGGCGATTGATCCATGGCGTCTGCATCATAGCCATTTCCCACGCGACAGTGTTATCATTTAACAGAAATTATAAAATTTGCCCACATCTCACATCTGAATGACATAAGCATTAGGTGGGACAGTCATAAGGTGTAAATAAATATCTACTCTCTCCTTGTTTGACAACTCTCTCCTTGTTTGACAACTCTCTCCTTGTTTGACAACTCTCTCCTTGTTTGACAACTCGAGATATGATTCTAGCTGTTCATATGAATTAGGCAAACCTATGAATTAGGCAAACCTATGAATTAGGCAAACCTATGAATTAGGCAAACCTAATTCTAGCTGTGACGCAAACTCTGTTCCGATCAACACAATATCAGAACTTTCACAAACAAAACCTCTCTCGAAGATCGCATCAAGTCTACTGGAATGAGCACTCAACTTCGAATTGAGCAAGGGTGGTACCTGCAACAGAGAGATCTACGGCGAAATCAGACGCTTTCGGTTACAAGCAAGCGATCGGTCACCGACAGAGGGAGAGATTGAAGTTGCTAGAGCTGGGTGGTTGTAGTGCTAGCGATGCAAGAGACAAGGAGGCAGGCAGAAACAAGAAAGAGTGATGATGATGAGATGAGGAAAGCGGGGTGGACTGTACAGCTTAAATCATGTTCAAGCTAGAAGGTAGATGAACTGAAAGAAGAAAAGAGGATGATGTCGTTAGTAGATTCTGAGCCGCCCGTCATCAACTCACTTGTGGGGGTTTCATCGATTCTCCCCCTGCTGACCCCGCTCTCTCTCACTCCCTTGCTCTCTCTTTCCTTCCCTTCCTTGCTTTGTTTAGGAGCTACTTAGTGTAGATTCAAGCTTGTTCTTTGTTTGTTTGTTGAGGAGCTGTGCTTTGAGGCGGCCTAGGGATGCGTGCAGCAAGGCACGGAAGGATGATCCCCACTTGACGGTGAGATCCGACTTGTGGCTGGTTCCCCTTTCTATTTCTGTAGCAGACATTTGTAGAACAGAATTTTATGGGGAGCGGACCTGCATGGGACTGATTCTAACTTTGGGCATGTGATCGAGCCTGCTTGCTCCCATCGTGTTCCGCTCATGCTCAGCTACCGGGCCCCGCTGGAGTCGCGCTACCCCTACCCGGTACTCTGCAGTAAAAATACCTAGTCAGAATTATCCTTACTAGTAGCATATCCACACGGTAAAAGCCGTGTTTCATCCATCCCTGGCTCCCTCCCCTTCATGGTCAGCATCCGCTCTTGGTTCTCAAGGGGCCCCATTTGCTCCCTGAAAACGATATATCTTGTTTGTTGTCAAAACTGATGTCAATCAGGCACGAATGCACGATCTCATTAGATCAATGGGTTCAAGTCAATAGTGTCGTTTTATTTTAAAATTCTTACCTCTAAGAGATTGAAATTGGATGGTTTCAAGGTAGGTTTGTGATTCTTCTTCTTGTAATTTGATGACATTCTGTGGACTTTTAGTTTTGTTTCAGACAAAATTGGCATAGATATGTGTGTTGATCCTTTTTGTTGTAAATGTCTGCATCTCTATGATATTGGTGGTTAAAAAAAATTCAAACCTACCACATATGAGTAAGAATATTCTACACATGTAGAAGGTAGTTGTTAATAGTTGTCAGTTGTTGTTATTACAACCATGTTAGTGCTTGTTTTGGCAAGTAGTGAATTGGTGATTTTTGATGGAAATCATGCCACTTTCATTTTTCCCAGTTCCTTATTAATTTTGACTGGTTCAGAAACACTGCAAGTTGTTCTTTAGATATGACCCACCTATATGATTTTTTGAATGGTGTCCACTTTCCAACAACATGATATAGGCTTGTAAAGCAAAAGATGCAAGCCCGACTATCTTTGATGGGAATCCTGCCACTTTCATGTTCACCAACTCCTTCTTTATCTTCACTGATTTCAAGACATTATATCGGTTGTTGTTGCCAATTGGTGACTATTTTTGACTGGTCCCAAAAGTATGATGTAAACTTGTACATGAGAGAATGCAAACTCAAAAATTGTAAGTTGTTGCTTCCAATCCATGACTATCTTGACTGGTTCCAAAAAAATATGATATGGACTTGCAAATGAGAGGATGCAAAACCATAGAAGTAATTTAGTTGGTTTCTAAATATGTCAAACTTATGAAGGCTTAATGGTGAGAAACAAGGAGGACACCATTTCTCACGCAGACTTACAGGGTAGTAGTTCTTTGTTTTTCTTCCCCTTGATTATGCGGTTATGCCTATGTGATTTTTGATGGAGAAACTTGTAATTCGTTATAATGGGAATATTCAAATTATCAAATCGATGACAATTGAGTTTGAGTTGAGCCAAATGTACACCGCAGGTACATTGAGCTCGACTCGAGCTAAACCCCCATTTCTCAAAATCAGTGAATGTTACCATTATAACAAATTACGTGTTGAGAGACTATATGGAAATAAACGCCCTATGTATAAATGGAGGCTCACCCTTATTGTAGATCAATGTGGAATATGATTAAACTAAAATTCCTTTTCTAACATAGTCACCAAACCTATTTAAGTCATAGTCTATACAAAGCACTTAAACAAAAATCAACCCAACATCTATGCACTATGACCACTAGCCGTAAGAAACAAAAATTTACCAAGGTAGAATAACAAAATAGATAATCAATAGATACACAATTTACAACTTTGTTAGAGCTTGTTTTTGACAAGTTTTCAATTGGTGATCTTTGATGGGAATCATGTCACTTTTATTTTCACCAACCCCCTATTCTTTTTGACTGGTTCAAAAACACAATGCAAGTTGTCCTTTACATATCACCCAACTATATGATTTTTTTGACTAGTTTCAACAACATGATATAGGTTTGTAAAGGGAAAGAGGCAAACACGACAATCTCCAATGGGAATCCTGCCACTTTCACATTCTCCACCCCCTTCTTTATCTTGACTGATTTCAAGAATGTGATATGGGTTGTTACACCCAATCAGTGATATTCAGATTGGTTCCAAAGAAGATGATGAGGATTTGCACATAGGAGAGAAATGCACTCTTAATATATTTCTGGCAGAAACTCAATCATTTACTTTTTGAAATTATGTCAAACTTGTCAAGGCCTTTTTAGTGAGAAACAAGGACAGTGGGGGTGAAAGCACACTACGGTGGCTCACTTTCGGACATCCCATTGTACTAAAAAAGTACTAAAAGTCAACAGGGTTTGAGAGGCCAAAATTTTGTTGTACTTTGAGTATAAATTTTTTAGGGTTACAAATAACTCAAAGGTAAATGGATAAAACGGATAGTGCTGAAATTGGGAAAGAGATAGTGCTGAAAACGGATATTTACACTTTCCACTTTCCGTAAATATCTCCTGATCGATAGAATTTCACCAACATTATTAAAGTGCATTTGAAGGCTTTAAACATGTAGTTCCACAATCAATTTGTTAATTTGTACTACCCTCCTTTAAACAACATGAAATTTGTACTTTGATGATTTTAAGCAGGCCATGAACTACTTTCTGAGTGGCAAAATAGTACAAATATATGTTAGTTCCCTATGTTTTTTGAGGTGAAGTTAGTACAATAGAATCATATTGTTCATTGGGTTTCTCACCATCGTTGTTGAAAAAAATAAGTACTTTTGCTCGTTCGAATTCCTAACAAAGTTCGATCAGATGCGCCCACAACGCGGCGACGCAGCATGGCGGGTGGGGTGACGGGAGCAGCAGCAAGCAGCAAGCAGCGGAATCAGCGGAATCAGCGGAATTCAAGTGAATCTGCCTCCTCACGTACCATATTTTCCCTTCCTTCTCACCACCATTAGCAACAATACAATTACAAACACCATTCACGACAGACAGACGGCGATGGTTGGAGTGCCGCCCGGAATTCATCAAACGCTACCAGCAAACAGGATGTGCCGTCCCCTCCTCCCAACAGCACGAATCGCTAGGGAGCAAGTAACCAACGATGCGCATGGCGTCCACTCCCACCCCCCCCCCCAATGCTCGCAGTGATTGATGTGCTATGTCCACCACGATCGATCAGGATCTCTCCATCCACTCGCCCAGTCCCACTGTTTGCCCTGCTCCGCCCTGGCTTCTCGCTCTCTGTCAATCGTGCTCACTTTCCCCACTCCATGTAATCAGAGGCACGAAACAACAAAGCCTTTCCGGACATTCAAAAAGTTGATTCATTGTGAGAGCACCTGACAATGCAAAGCAAATGAAATGAGAGATCTCATTGGTACTATAGAATTTTTGGTGTTAAATTTTGTTTTTCACTTTTTGAATTATGGGATTTGGTTTGGGAGTGACCACGTGCTTCCCATTCCCTTTCGGTATTGAGTGGTGGAAAATCAAGATCAGCTTTGTTCCAAAATGTTTTGTGGTGTCTTATTGGTTCAGGTTTGATTGTGCAATCGGTGTTTATGTTGTTCTTTTGACACATAAAGATTGTGGTGTCTTATTGGTTTCCGATTGATTTTGCAGTCAATAATGATGTTCCTTTAACACACGTTTTGACGTGTTGATGAGAAGGGTGGGTGTGGGTTTTAAGTCTTTTATCATGGCAGTGTTTGTCATGATGATCTTGGTGTTACGTTATCTACAAAATTCATGGGGAACCAACGCCTTAACTCCCTAAAGGACCGAGAAACCCAAAATGGGTGTTTGGGGTTCCCGGAGGAAACTTTGATCATTACGAACTCATGAATGTAAATAATAATTTTGAATTTATCATGTAAATAATAGTCAGGTCAACCAGTAATGTCGAAAAGAATCCAAAAAGAGACGTTTCGAGTCTCCATAGCCAACAGTCGGCGCAACTTGCATAGCCAACAAGCGAAGCAACGTGCGAATCTTTGACTTACCATCATCGGGTCAGTTCCTTATTTACTATAATTATATCGTATGAATTGAATCCTTTTTCAGGTTGTAGACTTTTACCGTACGTTTCCGAAAGGTCATTTCTTGCTTCAAAAATCCTCATACACAATTAGGAGATATTCACGGTCAAAGTTTGAAAGCACTATTTAAAATCTCCCCATAACTACCCGATCTGCAGTATACATGCTTGTTTATTCTCAATATTTGCCCAAAATAAATAAGATTGCAAGAAACTTCAAAAAATCATCAAAAACTAAGATTTTACATTTTTTGAAGTTTTGTTTTTTGTATTTGGAGATAAGGTTTCAAGGCATGATCTCCTCTTTGCATCTTTCATCCAAGTATTCTCCACATGTCAATTTTCTCATTAGAGAGGGGCCTTTGAAGTTGAATTTCAACATACCTCCATGTGAAAATTCAAGAATTTTTTTAAGGTTTTATAAGTTGCATGAGGGTGAATATTGCATAGACATGTTCCTAACTCACTTCGGAACAAGAATTTGAAAAGCCCAGTCAAATTTATTCTTAAAATTGGTTTCTAAGGGCTCACAAAGACTTTGAAGCCATTTTACAATAAGATAAAAAAACTTTTTTTCAAATTTGAATGTTAACCCTTAAACGTCATATGCTTTCCTGATACCACACCCAAAATCTCTTTTAAACTCTATTTTTAGCATTATTCTATTTTTAATTTGCTTGAGCTCTATTCTAAGAAAGAATAGATCCCTTTAAGGTGCTCAGTTTGGAATTCTAAAAATTCTATTTGGTATAATGGAGTGTAAGTTATGAGCAAGATTCTCTCAAAGAAAAGCCCAACCCCTCGGGCTGGGTGTGACGTTTAAGGGTTAAAGAACTCACAATTGGTAAGGAGTTTGGAATTAATTTGTGGTAAGCATATGCATGGGCAAGTTAGGTGTAAGATCTTACGCTTACATACTTAAATTTACGTTAGAAGTTAAACAATTTCATCTTGCATTGAAAGACGGTAGTTTTGAGAAGTTTTGGCAGTTTTGGGGGCTTTCGACTTTAGAGGTTAACTCTAATCCTATGGTTGAATCCTCCAAATAATTCTTGGAATAACTTTTACAGTAGGGCCTATAGTAGTAGAGGGTCAATTTTTAGAATAGATCTATGCAAATTTTGCATTAAGGACCTTTCGGGGTAAATTTTTGTATGCCACTTGGGAAAGAATTCTAAATTTTAAATTTTTATAGTTTAAGGTAGTTGAAATCTTAAAAAAAAATGAATGAAATAGTTTCATCTCCTTGCTATGGTACTATTTTTCAACTCTATTTGAGTCTGGCCTTTAGTTTACAAATATAAATTACAACATGAATCAGGGATGTACAATATAGCAACTTGGGATTCTTTCATATATGTCCCATGAAAGCATTATAGATAAATTTAGCATATCTTTGGACGTATACATATTGTGAAAAATATCACTTTGTCGCAAGATAATTCAAATATACAAATTATATACTTATAAAGAAAAAAACCATCTGAACATGATACACCATGACTAAGTTTGTAAGTGTAGTAAGCAATTGAAACCATTGGGTTTTATTATTAGATGTATGAGTTCTTGTCAAGGTTTGTACCATAAAATAGCCTTCAATTGAAATCCACTCACAAAAATTAAGTTAAAATTCTATAATGGATGGATGATATGTAGCTCCTCAAAAATTATCCATTTTTTCACTTTTTTCATAGAAGAAACATGATTAACACGCAATTAAGCAATTATGCACTTCGGGAAGTGCACTTTTTGGCGTGCAATTTTATACCGTAAGACATATAATATTTAAAAGTGACATTTTTGAATTCTTGCGGCTGTTGGAAAACTAGGTGGATATAATATATTCATACATACGTGAACATACATCACTTTAATTCCAGTACCTTTTGGTCTACATAACTACAATAAGCATTATGTATTATTTGTCCGTATTTGCACTCAATATACATACAATGTTTATTTCGGACTTTTATTAAACCATAAATTATCTCGGTCTAAGGTGACAACATGATTCCTCTATTACACATCAACAAATTCAAAGTGTACAACAGTACAAGCTCTCGACCTCTCAACCTCTCGTACAATAAAATTGATGAGAATCATAAAGATCAACAAAATATAATAATTATATAATAATCCAAATGTCGTAAATAAAATTAACATTTCAACCACTGTACTATATTCTACCGTGCCAACAAACGCACACCTCTTACACATTCATATCAATCATGATCTACATGGATGAAAGGCCAGTCGCGTGGCTCATTGCATTCTCTACCATAGCATCCACCACATCATCAGGCACTGATCCTTCTGATGTGCCAATAGATGTGTGTTGTTCATATGTATAGTTACCAGACTCTCCTCTCCTTACATATCTTATTCCATCTGCATCAAAGTAGAAGCCATCTCTGAACGAATATTCTGAACCAAAGGTCTCCTGGAAAGAGGCACCGCCAGTTGACTGAGTACGGTCGTATTCGCCCTCCATCATAGATCCTTGCTCCATTGTTGTCTCTCCAGAAGGCCTTCCAACCAATCTCTGCATGACGTGAAATTGATCATGAATATGATCTCTGGCTTCCATCCCAACAGAAGGACCGTCTTCTTGGGTCTGTGGAACTCTGTTATCGTCCTCTATAGTCTCTTCCCCATCCGTCTCCATCTGTAGTGTCCTCTTAGTTGCTACAACCTCTGATTGAGGTGTTGATAGAACAACGGTCGATGTATGGAGTTCAGTCGGTGGTTCTTCAGGTTCCGGTTCTGGTACTAAGTCATTTTCCGATATCGTAAAATCGGCCCTTCTATCTACCTCTTCTGTTGCCACTTCTTCATCATCATCATGACTGCCACTTGCTGCGGGAGACACATCATCTTTAGAAGTGGAGTATGTCGGTGTACGGTCCCGTGGCCTTCTTATGTTGAAACCTAAGCGTCCGTACTCGGCTTCCATATTGTCATGCGTTGGAGCTATTGGATCACCTTCACTTGTTACCCCATCGCCAGTCTGATTTCCTGGAGACATTGCAACTCTTGTTGGGATTACAAGTTGGCCTCCCAGCTTTTGTGATAACTCATCATGTATGAAGGAATCCCTCTTGCTACAATCGTCAATGACAATGACGTCGTTCCCCTTGAACGTTGATGTCAATATTGTAGGAACGGCAGTTCCAATGTTACAAGCCACCAGACCCCAACCACGAGGCAAATATGCTCCGACCAACCTCGCCAACTCTATTGGGGATCTCTCTAGAGGATCGGCTTCAACTGGCCTTCTTGGATTTCCACGGCGGTCGTGGAGCACAAGAGGAAGTGGTACGGTCGAAGCTACAATATTCAACTTTGCTGTTGAATTGGTGGGATGATGTAGGTATATAAGAACATCGCCGGTAGCTTCCACCGTTTGTATAAAAGAGCTGGACTCTTTGATGTTCTGTGGATAATTCTTTGGAGTATATCGGAAAGTCCAACATCCGCGTAGGTAAGAGCAATCGACCGGAAGCTTCAACTTCACCAACATATCCGCCGTGTAGTATATGCCAGGCGGAAGCAAAAACACGACATTCCATCGATCGATGTTTGACATCCATAACTTTAACTGCTCGATGATCTTCTCGTACTGCTCATTAGTCCAAACACCGTCTCAGACGACCTCCACCCCGCGACAATCTATAACCCATAGGTATGATTGCTTGAGCAAAACAGTATCTCGACGGAATAACCCTCTTCTACATCGAACAAGAAGAGTGTCTTGTGAATTATTATCGTCTGGTAACTTGACATTCATCTTCCATTCCCAAGTCTGTGCGTTGTGTAGATCTTCGGGTCTTTGGCGGGATATAGTAGCCGACCCCCCCTCGTGCAACATCTTCAAAATGATTACTGATGATTGCAGGAATGAGGTCACGTATATCGTCGAGTTCAGACACATTCTTCACGTCTGGAGCGGCCCACTTAGTTTTCGAAATCGGACTCAGTAACGTGCCAAAATCTTGGAGTTGCTCTAGGCCCCCGGGAAAATACTTCGATACGGATAAGACAAAAAACTCCTCCGTAGATCTTGGTGATGTCGCTCCATTCTCCACCATCAAATAACGAATCATGTTCTTGACTGCTTCTCTGCAAATGATCCGCTCCACCGCACCGGAAAGAGTTTGGGACTTCGGATCCTTTACTTCAACTCCATCAAAATAATATTTTCGAGGGGTCTAATACCATCCGGTCCCCATGACCTTTCTTTGCGCACGACTTTACAATACCTAAATATAGAGAATTTGGAATCCTAGTCAATGGCTTAAACCATTGAGGAGTCATCCGCAATCGATTTGGCCGTGTATCTCAAACTACATCAAGATCCTTCTTGTGAGCTAACTCTTTCCATCTAATCTCATCACCCTTGCTATGAAACAGGATGCCCATTCTCATAGTCCTTGCATACTTGAAGAATACTTTCGAAGCATTCGTCACTTGGATTCCAAGCTTGATGCGTCAAGTTCACCAACCTAGATGCCAATGTCTTCATGGTGATGATTTCATCATCTTTGGGTATTCTCCGGACAAATGCTAGGCTGCAGCCCACCGAGCTCGTCTTTCTGCGAACATCGTCCGCACGGATCAAACTATTTCGCCTTCCATAGTATTCCCATATCTCTCGAAGCTTTTTCAGATCTTGGGACATTGTTGAAAGGTGTTTTCCCGTATGAGCCGCCATGTTGAGCCGTACTGACTTCAAAATGTACATGATCGGATCATCAAAAACCACAAAAGAGGACCTCCGCTTCATAAAAGTAGACTCGTCTCAAATCGGTTGAGCTTCCCCGCCCTGTAATGCTCTTGTGCGAGCTTACAAGCAGCTACGACATGTTGACCGTCAACAGGCTCCCAGACAATGTGTTCTTGCAGCCACGTGATCTTAGAAGCCTCGCTGTCGTGTCCAGAGGTGGGAGCGTACAAGTTAAATACTCGTGTGAATTCTTGTGCAGTACCTTCAGTCGGAAATGATACTTGCTCCATCTCAACTTGACCATCATCCGATGTCTTACGGATAATGTACTTCACTGGACGCAGTACTAGCTTGGCCACTTCGTTCCTCTTGAGATGATCGTGTAGCATGTTGTAAACTTCCTCCACCCTCTTCTCCGATAACAAACGGTGGTTCGTATCAGGATTTCTCGGCGCAATAATTTTGTCAATATGTGCATAGAACTCAATCTCTCCCCATAATGATCCTTTTGCAATATCCGCTCTTGTGGGCATAGGCGCATTCACAAATCGAAGTGGTGCAACACCAGAGTTAATAGCTGGATCTCTGTCTGGTCGATTGGCATCCTCATCCGAATAGTACAGTGACTCATCATCCATCAAAGTGATATGTGCCCAGACTGCGCCGCTTCTTGATGTTGAAGGCGTTTCCTGACTTCGGGATGATCCTCGCCCCGCAAGAGAGACCCGACGTCCTGGGGTTGTGGATCCCCTTCCGACCGAACCTCCAATTGTTGCATCTGGTACAACTACTGATTGGGGCGTTCCACCTTCAACGACAGTGTCGCGACGATCTGTCATCCGGCTCCTTCCTCCACGCACTGATGAACTCCTTCCAAACGACCAGTCAATAGAAGCATTAGAGCGATGTGGGCGATCTTGGGAAGTAGACACTATATTCTCGCAGCACCCCTAGCCCGCTTCAAAGGCGACCACGCCCTTCAAAGATTGGTGGGACGACGACTTCCTTCAACATTTGCAACTTGTGCCACCACCGGCTTCTTCTTGAGACGCTTCTTGCGAACTTGTTGTAGGAATACTTAAATCTGAAATTGGTTTATAATCCAAGACGTGCGGCCAAAATACTCGGAAAATAGGATCGGACTCGGTTGGCACTTTGCCGAGCTCCTGGTCGGGCCGCTTGGACGGATTCTTAGCTTTCAATGCCTCAAACTCTGTATGATCCTTCATGAGCCTCGTAAGATGCATTTTCTGCTCCTGTGATAGTCTAACACATGCATCAACATTCTTCCGCCGAGCAACGCGCACATCCGGATGTGTAGATATCCAACCCCTCTTCACCGCATCGATGTGATTCAGCAACCGTGGCGTGTTCAACAGTATTGTCGGAACCGGTTTGAAAATCAACCTCTTCGAGAGTAATGTTGGCGGCAATTCAGAACCGGGTTCTGATTTGCAAGTGATGTATATTTTGTGCGAAGGGTGATGGTCTGGTTGGGGTACCCAAAAAGGTTGTCCCATGAACAATTGCACTCTATGCTGGTGTGACAAACATATCCATTTTTAAACTGTAATACAATAAGACTTCATTAGATGTGGTTTTAGTTGTCTATACTTATAATGTATCAAGAAAAAAAATTAAAAATTAAAAAAAATATTTTGAAGTAATTTTATTTGATTTTTTAGTTGAAAAAGTAAGTCATGTCCCAATAACCTAAAATCCATAGAATCAAGCAAATGGAATATCAACCATTTTTATTTTAATATAATTTTTGAATATGACCTACATCTTCTTGTATAGAATACAAAATAATTTATTTAATAATAATAAAATTAATTCATTGTGCACTATAATGCCTGCAAATCCCCAAATTCAACACTTTTTCCCTCATCTATGAATGGATCCAAAAAAAATAAAAAATCTAAAAGAAAATCTATAGGCATATATACTTTGATTTCAGTGAGGTGCATGATATTTTATTTTCTATTTTAGGGTCTTTTTACTTGATTAAAATGACTAAATTAGACAAACTTTGGAGGCTTTCAATAAAAATAACCTAATTAGTGTGTCCAAAAAGTGATACCCCAAGCTTACCATTGCCCCGAAGGAAGTGTTCGTATATTAAGGACCTCGCCAAACCTCTTCCCCAATGCTGTTGCATGATGTCCCTCGATAATAGGATAGATTGTAATCCATAATACCACTTTGTTGGAATCTTCCGCAGCCAACCACCAACCATGCTGAACCCACGGCATTTGAATAACACTATGTTCCATCGTGCAGTCTTCGAAACTCAAAGCTGAATTTGAATACGAAACAACAGAAGCAATCAATATCATCAATTTTTGTAAGAGTATAGATGTCAAAACAATTATATACAAAAGTAAATGATATTAATCAAAGAATTAAGTTAACAATGAATAAGTATTTACTTCTACACTAATACCTTTTACTTTGTTTAGCTTTTACCTTAAACAACAAATAGTTAGCTTTTACATTAAGCTTAATTAAAATTTAAAAGATATTTTAATCTAGATCTACACATTTTCACACCTTTTTTGTCAATTTACATTAAAAACTTCTTTTTTCTTTCTAATTTCGGTACAACTTTTGAACGGCGGTGAATCTCTTATATACTCATTCATCTAAATTTTGAATGCATCACAAGTCTGGCTCATGTATCTCCAAAACACTCAAAAACATCCAAAGCATCCAAAACACCCAAAAACATCAAAAATTGACCAAAAAATGTGTCTAAAAAGATTTCAGCACATAGTCTATTTGGCATGTCCCATTATCCTACACCGTTTGACAACTCACAAGTTAATTTCAATGTTTTAACCTCTAACCGTCCTTGAAACCTGAAACAGGTTTTTGCAATTTCAGGCACCTTAGATGAAGGTGTTAAAAGTAATATTTTTGCCTAAAATTTGACCGGGTATTCCTTATACTTCAAAGAGTATGTGGTAAGATTTTCAAAGCCAAATTCCAGTTTTAAAACCTTCATCTAAATATTTTGGGTTTGAAATCCAAAAAGGGTAGTTCAAATTTAGTCTTTTTTTGAGTACTTTTTTTAGAAATATGTTCTTAAAAAAATCAATACTTGAGTTCCAAAGTGACACAAGTCAAAAGTATACCAATTTTACAATAGAAGCCTCCAAATTCCAAAAACAATCATAAAAATGCCCAAAAAACTTGGAAGACAAACTTTGAATGTTATGATCTCTCAAATGGTAAACATCCAACGGTCAAGTTTTGGATCAGTAACTAGAAATAGTCTTTGGTACAAGATCTTACGGTTGGAAGTTTTATAGGCGGGAAAAAATTGGTTCACACCCCCGGAGTGCATGAAAGTAGAAAATTGCAGAATTGAGGTTTTGAGCTCCCAAAACCACACACGGACAGTTACGGGTTAAGGGCCTCAATGGAGGGAGGGGGGGGCTAGGGGGTGGAGGCGCGGGTCCGGGTCCAATGGGCCATGAGAATCAATACCCGGCCATGGGAACGAAGACCGGACCAGGGAACGAAGACCAGGCCAGGGGAACGAAGACTAGGCCAGGGGAACGAAGATCGGGCTAGGGGAGCGAAGACCGGGCGAAGGGAACGGAAATGAGATCTGACGTCGAAGGTCTGAGGCCTCAGAGGTCAGAGGACGGTACTATCTATGCAAAGTCCAATATCTATGCACTAGACATACAACTAAATCAATAAATAAACATTATTTATCCCGTAAGCTTTCCACGCATTCACAAAAGCATTCACAAAAGCAAGATGTCAGCTTTATTCCATAATTTGAAATAATCCGTGAGAAAAGTGAGGACGGATGCAGTCCCTTTTATAAACAATCTAGGAATCGTAAACCACTCAAAGTCTCAAACCCCAAATATCATTATAATCTACCTATGATGGTAAAGTAAAACTCTGCCTACCCGTATGACGTTGATGGAAGAATTTGTAGAATGTGTACTCTCTCTCATTTACAGAGCCAAACCCAAGCTAGTCCTGAGCAACTCCTCCCTCCATTTATCTCCGAAAATGCACATGTCATACGCCTGACACATGTCAATTCACCAAATCAATCAACAATCCATACATGCAAGAATATTAAAAGAAAAACCCATATGAGGTCGGAGGGGTCTGAGGCCTCAGAGGTCAGAGGTCGGTGACCTCGACCTTCAGACTGTGCGTGAGCGGGAAGGGAGAGGGGTCTGAGGTCACATATTGTCCAAGATCATGAGTCCACGATAAGTAGGAACACAGAGATTGACAAAATTGATATAGCTTCTCAATTGATTTCTGTTTACATTCATTCTTTCGTCACCTCTATAACAAGTGTGGAATGATTCTGCACTTCCAGGTATACAATCATGGAACATCGACTTCAAAGTAGAGCATCTACGAGCGGGTAGCGACAAAAAGCATCAACAATCATTTATGCTCTTTACTGAGGTATAGCTCATTGCTTAATTGTTCCCTACTTGCGAATTAAGTAACTGAATTTGTAGGCACGACATTCTTTAGCATATGGCGCAATTTTTGACAGTTACGTTGTAGATATGTGCAGTGAATCAATGATACTCTCTACAGATTTTTAAGAGCGGATGAGTAAGCTTGGTATAGGACTAGCGACCCTTACCTTTGTAGAAGCCGCGACAGCGGCAGACCCTCGCACAAAGACCTTCGCGCGCGTGAAATAGCAGCACCACCGCCCGCCTGCTGGAACAGAAGCACCACCAACAAAAGTGCCGCCCTAAACCCTAACAGTGCCGCCCTAAACCCTAACGAGTGCGCCTCAACTCTGACCAGCTGTGACCGGCTGGGATGTGACCGGCTTGTAAGCAGTGAAATGCTGATCAAGCAATGCCAAAGCCGGCATTGACGAGCTTTGCAACTTCCACACGTGCGTTAACGAGAGTCTGCTGCTACTGCTTCGTAGGAGGGGCAAGGTTTGAGGCGGGCAGGTTTCTTATCTACTAGGCGGGTGGGTTTTGCATCTATTGCTGGGGTCTTAGGCCTAAGACCCCTTACCTTCTTTGAAAACTAGGACTTCTAGATGGCTTGGGGTCTTAGGCCTAAGACCCCTTACCCTTCTTTGGAAACTAGACTTCTAGATGGCATGGGGTCTTAGGCCTAAGACCTCTCACTTTATTTAAAACTAAGATTTTTAGGTGGCTTGGGGTCTTAGGCCTAAGACCCCTCACCTTATTTTGGTTTTAATTTTTCTACTACAAGATGTGATGCAAACCCCCTTATCTTCGGTTTAAATTTTCTTTGTAGAACATATTAAATTCACAAAAGAATAAAACGTGATGTGACAATGTTTAAACCTAACCCCAATTCCATTAAAGTGGCATTATTCCGATAAAATGGCACACCTCAACTTTCTGAGCTGCAATTCAAAAATCATAATTTATGATAAAGGTGGACTTGGTAAATCAACAACTAGTTGTAATATTTCTATTGCTTTAGCAAGACGTGGAAAACAAGTTTTACAAATTGGATGGGATCTTAAACATGATGGTACTTTAATTTACTTCAACCTGCTTTTTAATGGCAACCATTATTGATACTTTACAATTAAAAGATTAGTATTATGAAGATGTTTGGCCCGAAGATGTTATGTATAAAGGTTAAACGTGATGTGACAATGTTTAAACCTAACCCCAATTCCATTAAAATGGCATTGTTTTGGTAAAATGGCACACCTCAACTTTTTGAGCTGTAGTTCAAAAATCATAGTTTATGATAAAGGTGGAATTGGTAAATCAACAACTAGTTGAAATATTTCTATTGCTTTAGCAAGACGTGGAAAACGAGTTTTACAAATTGGATGGGATCTTAAACATGATAGTACTTTAATTTACTCTAACTAGCTTTTTAATGGCGTGGACAGGACATCCCCCAAGCTGGGACCTTACCATGCCTCGAGCCTTCTTTCCCTACTTTTTTAAAAAAGAGCCTGCGGCCCTATTTTATTTTTTCTGAGTTTATATTTGGAATCAGAGACCCCACATTAGTTCAAGGAGTCTCATTTTTCCAATCAACAACAAAAAAATAGGGAGCTTTTACCCCTCACCCTTGCGGGCCCGGACAAGATTCATCCAAGACCCCACGCCTGGTAAGTCCCAGCGTGGGGGATATCCTGCCAAATCGCTTTTTAATGGCAACCATTATTGATACTTTACAATTAAAAGATTATTATATGTTTAGGTAAAATAATAATCTTTTAATTGTAAGTTTGGCAGGAAGATGTTATGTATAAAGGTTATAGTTTTGAAGGTGATATTAAGGGAATGAGTAACAATGTATATAAAGGAGTGATATTAGAGAAAAAATGTGATATTATAGAATACATCACAACGTATGAGCACAAATGTAAAATGTGGTGTGACAAAATGGCACAAGGCATAGTGCCATTTTAACTGGATTGGAATTACCTCCAATGTTTGGACAAATTTTTTCAATATGCCAAAAAAAAACATTAAAAAGTATTAAAATTTTCTAAATCGAAGAGAAGTAAAGAATGTTAAGAGTAACATGCGATCGGCAAGTTTTGATAGGAATTCTGATTGACATTCGGTTTTTTCATACAATGTCATGTAGAAAATATTATTTACTTTGCAAATGCTTAGAAATATTTTATTGTCATTAATATGGAATACGACTTTTACACATTATTGGACAAGGTGACAAAATAAAGGCTTGCTTCATAAACTCATAGATCTTCAATCTTTCATAAATTTCTTATTACTAAAAGATGTGGTGTAAAACTTCCATTTGGTCGTTTAGGGGTGCAAGAGAACCAAAGGTTTAGGTTATGACATATATGAAACCTTTGTATGAAATTCAACCGTCGGTAGTGGAATAGACGTGATTTGGTTACATCCTAATAGTACTTAGGAATAAGTACATTTATATGTTACTAATGTTCATATATTGTGACAATTATACATTTGACGGATCTACCAAATTTTCTATGTTAGAAATTTTTTAAAAAATAAAAATAAATCACTACCACTACACGTGATCAGGTTAAGCTCCAAACAATGGAACATTGACATAAAATCTAATATAGTTATGTAAAATAAAACTCGAATTGTAGTGGAAGTTCAACACATGGTAGTCTGTCAAAATCAAGCTTGTTACATATTTTATATATGACGACGTTAGCCAATTCTAACCCTTTTATTACTATTTTCTTAATATCAGGTTGGTAATCAAGCGATGGCAACTATGATGGAAAACGATACAATAGAAACTCATGTCGTAATCGAAGACATCCGAGGAGGTGATATCTCGTTCAATAGCTCAATAGGTTCACGATTACTACGGGCGGCACGAGCAAGACAACTACATGATGGATTAGTTGAGATATGTATACCTCAACAAAATAGTAGGGTAGAATTGCTTTCTGATACCGGAGCGGTGGTGGGCAGGGCCATTACAGACAATGCATTCAAAAGTGGTATGGAATTGAACGGAATGAGATTGTTTCCGTCCGAGGTGGCAGTACGTGTCACTCATGTAGATGATGAATTACACTGGACCGGAGATTTAGTTGGAGAACGGTTAGGATTGTGCAGGGGAATGACGATTCGTTGGGACCGCTCTTTGGTACATGTAGTGGCTTTGGATTCCAATATTCTAAACCCACAAAGTGAAGAGGGATCCCAAACGCCACATGTACTGATGATGACTCCAATATTTGATTTCCATGAGGAGTTTTACACACCGGGCTCCAATGAAAGATCACAAAGAAGTAGTCAAGCTTCAAATCTCGTACATGAAAATTCACCATTTTCTCAACCTCCTTCTAACAACATCCGAGATCTACCACACGTTGATGGGCTGGCATTTGTAAGACAAACGCGTCGACAGTATTCTATGCAGAATAGAACAAGGCGAGTTGCTAGGGAAAGAAGACCACCTGATGGTGCACAAGCGAAAGTAACATTGGTAAGTGTGCAAGATGCAATAGCAAAAGGTGGATGCAAGAGGAATTGCTTAACAGATATTCCGGCAAGGTATATCTTGGACGTGCGGTATAATGCATGGGGGTCTAAGTATCCAATCCGGAGTACATGGGTGAGGCAGATGTTGGTTTCGTTCTATACACAAACCGATGGAAATCGTAGAGATAAGTTTGTGACAAAGTTGGACGGCAAAGAGGTTTGCAATGGGTGCTATGCTCTAGCAGTTGGATATTCACAACGGCGTTTCAAGGACTTGAAGAAAGACTGTTTGATATATGGCAGGGTGACAGCCATTCACGGTAATACTCTTTCAGATCCAGTTCGAGAGAGTACTAGAATGTCTGCTGCCGAGGCATGCTTTAAATGCTTCGTGGATGAAGCCGGTTGTCCTCAACCCCACCGATCCATTCGTCGCAAGAGTGACAAGGAGGTCCTGCCGCTTATTCTTCTTCCCATGAACACTGTAAAATGTGATGTATTCAACTACGTGAACGAGGAGGTGAAGAGAATTTGCAACGGCGAAACCATATCCATAAGCTCATTCCGGAGGATGTGGCGCCTAAGGTATCCCCATGTTCAAGTGCCCCCGTTCTCTAGGTTCTCAAAATGTTATCATTGTTGGGAGTACAAATGTGCCATGGAAGGGACAACCAATGCCGATGCCAAGATAAGGATTAAAGAGGTGTTCATGTTACATCTGCTCAATCAAATGGAGGAACGTAGACATTATTGGATATTCAAGAGGTCTTGTTATATCAACCCTGAGATGTACATGTGTATTATATAGTAGATGGCATGGATTAGAATACAACCATGGTACCCCGAATACGTCAGACTGTGAAGAATATCGAGCACCGGTTTGTGAAGACCCATCTATGCGGGGCCTTGGTGCATGGGATTGGATTGTACTGTGATGTGTGGTTTGGAGCTCACCACAAGCATGATAGCAACCAAGTCGTGAGCACATTATTACATGTGATAGGGGACGTTTTAAGGAGGAAGGGATTCTTGCCACCGACGTTACGCATCCAAGCAGACCACTGCACACGCGAGAACAAAAACATTTATATGTTCGCAATGTGTGCAACTTTGGTTGGATTGGGATTCTTCCAGGAAGTGGAACTATCCTTCCTCATTGTGGGTCATACACACGAAGATATCGATCAACGATTTAGTTGTATTTCAAACACATTGAAGAGGTCAGACGTGAACTCTTTAAAGGAGATGTTTACTCTCATTGAACAAGGAACTTCTCCCACAGAGGCATTTGTAAGCGTACGACTTTTAGAGAATGTATGGGATTGGAAGAAGTTCATAACCCCACACCTATTGACGGGATCGGATTCATTAGTTGGCATCACATTCCCACACCACATGAGATTCTACTCTAGCAATCGCGAGGGTGCTTGTAAAGTCAAGGTCCAACATAAGCACTACTGCAAGGATGCTTGGGGACCGGAGACTGGGGATCAGACTTTGAGATCCATCCCGAATAGGGTCGAACGACCCGATTTTGCAACTGTATATGCAGCGGATGAGCGGGAGCTGAAGGCGTTAGACGATTTTATTGCGTACAAAGATAGGTGTATTGAAAGATTGCAATACGTGGAAGTCAATCGTGATGCAAAACATGAGGCCCGTAAATTGAAACAATATTTAGCGAGTTTCCAAAAAGGACCGCAACACCAATCACGAGTCATCACCGTTTTGGCCATCCTATGATTCCAACGACCAACCTTCACGATGCTTCCTTCGATACCAAGGGAGAATACTATTGCTGAAACTCACGAGAGAACCGTTGTAGATGAGATTGTAGGCATGCTCCCAAGTGCAGAGGCTCGTGGATACTTTGGACCACGAAGAGAGAGACCATCAAATCAAACAGTGCATAGTGCACGACGAACTAGACGACATTGCGTCACTGAAGAAATCCCAGTACAAGACCAAGAAGGAGGTAGCAGCGATCCGTTTCCATCTTTTAACCCCCAGACGGACATCAATACTGGTCAATTCGTAGCACTGAGTGTTGTTCGAGAGGAGGTAGAAGCAGGCATACCCTTTTACCTAGGAAAGGTGATAGAAGAGGGGAAAAACTCCTGGAGGTTGAAGATTAAAGTATGTTGGTATTGCCCCGTTGTGAGCAGGGTTGTCTTGCTAGACACAGACGGACGTCAGACAGACACGACATGTCAGATAGACATTGAGCCTCAGAATGTCTAATAGAATCTACAGAATCTTTTTTTTACCCTGGATTTACCCTGTCCACGTTGCATCCTACGTGGCTACCACGTGGCATGTACAGCTCAGCAATACGGTTCGCGACCGCGCCACGTAGGACTGGGCCGGCGCTTGCGTCATCTAGACCGGCGGTCGCCTTGGCCGGACCGGCGGTCGCCTTAGAGACCGAAGATCGCCCAGGTCGACCGACGATCGCCCATAAGCGACCGACGTTTGCCCCTAGGCGACCGCCGATACAGCCGATGGGCGAACGTCGGTCGCTAGGGCGACCGCCGATCTAGGTGATGGGCGAATGTAGCTCATAGGGCGACCGGCGGTCTACCCTCTTCGAACGAAGGACATGAACTTTGAAGAGCCATAACTTTTTCATTCAGACTCCGTTTTTGACGAAATCACTTGGGTTGGGTCCCAAATTAAGTCTAGTTTATGTCGTAAAAATTGCAGACTCATACGATTAAGTATAAAAAAATGGCATGCATTTTAGTGAAGGGAGTATTTGTTTTTTGGGTTTTTTAACATTTGGCATGTTTTACCATTGCAAGCCTATTATGTAACATCAAAAAGGTTTTTGCATGATGTGTTTTAGACAAGTGTGATCTTTAGATGCATTCCACAATCTTTGTAGTTGGAAGTATTTTGATCCAGATAGTTTTAGTATTGGCTTTGCAATGATATTTCTAAGATGATAAAAGTGAAAAAGTGGATGATTTTTGAAGAGATAGATCTCCTTCAACCATCGTTAGATTTTGAATTTTCATTTTAGAATGGATTCCAATTTGAGTGTTGTATTGGTGATAGAAACCTCGATTCATTCGAAGATATATTGAAGATAACGTATAATTTGAGTGCTAGGGATCTAGGTTTGGACTATATTAATTACTTTATAGAATATTTGGCAGTTCTTATCATTGCAAGGCTACTATTTTAGCCATAGGGAAGTCCAAGATGTATAGGGAAATAGAGAGGGAGAGTAGTATTTATACTTTGCTCGGGCCGTGATCGCTGAGCGACCGACGATCGCCCATGAGCGACCGACGTTCGCCTGGGCGACCGCGATCTGGTGAAAGGCGAACGCCGCTCAGTAGGGCGACCGCCGATCCAGGTGATGGGCGAACGTAGCTCATAGGGCGACCGGCGGTCTACCCTCTAGAAACGAAGGACATGAACTTTGAAGAGCCATAACTTTTTCATTCGGACTCTGTTTTTGACGAAATCACTTGGGTTGGGTCCCAAATTAATCCTAGTTTATGTGGTGAAAATTGCAGACCCATACAATTAAGTATGAAAAAATGGCATGCATTTTAGTGAAGGGAGTATTTGTTTCTTGGGTTTTTAAACATTAGGCATGTTTTACCATTGTTAGTCTATTATGTGTCATCAAAAAGGTTTTTGCATGTTGTGTTTTAGACAAGTGTGATCTTTAGATGCATCCCACAATCTTTGTAGTTGGAAGTATTTTGATCCAGATAATTTTAGTATTGGCTTTGCAATGATATTTCTACGATGAAAAAAGTGAAAAAGTGGATGATTTTTGAAGAGATAGATCTCCTTCAACCATTGTTGGATTTTGAATTTTTATTTTAAAATGGATTCCAATTACAGAACGTTCATGGGCGATCGCGGGTTCCGCATGCGCGACCGCGGGTCCCGCATGGGCGACCGCCGGTCCCGCATGGCGATCGCCGGTCCGCTGCAACTGCAGTTTGGGGCGACCGGCAGTCTGGAGGGGCGAGTGCAAAAGAACTCCCGCTCTTGCTCTTGGATCCTCTTTTACGCAATCCCTCAACCTCTCATATTCAAATTTCAAATTCACCGCTTCAAGCATCTTCTCCGTTCCCCCTCATTTCCCTTAAATCTCCCTTCATTTTTCATTCTCCATCTTCTTCAAATTTCATATTCTCCGCTTCTTCACATTTTCCATAATGAAATGAAAATGATTGTCATGGTCATGGCTTTTGGCCAAGACTTGGGAGCATGATAAATGAAAAATGAATCTTTGAGTGCCTTGGACACTCTTCTGGTGCAAGATGGATTTAGACATGTACAAGTTTAATCTCAATTTTAAAATAAAATTCTCATCATTCTCTCTTTTACCCTCCCCTTTTTCTTCATTTTCTTTTTAAATAATTGTACTCTAGCCAATCAATGATTTTTGAGCCTCATGGTCTCCTTGATAGTAGTTGAGTTGAGGCATTTACTTCCACTCAACTACAATCAAGGAGACCATAAAAACATTATCCATTATGGATAAATTAGCATACTTTGGGGACTTTGAAGTTAGTGATCATTCTCCTTTCATCAAGGTATTGTAAAGCCAAATGGTCAATCTTGAGGGTCCACAATGTAAAGTGAGCCTAAGACAAGTAGAGTAAAGGTACGCTTATTTCAAATTCCTATAATGTCTTAGTAGTAAATACAAGTGTTGAAAATATCTTGACTGTCATGATATTTAAGTTTGATTTATTCATCATAATATGGGCAAGTGATATCAAATACTTGCACGTCATTCACAAATAATGGGTTAAATATTACTATGAGTAATTGGTTCATTAGAATGTTTGTAAATGGTTATTGTTGTCGACTTATAATATTTACCTTCATATGGTGGTCACTCAATTTTTTGCCAAATCTATAATATGTTATATATCACCTTTTAATTTGACAAGCAACTTTTTCCCTCACTTGTTACTAGGATATATGCACGAACCCCTTTCTCTTAATTGTATTAGAAGGCGTTAATACTTAACCCGCCAAAATTTTCAAATGCCTCCCGCCAATGCCTCCCTCGACGATCGCCCATGAGCGACCGACGATCACCCATGAGCGACCGACGATCGCCCATGAGCGACCGACGATCGCCCATGAGCGACCGACGTTCGCCCCTAGGCGACCGCCGATACAGCGGATGGGCGAACGTCGGTCGCTAGGGCGACCGCCGATCCAGGTGATGGGCGAACGTAGCTCATAGGGCGACCGGCGGTCTACCCTCTTCGAACGAAGCACATGAACTTTGAAGAGCCATAACTTTTTCATTCGGACTCTGTTTTTGACGAAATCACTTGGGTTGGGTCCCAAATTAATCCTAGTTTATGTGGTAAAAATTGCAGACTCATACGATTAAGAATGAAAAAATGGCATGCATTTTAGTGAAGGGAGTATTTGTTATTTGGGTTTTTAAACATTTGGCATGTTTTACCATTGCAAGCCTATTATGTGACATCAAAAAGGTTTTTGCATGATGTGTTTTAGACAAGTGTGATCTTTAGATGCATCCCACAATCTTTGGGCAAGTGTCCAATCAGGGTATCCTTTTCCAGACTGCCCGGACTTTAGAAAAATGTCCTTTTGGAAATGAAAAAAATATTGGAAAATTACAAAACTTTCATGGTGTCATAGATGGCATGTTGGTACACAATAATCATGTGATTTATAGGTTAAACTCAAAAATTGAATATTTTCCTAATTTATCATATTCAGCACTTGTTCACATTATAGTAGCAAAACGACTATGAATTTAAGATTTTATATTGAAACAAATATTCATGCATTTTATTAAGTTTATATTTGAGCATTTCATATAGTTTCAAGACATAGATAATATGAAATCATAGTCCTTTTAGGTTGTGTAAAAATAGCTGATTTTTGAAAGTTCTCATAATTAAGGAAATATAGTAAAACATCAAATCTGGATTTAAGATTAAACATAGATATAACTCTAATCTTGTTTTAACTAAATTTCTTCTTCGTCACCTACTTTGCTTTAAATTGATATTCCGGATTGTTCCTTTTGTCTCAAAAAGGAATTAAGACAGATTCCTTTTGAAGACTAAAGGAATGAAAAGGAATATGAAAATTGTTCGATTTTTCTTGCTCAATGCAATTTTGCATGGAGTATTACAAGTTTCTCATAAATCCATCATTGAATACATGCGAATTGAAAAAGTGTAATTTCTAGCACACAATAAGTGAAACATAAAATGACAGTGTTTTAGTAAGACAGTCCTTTTTGGTACCCGTATCAGACACTTACCCCTTTGTAGTTGGAAGTATTTTGATCCAGATAGTTTTAGTATTGGCTTTGCAATGATATTTCTAAGATGATAAAAGTGAAAAAGTGGATGATTTTTGAAGAGATAGATCTCCTTCAACCATCGTTAGATTTTGAATTTTCATTTTAGAATGGATTCCAATTAGAGTGTTGTATTGGTGATAGAAACCTCAATTCATTTGAAGGTATATTGAAGATAACGTATAATTTGAGTGCTAGGGATCTAGGTTTGGACTATATTAATTACTTTGTAAAATATTTGGCGGTTTTTATCATTATTGAATCATCTCTTCCCTCCTTTTATACACACACCCCATTTCAACAAATTTAATTAATCCTAGGTATTTAATAGAAATTACTTACCTTCACCTTATAGGCCAAAACTTTTAATCATGTTTCATATAAAATACATAGGAAAAGTATAAATACTACTCTCCCTCTCTATTTCCCTATACACCTTACACTTCCCTATGGCTCGAATAGTAGTCTTGCAATGATAAAAACTGCCAAATAGTTTACAAAACAATTAATATAGTCCAGTAATAGACCCCTTACACTCAAATTATACCTTATCTTCAATATATCTTCGAATGGATCGAGGTTCCTATCACCAATACAGCACTGTAATTGAAACCCATTCTAAAAAATAAATTCAAAATCTAACAATGGTTGAAGGAGATCTATCTCTTCAAAAATCATCCACTTTTTCACTTTTTTCATCGTAGAAATATCATTGCAAAGCCAATACTAAAATTATTTGGATCAAAATACTTCCAACTACAAAGATTGTGGGATGCATCTAAAGATCACACTTGTCTAAAACACATCCTGCAAAAACCTTTTTGATGTCACATAATAGGCTTGCAATGGTAAAACATGCCAAATGTTTAAAAACCCAAATAACAAATACTCCCTTCACTGAAATGCATGCCATTTTTTCATACTTAATCGTATGATTCTGCAATTTTTACTACATAAACTAGACTTAATTTGGAACCCAACCCAAGTGATTTCGTCAAAAACAGAGTCCGAATGAAAAAGTTATGGCTCTTCAAAGTTCATGTCCTTCGTTCGAAGAGGGTAGACCGCCGGTCGCCCTATGAGCTACGTTCGCCCATCACCTGGATCGGCGGTCGCCCCAACAGGAGGGGTCTAGATTGGCTCGCGGACACTTTGTCCTTGCCCCTAAGGTCGCCTAGAAGCGGTTGCTAGGGCGACCGCCGGTCTTCATACTGGACCGCCGGTCGCCTTCTCGCGGCAGCTAGGGCGATCGGCGATCGCAGTAGGCGACCGACGTTCACCCCGGTGCGACCGTTAGTCGCCTAGCGAGGTCGCCCACCCGCGGTCGCCCACTGTGACGTGTATTTTGATTTTCCACGTCATTATCAACCCTACGCCACGTAGGAAAATATCTTTTTACCTCAAGGTAAATCTCAGCAAGTTTTTTACTATGTAATTTTTGGTACGGTCGACATTTTCGTCGACTCGACGTCTAACAGACATGTCCAATACGACAAATCAGACAGACATTCCGAAAATTGTGTCTAATAAGACAACCCTGGTTGTGAGAGAAGAGGTCGTTGAAGAACCGGGGTCTACTACACAACGCTATGCAAATTGCATGGAGTCCTTTTGGGAGCCATCCGGTGAGAGGCACAGTTGGGTACCGAAGGAAGCGTGTATCTTTTCATGGTTTGATCAACAATCCGTATTGGTGAATGTCGTTCAACCGTCGGAGAAGCGCATAGTACACGGAGTGCAAGTAGAGAGGAGAGTTTGTATTCCTCAATCTACAAAGGCACACATTCTCGAATATATAGCCATGCAAACGGAAGTTATTGATGACGAACGCTTACGGACAGCCTTAAATACTGGGGAGTAGGTTATGATCATAGTACATTTACCGTGCTTTGCATGGTAATAGATATAAAGTGTTCATGTATGAACGAGTTAAATGTACCCGGTGAAGGTACAGTGGTAGACCTATAGTTAGAAATTATTACAAGGATTGGAGTGACACGAATATTTGTATTTACAAGTATACTTATAAATGAATTATGTTTATTATTTTTTGGGTGCTATTTGTCATGTTGCAAGTAGGACTTCACCATATCAATTGACAAATATAACAAATGATTTTTGAGGACATTGGGTAAAACTATTTATTCTCTAACATGTATTATTGTACAAAAACTATATGGTTTTTAACCTAATGGATTTTTTTTTTTTATCAAAGAACGCATTCTCCAAGTCATATATTTGGGTTTTGAAGTGCACATTAGAGAGTATTTACAGAAGTGCACTTTTATACGTACAAGTGCACAATTGTTTAATTGTGTGTTGTCATTGCATCTCTGATACCAAAAGTATTTGTTATTAGACATTATCCAACTAGAAAGTTGCAAAATTCAGGTGATTTTGTAAATACCAAAGTTTGGATAAAGAAGTTATGGTTCTTCAAAGCTTGTGCCTTTTATTTAAGATGTGGAAAAACAACATTGGAGACGTTTAGGGGTTAAGCCTTTATCCAAGTTTGTTCCATTTTAAGTCTCATGACCAACAATAGTCCTACTAGAGGCCTTTACTATGAATTTTCAATTGGTAATTCTATCATTTACGACAAATACTACTTTTAGTGTTTTGTTTTGTGATATTATGATCTATAAGAGTATAGGTTGGATACTTGGATTGAGACGCATGAGGTGTCGTTGGAAGGGGGTATTTAGTAGAGTTGTGGGAAAATATCGAATCGCGATTCTATGAGGAGAATCTCAAGAAAGTGAATTTCCAAGTATTTATAGCCCTAAAAATATTTGTATGAAACTATTTGTATGACCATTGCAATGCGGCAAGGACGTACCATAGCAGGTTCGTTCATAAATAATTCTATTTTTAAAAAATGTAAAAAATTAGAAATTACAAGCCAAGAGGAACGAAAAGTGGGGAAATTACAAGATGAAAACGGTATCCAAAAAGTTGGGAAATCATATAAAAAAACAAATGAACAAAATATTTTTTTTAAATCTATTTCTTGCGGAGTGTGAACCTTATTTTTTCAAAAAAATTTAATATTTGTTCGTTGAGGACCAAACTTGCTATGGTGGAACTCTCTTTTTCTAGATTACCTTTACAAAGGCCTCTAAATTCAAATTTCAACGGTTGTTTCAAGTAGCTTCAAATTTTATCCTAGTAATTTTTCCTAGTGATTTTTGGTCTGTCTCAGTTTCCCATGAAAAAATCATTATTTTTGAAAATGTGCATCGGCATTTGAGTTTTTAGACCAACATTGCATTTTATTAATTAATGAGGTGCCTTGAGGTGATTATTTATTATTCTACCGTTAAATAATCAAAGGTGCAATAATTTCTCACATAGATCAGCCTTATTCTTAGGAGACAATTCGTTCTAGTGTTTTTGCTTAAATCTAATAGGAGAAGTTCTTTAAAGCTGAGGTGTGCTTGGATCATTAATGTTTTTTTATTTTGGTCTTGCTTTGCTTGGTGAGGCCAAGTTTTGATTCTCTTATATAGAGCTTGTGGATCGATTCGGACAGGATTCCGTCAAAATGACTTAAAGGGACAATAATCGTTTGAATTACTTGGCTTTGAAAAGAGCTTCGTTCTTTTAGCTGCAATGATGTAAGTATATAAAGCTTTGTTGCCAATGTTGTGAATGCAAAAACGTCAACTTGATAGTTTTGTTATCAACAAAACAAGGTGGCTTCATTTTGTTTCTTGTAGCAATTTTGAAAGCGGTGATATTGCAAATGGTGCAGATTTTATTCATGGTATGGATTGTGATATAATAGTAGAGATTGGTTGCAAAGTTCTCTTTTTCCTTACCATGTCTTGTATCTTATGGTTTTTTTGTTGTTTCTATTGGTAACTTGAATAAAAAATTGAGGGTTTAGTTTAAATGTGGTGGGGACTCGTTAGAGAGGGAAGGTAAATGTTGTTTCTATTTTGAAATTTTGGGTTTCACAATTTGTAGTGGAAATTGTCTTAGGGTGAATATGAAATAGTTGCCTCTCTTTTTTAAGTCCAAAAGCTTCACAAATTGCCTTGAAACTTGAGAGGTTCTTAAATAAAAATCTCAATATTCTTAATAAAAAATTCCATTGGCTCGGTGAACAACTACCACATAGAGGTGTTCTTACTTGATTACCATTCTTTTGGAAGCTACTTTCAAGATCTTATGGTTAAATGATCAAAATTATGGAGCAACTCTCTAAATAAATCTACATGTGGGAATATGTTTTATGATCCTTTTGTAAATATGAAGGACCTCATTGTTTAGAGCTAAAGTATGCTTGTCTTTTCATTTTTTTTCTTGCATTCTTATTTCTTTTAAAATGCTTGCTTACAAGTCTTCATTTATGACAAACAAAAAACTATTATTTGCCTAAATACAAGTAAAGTCATGAAAGGACATATATCTTGCATATAAGAATTTTGTAAGAAATCTCCTCTTGAACAAGTAATAAAATGAAAAGAGATATTATCTTGTTAATGTACATATCTATTTATAATTCTATATATGCCTATCAATGAGCACTATGAATATTCATAAGAAAAAGTTTAGAATTATTATAGTCAACTGTGTAGGAACAAGCCAATTTCGCGAGAAAAACAAATCATGAAGAGTCATATTGGAAAAATACTACAATGTTCAAAAGCTTTTATTTGTAAAATTTCATTAGTTTCTCTTTCTAGTTTCTTTGATGTTACCTTACTTACTAAAAAACCTTATCACTGTTAAGCATATAGCCACGCCCCCGACCACCATGAAAATCGTATTTTTTTATTATATGAAGCGGTTGGCCGCCCTGGGGTCCCAAAGATTCCCAAGAGCAACTTCAAAATTAAATTGCGCCTCTTCATAAATTTGGATAGAATAATTATGCTTTGAAATACATCTCAAGGAGAAGAATCTAGAAAAAAAAATTTAACTCTTCAAATAGAACTAAAAAGATGGCATTCACCGAAATAGAATATTCTTGTGGAAATAGGCCAGCCAAAGGGTTCATATGAAAAAATGGTCCTACCAAAGGATTTTATCTTTAGTTTTGGTAAGTCTCTATCTACATTGGCTTTTTGGGGATGTGTGCACTAACTTCCACCGATTCACGTAGCTTTTCTAAGAAATCTTCTTTTAATCACTCAATAAAATCATTGCATTCACTAAAAAAAAACATAAGTTTATCTTCTTCCTTATAATTTTCCTTTAATATTTATTGTATGTAAAAAGGTGTGCAACAAGAATAAAAAGGCACAGAAAGCTGCACTAAGGGATAAAATCAACAATCATAAATGGAAGGTCATCTTATGTATAATATGTAGATCGAACCTTTGGTGGAACCAAGGGTTCCATTGGAATATTCTCATTTGATTTGGTAACTGCCATTTCTTCATCACTATTTGGGGGTTTAAGAGAAAAATAGGGGGAAGTAACTAGTTCAGAATCTATTCATTGAGATGTATTCAAAAATGTAGATATAAGGGAGTTTGGGAGAACGGATAGGGAAAAAAGTTAGTTTAGGAGGAAAAAGGGAATAATGGTGCTTTTGAGAATGGATAAGAAGGGGTCTCTTCCCTTCCTAAAGTCATAGAGATAAGGTTCCAAGGCAGGTGTTTTGGGAGTGACACCATGATTCTAGGAACGGCAAGTCGGATTCGGCGGCATGAGGTGTTGTTGGAAGCAGGTTTCATTTAGGGTTGTGGAAAACAATCGGATCGCAAAAGGGGTCGCAGGGGCATACTAGTAGGGTTTGAAGGTGGGTTGTGAGACAGGAAGAGGTATGTGAATAAAGTTTTGAATTTGTGTGTTTATTTTCTCGAGTGAAAAAGTGGTGTATAAAATTGGTGTGTAGAGTGATTGGCAACTCTTGAAAAGCTGCAACCTCGCACCTTCACCACAAGTGAATTTCATTCCAATACTTTTGTTTGTTTCAATATGTTCTAAGTTTGGTTAGCCGTCGCCAGGATTCCAAAGAATTTTCAAGACGACTCTCACTTACTGTGCCGATTGGCAGTCTTGGCAGGCTGTCGTCTTTGGTAGTAACACTCCAGTGCACGCGACCGCATCGACGGCAAGAGAGCAGCACGCAGGCAAGGGTACGGACAGGAGCGAATGAGCGTCACCACCATCTCACCGCCAGAGTCGATGGCTTCGATGCGGGTCAAGCATCCATTGGCCTGGTACATGTTGCGCTTTTGGCACGGCATGAGGTTCACCACCTGGATAGGCATACTCGCCCGCAACCAATTTGCCATTTCGCTCAGCAGGGTCCCCATGGTGTGTGCCATCACGTGCTTTGCTTTCTGCAACTCGGTGCTAGCTGGGCTCGAACGACTTTTCTATGGCAGACGCATCGACGATTCCCAGCCCACCGAGCCCCCAGTCTTCGTGTTGGGCCACTGGCGTGCGGGAACGACGTTCCTCCACGAACTGATGATCCGCGACCCGCACCACACCTACGCCAACACGTACGCGTGCTTCGCGCCCCACCATTTCGTGCTAACAGAACGCTACATGACGCCGTGGTCGGGCGTCTTCTTTCCCGAGCATCGACCCATGGACAACATGCCTGTGGGTTGGAATCGGCCCCAGGAGGACGAGTTCGCGCTCGCCAACCTCGGGGTGCCTACGCCATACCTGTCGATGATGTTTCCCAACAACGGCGAGCAGTACCCCGAGTACCTTACGCTGCACGACTTGAGCCCTGCGGATCGCGAAGCGTGGAAGCGGGAGCTCATGCAGTTCATGCGGCGGCTGTCATGTATCGACGACAGCCGCATCGTCCTCAAGTCGCCCGGCCACACGGCTCGCGTCCGCACGCTGCTCGAGATGATTCCAGACGCAAAATTCATCCACATCTCGAGGGATCCGCTCAAGCTGTACTCCTCGACACTGAAGCTCAGGCAGGCACTCAACACGGAAATGGGCCTGCAAGCGGTTCGGAATGATGACTGGCTCGAGCAGTCGGTGATCGATTTGCTCCAGCGGATGTACGACGCCTACCTGCAGGACCGCGAGCTGCTGCGAGACGATCAACTTGTCGAGCTGCGCTACGAGGATCTGATCGAGGACCCCAAGTCCCAGTTGCGGTCGATCTACGAGCGGCTGCAGCTTGGGGACTTCACGCGCGTCGAGTCCGCGCTCGATACTTACTTGGCCGAAGTGGGAGACTACCGAATCAATCAGTATGCACAAGAAGATGACGCCCTCCCGCAGCGACTCCGCCGCGAATGGGCAAAGTATTACAAAGAATTCGGTTACGAATGATCGCCCAAACGCTGCATGAAACTAAAGCATGACATTCACAAAAGTCATGAATATGTGATGGGTTAATCCATTCACAGTCTTTCATTCATTCAATTTGGCATGAATACACTCTGTTTTGATGTAGTTACTTTTGTTCATTGGAGATTGTGGTTACGAGAGACTCAGATACATGTCTAGAAGTGACACCACCAGAGTAACAATGTACAAACTCATCGATATCGATAAAGGAGTTTCTGTCTTATTAAACCATCGAACGTTTTGAAGGTTATGGGCCCAGGCTTCGTGGTTGCACTGTGCTTTTTTTTTAAAAAATTTAGAAGAATCACATTATTTTTCTTTTCGAAGGGTCCTCTTAAATTCTGTTTTCTTAATCCCTGTCGTTACCATTCTCTCTTACTTTCTCTGCACAGCCTTTTTCCATCGCCATGGCCACTTTCTAGATTTGTGATTAAACTGTATCAGCAGTTTAGAATAGAGTCCCTGCGCGTATGCTCATTAAGAATTTTAGTACCAAAGAGTATCGGAGTTGTCAGGATGTAACTGGTCTTCTTTTTAAATAAACATTGCGGCAACTACTGTAGCAATCTGGGGAGATTAATACAGTGTAGAACTCGGAGGATTATTGTATTGTTTTTCAAGAAGCGTTACGAACATCTACCAAGGTGATATACATCCTGAGGATTATTGCATATCTTCTGAGAAAAACCAACAACATACGCGCTTTAGTACACACAAAATCCTGGGCAAGTTGACAGGATCATCAACAGCAGCGTCTTGCAGAAGTTGTCTCTGAAAACGACTCCTGAGAGTATCTTCGCTCTCTAGGCACGTTTCTTTTATTACAAAATGAGACTCGTGAAAGTATCTTCACTCTACAGGCTCGTTACTTTGATTACAAAATGAGACTCCTGAGAGTATCTTCACTCTACAGGCACCTAATCTTGATCCCAAAATGGCATCTACGAACGACATATCGTGACACATACAGAATATTATTGAATCGTGTTGGTTCTTGGAGATCTCGGCAGTCCTATTCCGACATCCATGATTATTTCTTACATATTAAATAATAAAATTCTCCGTTACCAACCGATGACTGCGAGTGACTGCTGGTTCCGTAGTCGGTTACGTCCGGAGTGATCAATGTGCATGTCTCGCTCGACGGCGCTCCTTACGCTTGCAACTGGAAACGAGTCGTTCAAGTCCTCTCGGCATCTGCAATCTTAAAGGTAGACGGACCACGCTGCAACCTACTTTATCCCCTCCTCTCCGCATCAAGACACTTAATCTTCAACTACAGTAAGTTTGCGTGTCTGAGGAGGTCGTATGTCCCTTGTACGTGAGCGAAGGCGTCCACTAGCCATTGATGGAGGAGCAGTTGTGAATGAAAGTGACGAACCGATGAGTACATGTTTGCATCAATCGTTCTTTTGTGCGTTTCAGAAGTAATCTAATAGGATATACCTACATGATTCTTAGTTGTATTCTGAGATGCCATAGTCGTGATTGTTTCTTTGCAGTGAAGGCCAACTTACACATGAATGGCCATATTTGTGGAATTGATACTTTTCACACTCTCAAGTTAAATGCTGTATCCAATGTTTTTCAAAGATTATTAGATTGATTTGATATTTCTTATTGAATGGGAAGGATATGTACACAAAAGGGTTAGTTGATTATTTGGTTTACATGGGAAAGTTACTATCGATCTGAGGATAATCTAAAATTGGAAAGTCTAAAGAAAGTGTGGATTGTAGAGCAGAAGTCTCAAAATGATCATTTTAACACATAATAATGAATATAACCTCAATTTCGTTAAAATGGCACTGTGCCATGTGCCATAATTTTGTCTCACCATATCTTACATATGTGCTCACATAGAATGGTGTATTCTCTAATATCACAATTTTTTTAATAATATCAATCCTTTAGATACATTGTCACTCATTTTCCATAATATCACTTTAAAGTTCTTTTATATCACATAGTTTTCAAACCACAGTTCAAAAAGTGGAGGTGTGCCATTTTAGCAGCAAAACACCATTTTAACGGAATTGGGGATAATATGGCCATATGATTTCATATACATGCTCCTTGTTTTCCTCACTAGGCTCAATTTTGTCTGGAGTGTAAATGGTCATTGATCGTCATTCTTGTATCCACAACATCACTTGTTCCCAAAGATTGAGTTTCCCAACATCATGCTCACCTAGGAATGTCATTGCCAAATTACTTGTTCCCTCCTTGTACACAAGGACAAATTGTTGTATATAGGTACCCTTACATCAATGATATCTCATTTTCTCTCAAGAAATTCTTCTTGAGGAATATGATCATGCAAAATGGCACTTAATAAACCGCTTCATTATAAGCGCTCATGTTCCGTTCACCTCTAATCTCATAGACTCTGTACTCCACACTATACTCGTCACTACTTGTATAATATAAAACTTGCTATTTTCACTATGGTACAAGGTAACTATCCTATTCTCTTAAACTTTGTATTCTGCATGCCCTCTTGTTGTAACATCTCTGCTTACATACTATTTATGAAGTCCCACCTTTGATGTTTGGCACATCGAAAACAACCAATAGGGATGTCCACCCTAGCACTCACTCTTGGAATGTACCCTCAATTATGTATAATTATGAAATGTGAGATTAAAGATGTTCGCGTACTTACAAGATTTAAACGGATTAAAAAAGCAGAAGCTTCCTAGCTTGGAATACATTATTTATTCACAAATTCTAGAAACAAACATACAAAAAAATAGAAAGCATATCATGATTGAGTGCAGAAATACCACGAGGGAGTTGCTTAAGGGAACTTAGATTAATATGTAAGAAAGAAGGTAAAATGAGGTAGGATAAGACAAGAAATACACTTGACATCCCTAGGAAGTCATAAAAGGAGGAGAAACCACCTCATTGGACTAAAAAGAAGAATAACCATACGCTTTTAGTAAATCAGTGACAATTTTGGGTTTTTGATACATAAATAAAAATTTTAAAAAATTTAAAATCTTAAAAGAATGTGATAAGGCATCGATGCGATGCCAAAGGAGCACGCATATACCAATAGAATCTTAAAGTCAAAGAACTCACATCCTAAACTACATCCATCCAATCTACAGCCATCCAATCTACAGCCATCCAATCCAGGTAACCGACTAGTGAGGAAAAATATTTAGAACACGATGAAATTTGACGAAAGCAACTCTTCCCACAAAGAAAAAAGCCATAGCGGTGTGTAGACAAAAGCCCATCAAAGTTGCATTGCAAGTTTGTTTGTAAGCTATAGCAGTATAGCTTACAAACCTGCAATGCAACTTTGATGGTCATAACAAACCACTTCACACAGATACAACATAATTAAACAAACCACTTCACACAGATACAACATAATTAGCTTTCAAATATGCATCAAACAAAACAACTTCCACATATAACAAAGCATACAGATATGAGTTACTTATAACAAAGCATACATTCACATATGAATTAAAACACTGATGTAAACCAATGAAACCACTTACTGAGAGCACAACCAATAAAATAATGGCCAGCTTATCATATTGTAGCATCAAATTGCAACCTGCGCGCATGGAAAGACACCGTCATCAGGGCGTAAGTTGAGAAAATCAAGTAAACATGAAAACTAAATTCAAAGAAAGAACACTATAGTGCAGATGATATTGACGCTTCCTGAAATCATGCAGGTGACGAATGAACATGCAGAAAAGACAGCAAAGGGAGCATTAGACGAATATCAAACGCCATGAACATGTACTCAAGGACACCAGGAATTACCAAGGCAAAGTATAAGCAGTCAAGTAACAGACAGCCGAGTTTGCAGTAATTCTGTATTCTGTACAGAATGACACACAAGCACGTAATTCAAGCTGCGTACCTGCTTTCCCGGTGTTGTTGCAATAGTAATGAATGATTACTCTTTCAGTTTTAGTCTGACCAGATTCTGGGAATTGCTATCGGTAAAGGTTGGCTCCGTAGCGCCTAACCAGGTGCTGCACTCTCCACGCGCCATTACCTTTCAAGGCAACCAAAATGAGAGGCACGTCATGAATCTGATACTTCGAAAAGCAACTCACTCACGGAAATTAATGATAACAAGGCTTTGTGTTGTTGTGACAGAGGTTTATGATTACCTTAGTCTTCTTCCCGTGAGACTGCGCCACAATGTCTCAACGCACATCCATGTCCTTACAAGAGAGACCGCCTTTAAAAGCAACAGATCTACATTCCACAGTGAAATGAACGATGCGAACTGAGCAGCTTTTTAGCAGCGCTGCCCATGGTAGCAGTGCTCCCGTCACTCGTATAATCTTCAAGGCTGCATAGTTTCAGAAACTCATCCAACTCCACCTTTGCCTCCGCCCACTAACCATAAACCTGAAATAGAACCGACTACAATCGCACCACTTGCTAATGCCAGATCCACGTCGCTGCCAGTGATCTCTCCCGTCGACTGCATGAAGAAGCGCAGAACAACTGTGCCTTGAGGCAGGGCTTGCACCACATCTCTGATCGCCTCCACCGAGCCCTGCATGCCCAGCAAGGAACTTCCATGAAACAAGCACTGATCGAGACTTTAAGATCGATGTGAAGATGTCTGATCGAAGGTAGGATCTGAGAGGGTAATTGAGGTGGAATTTGAGCATTTACCTGAGCATCCACTTTAAGGACCACATTAAGCTGCTGCCGTTCACCCCTGTCTCGGCGCTGACAGCAACAGCATTCACGAATGAATGAATCGGGGCTTTTTGCCTTCGCCTGCTTGAGCTTGTAATCTAGAGCTTCGTGCAATTTCGGAGTAATCTGATGCTCCTACTCCTTGCTAACTCACAGCTTTGAACTCATCGCAGACTACTGGCACTTGGCGCAAACCCAATATGTGCATTAACACCCAAAAAGTGAACTCCATAATTTTCACAGCCAAGGAATGTGGCATTCACTCTTTTCACTCAGAGAGACAATAACACCATATTCGCTTAATTGGGACTATTCCTTAACCCCTAAACGCGCCGAATGTCGAAAAACGACATTTTGGATGGAAGGCAGCAACTTTGAATAGCCATATCTTCTTCATCCGAGGTCCGTTTTGGATGAAATCACTTGGGTTAGGTTCCAAATCAAGTCTAGTTTGCGTTGTAAAATTTGCAAGCCCATACAATAAAGTATGAATTAATGGAATGCACTTTAGTGAAGACAGCGCTTGCTTTTGGGTTTTCAAGCATGGGGCATGTATTACCATTGCAAGCCAATTATGTGAAATTAAAAATAGTTTTCATGATTTTTTTTTCATGGTCATGATCTTAAGGTGATTCTTAACAACTTTGTAGTGTGAAGTTTTTTGATCCAAATGATTTTGCTATTGGATTTGCAATGATGTTTTGTCAACAGAAAAAGTGAGAAAATGGATGATCTTTGAGGAGCTATATCTCCTTCATCCACCGTTGGATTTCAACTTAATTTTTTGGGATGGCCTCCAATTAGAGTCTAGTCTAAGTGGTAGAAACCTTAACAAGATCGAAGGTGTTTTGAAGATAAGGCATGAAATTGAATGCAAAGGGTCTAGGTTTGGACTATTTTTCCTTTGTAAAATTTTTGGCAGTTTTTACCATTGCATGGCTTTTATTTGAGCCAAGAAATTTTTTTGATGAATTTTTGTTGGGTAAAGGACTTATTAAGATGAAGGTGAACATCTCTCTAGTTGGTAATTTTTTCATTGCAATAGGTATATTGGTAGCATTTCCACCTCAAAGTGAAAATGATGAAATTTTGCAGTTTGTTTTTAGTATTAATATGTTATGATCTTCCGATCTATAAGGCCTCATGACTCAAGTTTTGGTCCACATGATCTTGGATAAGTCTATTACAAGTTTGTACGGTTGAGATCTTAATAGCTTCTCTTGATTTTCATCTATGAGGATTTCTATGGAAATGTGCTTTTCTGCTAAAAATAGGCTGGCGCGTTTAGGGGTTAAATTTGGGACTAAATTTATATCGAAATTCATAGTAAAAGAGTTATAAAATTGCTAGCTGTTCGAACTCTCACCCTATAAAATGCGACATTGTCAATACTTATCTAGTTACTATTATGATTCGGAAATTTAAACCGGAAACCGTAAAACAAAAATAAAGTCGATGTGCGTTCGCGCTTGTAATTCCACCAGTGCAGGGCTTTTCGCAGTAACCATGTGTAGGGTTTAACTCAACATTTGCAACGCGCGGTACCTACCTCCCTTTAGACAATTTCAGGCATGATTGATATGGGGCCAATAAACGTTCTCCCAAAAACTGCTCTTGCAATTGGGCACCCTTGCAACGAAAATAACTTAAAAGGCGATATTCGTTACATTGAGACGATTTGGAGTCATATTCGATCTGGGGATAAAGAAAAAAGGTTCAACATGTTCAATATATAGTGCACATATTGTCTCAATGTAACGAATATGACCATTTAAAGTGTACAAAAGCTACTCTTTCCAATGACATTGCAGAAGATGAAGTTGATAATACATTGATTGGTGCAATAAAATTTAATGTAAAAGTTCAAGGTACTTCCACATGAGTTTGAATGTTACCGTGGGCTGATGGTGAGATGGAAATATGACAACACGTTTTTGTAGTAGACTTCCTATCCTCTTTATTCTAGATGTGAGCCTAATACTTATGTTTTTCATGTATTGTTCTACCAGAATGTGTTTCAGAAGATTGAGTTCATGTATCAAGTTGCACTCAAACATGAGGTCTGATTCTTTTAGTTCCGTATAAAGATGTCTACTCTACAAAGGTAGAGCCAATTTAAAAAATATCTAACTAATTATGGACTAATTAGAAAATAGTATCAACGCAGTGCTTGAGTCTCAGCTTCTGGGTAAGATGCTAGTGGTTGCGTACTGCTGAAACGAGTCCGTTGGGGTTCGAACGTGGACCAGCACGACTACAAACGTGTCACACCTTAACCACCGTAGGACTGAACGGCGTGATGACGACGTATCCACCAATATCACATTTATACACCCATTGAACAAATCGCACCACAAATGGATAGTATATCTTGGTTTCTATAGTTAAGTTACAGTTACGTGTAGAGTTTGTGTCTATATCCGAAAGGGATGAGTAGTTTTTTTTCTTAAACATCTTTGTCTTGTGGCCATTGAGGTAAATACATTACGAACAGATGTAGAAGAGCCGATCTTCGATTTGGATACTGGAGTTCTTATCCATTAATACATCTGCAGACTTTTGAAAACGATATCATCTTGGTTCATTCGGAGTTTATTACTATTGTATTGGTTGCCGACATATACTCATAGCATACGAAGACTTCCAATCAATTTCAAGAAAAGATTTATACAAATCATAGTTTCCGTAATTGTACATTGCTATGTGAATTTCTTTCTTATTGGAAGATTCTCACTGTCTTTTCACTGAATCTTTGTGAGTCAGAGATTTTGTGGTCTTAGTATGACACAAATTTGTATTTTTCAAATCCGTATTAATAGGCCTTTCTTCTCAACTATTATTTTATGATACACCAGCACTATATAGTACAGTCTACCCTCTATTGTTACCTCTCGAGAATAGATCAAAGTTAACATAATTATATAGAGGTTATTAGTTAATAGCTATAAAAGTACTTTTTTGAGCAATTTACAAATATTAATATTTATAAATTCATGCGTTTGTGAAGAGTTCATGTGAGAATTCCATTGAGGATGTAGTTTTGTAGGATGTCTTTCATTATTAACATTTAGAGTCAAATTTACAAAGAAGGGAGGAATCTTCTCATTAATAGTCAACATTCATAATGTGCAATATGTGGGGTAGAAGAAATTTAACGTTTACAAACAGTTTATATGGTACTTGTGAAAAATCTTATAATTATAATATTGGACTAAATCATAGCGAATGTTGTTAATTCATCGTAACGTGGAGACTAGTGGTCAACACCGAAAGTGACCGATTACACATCGTAGTATCTCTAGGAACTCTCATGAGTAGTATTCGCTTTTGGTTCCCATTGCAGTCACTGAGACTTGTCTTCTCATCAAGATACAGATAGGTCCATTTTCTGTAAATTCTTTCTCAAGAAAATGCGTAATATACATTATTCTGAAATCGAATATGCCAACTATACCTGTCTTTTGTAACAATTCTTATGTGGTAATTGTTTGTCAAATGTTGATGGTTCAATCATTATGACGTAGAGCGGGAATGATTATTAGGGAATGTGGGCCTGGCGAAGGCCGGGTATAGTGAAGTTCTTGCACCTTTGTTCATAGTAAACTGTAGTTCATGAACTTAGCAAGAAAATTGAGATTTTTAGTAGCTCTAAATCACCTGTGTTAGTGTAGTACCATAAACGGTTTTTGGCATGTATGATGTCAAAAAATGTTCTATAACTTCTTATTTAAATCAATTCCCAAAGGGATACATTATACAAATAGAAATGCCGGATGGTCTACATGTATACTCGTATTGTAATGCACTACCCAAATCTTGAGACGAATGGATCTAAAATTTCTTACACTAAACTGAAGATGATAAATTTCATGTAATTTGTATATATTATTAAATCTAGTACAATACATCTACAGTTCTATACTAAGGAGTGCGCAATATTCTCGCTTATTGATTCTACAACTTATTAGTACATTTATTTTAAATTTTGTATCGTGGGAGTCGCTAAGAATGTCCACTTGCTCTCTTCATGGTTGACTTCTGCATGTACGATGATTGACAAGCATGTACGACTTCTCGACGATGACTCCATGTCCGAGATATATCTAATGACCTTGCGCTTGCGACGTTTATGCATTACCCAAACGCCGGGATCGGGTTTCTACACGCTGCATATATGCAATCCACAAATCATGCAATGCAAGTTAAACACCAAATGTAATGTTTTTCACCATATCACATCATAAACCTCAACTTTGTACACAGAAATTACAAAAGTAGACTGCAGTTAAAGAGTTAACTACAGTTTTTTTTCTACTTTACCTTGCGATGATGGTACCGTTCATCGTCATCAGCTCTATGGCCCTGAGCATTGCAAATAATATAATCATTATTAGTGTCCACTACATGTTCCATATTTCCCTCAGGGAAATGTTTGGTTCATGTGACCCATTCCACGGTCTTGTCTGTCTTCAAAAATATTCCTCATTATTTTTTAACAAAGAGAAACCCAAAGAAAATATAAAATTATAAGTCCGCAAAAAATGTTTTATCGGGTAAAGTCCAGTACTATAAAGTGACTACCCTCT
Source organism: Bryum argenteum (assembly GCA_037043015.1). Lineage (NCBI taxonomy): Eukaryota > Viridiplantae > Streptophyta > Bryopsida > Bryales > Bryaceae > Bryum > Bryum argenteum. The sequence goes on along the minus strand of CM073331.1, from coordinate 3,051,871 downwards.
ATTCACATATGCTATGAATAGCTCGTACGCTATAAAAGGCTATGGGTATACGCAGTCTTCATAGTGTTGAGGCCTGTCTGCAGCTTCATAAGACGCATCGGGTTGAAGTTTTTCAATTTCTCTGTAGGCAGACCCCACCCTTTCATTTAATGTGGGCAACATGACTCAGAACAATGAGAACGTGTGGTTAAGGCGAGTAAATGAGGGATATGGTAATGGAACTAACCTCAAGGACATTCTCTGCATTCAGTGAGTCATCTCGTCCCCGTAGTATGGATTCCTGTCATTCCACAGTTGTTTTCTAAGTTAAATTGCTACAATGAGGATATAAAGAAAATTTCACATGTAAAAACTGAACGCACCTGGGTACATGGAATAACCTCTTCTGCAGCTGGTCGAATTCTCGGTGGGCATACCTCGGACCCCGACAACTCTGGTGCCGATGCAATGGAGGTGGTGGCTTGGCCCGGAAGTGGAGTAGACGGGGTGTCAGTATACTCTCCCCTACTGATGACGTGACTCAACCCAGCACTCCTGATAGTTTTCTCCGCTTCCTCGAGCTCCTTCTGTTTCAACTCAAGCTCCCGCATCAGTTTCCTGTTCTGCATCTCAAGCTCACGGCTTTTCAGGCGGTTAGCTCTGTTCACGGCGAGCTTCTTCTTGCTAATTGCCCTCAGTTGAATCCTCAAAGCTTTATCCTGCGACAACTTCTTATCACTGCCTGTCGATACTGTATCATCAGCAGCACCTTCCGACAACTCCGAAGACTGGTCCGTGGGATATTCCACAACTGTCTTCTTATAATGAAGATCATCCTCGTCACTATCGATTAAGATGGGATTCTCAATATTTGAAGGTTTTGGGCCAGAAATCTCCTCCTTTACTGCCCGTAGTGCAGGTAATGGTCTTTGCTTCACGGCGTCAACAGGTACAGCCAACTGGACAATGGCACAATCTTGTTCGATAGGAGCCTGAACACCTTCTGGAATGGAGATCTGGGTCTCCAGAATACGATGGTCTTCTCCCTGCGATCCTGCATTCTCTGCCACTGGGCAATTGACCACAGCCAAATTTGGGTGCTCTTCAGCGCCCAACGTGTTCAAATGGCTGTTGCCACTGGGAGAAGGATCATCGGTGGGCGTAGGAACGGCAGCAACGTCATCGGCTGTAGGAACGGCAGAGGTGATTTCAGCAAACGATTGATCGACTGGGTCAACCAAGCTCCCTTCAATAGGTTGAAGCCTTGGAAAGCCAAAAGACGGAGTTCCATCCGTTGAAGTTTCACATGCCGGTGTTGGGACCACTGGGATATCAAATGACGTCGTCGCTGCGACTGGGACCCCACCAATTAGCGGTTCAGAGCCATCCCGAGACCGTCCCTGACGAATAGGACCTTCCTGAGATGCAGTCTGATAATCGGAACCTACAAAATCCCGACTTTCAGTTACCGGGTCTTCATGATTATATCCATCATCACAAGAGCAAACCGCTACGCCAAAGTTCTCCGGCTGCGCTCGTGCTGGCATCAGAGGCGCATTTGGGAGAAAACAGCGAAGAAAATCACCTGAGCCACGAATGCGTCCCATCATCAGAGAGGACCTTTCCGCCGCTGCCATCTCCATAGCCGTCCTATGGCCATCCTCAATGTCTGGCAGGATATTCTTCGAACTCTCGAGCAATGTTGCAAACCTCTCCGGATATGCGAGATCTCCTTCGAAGACTGAAGTCACTTTAGTCGCAGGTGAATACTCGGCAGAGTCTTTGCCGTCCTCACCTTCATCCGCATCGTCCTCATCTTCGCCTTTACATTCACGAATGAGTGAGTATACTTAGGTAAGCAGAAGAACTTAAACTTAAAGCAGCAGAAGAGCATAATTATAGAAATCGAAATATGAAGAATCTGCAGGGAAATACTACCAGACTCTGAACAGATATCCTCGAATGTTTGGTGCACTTCATCATCTGCACATTCGTCTTCTGCAGCTTCGGCGTCCTCCCTAGCCAAAATACCAGCATCGAAATTTGTCGTGATGTCTTCGTGGCAACCAGCTGAGGCACTCTCATCCGAGTTCTCGGGATTCAATTCTGTATCTTTAGATTTCCAACTCAGGCCATGATGATCTGAGACATCGGCAGTTGATTTTCCGGGGTGGAAAAGGTGCGCAAACCCTGTTAAGTTACATCCGAACTTGTAACTGAAGGCTAACATATCAAGCGAATCTCCCTGCAGAGCGACAGCTATAGGTTTCAAACCATTCATCTGCCCAAAACAAAAAACCGGTTAGTGTAGGAATCCCTGCCACTGGGCCATAGCCCCCTGGAATTTACAACTGTTCGAACCATAATAATACAAATAGGACTCGCAACTGCAAACCGATATATGTCAAGACTCCCCGACAGTGGGCAATTGCCCAGTGGATCTACAAACTGAAATAAAAAATGTGTGCAGCCCTCACCACTGCAGCGATCATCGCCTTTCGACCCGCAGCAATGCAGATAATCTTCACAGGGGGGATGTCATCTTCAGGAGTTCGCTGAAGCTGCTCAATGAAGTCTAGGTAGACCTCCATGCGCAGCTCATCCTCGTGAGATGGGTACTCTCGCACAGAGCCAATCTTCTTGAACTTCTCTTCACTACGGAGAACTTCTTTCCAAGCCAAGGGTTGGCAACCGTTCTTCGAATAGATGAGCACAACAACCCCATTTCCCTTCTTGATCGTGCTATTCAAGAAAAAATATTTCTCCACCGTTGCCGCTATGTATTGAGATTCTTGCACTGTATAGTTCGGAAAATACGCTGTCAACGCGCGTTGCACTTCCTTTGATTTGTTACAGTGCGAGATCACCAACCAGTGTGACGGGGGATGTAACAAATCTGCTGGCTTCAGTAGCACGTCCAAGATGGATTTGTAACTGCGCCCACTCATAGCATCAAACTCAAAATCCTCCTCTTCCAGGAATTCGTCGATGGGACGGAAGTCTAAAATGCCACCCGCGATGTTCGATGACAGTTCGGTTTGCCAATCCTCCTGATATACTTCACCCCATACGTCTTGGTTTTCCACATGGATAACCTTCGAGAACTTCGTGAAATTCCGAGTTTTCTCCAATACGCCATACAGGGGTGCAACGTCGGGTCGGAGAAGGGGTTTCTTTTTCAGAACACGACTGATCTCCGCTAAAAACCCAAGCGGAGGGCTCTCTTGCTCGCGCCTCGGGTTGTCACTAGCTTTCATGAACTTTGCCAGGTAGAGCTTAGTACCCCTCCGGATCAACTCGTCCATGTGGGCGGAGTTGAAACCTATCTCCGTCTTGAAGCGTTGCCACGCCTCGGTTTTACGTCATCATCTACCCAAAGCATAGCCGGGTAGTACTTGTTTATCCAGCGAATCACGGCGTTCTTCTGCTTCTTTCTGTCAGTCCACTCCTTCAGACTGTAGCAGAATTTGTTCTTAGGTCTGTTCGACCCAATGTATACTTTGGGCGGAAGAACTACTTCTTCATTTTCCGGCGTTGGCGTCTGCTCACCGTTAATCTCAAGGCCCTGTGTTATTCGTGCTACAAGCTCGGTCAAACTATACGTTCCCATACCACGGATACACTTGAACGTGTACGCGACGGTGTGTTTGCGTTCCCATGGCTTGACATCTTCCTTCCATTTGTTCCCCGTGTCCGGATTAATAAGATCGCCACTTTCGTACCAGTGGAAGGCATCCATAATTCGATTGTCGCAAAGACATCAAAGCGCACAAATAACTCAAACTCGCCCGGATACTCTTTTTGCGATCTTGTTCGCATTCCTCACTGTCATTGCGTTTAAAGTCTCCACTGCTTTCAATTGGAACTCCTACACAAGCAATAGCAACGAAGATGATCCTCAATTATTAACGTTGATATACACCTTAGCCAGTGGGCAATTGCCCACTGGATTGCAAACCTTAATCCAATAACGAACAAGAAAATGATAGATGACATACCTTCCAGTTTGACTTGGATTTGCCATCGGAAGTTGGGTTACCGTAGTGCACCCATAGGTCCCGCGCGTACTGAATGTGGAGGAGGTACTCTGGGGAGTCCCAGTGGAAGAGATTTGTGTTGTTCACCCTTCTTGAAAGCTCTGACAATAAGAGGTTGTCATCCGTCCATACAAAATCGCATGTCCACGTTCTGTATATGTCCTTCAGCTTGAATCGACGTCCTTACTTCGCCCGATGAGTCCGACGCCGCCGCTTGACGAATCTTTGCCCATTGATGATATAAAACGGCAGATTCAAAGCAGCTTCGAACGTTTCCGGTTTCTCATCACAAATGGGCATGAGTGTAAGTGTCTGCTTCCGTGGGTGTACAGACGTCAAGAAGACTTGGAACAAGCTGTCTACCAGAGTGCTGTGAAATGGGCGGTACTTCATTTCCTTCGGTGCGAGTCTCATACGTTTCACGTCCACTTCGGCCGTGAAAGATTGTCCCCAAATGTACATGGGCTTGACTCGGTCCCTGAACTCAATCAGCTCCTCCTGGAAAGTTTTCACGTCTATCTCCTTGCCTTCGGGTACTTTCGTGGGGTGTTTCTTTGGATTCTTCTTTGTCTTCCTCTTCGGCTTCTTTGGTTTAGTTTCCTCTTGTACCTCCGCTGATGAACCGCTTTCTTCCCGAACCTGCTTCTCGGACTTCTTCATGACGCTTGGTCCGGTCCACTTCCTTTTGGTTTTCGGAGTTGCTTTCTTCTGGCCTTTGGAATGTTTAGTTGAGACGACCTCCTCTACCTCCTCTTCCTCACTATTCTCAGTGGGCAATTGACCACCGGGCGTATTATCACCTTCAGCACTAAGAGGCTTGGTCGTATCTTCACCGACTTCGTCTTCATCATCCTCCATCGCCACTTCTTCTCCTTTTAGACCGCTGCCCACAACTTGGTCAGTCCGACAACGACAATGCTAGGTTCCGCCTCCGCTTCCTTTTCCTCATCTATTCTTTTTTTTTTCCTCCTTCTTCTTGCGGTCGCCTCTTTGGAGGACAAGCAATCGTTGGTGCGGAGGGCCTTTTTCGACTTCAAGTGTGGCTTCAAAGAGTGGCTTTTCAAGATTACCGCCTTGTTGATTTCAGCAATTCTTCTCAAAGAATGCTTCTAGTGTCCTCTTCCTCTCGTAATGCCGATCGATTCAAAGCCCGCGTTTCGTCCCCGGGGTAGAATAGGACCGCGGTGAAACTCGGATATTCCCTCGCCGTGGACTAAAAGGCTGTCTAAAAGTGGCCGCGGCTCAAACTTGTCTTCCTTGAAGAAATAGAGGTTGGCAACGCTACCAGATGCATTGACCAGCCATACAATGAGGTTGTCGCCATGCACTTTTACATCCGTCACAGTTACGGACGCCATTGTCGTATACGCCACTTCATCTCGGGAGGCGGCGATGTTGCTTCCACAACTCGTAGACGATGCACTCCACCGTCCTTGGGCATCTTCTCACTCCATCGACCATTGCCGAGGAGTGGCTAAAGCCTCGCTTGCTTGGTACTTCTTGCCCACATTGCGCTCCACGGACATTCACATCTCTAACTACATCGAACAACTTCTTCAGGGCACCTGTGTATGGAATGTCAGGCACCCTCTCCGTCTCCTTTCGCTTCTTCATCCCCTGTTACAAAGATACTTGAAGTCACTAACAATGTCGCAAGTTCCAGGTGGGCAATTGCCCACCGGGGTGCAATATCTTGTTCTATCTACCTCTAACAAAAAGTTAATTTCCAGCTATTAATTAATTTACTTCCCAACAAGAAGTTATGACCAGTGGGCAATTGCCCACTGGTCTGATGGAATTTTCATTCCAGTATAGGAATATTCTCACATTAAGTGGCACTAAATGTCGCAAGTTCCAGGTGGGCAATTGCCCACTGTCCGATGGAATTTTCATTCCAAGATAGGAATATTCGCACATTAAGTAGCACTAAATGTCGCAAGTTCCAGTGGGCAATTGCCCACTGGGATCAGTTTCTTGACGTACTATCTAGTACTTTTCTAACAAAAAGTTAATTCCCAGCTGTTCATTTACCTACTTCACTAACAAGTTAGGACCAGTGGGCGATTGCCCACTGGTCTGATGGAATTTTCATTCCAGTGAAGGAATTTTCGCACGTAAAATACACTAACAATGCCGCAAGTTCCAAATCGGAATTGCCCACTGGGTGCATTTTCTTGTACTATCTCCTCTAACAAAAAGTTAATTCCTGGCTGTTAATTAATCTACTTCCCTAACAGGAAGTTAGAACCAGTAAAGTTAGGACCTGTCCAATTTCTAAAATGCTACTTACGGCATTAAGATAAAACATTCTACAAACTTGGGAATTAGGAGCTTATATTGTAAAAACTTACAACTGACAGAGTCGTTGAAGATGTCCGCGAAACAGAGATCCAAGTTCTGCTGGTAAAAGTCCTATTTGATGGTGCTAGATTTCTGCACATGAAAAGTTGGAATGGTCAATATCTACAGAACGGTACGTATTCAACAAAAAAGAAATGTTGAAAGTCACAGTGTCAGTCTAACAATGTCACTAACAAGCTTCAGTGGGCAATTGCCCACGGGATGCAGTTTCAGACTGAACTTGAATTCTGTGCACCACACACTAGTGCGACCCAATCACTTTAGTCTTCCTAAACGCCCTTCTCAGTAGTCAATTGCTAACTCGCTCCCTCCACACACTAGTGCGACCTAATCACCCTCATCTTCGTAAACGCCCTTCCGAGTACTCAATTACTAAATTGCTAACTCGCTCCCTCCCTGAGTCAGGCCGACCAATAACCATGATACTAAGAAACGCTATGGCCTACGAGACTAATCGCACCAGAACTCCTTCGTGCTGCAAATTCCTCACTGCCCGAACTAATTCTGGATTAGTCATATGCATCACATACAAGTCTTTGCCCCCTCGGTCGATTTTTTCTAAACGCCCTTCCCAGTGGTCAATTGCCCACTGAAGTGTGTCGAATTTTGTACAAGTTGTACTATACGACGTCGAATTCAATTTTTTATACCATAATTATACATTTAGAATACAGTGTATAAAAATATTTACATCAAAAGAAATACGAGCTCGTGAACTCAAAGACGAACAATGTACGCTTCAAAAGAAAGCACTCACCGTTGCAATTAGGTCATCACATATGTAAAAGAAGATTAAAGAATACGTCGCTTGAATCGCACGCTTTCAACACACCGATACGGACCGGTTCAAGTCACGGAACCACTGCATGCAAGCACAGATTCATTCTCAGACAAGAAAACAGCTTTTCCTCGGTCACAAGGAAAACAACTACTCAATCCAATAAAGCTTTTAGTAATCATCATCAAAGGACAATCATAAAACGAATGTACGAGCTTTCAATGGGAGTAGTGTATTACCTTTTCAAACTTGCAAAGATCCAACAGATGCCTTGTTTCGAATCCACAAAACAATATACAAGTCGAAAAGATCCTTGGCATTCACTCCTTTTTGTGTCCTGGAAACCACAACCACCATGATAAGATTTCTTTCTTCGTGCAGTTAGTCGACCTTCATAAACTCATGAATACAAAGTGTAACCTTATCTACACGATCTGGTGCTTACGACAGCCTTCGAAGGCATTGCAAGGTGTCTGTACACCACTCACGCGAAGTCCATACCACTCATCTTCAAAGCATATAAAAAACTGATCTCCTTTCTTGAAATCAGTACAAAAAATCAAGATGTGGTGGAATCGATGGACTAAGAATATACCAACACATGTAGCCTAAAGTACACAATCTGATGCTTACCGACAGGCTTCAGAAACTAAGCATATTACTCATGTTTGACGACAACATACTTATACCTCTTAGAAACCTTGAGAGAGTTCAATCATTATCCTTTATGGTTCAGTAGCCTTCGTAGTATACAAATTTATTTAGTAGCCATCCAAAGTGTATGTGAGCGGTGGGGGCGCAAAGTGTGACGAGGAGCATGCAAGATGCTTTGCCTATTACAAATCGGGCATCATCTCTACACAAAGCATTTCCGATCGGTGCACCACTAAGAAATAACCTCCTTACAGTCTCCTATACTTTTACAATCATCGACCATCTAATCATGAGATCAATTTTTATTCAACTCAATCATTAGCTAAAGAGAAAAAAGAAAGTACGAAAGGGAAAACGATTACGTAACGAACATCGATGAAGTAGTCTCTCAAGCGAGCCAAATAATTATTTTAGAAGAAAAAGCTCCTGTCGTCTATGAATCAATATTAATCGTATTTCTGACACAAAGCTGGTTCGGGAAGCATGTTCTTAGTAATTTTACAGTAATGTTGAGCATCATCATTATCTAAAGGAAGTGAGATTTGTAAACTATCACAAACCGTTGCAGCTGAGCTAATACTGGCAGTGTACAACCTGGGAGCATGTCTCTACTGCACGTACTTGAGTAAAGTCGTAAGACATGCTTCCCATACACTCTTTGATGAGATTAAAAGTGTGTATGTAATCTAGGTGCATTCCAAATCAATTACCGTCTTCACAAAAGTGACATCATCCGAAAACTGAAAATGGTTCATCGACAGTAAAAGCTAGATTGCAACCGTCAGGGTATGTGATTTCCTGGCGCACTCACATGCATTACATCAGCTGGAATCGTTACAAAAGGGAAATCACACGAAAACTGAAAAGACTTTTGAGGACAAGAAAAGTTAGTTTCCGTTTGAAAGATAGCAAGTATGTGATTTCGTTGCCGAGTCAGGTGTATTACTACACTACAGCAATCTCCTAACTGTGATTAACGTGCGCAAATCAGACCAAGCAAGTGCTACAATTATTGAGTGGCAACACACACGCAAAGATATGAGGAAGTCCGCAATCAAATACAAAACTCATGCAACGACGATGATGGGCGGCCACATACCAGTTCTTGAGATTCACGTTGGCATTGTTTTTGATGTCGGCGTTCACTTGCTATTGACGTCGCCGCCCTGTTCTGTCGGCGTTGCTGTTGACGTCCCCGACGAGCAAGCGCCACGGAAAAACCCCAGCCGCAAGCGCTCCGGAACAACCCCACCAAAGAAGCACCACGGAAAAACCCGAGCGTGGCACCCCTTTAACAACCCCACCAAAGAAGCGCAAAGGAAAAACTCTACCAGCAACCGAGACGGAAAAACTCTACACTGTCACGACATAGAAAGCAACGACACGGAAAAACACGAGAACTTCAGTACTTCACAACGAAACCCTGGAAATCGAAATGGGAGGGGAGAGAAGGTGCGCCACCAAAACCGGGCCAGGTGATACCCGCGCCCACGCCCACTTGATACCCGTCGCCCACGCCCAGGTGATACCCTCGCCGACGCCCAGGTGATACCCGTCGCCCACGCCTAGGTGATACCCGTCGCCCACGCCCGCATGATACCCATCGCCCACGCCCGCATGATACCCATCGCCCACGCCCGCATGATACCCATCGCCCACGCCTAGGTGATACCCGCGCGCAGGTGGTACCCGCGCCCAAGTGGTACCCGCTTTCTACAACATGTGGCATGGTTCACTAATTCATGCGCTTAATTTGAATGAAGAAATTTTTCCGGGAATCCCTTATATTCCACGATTGCAATATATGGATGTTATGCAAAAACTTTCTAGTTGTAAGCACTAATTCACTTTCTATTTTTGCACCCAAACATTCTACGTAAGTCTCGACAATCTATGCCAACTCGTATCTGAAATTTTGGTCCAAATGGTTAATGATATGTCTATTACACTCTGCACCCTTTATTGTCACACCTTGGGTGACCAAAATGCATGTGATAGTGAAGAGGTCTCTAGTGTTAATTTCGATCTGTGATTGTAAAGAATTAATTGTAAGTGTGATATTATGGAAGTGTTTAGAAATGTAATGAAGAATACTTTTAGCATGCATAGGTATAGAATATGAGATTTACTAAAAAAAAATTCACTACACTTTCAATCTCTTCAGACTCATATGCTCAAGTTTCTTATGTATGTGCCAATCATCACCATCTAAATGGTATAAGAACATGGACTGTTGACATCAAGGTAAAGAGTCACATGCCAATATTCTAACATGTGATAAGACAACAATAAACTGAGCTCTAATCATATTTTGTATCCTCTTTGTTACAACTTTCTGAGGAATAGATCACCTCTCATATGTCTTGAAGTGACAACAATCTAAGCTGCATCATCATGCACGAGATAAAATAAAACTCTTCTAGTTTGTTTGTTGTGAGGTAAACTTCTTCGATGCTTGTTGGACTGTGATGCTCTTGCATTCACCATGAACCCTTCCAAAGTGGATTGCATATTTTGTTATACTTCAAACTCCTACATAACAAGAAAAAAATCAATCAACACTATAGTCATTTGCCAAACTTATCATATTTCCTCCTAGCCTTCCAAGGAAAAAACATAAGTTAGCACTTAACTACCAGAGAGCATATTAGAAATCATACTTTCCAATTAATTGTCTATTGAACCTAATAAGTAGAATATAAATTGGAATAGCAAACTCAAATCAATGTTACAAGTTGCAACCTTTACAATGATGAACATAGAAGCAAAATGATAGAAAGACTTACCTTACTTGCGAGCCCTATTGAGTTTCAATCAATTAGCATAAAACTTCTGATATCAGATGACTTTGTACAAGTCACATGTGCAACACACAACTTCGAGAACTTGTCACAAATTCGTTCCATCTGCAACAACTCTGCACAGGTAAAACTTGAGGATCCCTCTCCTATCATATAATCCAAACACTTCTGGGCAGCAACACGAGCTTCAACCACTTGAATTGTTGAGCGCTCCATGTTGTTTTTATCAACTGCTTCATCTTCATGATCTTCTTCTTGGTGGTTCTCCAACACTTTGGTGATGATATTTCACCATTCTCTACTAACTCTATAATTTCCCAAAGTAGAGTATTCACCTTCTGGTATTGTCTTGAAGAACCATAGCAATGTAATCGTGTCGAAAGCTTCTGGATAAGATTGCCATCCTTCGATTTGCCAAGATCCAAACTTCCAATAAGCTTTTCAAGTTCACCAATTTCAGTTCTATCCTCTTCTTCACCTTTTCTGATGATATCCGCATTCCAATCTCGAGGCAAAATATTGGAGATTCTCCAAGCATTACGAAATGTTTCACCATCAAGCTCACTCCATGCTCCAACAATCCATACCATGGAATGCAACAGGTCCGTATGGATAGATCCCAAATCTTGTGTTACATCGGTAGCAGAATATTGCTCTATTGTCCAAGCCACCAGCTTCCTTTTATAACGCAATTTCAAGGAAGCTATAATCCCTTGATCCAATGGTTGGACTACCGAAGTCACATTTACTGGAAAAAATAAAAGGGTAATATTGGACAAAACATATGCCTCAAACTCACCAATCAATGTCTTTTGGATGCCTTCAACTTGATGGCTAGGAGCGTTGTCCAATAAAATCAAGATTTTCCTCCCTTGTGCATGCATCCTCATATTTTCATACATCACCAAGTTTGTAAAAATGTCTTTGGTCATCCATGCTGTGCTATTGTTGTAGTAGTGCACAAAGACATTAGGATCAAAAGTTTTAGGGAAACACCTTGGCCGAGCAGATTTGTGAATAAATACCATCTTGAACTGCTCCTTTCCAGAAATGTTAGCTCACAGCTCCAAAGTGATACGATCCTTTGATTTCTTCATTCCCCTTGGACGACCTACATTCAAGGTTTTTGAAGGGAGAGCCCTATAAAACAAACCTGTTTCATCAAAATTAAAAACATCCTCCATGTCATAAGTTCCAATTATTGCAAACAATTTGTGTTGAGAAACACAAACACCATGAGCATCCGCATCGCTAGATTCACCATGAAGGTTATGACATGCAATTCCATGCCTTAACTTGAATTTCCACAACCACCCAGGAGAAAGCTTGAAGTCTTCTGCAGAGATGCCAAAAGCATCTCGACTTCTCGCTTTTTCATAAAGCATTGCATCATTTAGAATTCCTCTTCTCGCTCGAATCATGCAAACCATAGCATCAAAGCTTTCTCTAGTTGAGGATACTTAGAATGCCTAGACCTCTTTCTTTCACCTTGATGAATTTCAGGTTCAAACTCAAGCCATTTCTCTGAATGCTCCAAAAATTTGGTGATTGTAGTTCGATTCACCAATCTAAAACCATGATGTTCCACCATATGCTGTGCAAGCTCAGAATGTGTCAAAGAAGGAAATTTTTTATGAACTTCACAAATCTTTCTTTTCTCAGATCCACTCAAATCCACACGATGTCTTGTTTTTGAAGAACTAGACATCTTTGAAGTAAGTGGTGTACCTACACGTACAAATTATTATCATTAGTATTCAAGGGGAACTACTAATAGCAAGAATGAGACAAACACATCACAATCAATATCACCGCACACAAATGACATGTGTTTTTGCACTCTATCTTGAACGGAGAGAAATGAGAATGGTTATACATATTGTATGGAACACTTTGCACCCTTTATTGTCATATTCTCGGTATTGACAAGGTTTGGGTTTGCTAAGAGACGATTCAAGCGCGAATAAGAAACGGCGTTGGAGTGATATATGATCATGAAGAGAGAATAATAGACTTACAAAGTTGGCAAATTGCGTGTCCGCCACTCCAGCGACGTTCGGTACTTGTTCAAATCCTGCGACTTCGAATGCTACGAATCTTGTCCGCTCCAATACTTGCAACACTCACTCAAACCTTACAATAACATAATTTCTTCAAGCTTGTCTTTACGTTTTGCAACACTTGCATGAAAAGCTTAAGCAACAATTCCGCTCAAGGAAGTGGTGCTTGAGAGAGCAAACGCCGTAAGAGGAAGCACTACATTCAATGTGAGTCGGCTAATTAAGACACAGTGACGGCGCTTCTTTATTAGCACATTTGAACAGAAGTGCTTGTGACATTATCGGAAGTGATAGTGACAGTTCGGAAGGAATTAAAGTCTATATGAAGACAATATGCCTCTTCAATGTTTTGGGTTGTCATCCAATATTATCAACTTAATATTTGGTGTGCTTAGATGTTAACTCTCAAATTTATTAGTTGGATTAGATTCCATTTAAAATTTTGTAATTTTGAAGAATAACTTAACTTTATCTTCAATGTCGTTAAGAGAGAACATTTATTTTGGTGAAAGGGTCTATTTTTCTTTATTTTTTGCAAGTTTTGGGGTTCCACCATTGCAAGGCAATTATTGAATTAAGAGAGTTGTTTTATTTTTTTCTTGGTAGAAAAGCATGTTAGAAAAAAATACACACCTTTCTTGTTTGGTATTATTTGATTGCACTGAGAATAAGGGACCGTTTACATGAGCGTCAAGCCGAGCATGGGGCCAAAGGAGGACAAAAATCATCTCAATGCGGTTAGTCCACTACTCGTAGTTCAAAAATGGACCAATTGCATTGATAAGAGTTTTGCTTTCCATCGAACCCATAGATAGTTTGACTCCCCATGTAAGGCGGTTCTAAGGGAGACTGCTCAAAACTAGAGCGACACCAACAATGCAGCACTAGGCTTTTTTACTCAGAGACACATAATAGCTTCTTCACTTAGAGATATGCAATAACTTCTTCACTGAGAGATACATAATAGCATCCTTACTCAAAGATACATAATCTTCTTCACTTAGAAATGCATGATAGCTTCTTCACTCAGCAGTAGCATGCACTCACAATGAACATTATAGGATGCAAAATTAGGGGACCATTTTAGAAACACATATGAGCCTTCAAAATTCATGAATCTACTTTCATTTATTTTCTGCATGCACGAAAATTGCTTACACTAGGTACTTCACCATAGATTGTGAAATCTGAAATTCGAGCTATATTCAATCTCTCCCTTCTATGAGCCTGATCGAGGATGTTGAATTATTATTTTTGCCACCAACCAGATTGCTCGAAGAGGAGGGGCACAGTACGTGCTGGGGGAATAGGTGGCATGGCAGACTGCCTTCTTTTTTATTTTTTTTATCCTATATACTCATTTGAGAACACGTTTAAATCCTGTCAGTCATGGATGTATAAACATGTGAATTTCATCCGCACGTTCTGTCCGTTGACAGTTGGAATCGAGTTGAGGAATCAAGGGTTCATTTTTCAACCCTTTTTTCGAGCATGCCCATCTCTTATTTTATTACTTTGTGGTGGGGACTTCATATTTCGATGGGATTTTTAATTTTTTAAATTTTTTTTTCAAACTATGTTTATTGACTACCAAATACTACATCCACCGTTGGGATTTTGAAAATTTCATGGTTATGTGTGAATAATATGGAGTCAAAAGCGTGCCTTTGTATGCATGTTTTTTCTTACCTCCTTCAACTCAATTTCACATTTACTACACTTAAGATTTTATAAAAATTCCAAATTTTTTTAAGCTTACTCGAAACTCAAGTAGTAACCTGGATCCGTAGAGCCTCATCCAAAAATAAATAGATAAATAAAAATAAAAAAATAAATTGATTTTGACCCTCTAAAATTTATTTGCTCAAATAATAGCCTTGCAATGGTGAATCAAATCAAATATCTACACATAAAAAGTCCTAATTAAAATCCTAACTACAAAAAAAAATTTAAAAAATCCAACAGTAAATGAACGAGATATAGGTCTTTAATAAACAACCATTTTTTCATTGTTTTCATCATGGTGTACATCATTGCAAATCTAATACCAGAAGTATTTGGTTAAAAAATCTTCTCACTAGAGAGTTGTTAGATTTCAAAAAAACCTTTTTGATATTGACATTTATTTCAAATTTTTTTTCCACTAACATGTTAACATCTTCACACTAATATTCCTGAATTACCCAAGTTGATTGATTTACGTAATTAACGAGGGTAGCCTCTAAATTTTTTCAGAGCAAGGGCTTCAGAGTTTTGAGTAATTCTTCATATTAATCATTCAAAATTTATCAAAATTCGTGATTTTGTAATTAAGTTTTTATAAATTAATTGTGTGCTAATTGGTAACCTTGCGTTGGTAAAAATACCCCCAAATTTTTAGATTAAGAAAAATCAAAACTAGATTACTTGCACCAAAATTATTATAAATCTGGTATTCAATGGTTGATTGAGCAAAAATCTACCCTAAATCTAAATTCAAATTGCAATCCATCTTCACAAAAAATTGATATGTAACAATTGGTAAAGAGAATATGGCTCTTCAAGAAACATGTCATTCAATAATTATTTTGGTGTAAAAACATCATTGCAAATCACATACCAAAACTATTAGAATCAAAAACCTTCCAATTAGAAAGTTGTTGGAATTCAACTTCCGTTCATATAAATGTATCAATAATCATGATAAAGGAATTTGAAATTCAGATAATTAGCTTGCAAAGGTAAAACCTACCTTGACTAAAATGTATGCTAAATAATCCTTCATACTTGTTTGGAAAAGTCTCAATTTTAACAACACAAAGTAGACTTAGTTTGTAATAACAATAAAAATTATTGGCAAAAACAAAGATAGATAAATAGAAACTTCGGTCCTTTCTAAGGGGGCCCGGCATGAATGAAGTGTCCGTTCGTAATGCTAATATTCTCGATGGCCACTAGACTTTACCATAAGATCTTATAAAAATCACCTGAACGAAGTTTTCAAATTACCCATTTAGTTTGAAAGACTAGTTTTATTCCGACTTATATTCTAAATATTACCAAAGTATCACATGTATATTACCCAATTACCATGCAAGAATCAAATAGAATTATCGAATAAGTTTATGAAGAAGGGTAAACTAGCTAGATTCTCATCAAAAAACTTCCCGAACAACAATTCTTAATTAGGAGAAGTTACATCATGGTAATTTCATGAGTAGAAACGTAAATTCCAACTTCCAATCAAAGCGCAGCCGATTTCGAAATTAAGGAGCTGGGATGACGTGGGCCGGCGGCGCATTGGCGGTGGTTGCATTCACTGTCACCACTCTTCCTGAGCATCTACGATGTGGAGCTCGCAATCGCCTACGAGCGTTTCTCGTGGCTTTTCCTCCACCTGCACCGTCGCCACCCATTGCCGACCTCATGTTGTCGATTGCCGACTACTTTGAGGTCTTTGGAGCGACAACGTTTTATTATTGTCAACGGCAGCGGCGGTTCGTATTGCAATTGACTCTTTGTATTTAGGAGCATTCTTGCGGAACTTCTACATTAGCCCATCTTCCTGTGGCGCACGATCTGCACCGACTTGATAAATTCGTTGTGCCTGTGAGTACACCTCTCCATCTGATACCATGTGCTGTATGTAAGCTCCATCGTACTGTCTCCGATTTTCATGTGCAAGGTCTTGTGGAGGGGTTAGAGAGGCGATCTTGCCGTGCTGATGTGCACGTCATTGATTGCGGTGGACCATGATTCACCCGGGTCGTGGTGGTCACGAGATGTGTCGTAGAACTACTGCTGATGGTCAATGAGGTCCCGAACTCGGGAATGATCATCATAAACTTACTTTCGGGCATCTGCCTTCATACGATCTCTATTCTTTCGATCTCCATTGTTGGGGGTACGTGCGCTGCAACAAATGCTCAATATGTAGTACTCTGCTTTGTATGAAGGTTGCCAATTGAGAAAACCATTTTCAGTTTTCGAATGATGTCACTTTTGTGAAGACGGTAACTGATTTAGGCTACATGTTTTGGTGTTTTCGTAGTCCATCGACTCCACCACATCTTGATTTTGTGTACTGATTTTAAGAAAGGAGTTCAGTTTTTAATATGCTTTGAAGATGAGTGGTATGCGAGCATCTTGCTTCGCTTTGTTAGTGAGCGTCAGATCGTGTGGTTGAGGTTATACCTTGTATTTATGTGTTGGTGTAATCTTAACCCACCACATGGTGATTCTGTGTACTGATTTCAACTGCGGAGAGTGGTTACGAGGTAGGGAGGACGACATCATTATACACGGAAAGTATAATAAAACAGATCTTATCATGGTGGTTGTAGTTTCCAGGACACAAAAAGGAGTGAATGTCAAGGATCTTTTCGACTTGTATATTGTTTTGAGGATTCGAAACAAGCGTCTGCATCTGTTGGATCTTTGCAAGTTTGAAAAGGTAATACACTACTCCCATTGAAAGCTCGTACATTCGTTTTATGATTGTCCTTTGATGATGATTACTAAAAGCTTTATTGGATTGAGTAGTTGTTTTCCTTGTGACCGAGGAAAAGCTGTTTTCTTGTCTGAGAATGAATCTGTGCTTGCATGCAGTGGTTCCGTGACTTGAACCGGTCCGTATCAGCGGTGTGTTGAAGCCTGCCAGTTGCAAGCGACGTATTCTTTTATCTTCTTTTACATGTGTGAAGACGTAATTGCAACGGTGAGTGCTTTCTTTTGAAGCGTACATTGTTCGTCTTTGAGTTCACGAGCTCGTATTTCTTTTGGTGTAAGTATTTTTATACACTGTATTCTAGTTATATAATTATGGTATAAACGATTAAATTTGACATCGTATAGTACAGCTTGCACAAAATTCGTACATGGCCAGTGGGCAATTGCCCACTGGGAAGGGCGTTTACAAAAATCGGGCGGCCGGGCAAAGACTTGTATGTGATGCATATGACTAGTCCAGAATTAGTTTGGGCAGTTTCAGATATAATTCATCAGGTTGTTAAAAGTTTGTGAAGGAAATAAGAAACAAATTGTCTTGAGTCGGAATAGATTTCATCTTTGGTAGCTTCAAGTAAAAACGACCACTAGCCATGAATATTTGATTGTCCAATAAACGAATGTTGATTGCTTGTTGTTTCTTAAGTGGTAGTGGACAATTGCCCATGGCATTTGTCTCCAACGGACATTAACTAGAGTGTCTTCATTTGTAAGGAGGCGTAAGAGCTGACCTCAGACGTTAGATCTCGAATATTCAGGAGAGTTGTTTGAATTTTACGCTTAAGTGAAACTCGTTTCTAATATGTGACCACAACTCACATGTTAAACACTAGGTAATTGATTAATTGAACAAGGTTGACAAGTTAGAAGCAGTGAGGAATTTGCAGCATGAAGGAGTTCTGGTGCAGATTAGTCTCGTAGGCCATTGATAGCGTTTCTTAGTATCATGGTTATTGGTCGGCTTTGAGTCGGGGAGGGAACCCAATTAGCGATTGACTATTGGGAAGGGCGTTTAGGAAGATTAGAGTGATTGGGTCGCACTAGTGTGTGGTCTTTGAGAATTCAAGAAGTTCAGTCTGAAACTGCCTGGTCGTAACTAAGTATTATGAGTTTGTCAAATGCCGGAAGTATTTAGGAGACAAATACTCTAGAGTCGGAACAGCTTCCGCCTTCAGTTTCTTCAAATACATGACTAGTACACGTTTTTAGATATGATCATTATTTTAGGGATTTAAATGAGAGTATAATCTTTGAAGTGCCATTGGGCAATTGCCCACTGGATTTGTCTCGTGGACCAGTCTGTGAAAATGTAAGTGTGTAATAGCTGATCTTTAATGTCAGTTGCAAAATACTCATGAGGCGTTTGAATACTACGTTTCTTTTTAGTGAAACTTGTTCTGCAGTTCTAAGCAGAGCGCTGCAATGGGCATAATAGATTGTAGGCAATTGATCAATTGACAAGGCTGATTAGTTAGGAGCACTGAGGAAATTGCAACATCAAATTACGACTACATAGGACAGAATTGAAGTAATTATTCTAGTTAAGAATAAGTAGTATAGAAAAAATTGATTGAATAGAGACTTCACTTGGGATACATGTATTAGTATTGTTATTCTTTAATCTTGTAATATAGTACTTAGGAACAACATTGATAGTGTAATATCATGCCCTATGTAGGTTAACATCGGGCTCTGTGAAGATACCGGAGAGCGGATTAGAACTGAGACCTGCTGCATCCTCACCATTTCCAGAGGTGCGTTGTCTGCTTGAACTCTTGATAATAGGTATGCTTCTACTAGTAACCTCTGAGTTATAATTAATCTTGTACAAAAATAGGAGTATAAATGAAAACGACTGACGAGCAATCACTGATGTTGAATTACAGAAGTCCACTGGGATTGGGTAAAAACGTTGAGTATCGAAGAAGTGAAAGTAGGGTGCCAGTACCGAGCTTACGACCAGTGGGCAATTGCCCACTGGATCGGTAACAAGTGAGAGTAATGCATCTTTGGAGACTTACTACACCTAAATTATGTGAAGAAAACCGTATTGATGCATGTAGAGGTGTTACATGTGGCCCCTTTTGAAAATGCCAATATGGTTGTTCAATATGTATAGTGTAGAGAATGGTAGAGGTTGCAATGAAAAGCGGAGTAAAGTTCCAGTAGGCACTTACCTATTGGTGAACTACCCATGTATGCCAATCCAATTTTGTGCATACTTATTCCTCTAAATTCATTATCGGGTAGGATTCTCGGGCACCGAATAGTAAGTGTACTCATAAAAGCTTGCTAGGTTCTTCTCTCACGACGGGCGCAGTGGAGGAATCGCGAGCGGTTTACAACCAACCCCTCGCCTTCGTAGATCTTTTTATATGCGGGTGCGACGACAAACTTGAGCTTAATAATAGGATGCGTGTTATCAACACTTTGAGTTCAGAAGTAATTTACTTGAGAAATCATGATTATCATTATTTTATTATTACATTATCGAGTACTAAGTAAGAATAGTGTCATTGGTAAGCATAACAGAGACATTTGGCAATTGCCCACTGCATTCGTGACTTAACTCGTCCATGTAATGCACACTTTTGAAACATGGTAAAAGTAAATCATGAAGGAAACGATGTTGATGTATAGGACGCTGTTAGAAGTGGCACATTCTAATAATGTCGAAATTGTAGAATATGTATAATATAAGAATCGTTGAATCTGCAATCACATAGAAGTTCCAAAGGCAGTTGCCCATTGGAAGGAAGACCCAAGTATACCAATCCAACTGTGAACATAGCGGTCATGCATTCTATCTCTGAATTCGTTAACGTCCGGGACTGGGAAATATTGCTTGCTGGAATCATGAGTCAGAAGATGGTGATTTTTGAAGAATGTGCAGAGAACGTGGTTGTGGAGCATAAACAATACAAAATCAATCCAAGCAATTATGGAGAGTGATGCATCTGCAAGCGACATTGTGAGATTGTAGTCAAAGATTATGACTACTTTCAATGTCAATGTATACCCATATTTGTTTAAATGATGATGTATCCAATATTTGGATTGGGATCTCTGAAATCTACCAGTGGTATTGATATAAATTTGGATTTGAAAATGATAAGAATGTGCTTGGGATAATTAGGAATAATAAACTAAAGCCGCACTGTTATACCGGATCCCTTACTGAAATTATTTGGATTGAATTGCAGGGAAAACAGTCAGATTCAGATGATGCTAATGCCGTGTCACATCGGCGACGAAGAGAGGCGGATCCCCATTTGCATCGGGATCGGTAGAGATGATTGGTGTAAAAGAAGTATCCCTTATAGACGAAAGGGATTGGTGGTGGGGTATGCGTTTGTAGAGTTTTCAAAAGAGTGGCAGTCTATAAACGGTCGAACGGAACTCGGAAAGGAGTATGTGGGAGTTGTCGTATGTGAAGTTGCTGAAATGCAAACAACATTAACACCTCGTACACTTCAGCGGTGGCCTACAAGACGTGTACTTTACGAAGGAGTCAGTCTTTACGACCATGAGCGTAAATACAACGAAGGTCTAGATGCACGAGCAGCTCGCCTGGGCGATCGTCGAGGAAGTCGGCAGTATTTCTCTGTTCGTAATACTTCATGTCCTCCCAACAAGAAGCGAAAGGATGTTCTCATTGACAAAAAGTCGATCGTAGATACATTGACGAAGTCTTGCTGCAAGCGAGAATGCATAACGCAGTTTAGCCCAGCTCTTGTTGAGACATTGCGCTACGAGTTGCACCACGTAGACAGTAAGTTAAAAGATAGTATTAAATTGGCGGTTCATAAAAACTTCCACTATATACCAAACACATCAAAGAAAGTATGTGTTATAGAAGGGAAGGTCATCTGCATGGGTGCATGGCGTATGATCCACGGTGTGTCCAAGTCAGATTTCTATAGGTATCGTGCATACGCGGCGAGTGGGCGCCGTGCACAATATCATGGATTGTCAGGTAGACGGAAGACTTCGAGTAGCACAGCTCAAGCAGTGCAGACAATGTCAATGATATTGACAAATACAGCTGAGTCGATGCCACACAAGACACGGACTAAAACATCAGGGTTAACGAAAGGTGAGAAGGTGGTTCAGAGAATTCTTCCAACCGGTACAAAGTGGAAGAATATACTAGAGGACATTAATAAGGTATGTTTCCATAAGTATCATCATTTTCCGAGAATAATGAAGTTGCTAGAAAAAAAAGGGTTATAATGTGAGGTTGCGTATGAAAAAAAAGAAGTGAGTGGATTATGTAGGATGAATTTAAACTATCCGATATTTGATCCTATTATAAAATCGTTTGGGTATATTGGGAACATGAAATATAGCACTGAATTAGATGATGTGAGTAAGTTGTGGACAATTGGTAGCTTTATCATGACATATATCTCCATTTGGACGAAAATGGTAAGTTCGAATATGAGACATTGATGGATTACAATTCTAAAACAATGGGGACGTGTTGCGATATAAAAAGAATGTGGTCGAAAACCCATATCGCAGTCCAGTTGTAGTAAGATTCGCAAAGAACACTTTTCGGAGTACCAAATTAAGCGACGAGGTGATAATTTTGCGCGGTGTGGGAGGTGTGACGAACTAACTGCATTGCGTAATGTCCACGCTCATGGTTCCCCTGGGTACAAACATGCGAACCAACTTCTCACATTTCACCTTCGGGAACAAGAAGCCTCGCGTGCGCACTACTATTTTAGTCGAGCTTTATCATGCTATCGCCCTGAACAAGTGTTGTGTATTATGCATGACAAAGTGGACCATTCAAAAACAAAGATCTCCATGTTTTGCGGCAAAGAACAAAGTCGTGGATGGACTTATGAAGCTTCCGATTTCGTGTGTGACAGAATGTTGGCGCATGGACACGGAGACAAGAAATACGCTCACTATGCTTTGGACTTGTATCCAGCAGATAGCAATCAAACAATTGGGTCTATCGCGAAGCTACTCCGCGATCTCGAAAACCCGCCAAAGTCAAAGACAACTGAATCTTTATTTTTAGGTGCAGTGCGACCGAGTTATACGAAGCAATACTTGGAGGTTCAGAGCAATGTGTTAGATCCATATTGAAAAAACCTTTCACTGCAACTTCGATCCGATCGTTACCTCCCATCTTACACGTACAGCTTGACAATTGTTGGAAAGACAACAAAAGTCGACATATCAAATGCTTTTGGTCACTTTCTTGGTTTGGCAAAGGTATTTTTGAGGAAATTCAAGTATCGTTTTTATTGGTTGGACATACTCATGACGATGTTGATGCATCATTTGGACGGTGGAGCATGAAACTACGGAGAATGATTATCCAACAATTCCCCTCCTGATGAAATCGTACATGGATTTAGATGACGAACCGTTTGTACCTGCCCTCATCGAAGAAGTTCCAGATTTTAAATCCTTCATTGATGGATATATAAGCGATGACGAACTCATCGGACATTCCAAGGGGCGACAATTTCGGTTTTACAGGGATGGTAGTGGATGGCCTCACGATGCAATATAAGTCTGCGATGTACTGATGAGAAATGGTGCCCTGCCGAAGGTATCAAGTTATGGAAAGTAGACCATGAAGGGAAGCCCAAGTTGCCGCCGGGCACCCCACGTGCAATGTTACCTCGTGGTATGAAGGGGCAAGACGACATTGTGAGAGGCATTAAAGGCTTCATACAACATTGGAAAACAGTAGGTGATGCAGACAAATCGGGAGAGTATACGCGAAAATTTGCTCACGTTGTGGAGTACTGGAGTAGAGTGAATGAAGCATTGAAAGAACCAAAATGGAAGCGGTGGATGTACTTTGCATGGGATTTTGGCCACGAACTAGACAATCATTTGAGGTACAAACATTATACAACGCAAATGGTGAGTCACGCGACGCAATTTGCGGAGGACGATCACTATATCGGACCAAGAAGCCTTAAACCAAAACCATCATTTCGGGTAGCCCGAGACCGTCGGGTCGGGATATCTCATGTTTGCTTGCCGCAGGTTGTACACGATGATGCACCTATATGGCTAGGAGAAGCTCGTTCGGACCCAATACTTACATTCGGTGATGTGAATGAGAGGATGATAAAAGTGCGATGGTACAAGCCTTGCAAACGGCGAGGGAAAGAGTCATGTCCTTATGACAATTGGGACACTGCGGTAAATTTCAAATGGGAGATTGATGAGACATACGAGGAGCAAATGACTAGTGTCATTTCTATATTAACAGCGTGGATGCCGAAACGAGCGAAAGGATCAAAGTGTGACCGTTCCAAAGCGTCACATTCTTCAAGCTTTAGCTAGAATAGCTCTTAGCATCGTAGGCGTCCCCAAATGCTCCCGAAGTAGCTAGCTCGTCAGATAGTGAATAGGCTTATATGAATGGTTACTTATTAGTACGTTTAACGTGAAGACAATCGTACTTGTTAACGTACTACATTATGTATTGAAAAACTCTTGCTTATAAAAAATATATATGTACATGGAAAAACAATAGTTTCATAACTGTTCTCTTTAATGACATTAATTACCATTGAATATCCAATTCCGTCAATTGGTATTTCATGTTCTATGAATATACTCACTGTAACATTCAGAGGTAGTACAAAAGATTAGTGTGGAGTATACAATGTATCATACTAACTATAATAAACAAAATTAAATTTGGACACAAACTACGTTACGATGTTCTTAAAAACACATGAACATTGTCACGGAGGTGGTATACAATACAAACAACTAAAACAACTTTATCATAAATACTCGATCACAAAATGTATGACTTCTCAACCTTATCCGAGATTAGCAGTGAGAACATGGTACAAACCTCAATAGTGTATGAATTTATCAAATGATGTGCGTAGAGATCATTGCGTTTATAGTTACGAGTGCCAATAAGTGAAATCAAATAATACATATATTTGTTTATGTGACATTGGAACATGAAGTTAATGCAAAAAATAATCAAAAGTACATTTGTCAAAAGAATATGGTCAAGAGAGTGAATGCATAAATAGATATAGCATGAATGTGTTCATTATATTGATTGTTGGAAGTGAATTTTGTATATGCCAAATATTGGAAACAACAATAAGCCGAGACTAGAAAAAAAAAACTAGACTGTATAGTTACGAACTTGCTCTCTATATATTATAAAAATACTGCAGTTTATCTAGGATGGAACGTCACATACATGAAGAAAATAATATCATAGCAGAAGACCAATCATGTCACACATTCACAAATTTCTTAAAGTAGTTATACAATTTACCTCGCTACAAGAGAGCCAGGTTAATAAAAATTTTAAAAAATGTAATAAAGAAATCCATGAGTTTCCTATTTTTGAGGGAAGCTTGGACTTCACTGTAGAGCATAAGAGCATGATACAGCATTGTTAATTTTTTGCAACTCTTTCCAAAGTAACCTCTATCATAAAATAGTGTTACCAAATTCAAGTATATAAATGTCCAACTTCCGTAACTTCCATAACCTGTGACTACATTTACAAATGAAAACTTGGACGTTGGATTTTGATAGCGGGATTTTTCCTCCTGAAAACTTCAAAACCTTTACGTACACACAACCAAAATAGTCCCCAATTAAAGGAATAGTCCCAATTAAGCGAATATGGTGTTCAATCCCGACTACACGTCTCTTGTTCTTCAAAGCTCCGGCTATGGCAGCTCAGCTCAGCTCGTGTTTCCACAATTCGACTTGAGAGGCCACTCACCTGGTACGCGCGTCGGTGCGGTCGTGATCGCTGAAGCCGTATCTCATTCTTATTAGATTCGTCTGAGTTCATAATAAGGCACAAATTTGGGCATCTTCAAATCAAAAACCACATAGCCAGGCAAGGTAACTTTTTCTTCGTCACGTGCAAGAGCGAACCGGCTCGGTAGAATGAAATAAAATTCTGGGCAGATCAGTACACAAAAGTTATTTATTAGTGAACTTATATGAAATTAGTGTTGACATTCACCAAAACATAACAGTATTTGTTTGATGTAATTTTACTACTTCAATCTCCATGAAGAAAGATTTGTTAGGATGAAATTCAAGACAGTAAGGCCATAGCTGAAAGTTGTAAGATAGAGATTGAATGACAGAATCCAAGAAGAAATTAATAATTTTTCTAAGATATCATTGGAATGAATATTAATCCCTAAAGATCTTCGATGCAAAATTGTCTAAACTCAAAAAATGACTTTCTTCTACTTCAAGACCAACAAAACTCAGTTAAAGTATTATTAAGAAACTCCAACCCTAGGATCTTAAAGTTGACTTGACCCCCTACTCACACCAAAATTTGAACCGTTGACTCTTCTTCATTTGTGAAATTGTAACGGTCAGAGTTGACTAGTTTTCTTTCTTACTCAAACCTTTAAAACCCGTTTCAAGTTTTAAGGATCTTTAGGGGTTGAACATCTTAGAAGAGGTTGCTAAACTAACACTACTGTGTCATCGTCATAAATCAGTCAAAAACATGTGTTTAAGTGTATGTTTAGAGAATAAAACTTCTCAAATAAATCCTCCATGAGAATTTTCGATTATCTTGTAATCCTACACGTATGTAAATGTTCACATGAAATAGACAATCCCAGAATTCTTAGGTGTGTTTGATTTACATATTTCCTCAAGAGCCCATGGGCAAATGCCAGAATCACGGCTGTGATATTTCAAACAAAAATTAAGAATCAAGAAATCGATCCTTTTATTCAAAGAAGAAATTCAGTATGACGAAGCTCAAGTTGCATTGCTATCTGCAATTGTACGATGAGAAGACTTTTTTTTTTAAGAACTATTCTCGTTCTTCCTCGGAAGCTGCCCAAAGTCCAATGACCATATTGTGGCTGCCCGAAATGGTAAGGAACAACATAATTCTCACCCGGATAATGAATCTCTTCATACAAAAGGCCGTCTCTCTCAACAGTCGGTCCAGCCAGTAACTAAAAAGCTCAGTCCAATCGTAGAATGAAAGTCAATGCTCGCGAATTCTAGTGAATGCAAGTGAATGCAAGTTTAGTGAATGCAAGTTTAGTGATTGCAAGTGATTGCAAGTTTAAACTGCGTAACCATGTTGAAAGGGATGACTCATAAGGTATGGGAGTGGGTGATAAAAGACTGGGTGCCTCAGGTGATGGAGTTCGACGATCCAACCTTCGTCTTAATCTCAGGTATAAGACGAAGGACGTTCCGGTGCAAGGAGCTCATCCATGGGCGCAACTACAACGTGACGCTTGTAAAGGTACCTCGAGTGTACTTGTTGGAGCAGCTCACGATCGAATGGCAGCCAGATGCGGGCGTACAGAAACCCACCACCCTCTCCGTCGTCAATCTCGGCAACATCGAATATCACTCGGGGTTCTATAATCTCGTGTACGAGGGTTCAGACGATTTTGAATATCCGGTGAAGATGACGCTCACTCGCACATGATTGAACGCATGGCATGAATGAGCTCGATCCTCAGTCGTGCCTCGTGTTTATCGTCACTCAGTCGAGATCCAAGTGAATTCACACTAGGATCTCGACTGACGAGAAACACGAGGCACGAGCCAGGGGATTTCGATTGTGGAGGCGGAACGTGGATCCAAACAGATTCTGGTAAGAGTTCTTCCCGATTGAGTGCCTGAGTCTAGCTATGACGTGAAGTTTCTCGCAATCTCGATGGCCGGGTGTGGTGGAACGAAGTTCATGAGAAGGAATTCATTAGCTGTCGTGTTTGCACATGATTAAATGGAATCTCTACAGATGTTCGATTCAACTTGGAATTCAGTTACATTATCCACATTGATCAACAGCAACTTCAGTCGTCCGAGTCTGTACCTTGCACTCACGCGAATCACGAGGCAAATGTATTATTCGCTAGGCCCGGGTTTTCAGTCAGGGGTGGGAATTTCGATTGTGCGACTGACTGAACCGTTGCTCTTTTTGGTAGAATATCCCTAATCTAGAATTGCAGTTTCTCACAGTCTTAGCACAGTGGGATGGTTCGCAAATTTGTGGTTATAAGCCACGTTTCACAGGCACACCTAAACAATGTGAAAATCATGTGTGTAGGATCCACTTAAGAGTATGGCACCGCCACAGCCAATATGCTGACCTCTTCATACGCTCACCCGGCGGACTGCATTACAATTTCCGCAGGAGGGCAGCAGCAACAATCCGAAGAGGACAAACGGGTGCTCCAATTCCATAGCGTGGGAGTCATCTACGACTGGCTTTTCTAGCTGGAGCTTGTCCCTCCTCTTCGCCATGGACAAGCTCAAGGTTCAATAGCTTTCCTGCTCAGACGGGTGCCCAGTTGTCCGCTTCCTCCCGGCCTCCTTCACCGATATAATGCTCAACCTTAGATTGCAGAGGATCACAAGCACCTCCGTCGTCAGTTAGAGGATCACCCCATGTGGATTCCCGAACTGCTCTAGTAATGAAACATTTCATATTTGTGTCCGTTTACATGTTCAAGCACCTCCGTCGTCATTTTAGAGATCACCCCATGTGGATTCCCGAACTGTTCCCGTAATGAAAAATTTCATAACTTGTTTCCGTTTTCATGTTCAAGTATTACAAAGGTAATGGAAGGTACCATTATTTGTCTGATTCAGTCTCGTAGTTAAGTTGATGAAATGTCTACTTTTCCGTAACTGGAATTCATTAAAACATTTGAGACTGGACTAAGTTTGGGATGAAATATTTTATATAGATTTGACAGTTGGGCTTATCATATCATGCATGCACTTTGCAACATTCAAGTATATAATCTTCAAGTTCATAACAATAAGGAGACGGTAATTATTGGTATCCAAGCTCGCAGTAGGTCAGAAACTATCATAGTAGGGCGGTGGTAAGGTAACTGAGTTGCACTTTGAGTTGTTGACTGTAGATACTTATATCATTGCATCACCTCATGTGAATTTGGTGTGAGTTATTAGAAGAAAAGAAAAATTTGATGAAAGTATATTGTAGGAACGACTAATATTCGAGTCAAGGAGTTGGATTTACCCTTATTTTGACGAAAATTTTAGAGATGAGTGAATAGGGTTTTGCAAGTTGTATTCAGTTTGAACACAGTCAAGGCTATTTTATGGGATGTGAGAAGGTGAACACCACTTCAAGCACTTGAATAAGTCTATTAGAGCCTTAGATGAGGAAGCTCAAAGTTGAGGACCAAGAGAGGTGGGCGTGCTACTGTAGAACACAAATTATGAAAAACATGACCATGTTGTGTTTTGAGTCACTTCAAGAAATGGAAGTCTACCTTTCAATGGGTGTATCTCAAAAACCTTTGACTCAATTGAAGGTCTTACATACCCTATTTTAACCTTTTCCTCATACGTGATATACCAAATTCACTTGGTCTAGAATTCATACTGCAACTACTTGACTGGAATATCGGTTGTGTAAAATGATCATGAAGCAATATGTGGAGTGTTTGTTCCAAGAGGCAAAAGAATAATAAAGTCTAAAACCTTAAAGGCAAGTTAGAATCAAAGCCTAAGGCATCAATTGATCTAATAACTCAACATGGGTAAGTGCTTAAATATCTTGAGTTATTTTGTATTAAAATATATTATTTCTTTTCAAGCTGTCAAAACATATGATGGTGAGCTACTCAAATGTCAACCTTATAATATATTAAATAGACTTACTATAAATGATGTATGTCAAATTTGGACTAATGACACGTAAGTACTCAAGAGTAATATAATGAGGGATTATAGTATATAATAACAAGATACATTTTTCTACCAAGAATATTTAAAATCATAGCATCCTTAGTTCCTTACGTACATTTCACTATATAACTATTTGGTGGAACAACAAGTTCTTGAATCACTCTTGTGCATAAATTAGTTGGGACTTTGTCAGTCTTTAGTTAAATACTCTCTTTCTTTGAAAAACACCATGATCTCACAAAGATTTCAAGATTTGATGTTAATTAAAAAACCCTAGTACTATTTCAAGACTCACTTTGTAAAAGCCTCATATGAATTAAATGAAGAATATTCAACCATTTTTGACGAGTCACGGTGATTTTCTAGTGAGGGACAGGAGAATTAAATACTGAAAGTACACTCCGCTCACTCCACTCGATGACTCAATTAATTCACTTCTTTTGCTTTTATACGGATAAATCGTATATTGCTTGTGTTTGTTATTCGCAATCGACTTACGCTTAAGGAAATTTTTGACTTTGCAAGCTGTAATCACTCGTGAAACTTTCATAAAACGATCTGGTATTCAAGATTCATAGTGATTTATCTAAAGTTCTTGGGTAGTTGTGTTTAAAGTATGCCAATTGCAACACCAATCGATTGGTTCAACTTCAACTTTACTTTCTTGCGGCCATTTCTCAAACTTCCACAAGGTGGCGGCTTTGAGAGGCTTGTCTGCACGAGGCTGGAAGAGAGCTCCATCGGGCCTTACTGCAAGAGATTCTTAGAAAGATTCTTATTATGTTGTGACTAACAATACAACTCCTCGAGGACAAATCATTGAGGAAGAGAGGTGGAAAGCTTGCTCAATAGATACAAGACTACACGGAATAGAATTGTCACAAAGATGTCGTGTGGTTGGAGGAACATGCACATTTGGAGCAATTGCCCTCGGAACTTTATAACCATTACTAGTCAAGGCAAATTTTCTTGCAGCGCCCATCACCAATCTTTTGAAAGTGCTTTGAGGCCATTACATTACCGAAATACTTATCTCGTTGGGCAGCAATTCAGATCCTCTTGTGCAAGGTTTTACGCAACACCGAAATACTTATCTCCTTGGGCAGCAATTCCGATCATCATGTGCAAGGCTGTAGGCACGTGAATGTCGACGTGGTCAACAACGATAGACAGAGTGCGCTACATGATACCTGCCTTAGCCGTGGTCACAGAAGGTTGTCACGGAGGTTGTTCGCGAGATTATCAACAAAGCCACAGATACAATCCGTATCAAAATCAAAAAATATATTAAGAAAAGTGAAAATAGAATAATTCATTTTTGTGCCATTGGAAGCACAATTGAAAAAAATACTTTGTGTCATTACGGACAAGTGATTGAAGACAGTATAGATGTATGGTCAATCTGATGTGGAACGAGTGTTACGGTTTCTTCTCAAGCGTGGCACGCTCATAAAAGATAAGAACATTGGAGAGAGCTTTAACATTTAGATTCTTGATAAGAAGAGGTATGTGCTCCAAATTTGTAACTTTGAGGGGTCTTTGCCCTATGAGCGAAGATTCAAGGTGGAATGGTTACCTTACTACACTCATGTAAAGTGTCCGTCCACCATCACCATGGTATCGTTGGAAATGAAAGTAGTGACTACTACCGTATAGAAAAAGCCATCTTCCATGATTATTGGTACCTTATTTCTATGAAGTTGAGAAGTGATCTTCTTGAAGGATTGGAGATGTTCATTCACATTTGAACAAAACAAAAAATATCTTTTACAGCTTTACCAAGCTTATTTGAGGAAGATTTTTAAAATTATTTAAATATTTTAAAAAACTCATTAATATAATTATTTTAATTAGAGGAGACAACTCCTCTTGCACCATTCGATGTGCCATTAGAGGAGACAACTCCTCTTGCACCATCAGAGGTGCCATTGGAAGAAACGGCAGGGATGGATAGATTTTTTGTTGACAATTGGCAAAAGAGGCACATAGACAATACCTTCAAAGGTTATTTCCACATTAATCTTGACTACACCATTCAGCACCAACTGCTCTTGCAAATTGCAAGAAATCTTGGCTTCATGTGAATATTTAAATTCATTGTAAACTCACACCAAGGAGCTCTTCAATCCATCTTCATAACAGGTACATTGGAAATGTCGTGTTGTCATTTTTGAAGTGTCTTACAACGTGCAGTTCCTTATTATGGTGTGCTCAAATGTAAGAAACCTCAACCCTTTCAATGATTTGGAGGTGAATGAAGCTTCAATGAGTAAGGTCAAATCATCAATCGACCCGCCTGACTTTGATCTTATTTAATGTTACCATTTGCATACTTATAAAAATTAAACCACAAGTTCAAGAGGGAATCAAATAGCATTCTCCATCTTGCAAAAGACAATCCCATTATAAAAAGTAGACTTTTAGTGAAATACAGAGAAAGTATTGAAATAAATATGATCAAGTTTACACAAAAATACTACATAAATTTACCTAAAGCCATAAAAGCAAAGTAACTCAATATATTTATTGTTCTTAAAAAAAACATTGCATCAAAACCAAACTTTACTCCTAGCATATAAACTCATACAAAAACATACCACACCATGAGATATATAAGAACTAAATATACCCTTCTCCCACACAACATATAAACAACAAAATTCTCATTACCAATGAAACAATAAACACATGTTCTACATGATCAAGAAAAGGAACCGTATCTGCTACTTATAAAATCAAAAAATGGCTAAATGACTTGTCCAATGTGTTTTGGTGATACACGTGATATTTGTCATATTTAACTAAGGCCCTTGCCAGACTACCGGCAGCTCGCTGACCGGTGGTGGCTAGGATTAGAGCCTAGCCCGGCTCGGCCAGATCAGCAACTGCCGGAGGAGGTACCACACTCCCACTCCCACTCTTTGTCTCTTGGCCGATGACGTGGACCGGAAATGCTGGATTTCCAGGCACTTCCGCCCGGTAGTTTTCGCATGCAAGCTGGCAGGACAGGTCACGCTGCCTCTGCTGAAATTGCCTGTTGTGTGGTAGTGACGGTCTCCTCTCCGCCAATCGCAGCGGTCGCTGCCTACTCACTGCCGGTAGTCTGGCAGCGGCCTAAATATGGACTACTGACTTAATACTGCACCTTCAAACATGGAAATCCTCCACCCACAAGCCTACATAGTTAAAGAATTTCTTCACAAAACCTAGATTATGGAGCATTATTTTGCATTAATCGTTGTTAAGCTTAGGTTATGGACTTTCCATATCTATTTCAATGTTTCGTGCAGGCTCTCTTATTCAAATTTGAAGGTATTGTTAAATCAAACCGATTACAACTGATTAAGGTAGGAGGGGCTACAACCGTCCAGCCCCAAAAACCGCACAGTAGGGTTCAAATATTCTTAAGAAATTATAGGCTTACTCAAAAAATGTCTTTTTTTTTTTGGGATGAATTTGCACTAGCTTTGCAGACTATCGAAAAATAATTAAAATTTTACACCACTATTCCAAGTATGCAAAGCTGAAATTCAGACGGTTTTTGGGGCTGGACGGTTTTAGCCACTCCTACCTTAAGGTGGCTGGGAGTGAAAAACTGATAGAAGAGAATGTAACTTTGTAAATTTGATTCAGAAGTAACTTGGGGTTTTAATCTTTTAAGATGCTAGCTTAGAATTATATCTTAAAATAATAGGAGGTGATGTTACAAAAGGTCAAGATAATCATGTCATAGAAAGCATTGGTGGTATCATAGAAAAATTGTGGTATCACGGAGAGCGACGATAATATTACAAAGAAGAGTGATGTTATTCACCCTTATTGATGTACTGTAATTACTTAATTTGGACTACACTAAAGCAACGGAGACCAACAAGATTATTAGTTTCACAAAAAGTATTGTATCTGTATATTCAAAAATAATTATCAATATTGTTCATCACAAATATGATTTTTACTTAAAGTAAGTCATCAAGCAAAACTTGTTAATATTGAAAAGCATTGGTTTAAAATGAAACATAACACAAGAACTCTCGTATAGTTTCACTAATTATGTATGGTGGCCAACTTGTGTAGAACAATCCAATCCATAAAAATGTTCAAATTCCAACAACTAGCATGTCATCATTATTCAATATCTAGATGATTTCTCGTATCAACATCGAACTATGCGAAATATTACTTCTCTACCAAATTGTCTAAACAGATTGAACCTTACAGGGTAAGCGTTCGTAGCAGCTACCAAGGAGGATGGAGGAGGGGTAATGAGCCCTTTGATTTTTTGATGTATAGACATTAAATGCCAAGGAGTAGGCTTCCAAAGGTAACTTGGGGTCGCAGACCTCAAATTTGAATTCAAAATTATCAAAAACGGCCTTGGGAGCTGCCACAAACCATTGCCCATGCTAAACGAATAACCAACGCAGTAAAAAGGATCATAAAACAGCAAGGCCACAGCTGAGATCGATAAAATACAAGGAACAAATTGATGATTTCCTTCAAAATATGCCATAGAAGCATAGTAAGGCTATTGTGAGAGAGGGATCCCACTCAGGGTAATCTAAAATGTCCTACCTTCGTAAGACTAGCTGAATGAAGCTAGAAGAAGTGATCGAGAACAACACTCAATTGTCTACCCCATTCAAAAAGCGGGTACCCTCCAATTTCTAAGCTAGAGGAGGAGGAGGAGGAGCAGGTACTGGTTATCCACCAAGTCATATCATCATTTACAAATTGGATGGAAACAACTACAAGAAGGATAGTACAGAACTAGTCAGGAATGTGGATGAGAACTTTCACTGAAGTTAAAGAATGTGAATCAATTGTCAATTTTCAAGCCCTGACTTCGTTGTTGAGTGTAAGAGAATTCACAGCGGCGTTTACAGTCACAGACGCATCTTCTAAAGTCCTCTTCTTCGCCACCAAATTGAATGCCATAATCTTATCACCTTCTTGCCAATCGTTGAAATCGTTCGTACCGACTCCACACTCCAACCCGGCAGCCACCTACACAAGCACAGAAAACGTTCAGTGGTAGAAATGGACTTAGATTACATGAATAGAGTTTCATAAATTGAAGGGCATCTCAAGTAAGTTCGTTTTCATTGTTACATGTCAATGTATGTATGACTTCGCAGTGCTGTATAGTGTTTAGGGTTTAGGGTTTAAGGGAGTGCTCTCACCTCCTTCGCAAGCTCCTTGACTCGTCTCAATGAAGTGACTGTGCCAACGTGCACGGATTCCTTTCCTCGCAGAACACGAAGACCAGCGCCTTTCACTAATTTTCCCTCAGTCACCATGCACCCAGCTACTTTGCCACTTCCCGCACCGAACACAGCTCGGACTTCAGCTTCTCCAATTGGCACCTCCTCCTGCAACACCAAGGTTGGGTTAGCATAAGTAAATCGAAATCTATAATTGCAAGAATATTGAGTAATTGAAGAGCAGAATCCACAATGGAGTAATTGAAAGGGTCGATAATGTACCTCTACGTCTTCTAATAGACCTTCCATAGCTTTTCGAATGTCGTCAACGAGGTCGTAGATAACGCGGTACAAGCGGATCTCGACTCCTTCAGCGTCTGCTTGTGCTTGTACACTGGCCTGCACACCGACATTGAAACCGACTACAACGGCACCACTTGCTAATGCCAGATCCACATCGCTGCCACTGATCTCTCCTGTCGATTGCATGAGGAAGCGCAGAGCAACTGTGTCCTGCGGCAGTGCTTGTACCACTTCTCTGATTGCCTCCACGGAGCCCTGGGCATCGACTTTGAGGACTACATTAAGCTGATGCCGTTCAACTCCTGTCTCGGCGCTAGCAGCAACAGCATTAGCGAATGAATGAAGCGTGACCTTTCCTTCGCCTGCTTGAGCTTGTAACCTGGAGTTTCGTGCAATCATGGCGTAATCTGATGCTCTACTCCTCGCTGACTCAAGTGACTCTACAACTTCGAACTCATCGCCGGCAACTGGCACTTGGCTCAAACCCAATATCTGCACGGCTGTTGAAGGACCTGCTTCATCCACCCGCTCTCCAGTGTAATCCATCAAGGCACGAACCTGCCATTATTGTCCACAAAAAATCAGAAATCGTGTGAATTCAACAGAGGAGTTGCTTGTAAAGGAGAACATTTGATGTAGCTTACCTTTCCATAGGACTCGCCACAAAGTACCACGTCTCCTACTCGGAGCGTTCCATTCTGTACCAGCAAGGTAGCAAGAGGTCCTCTCGCTTTGTCCAGACTGGCTTCGATAACAGTTCCCTTCGCCTCTCTCTCGGGATTGGCTTTCAACTCTTGGAACTGCAGATGAATTTAATCAGAGGTCAGTAAGACGTCGAGAAATAATGCATTAGCAACTCGTCAAAAGAAAACGGGTGAAAATTACCTCGGCAACCAGGATAATGTTCTCGAGCAGCGCATCTATGTTGGTTCCCTTCTTCGCACTAACCTGATTGTCACACATGATTCACTACAGATTAGCCCCAAAAACTTCAACAAAATAAATAACCCATTCAGATCACAAAAAAATCAATCTCGAAAATCATCATGTTACATGATCCTGCAAAAGAATGTCGAGATGGAGCAAATAGTTTACCTGCACCATAGGGACATCACCTCCCCACTCTTCAGGCATTAAGCCGTGAGTAGAAAGCTCTTGCATCACAACTTCAGGATTCGCACCATCCTTGTCAATCTGCAAGAAAAAACCGCAACACTTGAGTCGTTCCCTACCCAAAAGAACCGTAATGCCACATTCATAGAGTTTTCTGGACGGTTGCGAACCTTGTTGATGGCGATGACTATCGGAACATCAGCAGCCTTGGCGTGAGCTATGGCTTCCAGAGTTTGTGGCCTCACGCCATCGTCGGCAGCCACAACAATGACAGCAATATCTGTCACTCGTGCACCACGAGCTCTCATGGCGCTGAACGCCTCATGCCCCGGCGTGTCAAGGAACACGCACGATTGTACATCATCTTCAACCTTCACGTCGATAGAGTACGCTCCGATACCTTGAGTAATACCTCCCGCCTCTCCGGCAGCAACCTTGGTTTTTCTGATGAAGTCCAGCAATGAAGTCTACACAATCACAACAGAAGTAGTAAATATTAATATTGAGGGATTCACCATTAAAAAAAGGATCACTCACTCGAATTTGCGCACACGATCTCATTAAATAAAGAGAAGTTGAATGAAAAGAAGCTGAACGTCAACAACGGAAAAGGAAGCTGGAATGATGGTGAAAAACAATGCGAGGGATCTAGACTCGACAATGAGGAGAAAAGCTGAGCTCAACAATAGGACTTGATCTGGACGAAGTAACAAAGTACACACAACCTAAAAAATGATGTGCAGATTTGGTCTAAAAGTGATGATGCAAGAGCTCCATACCTTGCCGTGATCGACATGACCCATGATGGTAAC
The DNA here is from genome assembly GCA_037043015.1 of Bryum argenteum. Taxonomy (NCBI): domain Eukaryota; kingdom Viridiplantae; phylum Streptophyta; class Bryopsida; order Bryales; family Bryaceae; genus Bryum; species Bryum argenteum. Next base: position 3,015,593 of record CM073331.1, on the reverse strand, counting down.
AACAGGGGGACGAGGAACAAGGTGATCAGCATCCTCGTCATCGAGAAAAACATTCGATTTTTTCGCCAAATCTTCCACTCGGACACTACCGGCTTCTACGACTTCCACATCGAAGTCTTTGCACACAAGCTTCACGGTCTCTTCGTCGAGCGTCTGGTTCACAGTGATGCCAATTCCCTTCATGAATAGCACCTTCACGATCTCGCTGTCGTTCACAGCGAGGGACTCGGCGAGCTCCTGGCACGACATTCCCTCTGGGCCAACCTCCAAGATTTCGACCTTCACAGGCGCAGCTAACCTAGCTGCTTCCACTCGAAGTGCCTTCCGGGAGGCCTTGTTCATCTTCCTGCCTCCACGCCGAGATGTACTGGCTCCCAGTAAATCCGCCACCCCGTCCATGGAGTCTTTGTCTCGAGCTGACACCCTACGCTTGGCTCCATCCGAAACTGTGTTGTTCGCCTTCTTGCGCCAGTCTTCTTTACCCTAAAATCCACAAAGCCCATCAACAATCAGTGAAAAACGAGCTAAAAACTGAAAATGCTACATACTTAATTCCATTGATGCTACAAAAATGGCGTCGTTGGTAACTCAAGGTGGCACGGTTAATTCTCGAGGTTGAGAGTGATGAAGAGGAGGTGGTGTGTGATCAAAAGACGGAGGATTCTGCGATGCAAAGTGATCAGGAATTCTGCAGTAGGGAGAAATTAAGAGAAGGGGGACTAATCTAGATTGTTTTACTTGAAGTAGATAGATTATGTTGCGTGTGGAAAGATAGAGTATCTGAATGGATGAAACTTAACATGGTGAGAGCAGAATCACTTGCACTCTACTAGACCCGATGTCAAATGGCACACGATACCACCAATTCAACCTTCTGTGTGATTCTTTGAAACCTTCATGCCGTGGTATTTTACAGAAGAAGCTAAACTTGACACTCCCACTGTCCCATTGTAATTGGCGAGAAGATTCTCTTAAGTCTTCCTTGAGAGGTAGATTTGAGAGAACCTACTAGACGATTTTAGTGGGACGGAGGGAGTACATTACATTCTATCACTTGATAACCCTAATGACATCGCCCAAAACCCTGACGAAACATTAATGATATAATTCTCTCGATGTGGCGAGCGCTATGGCATTGATTGTGTTGGTTACAACGGAGAAACAATCTGAGGTAAGATTTTTAGAATAACAATGAACCAGCGAATCGATTGGTATAAAATGCGTAGTGGTGAGCATGATACTGACCTTGACTGCAGTTTTGGCGAAAGGTTTCGGAGGCCCAGCAGGGCCAGCATTTGCAGGAGAGGGAGCAGTAGGCGAGCGAGCAGATTGCGAGCGAGGTCCAGCGCCAACATCTTTCAAAATGGGACCAGCGTTCAATCTAGGTCCTGACGAAGGAGCACCTGGAGCTCTCGGTCCTCCAGGCGCGGCGCCCGTATCCTTCAACACAGGACCATTCCTAGGTGCTCCAACAGAAGGTGGAGGCCGCACAATTGGCTTCGCCAGAGTATTCAATTGCGTCCTCGGACGCTGAGTTCTCATCTCCTGCGAATCCGTAGCAGGAGAGGAAGTGCTCGCTTGCTCGTCTTCCACAGGCGCTGCCGCTCGCTGCCGTTCCGCAGCCGCGGCAGCAGCAGCAGCAGCTTCCGCCTCGCGCTCCGCTTTCGTCCGCAACTTATCCCCAGCTCTCCACACGCCCGGTTTCGCCTTCACGGGACGAGAACCCCCTCTGGGTGGTGGTGGAGGACCAGTGTCACTCGGACCTAGCTTCTCCACATTCTCCAGAATTTGACCCAGAGACGGCATGGGTTGTCGAGCGCCATTGCCACCCCCACCAATTGGATTAGGGCGAGCCGGAGGTGGTGCTGGCCTTGGTGGTGGCTTGAGAACCACATTCTCATCCGCCCGTGGCGACGCGACGACAGGCTTCGGCGCTGGCTTCAGTGGCGGTGGCTTCAAGCCGCTTTCCAAAGTCATCACCGGCTTGTTCGACAAAGAATCACCATCGCCCAAAGCTTTCACTGCAACAGAACTCGTCTCCGTCGACACAGCATAACGAGGACCTAACAACAACAAACGCTTCACTCGACCCTTATCGTATCCTCTCAAATTCCGAAAGCGGACCACTCCTCCTCGCCGTGGGCACCCAATGCTCAATCCTTGGAGCGAGGCCATGGCGGGTGTGGCTGTGGCTGCAGCTGCTGCCGGTGCCGCCATCTCTGCACAAAAATTCACGAGCAATACATTCGCGTCGCGCAATTCAGTGCGCGAACTTGAATACGAAAAGAACGGTGGATGATATTTGTGATAAAAGCGGAGTTTGCAAAAAGATGAGGCAAGTGCTTGTTTGGGAGCTGATACGGGCCCAGTGAGGAGGAAGAAGGGCTTGCTGGCTGCCCCTGCGATTGTGGGTTTACAGGATAAGCCTGGTGTTCTCAATCACACATCCAATGCGAGCGCCCAAACTATCATTCACCTCGCTCTCTTTGTTCAGCCTTTTCCTTTTCCTGTTTCTGTGGCACTCCTCCACTTCCTTCCTGCTTACGGAATTTCTTCCATTATAATATCTTGTCCATATAGCACCTCTCTTGCGGTCATTTCTGATGTGGCAGTTTCTCATTGGTTGCAACCCTGAGTTTTATGACGTGGAGCAGGTCTGGTAGGAGGCACTTTGCTTCAGACGGTGGATGTGACTTTATAGATGGATGATAAAATATCTTCTCCTTTCGATTGTGTGTACAAGGTCTGAGTATGTCTGATGTGGCATTTTTTGATTGGTTGTGACCTGGTGAAATATGACGTGGAGCAGGTACCGTACATGTAGACCTCTTAATGGTATGGCATAAAAGGGAGACTTTGCTTGAGACGGTGATTGTTATACTACAGAAACACGTTCTTCTTTTGATTGATTGTTGGGCCGTCAAAGGAAAAAAAAAAGGTAACCTACTCAATGATGGCTCAAATTTCAGCATTGAAAATAAAATCGTGAGTGAACTTATTTGTGTGCATGGGCTAAGTAATTAAAAGATCAAATTTTATCATAAATGTCATTTTCAAACCCATCTAAAATTTTAAAAATTACAAATTTTTTTAACTTGTAGATGTTCCAAAACAATCATTTTTGGATTAGTCAACAGGCAATACATTGAACATGAGCCTTTGACGGAAGCTATTTATCTTGGGAGGCTCGAAACCCACATACCACCACAAACAAACCGCTCACTAGACCTATTTAAGCAAGAGATACAACATTATAGTTTGCAATAATTTAAATTTTAATGTGATCATGGTGTACAATACACTTTAGGCGAAGGGGGTTTTCAGATCTCTTTTCAAAATTCATAACTAATTCAATATTTATCCATACGTTGCACATCTTCCAAAATTGATTCCCTTAAAAACTCCATAACAAATTTCCCAATCTGAAATTTGAGCAGTTTCTGAGCCACTTACCATACAAATGAGCCATTTTCAAAACTGGGGGCCATTATCCAGCATGACCGGGCAGGGGCAGTGGATGGATGATAAAATTTTGTCTTCTTTTGATTGTGAAGAATATTCATCCAAGCATGTGAATATTCAGAATAGGTCTGAGGTATCAGATTCTGAATGGTTGATGCTCTGACTCTTGAATGGCATGGCATAACTTCCATGGCTAAACCCTTTGAGTGAGACACCTTGTTCACTTTTGCTTCAGACGGTGGATGGGATATTACAGAGGGAGGATCGAATTTGATTCTTTGGAGGTTATTTGCAGGTTCCAGTTCTCTGATTGGTTGGAACCTCACAGTAAAGTGACGTGGATGGAGTATGTTCTGGTACACGTAGGCTAACCTCTTCGAGTGAGACACCTTGTGCACTTTTGACGTCGGAGAAGAGCTTTTGCTTCAAACGGTGGATGTGATATTAGAGAGGGATGCCATCATTCGTTGGTTGTTGGGTTGTGGGGTGTGCATAGGAGGTCATTTTAGGGTAGGTACACTTATATTGTATATCAAAAGCATACAACAAATTTTACTAGTAGAAAAGTGGATTGAGTATATAGATAGATAGAAACTCCGGTCCCTTTCTAAGGGGCCGGCGTGAATGAAGTGTCCATTCGTAATGCTAATATCCCGATGGCCACCGGACAAGGCGAAATTAGAACAATACTACTTCCCCCTCTCGAGGGTGGACACTATAAGTACGCTAGTTTCTAGCCTAGTTACTAGTGCCTTGAAGATACTTGACATAGTAGCTCCCCAAAGGGGGTTTTAAATGGATGCAGCAACGAGGTCACCCATCTCAGTACCCTTGATTGAGTATATCATATGAGTTGAGACATCTTTCGGAGTAAATCGTTATTATATTGGGTGTACTCGTTGGTATAGTAGCGTGAGTACTCAATCCACATTTATGTTTGAGTTTGGAAACTTCAATTTTTTGAATCAGTGATGTCTTATTATGGGAATAAGGAAAAGTTTTAATTTTGAGTAGTTTGATCAAAAATGTGCATCGAGTAGATTTGTGCATCGTCATCAATTAGACATTAGAATCAAGTTTACTATTTGTGATCCAAATTGCAAACTCGTACAATGAAGTATGAGTCAATGACATGCATTTTAGTAAACGCAACTTTTGTTTTTGGGTTCCAAACGCTGGGCGTGTTATACCGTTGCAGGAAAATCAACTAGTTCATGATGTGATTTTTTTTATATAACATGATTTAAAGGTGAAATCTAACAACTTATTGGTTGAAAGATTAATGATCCAAATAATTTTAGTATTAGATTTCCAATGATGTTTCTACAATGAAAAAATGAATGCTTCTTGAAGAGCTATAACTCCTTCATTCACAGTTGGATTTCGAGTTTATTTTTTAGGATGGATTTGACTTCAAATATAGTTTCATTGCTAGAAATTTTCATAAAACTGAAGATGTTCAAAAGATAAGGCATGGATTTGAATGCAAAGGGTCTAGTTTTGCACGATATATTTCTTTGTAGAATTTTGACAATGTTCACCATTGAGCAAGACTATTATTGGAGCCAAGAATTATTATTCTTTAGAACTTTTTTGTTACAAGGGTTTTATTGAGACAAACAAATTTTTAATGGTAATTGTTTCATTGTAGTAGCTTTGTTGGTAAAAATTTCCAATCTAAATTGGAAATAATGAAATACTGTAGCCTCTTTAGCAAACTATTGCGATATAATTTTGCATATCATAAGGCCTCATGACATAAATTTCAGTCCACATGACCTACAACAAGTCTATGACAAGTTATTACGGTTGAGATCTTGATAGCTTATCTTCATTTTTATATATGACATTTATTTTTGAGAATGTGTTTTTTGGTTGAAAATACCTAAGGACTTCGAGGGCTTAAAGGGTTGAAGAATTTCAATAAACTCACTATGATACTTCACGCTTATCATTATAGAGATTTATCTACAGGTTGATATCACCCAAAATTTGAAACCCACGTTACTATCTTATATTTTGATCTATTGCACTAAAGGGTGCTTTAGACTATGGACCAAGAGCGGTCACCAAGAAAATCCAATCATTTTTATGGTCATGGCTCTTGGTCAAGAGCAATGATTTTGAAAAAATCAAGAATGCAATTTTAACCACTAAGCATCCGTGGGTCCAAAAAGTGGACCCAAAAAATGCATGGTCTTTGAGGAGTTGTATCTCCTCAATCCAATGTTGGTATTCAATTTTATTTTTTTTGAGGAAAAAGTAATTTCTTGTTGGTGAGACTATGATTGCAATTGGTGTGTTGATAGTATTTCCACTTCAACGTCAAATTGCTAAAATTTCATATTTGTTTTTGAGTACAAATAAATTAGTCTTGCAATTTATATGGCCCGAGGCTCCAAAGTTGATTCATATGAGTCACACCAAGTGTACAACGAGAATGTATGGTTGAGACTTAAATAACTTATTTTCATTTCTGTCTAAGAAGCTTCCACAAAACTATGTTTCTTGACTAAGAACTGTCAGGGACGTGTAGGGGTTAAGTGGCTCACTCCATGTAATCTAAAGTGGATATAGATTTGAGTGAGTATACGTTTGATTTTCTAAAATATGCTATATCCTTGTCATTCACTCTCTCACTATCCTCTTCATCCTCCTATTTCCTAATGGAATCCTAGCCAATCAATAAGTTTTGAGCCACGTGGCCTTCAGATACTAGTTGAGTTGATGTCTTTGATTTGACTTATAAGGAATCAACTTGGACCAAGCAACATTGTCCACAATCAAAAATTCAGCATACTTTGGGGACCTCAAATTTTGTTGGTCATTCTCATGTTTTTAAGATAGTGTAAAAGGGAATCACACCAACAACTTCCCTACTAATATTGAAGATTTTTTGTTACTCTAATAAAAAACTATAACATTAAATATAATATAAATTGTGTGTACACTAATAACGATTGTATAAATACTTGTCAAGTATGAAATATTGAGAAATGAGGTTTGGAGTAGGATTTATTGCTTGTTAACCACGTCTCAAATTATGGCTTAAGGTGATCAACTAGATAGTTATAATATATTTGCAGTCTATAATTGATGATGGTTAGTCATGTAGTGTATTTGATGAATCAATGCACTACAAACCAATCGTACAACCACATAAGTTGGAGTAACTAATGAAGCTCCATGCTTGTTGACATCCTTGTGAGGTAAAGGCAGTAATCGGTTGTATCTCCTTTAATATCTATTCATAGATCCCAAATCGGTTATTTACGTTGAATTGCAAAATGCTTGCCACACACCATCACGGCTTATTGGCACTTACCACACTAAAAAGTATAAATTATGTCCATGACACTAGTAGTGTACAATTAATATCCATGTGAGTACCAATGCAAGCATGTGGTAGAAAAGAGGGAAAGCATTTCTGACTTACATTGTTTATTCATTTGCTTTGTCACATGCTAGAGAAGATCTTCACATAATATACCATAACACTATTTATGTGCACACAATAAGCTTTCTATTACAAATTAGACACCATTTGATGTTGACACTTAATACAGTAATCAATGTAATGATAAAGAATTCTATAGTTAGTGTTGGAAGGCTAATTTTACAACACATATCACAGGTCATACTATTTAGTAGCACTAGCATTGCAAATAAAACGTATGCTAGGATGGCGTACAAAAGTGAAATCTTTGCATTGGTACCCCATGACTTGGAAAAAGAGGCGGTTGCATTTCATTTACAAGTGCAACATCACCTCATTTTGAGCTTTTTCAAAGTTGTATGTTACACTTTTGAGCAATTGAAAGCTTTCAAGAAATTAAAAAGAACATATATCTTAGAGGACATAGATGGAACTTACTAGAGATAGCTCTAATATATACGTCAAACAAACCTTGGTAAGCATAAACTTTAGGAGCCTAGAGCATGAGTAACTTACTAATACACTTCTTGCAACTCTAGTTCCATAACTTATAGCTTCTTGCAGCTCTAGTTCCATAACTTATAGCATAACCTTAAATTGTTTGATTCGTTTAAATTGCTTAAATTGTTCTGCCGTTTTACTCCGCACCTTTTCTCTCCCTGCTTGATCTTGCATATACTCATCATTTTCCACTTAACAAGAACTCGGCAAACCGTAATTACCTGAACCTCAAAACTTCATTCTTCTCTCACGATGTAATTTAGAACTGATACGACTGAAGGCAAGCGAAGATACTGTATAGGAGCACAAAAATCTGGTGTAAGACTGAACCGGAGAGGGGAAACGAACCATTGAAACACACATAGCAATACATGTAAAAATATAGGATATTCAAAACGCTCTGATGAGACTGTGAAGGCCCACTAGAAAGGGTCCATTTCACTAATAAAAGAAGAAAAGAAAATAGGTCCTTAATAAAATGTCAGTCTAAAATACATTGCAGAGTTCGGCACCATAGCTACCCTTGCATCCAAAACTGAATGCAAAGGAGGGACGGGAGCAAGACAGACAGTTTAGACAATCAAAACCAAAAAGTTATTGCTCGAAAAGTTAAGCTGATAGCGTTCAATCAGCACAGCTAGAGTGTCTTGTCTGCACAAATATTGTTTTGGAGTGGCTGACATGTATAATCTACTCAACTCCACAAACTGTCTTCACCTTAAGGGCTCAAGGTTTAGGGATGGATTGGGTTACTTGCCTGTTGTAAACTCTGGCATGCTCCCATTACAGGGTGGGTCTCCTACCTCAGTAGTAGTTCGTAAGTACTAAACTCTGCACAGAGGGGGATATTGAGACAATAGCTATACTCCTGATTACCATCACACTATGTTTCACCCTCTGAAGCATCCTCCTTTGAGCTCGGACCAGCTGATGCTGGAGCTTTGCCGTTGTTCGATGGAGCAGCATTCGGTCCCTTTGTTGTTGAGATTGCCGTTGCTAGCGAGATCGGCATCAGACACAGTCCCTTGCTCTGAAGGTACTGCATTGCGCTCCCCATGTCGTCCTCCATCAATCGTGTTACCTGCCTCTCTGTTAATGCTAGCCCATCTTGCCCTGGGTTGGTCGCACCGGACGATCCAGCTGAGGCAGAAAAGTTGTTTCCTCCCTGCAAGATTCAGCGTCAAGATAAAGTTTCTGAGAGCAGATCTACAGAAGCTTGTAGATATTGGAAAGGAAGTAGTATTAAGAAATTTGATGAAAAGACAGCATATGAAGTACTGAACTCTAAATATATTGATCTCTCGGATGAAAAATAATTGCCACTTGGAGGCAATTTGTTTGAGAAAATGAGGCTCCAACTAGTACCAATCTAACGAATGTAGTAAAATTCCAGTGACTTACCTCAGCAGGCATATCGTTAACAAGTGAAGGGAGTGCTCCAGCGTTTCCCAACCGACTCATGCTTAAGACCTGCAGAAACCCCCACCAGGGTATGTCTTGTCATTCATACTTAAATATATAAAGATAATCAGTTGCATCGATCACGTAAAATCAAATTTGTGGACAATAATGTCATGCCAACAACCATGAGAGTGCGGACACTACACTTTTTGATGTTGCTGTTCAATTAGTGATTATCCCTGTCTAGTTTAGGGAGTCTCAAATAGTGTTGCTCCCTGTCCACTCTGTCCAGCGTCTCTACCTGTCTACTCTGTTTCTCCCTGTCACTTAGTAGTAGTGTTTCTCCCTGTCTGATCTGTCTAGTCTCACAACGTATTGCTCTCTGTCTATTCCACCTAGTCTCAAATAGCGTTTCTCCCTATTGGATCTTCAAGTCTCAAAAGTGAATCTTCAGGAACTATAAGTGGGGACAGCACCTATTTTGGGTTATAACAAGATTGAGTGTTCATTACGAAATATTCCACTTCACTTCCAAGACTTCAGTAGACATCGACAGACCACAACATAGACCTCACACAAATCACCAAGTACTGGTTCTGAGGAGCCAAAGGAAGAACACTGAACACGTTTTCCCAAATAGCCTAAGAATATACAGTCAGTGTGATTAAATGAAGGGTGTGACTGCTGGTCTCACCTTCACTTGGAGTTGCAGAAACTTGACGTAGTCGATGATTTCGTCCAACATTGACGCTTTATCGGTCTGCAATAACAAACTAAATCAAATCTTCTGCCCCTTCCATAGATATTCCACATCCACTTGACATACTCATTGACATAAGAACATTACAAGCAAAAACTCAAGTTACCCATACCTTGTTCGAGTTGGGGACGAGTTCTTGTAGAGCTTTCATGCGCTCTGCAATTCGCTCTCTCCGAAGCTGTAGAAATCCACATCAAAAGTGTTACTTAAAACCATCAAAAAGTTGTCAAAAGCTTAAAACCTCACAGACAGAGAAGCTCATACCCGCTCAGCAATGCTGTGAGGATCAGTAGCTTGACCACGCCGAGCTCGAACACGCGGTCGAGCACCCATGCCAGGAAGTGGCTGTCCTGGCGGAACACCTCCAGGAGCAGGATATGATCCAGGTCCTCCATTTGGCATCACTCCCTGCAATAACAACAACAAGAAGGGGCTTCATCAAGCAGAGAAAAGCTTAAGCTCAACATGACACAGAATGATACAGGAACATACCCACCACGATCCGGCAGCATTGCCCCCTAGCGTCCCCATGGCTATATCAAGCTTCTAAATCCAAATGAGCGAAACAATACTACTATACACAGATCTGTCTAAGCTAAGGGTCAAGAAACTCTCGGTAGTCAAACTAGAACAATAACAAGCTAGCCGACTTATGCTAAAGGCTCTAAGAACGTACACACTGTACCAGCATGGTAACATCAATGTCTCCGCGCTACAGCTTTCGATAAAGATAACAACTAACTCAACAACCTCTGACATCTTACTGATGACCGAACACTAGTAACTCTAAACAATCACGGCATCCCGAATGCCACTCTCTCCAAGACTGTAGAGAAACGCAAGAGCTTCAGACCCTAAATCAAAAGGTTCACCAATTGCAAAGAGCATCTTAGCGTTCAAGTTTGAGTGTAGGAGCGTACAGTGGTCCGGGGGTGATTATCGTCGTCTTCCCTGAAGCGTTTCCCAAGAGACTGAGCATTGTGGGAGTCCAGTTCGCCAACAAGCATCACGTTCTCAGACTTGGGAAAGTTCATGGGAAGAGAGGGACCAGGACCAGGGGCGCCATACGATGGCTGCTGCTGCTGTGAAGCAGCACCCACTACTTTCTGTTGCTGCTGCTGAGGACCAGAATCCTCACTCGCGGAGCTGCCAAGGGAGAGTGACCTGGTGAGTGAATCCGGTTGAACGCCATTGCGAGGCGCTACAGCCTCTCTCTGAACTACCACCGGCTCCACACGGCTGATCTGCCCATAATCCTCATTCCCCCTTCTTGCTTTCCCTACATTGTAATCCCCCCACTGCCCACCTCCATTGAACAAGCCGCCGCCTCCACCCCCTGGAACCGCAAACATGTCCATGTAATCGTCAACTACACCCATTCCAGCGTGATGATGGAATCCCATTTGCTGCTGCATCGCAGCCATCATCATCGTCGTACTCGGCTGCTGCGCCATAGCTCACTACCACTCTCTCTCTTCTGAAACCCTCAAACAACACAACACAACCCCTAAACAGTAAGAACTATTCTCCACACAAGAAGAAGACGAGGAAAGAGAAGAAGAAGAAGCGATCGGTATCTTTCCCTTGGAGATGCTTTTGCTTCTTGGCAGAGAAAAGGCGGGGATTGCGGACATTTATCATAAACAAGCAATCGTTGTATTGCCGCAGCAGCAAAGGGAAGACGACGACTACAGGTTCCGTATCTGAAGGTCGGGATTCCGTATCGACTACGGTAGTGGATGAATACACGGCACCTCGTAATATCTCATGGATGAATTTGGTGTCTTTGGATGATTATACGTGGATGAACGGTGTATTCATCCGGGTTGGGGCGTGCGTGCGTGCGCCGTCTTACTGCTGGTCGGTGTCTCTTGCAGGCCCAAAGAGACGCTCGTTTAGCTTAAGTAAGGAAAATGAGCAATTGCATTAGGGCGAATTTCCTTCCCCTACAAATTTAGTATTAGGGAATTTGGAATGGTCATTGTTAGTAAAGTTATGTTGTTTGTTTATGATACAAGTTTTAGCGCTATTCATGAGTGAGTGGGGGGAGAGTTTTTTAATACATTGTTTGGAGTTTTATCATAAGAAGTACACTGAATAGGTAGATTAGTGTTAGATTTTTATAAAATTTGAAAATGTTGTAAGTTTTTACTTTTGATTTTTTTTTTAAATTACCAAGAGTATTGATTCCAATACTGTGGGAGGATCCCCATCTTGACGGATGTAGAGGGTAAAAATATTGAACAATAGTAAAAACTTATAACAAGTTTATATAAAGTAGTGTATTTAACACTAATCTACCTATTTATGTAATGGGATGGTTTTAGTGATGCTTTTGGTATGGTTTTTGTATGGTGAAAGTAAAGAGGGCGTCAAATGTTCACAAGATACGTATCGTATTGGATGAAAATGTTACCAACGGTCATGTAATCAACGTCATTGTGGAATTGAATGTATTGTACATCTAGATAGATAGAGTGTCAATTTTAACAAGTGTATGTAATTGATCTTTATCATATATATATATATATAGTGGATGGAATTCCACTGGCGGTCATGTATTCACCTGAAAGTCATAGTGAATTGCACGTACATCTGGATAGAGTGTCAATTTAGTCAGGTGTATACAACAGAGAGACGTTGACGTACGTGGGACTTTATCAGGGACGTCAGTTTATACGCTGGATCTCTGTAGGGTACATATTGTATTGGGTAGAATATTACTAACTATTATGTTTTTAAAAATTACAGTGGTTTTGAATCTGGATAGTAAGAGTATCAATTGCTTAGGCATATACAACAGAGAGACGTTAGTGTACATGGGACATAGTGATTTTGAATATGGATAGAGTGCCAATTGGTCAGGCGTATACAACAAAGAGACGTTGATGTACATAGCACATTGTCAGGGGCGTCATTGTATACGTTGAATCTCCGTTGTATTGGGTAGAATACTACTAACTGTTATGTATTCAAAATCATAGCGATCTTGAATCTGGATAGAGTGTTAATTCTTGGTCAGTTGTGTACAACATGGAGACATCATTGTACTGTAGACGAGGACGTTATTGCATAAATAAAGACGTCAAATTGCGTCGAATTTCACTACAACGACCGTCGAATTGCATGACTTTCAATACAACAACGGTTTACATTCAAGGATCATCGTACATAACAGTAACTGGATTGTTGTCAAATTTGCACCTTATACGTTTTCCAGATTAAAGTATAAATCTGGTGAGGTTTATTATAAAAAAAAAAAAAAAAAACGCCAAAATTCATGGAATTTCAATTCCACAAACATTCACCATCTAAGCGTACTTGTATAAAAGACTTTAACTCGAATGGGTGTCAAAATTGACGTCGTGGTCAATAGAATGTCAAATAAGTCAATAATCAATTCTAAGACTTCGATCTAATGAACATGATAAGATCCCCCTTTTTTACCCATATTAATCACTCTAATACTCAAATATTCACTACATTAGTAACAAAGAACCCTTTGTAACAATTCGAAAAACCCATTTAGAACCAAGTATAAGTGAGATAAATTTCATCATATAAGGTTTTTCAATTTTTCATACAAACCAAAATCAAAAAAATGGAGAGACTCCAAGGAAGGACCGACCAAAGACACCAAAAGTCCACACTCAACCCCCCCCCCCACAACATCAATATCTTTGCATTCAATGAAAAGATATAGTAGTACACAACTTTTTAATCAGGATTTGATTGCAAAACATTAAAAAGGTGCCATAGTACACATGGGGTTGTTAAAAATAAAAACAATAATTTGGCTACCCAAATAAAATATGATATGGGGGACCGTACAAAGCATTACGTCAGGTAAATTAACCCCCCCCCCCCCACTGTGGGGGCCGCCCCCCTCCCCTCCCCTCCCTCCGGGAGGGGTGGTGGGGCCCACTTGCTGCATGGCCCCCTCGGGGAAGGGGCCCTCCTCCTCCCCCTCTGGAGGGTAGGGCCCTCTGGGGGAGGGGCCCCCTTTAGAGGGTGGGGGCCCCTTGCTGCATGGGGTTGGTGGCTGCCATTTCTATTGTAATTAGGCTGGCGATTCTATTAGGGTTAATTTTATATGATCCTGTTCTATTCTTGTTGGGTTCTCAATCAGCTGACTCGTCAGCTGAGTGGCTTGTGCCTTCCCACGCTCACTCCACCACGGGGTCCCCACTTGTTTGGTTTATTCTTAACCCTTAAACGCCTAGCTATACGGTTTTGGGCAGCCCAGTATTGGATCAGAGCATCTTTTGCACGTGGGCATGATGAATAGTGCACTTTTTGAACTTGGGCATCATGAATGATCCAATCAATGATGAGCTTGCAACCTCCTACAAGTATTGTACAACCCCAACCTACCTACCACAATCCTTTCAAAGCACAAAATCACTCATACAAATTGTGATTTGAATTCTAAAATTTCACTTTTTGAATGCATTAGAAGAAGGTGACCAGTTTGACATCAAAATATAAGTGAAAAGTTGAGTACATTGAGAGCTACAGAGGAGATTCTCTTGGAACATGACCCCTCGGGTCACCTTCGGCGTTTAAGGGTTAATATAAAAAGTGAAACTCTACCCTACTAGCCCCACAAACGGAATTGGTGAGCGGTCTTGAACTTGCCAATTGCCCAAAAGAATATTTTTTCAAATTTTGACGTGAAATTATAAGATCTAGTACCTAGTTTATACATGCACATGTATTGCTCAATTTTAGGGTTGGATTCCTTGCCATTTGTGAGGTCGTTATGTTTAAAGTTGTAAAGGAATATTTGTTTTCCTTGTTAAAGAAGGGAAAAAAGTAGTGTTTGGGGGTTGACATGAGGTTTTCCAAATTCTTGTTTGTAGGTGAGGAAGGAACATGGTTATGTAATATTTGTCATGGTAGGAAAACCTGAAGAAATGCTTGATTTTATTTTTTTTGAAACAATTAATATATTAATCAATTGTGTGTTAATACACTGGGAACCAAAGCACCAGAGGGCCCGGCGATATTTTTTGAGATTTTCTACTACCAAGGTAAGATTATTAAGCTACTCCTGCCTAGCTCCTAGGCTACGAAGACACTCCAACAAGGGACCCCTGCAAGAATTTGAACCATCCACTAGGCCTTGAATGTGAACCATACACTACCGTAGTCTTCACCACGTAGACCACAACCTCGAACTTTTTCTCTTCTGTAACGAAATGCTTGATTTTTCACATGAAGGTATGTTGGAGTTTGAATAGAAAGGCTTATTTTCGAGGATACAAAAGGTATGCTAATTTTTTTTGTTGACTTACAAATTCAAATGGCGGGATCATGCCTGCCTTACTACCTTTTATACATGTGCAAAAAACAAAACTTGAGAAAAGTAGATAATCGATTCTTGGTGAATTTTTGAAGTTATTGCAAATCGATTGACTTTTGGGACATTATGAGAAGAAATGAGTATATAGTACAGTTTTGGGTAGATCTTAGCGTGCCCAAAAATTGCTTGGGAACCACAAAAAGTGGATAGCTTCTAAAGTATATAGGAATTTTGAAGCGCAAAGGATGCCATTGGAAAGGTTTACAAAAACTCTACTTAATTTAATCTACTTCTCGAACCTCACTACCATTGGATCATCACTAATTGTAAGATCGTAGCATTCAAAGTTGAGAGTGAAAAGTTTTTTTTCGGCTTTGATTGAAAGACATAGTCTAAATGGTGCAAAGAGAGACTTGATGATTATTACGCCAAACATCTTGCTCTTATTTTTTTCCCATGTAGGTAATCAAGTTGGGTACGCTCATGCAAGATTTTGGGGACTCGTTCCGCTTTTTTGAACTTCATACAATTCTTTTCTAGAAGCACGTTAAAAAAACAATTTGGAAAATCATGCATCACATTAGAAATATTTATTTTTTGAAAAAAATAAACGGCAGATAGGTGCCCTTATGAGTTTGTGAATAATGAGAAAATGCAATATCAATCACAAGAAATTGCAAAGATTTCTTTTGTAATTATTAGAAGCTGGCCTTTCGAATTTATTTTCTTTCTTTTCTTTTCTTTTCTTTTCTTTTCTTTTCTTTCTTTCTTTCTTTCTTTCTTTCTTTCTTTCTTTCTTTCTTTCTTTCTTTCTTTCTTTCTTTCTTTCTTTCTTTCTTTCTTTCTTTCTTTCTTTCTTTCTTTCTTTCTTTCTTTCTTTCTTTCTTTCTTTCTTTCTTTCTTTCTTTCTTTCTTTCTTTCTTTCTTTCTTTCTTTCTTTCTTTCTTTCTTTCTTTCTTTCTTTCTTTCTTTCTTTCTTTCTTTCTTTCTTTCTTTCTTTCTTTCTTTTCTTTGCTTTGCTTTTCTTTTCTTTTTTTTGCTTTTCTTTTCTTTGCTTTGCTTTTCTTTTCTTTTCTTTTCTTTTCTTTTCTTTTCTTTTCTTTTCTTTTCTTTTCTTTTCTTTTCTTTTCTTTTCTTTTCTTTTCTTTTCTTTTCTTTTCTTTTCTTTTCTTTTCTTTTCTTTTCTTTTCTTTTCTTTTCTTTTCTTTTCTTTTCTTTTCTTTTCTTTTCTTTTCTTTTCTTTTCTTTTCTTTTCTTTTCTTTTCTTTTCTTTTCTTTTCTTTTCTTTTCTTTTCTTTTCTTTTCTTTTCTTTTCTTTTCTTTTCTTTTCTTTTCTTTTCTTTTCTTTTCTTTTCTTTTCTTTTCTTTTCTTTTCTTTTCTTTTCTTTTCTTTTCTTTTCTTTTTTCTTTTCTTTTCTTTTCTTTTCTTTTCTTTTCTTTTCTTTTCTTTTCTTTTCTTTTCTTTTCTTTTCTTTTCTTTTCTTTTCTTTTCTTTTCTTTTCTTTTCTTTTCTTTTCTTTTCTTTTCTTTTCTTTTCTTTTTTCTTTTCTTTTCTTTCTTTCTTTCTTTCTTTTTCTTTCTTTTCTTTTCTTTTCTTTTCTTTTCTTTTCTTTTCTTTTCTTTTCTTTTCTTTTCTTTTCTTTTCTTTTCTTTTCTTTTCTTTTTTCTTTTCTTTTCTTTTCTTTTCTTTTCTTTTCTTTTCTTTCTTTCTTTCTTTCTTTCTTTTCTTTTCTTTTCTTTTCTTTTCTTTTTTCTTTTCTTTTCTTTTCTTTTCTTTTTTTCTTTTCTTTTCTTTTTTTTTCTTTTTTCTTTTCTTTTCTTTCTTTCTTTCTTTCTTTTTCTTTCTTTTCTTTTCTTTTCTTTTCTTTTCTTTTCTTTTCTTTTCTTTTCTTTTCTTTATTATTATTTTTTTTTTAATATAAAGGTATTTGAAGAACTTGAATCATGATTTGGCTAATGAGCTCTAAAAAATAAGAATAAAATCCGAACAAGTTTGAATTTTAAATTGTTGTATTTGGACTTCAAACCTAAAATTTCTAAATAAAAGTTTTAAATTGAAATTTTATCTTGAAAATTTTACTATACACACTTTGCAATATAAGGAGCACCTTGTAATTTAGGCCAAATATTACCTCTAACCCCTTCATCAAGAATGTCCAAAATCGCAAAAAGCACAATTAGCTTTCTTGGACCTTTAGGGGTTAAGAATTGCAAAACTGCTCTCTTCTAGTGAATGGTGAATGTTTTTAATTATGGCGTATTTTGAAGTATGTAAATATAAATCTAGTATGTAATTAGTGTATGTATGTGTATATTCTATCTTACTTTCAAATTCTTTATTGATTGTGAGGTCATGATGTTCAAAGTTGAGATGGGATTTTTTTTTCTTTTAATGTAGAGTGAGAAATTAGTGTGTGAGGGCAAGAAGAAAAGCATTTTGTGAAAGTAGATATGACATGAAGCTCTTCATATTCTTGTTCTTAGATGATTTAAGTTCATAATTACTTGATTATTACCCTCATACGATCTATAAAAACCTAGAGAAACGTTCTATCTTTCATGTGGGTATTACTAACATTCACATAAAAAGCCCGGATTTTGACAATAAGAAGGTAAAATTGAATTACATAAAGCAAACACATCTAAAAGCAACATCTTAATTCCTTTCCAATTGTCAAATTTTGGAAAAATCCTTGCATTTCTTTCCATTAGGTTTATTCTGAATTTCATAAAAAATCTCATATGATAAACACATGTAACTTAACTATTTTATAGCTTGAATGAGCTAAAGCTCTAACCAAGAACTTATAAAATTAACTAGCTACATGCAACATTGAAACATGCTCAATGATCAATACCTTTGCTTAAACCCTAGATTAGAGGCCGAACGGAATCGGGTCGAATTGGTTGTGGTCAGCTTGTGTTTGAATATCGACCTCATGAAGTTGGAACCTTTGGCAGGTTGTAGAGTTTTTTGATACCTTTCCAAAAAACCATCTCATGCTTCTAATCAACTCATACTTTAGGAGATGTTCACAGTCAAAGCTTGAAAACACTTTTTGAAATCTGCCCAAAATTGCCCAAAGTGCAGAATGTGCTCATTTATTCTCAAATTCTGGTGAAAATTGATCAAAATGCATACACTTCAAAAATACTCAATAAAATGAGACTTTAATTTATTTTTTTCTTAGTTCGTTTTTGTACATGTAGAAAAGGTGGCAAGGGATGATCTTTCTCATACGGATCTTCAATCCAACAATTCTTTACATGTCTTTTAAATTGTTGAAAATAGACCTTCGTATTTCAATTTCAGCATACCTCTGTGTGAATGATCAAGCATTTCTTTAGGTTTTATAGGTTGCATGAGAGTTAAATTTGCATAGACATGTTCTTGACTCACTTAGGAACAAGACTGTGAAGAGCCTCATATCAAATGTCCTTTCAAAAATGGTTTTTTTGGCCCCCGAAACATTACATTGCCATTCTACAACATGGAGAATAACTTTTTTATTGCAACTTTGAACGTTACAATCTTACAAATGGTGAGGAAATTGAATTTGAAATATGATATGCATGTACATGTACTAATTGAGTACTAGATCCTACGGTTATATACTTCAAAACTCGTCAAAATTTTAAAAATTACATCTTGCATCTAAAGATGGCAATTATGAGGAATTTTTGTTGTTTTGAGGCTCCTCACCTTCAAGGGTTATAATATATTGTCGCACCTACATTCCCAAGGTCCATTTTTTAGGCTTTACCTTTATACTCGTCGTTTTTCAATGCTAAATGGAACACATCATTTTATGACGTATTTTCAAGAATGTAACTTTAGAATATATCGTCGAGCTTGTGTAATTACATGTACATCAAAATTTAGACTTGAGTTCCTCATCAATCTTGAATAAAAGAAGAAGTAATTTTTATACAAGATCTTGTTTGGATTCATAGATTGTGCACACCAAGCCTAAGGATACAAATGGGACAAAGGTTTGCTTAGGGTTAGAAAATGTACTATTTCAAAAAATTAAGGCCTAAAGATCCAAGAAAGCCAAAATGGCATTGTGCTATTTGTGGCTCCCATAATGAAGGGTTAGATTGCCTAAAATTGCTACCCGATGTTTCTTATACAACAAGGTGCTTCTAAGAAAGATTGGAAAGTCAAATTTGAATTTTTTGTAGTTTAAAATGCAAATCTTACTTTTGAAGCCCAAAACAATAAAAAGAGAGTTATCAGTTTATTTTGTACCTTTAATATTCTTAGCTAAATTACTATTGAGATATCCAAATGACCCAAGTTTGAACAATTACCAATTTCACAAGGGCAAGCTTCAAATTTTGTTACAAGACTCTCTCTCTCTATATATAAAAATTTGAACTTAAATTTTTTTGTTTCTTTCAAATTTGTCTAAACTATCTTGCTTAAAATTCAAAAATTTACAGAGGTACCTTCTCACCAATAATATTTTTTCCAAAAACCAAATACTGTCAATGCAATCTATGTTTTACTGAATCATTGTTTTATACCTTTTCCTAAAAAATAAATTAAATGAAGTTTTTAGAGCCAAATGAGTCTCTATAAGTTTTGCATGGTCGTACTCAACTTAGTTATTTACAAGGAAAAAAGTATGATTGAGAAGAACATTTGGAGTAACAATAATCAAGTCCCTCTTTCACAAAGAATACTATGTCTTCCAAACGATGCCCAAAAATAGCATGCACCAACTTTTGACGTTTCCACCCCTCTCAAATGGTGTGGATTCGAGAGTTGAGTTCTTACACAACAGTAGGTAGCTTTAAAAACCTATGGTTGAAACTTCAAGAAAATAGTAAAAGAATTGACCATAACCTAAATCTTAACAAGGTTGTCGGAAATTGCAATCCTCGAATCTAGAGATCTAAAATATGCTTAGATTTTTTAGAGTTAATGGTGTTAAATGGGCTCTACCATAACCTAAATCTTAACAAGGTTGTCGGAAATTGCAATCCTCGAATCTAGAGATCTAAAATATGCTTAGATTTTTTAGAGTTAATGGTGTTAAATGGGCTCTATTGCTATTTTCAAAATTATCACAAAGCATTTGATATTAGTCACTCATATCCAACTACTCGTAATAAAAAATAAAAAAGGTTGATTTTCAGAATTCCAATTTCATAAATTTACTATAAGAGTAATACATACTATCTAAGTAGATTCAACAACATTGATTCAATTTAAGCATTAAACTCTTGGTATTGTCTAATGAGTAAAAGTTCAAGAGGGATATTACAAAATTGAACTTCTTGGCACGCCCCATGGTCCCAAAGAATCCCAAGAGCAACTTCAAATTTATATACTGCACCTCTTCATAAACTCTATAAGAAAAACCAAGGCCCACTTTATACACAGGCTGGGGCCGGCTGGAGAGCGAGCCCAATTCATTGGCCACAGTTCGGGCTCCTGTCAACCTTGTCCCAATCGCATCACTTGGACCCAAACATTTTGGCGCCAAAATAGTGCCACATAGGATGCCACATAGGATACATTGAAGTTCCGGTCGGGCCCTAGTATAAAGCCCTTGGGCCCGATTTGAAAGAATCAAGCTATCCTATTGGCTGAAATTTGAAAAACTTGGGCAAGCCCTTAATCTGGCCCCAAGTATAAAGTGGGCCTAACTATGTTTTTGGATGCATCTCAACGAGGAGATTCTCGGTTTATTTTTCTTTTTCCTTTTCATTCTCTCAGCTCTTGAAATTGTGATGAAGAGATGACATTTACCGAATCAAAATATTCCTATGGAACCACGGTCCTGCCAACAGGGTCAACCGATAACACATCCTAAATTTTTCTTCAAACCTCATGGACCGTTAGAATTAATGTAGTTGGGAAGAACTCAACCTCCTTATAAATCATCAAGTTGACATGTTCAAGACACAAGCTCCATCTACGAGGCAAGCTCCATTTACGAGGCGAGCAATACTCCATTTTGGCAACCATAACTTAGAGAACAACGCCCTTCATTCCTACTTTTAATAGAAAATCGTCCCTCGTGTCACATTAGCTGATCAGGCTCCCTTGGATACTTTTACCTCCATGCCACGCGTTCTATCTCCAGCTTCTGCCATTTGAACATTACGAACGGCTCAGATCTCCGTACGCATCCACATCCCGCCAATCCAACGGCTCCTAGCTTCCGCGTCTTTCCCGCCTCGATTCACCCCGCCTTAATTTTTTAAATCGTAGAACCCCCCGCGCAAATACCGGGTTCGTTTACTTCCCCGATGAAGAGGTCGACTGCATTCGATTCGCAGGAGATTCAATGAAGCCCTTTAAAAACAATGTAAATCGATGTCGCCGAAGGAATTTACTATGGATTAAGGATTTTTGGAAAAAAAGATGCTCGAGAATTGCGTTGACAATCTTCTTATCTCGGCAATTCTCGTCGGAGTCACTTTACATTGTGACGGAGAAGACCATCGGTCAAGAATTGTGGTAGAAATGCAGGAGAAATGTAGGAGAAATCGAAGGTGAACCGTACGAGAATTGTAGGAGAAAGGTAGGAGAAATCTGAGATGTGGTTGTTTTTGAAAGTATCAATTCTTGACCGACCAGTGTCCATATAAACTTCCCTTACGTTCTTGTGACTGAAGTGTATGTGGTGTGGGAACGTCTTTCACGTCTCTGTTATGTGCCACACAATCTCTAAGATTCACGACGATATTTTATGCAGCGAAGAATCAAATTATGTACGGGACAAAGTGTTATAAACATTCTTGAGAATGGAATGTATACATGTGATGCGCATGATGAGGACGGGAATTTCCTTCACGTTTCTGTTACGTGCGAGAGAGAATGCCTGATGTTGTTTTTAGCTACTCAAGCGTTTCCTTGTGTGGATATATGTTATTTTTCAGCTCCGGCATGTATTCTGTTCTGGTATTTGTATAGAACTTGAGAGATTGGACTGCAGCCAATTTCTGTTGAGACTGTCGGGAAGTAACGATGAGATCATGAAGTTAGTGAAGATTCATAGGGTCCTTACCAGTTGGCAATGATTTCTTATCTGCGTGAAATTCTTGTCCGACCGTGTCCAACTTAATATCAGAGGTCTCCAGGTTGCCATTTCTACATACGTCTGCATGGCGCCATAGCTGCTGGTTGGCTAAGGTACACTGCTAAAAATCGAAGCACGACCAGAAATGGCTCCCTACAGATTCTTAACCCATAGGTCCTTTAGTATGGTTTCAGACAATCAAAAGAGATGTTAACTTTCTGAAACCAGGAGGAGTGCTGTGGTATCCATGCTTCTCCATGCAATGGTACTCATAATACAATTTAAACCGAAGGAGCTTGATACATGGCCTCCTTGTCGGGACTTTGCTACAACATAAAGATTCTTTGTGGGAATTAAGTAATTTCTGCCCACGTGTACTGCAGCTTCGTTATCCACCTACACGTATTCAATGTAAGGGAAACTGATTGCAGAAGGGCCACGAGGGGTTGGCTTGACAGGTCGTGGAAAACAGCTCAGCTTATTCTCTAAATTAATGAACACCTATGATATTCATATTCTTGCAATGCAATTGTTTTTTAAAGATTCACAGATGACTGTAGCTTTCATTGCAAACGTCATGGTGCACCTCGATTATGAACTCTGGAGTCTGGAAGGTTTGTAGACAGAACAGTGATAGGCTGGAAAGTAGCATCTTCCTCGATCTCTGTCCATCCACGCAACAGATAATGGTCTTGATATGCATATGCTGCTCTGACAAGCTGACAAGAAGGTCAACGAATATAGTTTTTGCTACGGGTATTCTACGATGACTTTCTTCCCTTCTATAACTTTATGCTAAAACTCTCAGACCTTCGAACATGCCATGACTGGCAAGTACTTAATGCTATATGTACAATATTTAAATCACAGCATCATGCTTACCGATTGATGCGAGTCGTCATTTATGATCCTCTGATTTCATCAATGCTTTGGACCATTTTGACCTGCAGGTGTCTCTCTCGAACGAAAGCGCATCTTCATGACCGCTTCCAGGTGTGTCTCGTCAAGTTCAGTCTGTCGAACATCTACAGTCAAGTTAGTTTGTTCGAGGCCGATTCTATCGAACTCGCGGAACATGTCATTGCTTTTACCAGTAACGATTAGCGAAGTGATGTTACACTCTTCTTAAATCTGGTTCTTAGCGAAGGTGGAAGTAAACGACTCTTGCTATCATAACAAATTACCCCTCCTTGCGAGATTTAAAACCCAGTTGCAAAGCAAATTGCAAATGTGTTTCAATGCCAGTGGCTGAAAAAGTGCAGGATTTGTTAGTTGACCTGCATTCGAACTTGGGTTAGTAGATCAACCTATATAAAGCTGAAAGCTCCTCTCATGCATGTCAGATGAAACCACAGGTAATGTATTGGATAAGCCGTTAGTAGGTTACGAGTGAAGCAATTTCGGACAGCTCAAGGTTTACACAATCACTGTCGTATCTTCAGTAAGAGGTTGTCAGCAGGTGTAAGTTTCTAGAAGAAAGCGAGGATTTAAAGACGTGCATGAGGTAAGAACCCTGAACCCATGAAAGGTAGTTGATACATACCATGAATATCCCAAGTATTCTATTTCAAATACTTGTGTAAAGACCTCAATCTAATTTAGAGATTTACGAAAAACTTAGATGTGTATTGCCTTTTACACATCGAGTATGGTCATAGACTTTCTAACGATGTACTGTACAAGTACATAACATTCTTGAGTTCAGCCTGTTCACTAAACTTGAAGACCCTTCTCAGAAAGTCCAAGGCAATTTACACCATGGGATTCTTTCACAGATCTAAATTTAGGTGTTTAGGATATGGTATGTATAGGAAAGATCACACATACATTCAAAAAAATAAAATAATAAAAAATAAAATAATATGTATGTATGTACAATAGCTTGCAAAATACATTGTATAACCGTAAGAGTCGCCATTACTAGAAAAAAAGAAATCATAATATTATTGAATATATTGTTGTAGAAGTAGCACACATAGTCTATGAATTTTTTTGTATGCAGACAAACTAATATGATGAAATTAAATTATACGACAAAAGTGCACAACCACGGAACAATCGAGCAAAAGCAATGGCAGTTCTGTTAAGAAATAACTGATGGTAAGCTTTAGATATTTTGTTCAGTATAATACATTCGCCTTAACCCCTAAAAGTTCCATGGGGATAGTAGATACAAGGTTGTATAAGTGGCATTTGCTACTAACAATAAGCTTTAAATTGGAATTTCAATACCTCACTAGAACTGCTTAAATTTCAAATGTTAAGATTCCACAAAACCTCTAACTTTTGTATTCCAACTTTTTTATTGAGATTAAAGGTGTGGATACATTTCAAATACAAGAAAAGTACATTGTATTCAAGTGGACGCAAAGGCACTTTGAGATGTTTAGGGGTTAAAGTGACATTCTTCTTTGTGCCATTCTGCCAAAGCGCCCATGTGCCATTTTGGTTGCTTTCTAAAACGTGTCATTTTACCGGCAAGAAACACTCTACCGTACTATAGAGCAAGGTTGGCAAGAAACAATTCTTCAGGAAAGTAAAGTTTAAGATAATCCGTTTATGTATGGTGAAATTAAGAATATGAGAGCATATTCTATTTTATGGTGGATGCCAAAATTAGTTTTAGAATCTCAACTATTATTTGACACCAATGTTGATCTTGTCCTCCAATACGGTAGTCCAATTATAGACTCTTTGTTCTAAAATCCATGCCTCCTCTTCAAAAAGTTTTGAACTGAATCAAAGTTTTTACCATAAAAACTAAAATTCAAATAAAAGATCAAATACTCTTGAAATTCAAGATTTTTGTTTTATGGAAATAAACTTCATTGCAAAACTAATACTAAAAGTATTTCAATCAAAAACATCCTTCTATATAGTTGTTGGGTTCCATCCCAAGATCACTTTTATGTAAAAATTCTTATGGAAAAGAAAAACTATATTCAAATAATTCTCTCGAAATAGCAATATGTGCCCTATGGTGCAGAACAAGAGCTACTTGCACCAAAATGCATGCCTTTTATTCACAACATGTTGGATGAATTTGCAATTTCTACCACTAAAAGATGATTTGATTTGGGATTCTTCTCAATAAATTGTTGAAGACAAATATTTAATACATATAGAAGTTTTGGCTCCTCAAATTAAGGCCCTTTGTCCAAATTGTCAAAGTTTGATACTCGAGACATCTACGGGTTAACTATTAAGGCTGAGTGTCCTAAAAGCACCAACTTAAGAGATCTGACCTATTTTTAGCACTAGTAAATTCAAAATAAAATTATGACCACATTCGAAATAGGTTTTCAGGAGGATTACAAAAACTTGCAGCATGTAATTCGCATTTGTGAATTTTATACAGAATTCCAAAGTGCTAAGTAAGATTTGACCCAATTGCGTTATATACAAATGAGGTACATCTGTATTTTCACAATCTACAAATGAGGTACAGTGCGCTTTTAGGTCCCCTGGCGCTTTTAGGTCCCCTGGCGCTTTTAGGTAGTCCAACCGTAAGGCAAAGCTTGCAACTACACCTCTCATATGCCTCAAGTAGGTTCAATCACTACATCATGTATGCATTTCATATGTTTTCTTGGAAGTGGTCATGTTAGCATGATGCGTGTTTTATTGAAATGATGTTCTTATACCATCTTCTAAAAATAAATTGCATGAATGACATTTCGGTAAATTTCGGTAAAATGACATTATTCCAAGTGCCATTTTGTCACAATAGAACTTGCGTTTACATACTAGTGTATTCTGTAATATCACATTTTCCTGTAGTATCACTTTTATTTATGCAAAGTGTTCATATTCAATAATATCACCTTTAAGTCCTATAATATCACTTGGTTTTAAAATATCCGCTCATAAAGTTTAGCCTTGCCTTTTTTTATGGGTTAGTGCCAAAATAACAAAATTGCAGATATGAAGGTTCATAAAGCCAAATGAGTTTTCAAAATTTCTCATGGGCATACTCAACTTAGCTATCTATGTGGAAAAAAATTGATTAAAAAATTTGGGGAAACGATCATCAAGTCTCCTTTTGCACAAAGTAGACTACGTCTGTTTAAGAAGGCCAAAGCAAAGTTTTGCATCAACTATGACTGATCTCACAATTTGTAAAGATTCTACAACTAAAATTTACATTGTATCCGTACTACCCTACTTCCGCGGTCAATTTTGAAATACGTTAAATTCAGAGAAAAATGTTGAATGTTTTGGAAAATTATATGTTCGGATTTGTTGAAAATGCAGCAATTACAAAGCCTTGTCGCTTGATTTTTAAAAAAGTTACAGTTGTTTTAAATTGTAAAAATGGTGTGGACTTTACAATTAGTTGTCCCCACTATTAGTAGTGACTAGTGGATGTCTTCTTCAAAAGTTGGAACCCTACCCCACTTAACGAGAAAACAAGAAATAAATATAGTTGCTTAATTCAATGATTAAGAATATCTCAATTCCTATTGCCAAAACCTTAGCTCGCTTAATCCTTAAAACGTCTCTATGGTAATTTTGATACATTTTAGATTAAAGGCAAAAACTTTGAAGAGCCATAACTCCTTCATCCAAAGCTCGTTTTTGAAAAAATCACTTGGGTGGGGTACCGAATCAAGTCTGGTTTTGTGGTAAGAATTGGAGACCCATAAAACAAAGTATGAAAAAATGCCATGTATTTTAGTAACAACAGCTTTTGGTTTGCAGATTTCAAGCATTAGGCATGTTTTACCATTGGAAGCCAATTATGAGAAACCCAAATAAATAAATAAATTCATGAGTTTTTTTAAAACATATATAAGTATGATCTTAAGATGGTTCCTAAAAAATTTGAGTTGTAAGCATTTTGATCAAAATAAGTTTAGTATTAGATTTTCCATGATGTTTTTTCAATGAGAAAATTGAATACAATGGATGAAGTTTGAGAATTTATATCTCCTCCATGAACCGTTAATTTTAAATTAATTTTTTGGGATGGATTCATGCTCAGAGTCTATTTTTAGTGATAGAAATCTTGACCAAATCGAAGATGCTTAAGTTGTAAATAAGGCGTAGGTTTGAGTGCAAAAGGGTGTAGTTTGGACTACTTTTCCTATGTGATTTTTTTTGGCAATTTTCACCATTGCAAGGCTACTATAGGAGCCACTGAATTTTTTTGGTACAAGTGTGTTATTTTGATGGAGGTGAACAACTTTCTAGTGGGTGACTTTTTGATTACAATTCGCTCCTTAGTAGATTTTCCACTCTAAAGTGAAAATGATGAATTTTTACTATTTTTTTAGTACTAATACGTTATGTTCTCCCAATCTATGAGGGTTCATGACTTAAAATATGGTCCACATAATCTACAATAAGTCTACTATAAGTTTGGACACTTCAAATGTGAATACATTACCTTCATTTTCATCCATGATTTTTTTTTTTCACAAGGACTCTGATGCCATGCATATTAGTAACAACAAAATATTCTTTGTAACCGAACCCATCCCAATGGAGTCAATTTCAACTTTAGGGTTAACCCTTAAACGTCCAAGCATGCCCCTCGGGCATGCTCTTAGTAGGAAGAAGAAAGTGAACAAATGAAGTAGATGTGTAGTAATTTATGTAGCTTATGGCAAGTGTGAACTATTGAAATGGATGAGTTTTGGTGCAAAAGAGCTCTCTTCAGTCATAATGAAAGATGTATCCGATTACCAATTCATACTCCCTCCGCCCCATTATTATTGTCTAGAAGGTTCTCTCAAATCTACCTTGAGATGTAGATTTGAGAGAACCTACTCGACAATCATAGTGGGATAGAGGGAGTATTTCTCTGCAATGTTGTGGAAATTTAGGTAAAAAGACAACGAGCATTGATTGCTAAGAGGGCCCAAAGTGAACACTACAACTCTTAACTAATAGAGCCGAGAAATCGTGTAACGGGTAACTTTTGGTAAAAATATACTGATCTCTACGTAACACTAATCAACAACTCTTCTGTGGTGTCATGTTAGTTGAATTCTTTTGGCTTATGGTGATAGTCAAAGCTCTAAGTTAAATTTCTCATTTCTTTTTTCTTATGTTAGCTTAACCCCCAAGTGCACCAAATATTAAAATTCAACATTTCGGATAATAAGATGAAACTTTGAACAACTATAACTTCTTCTTCAGCAAAATTTCATTTCTGAGAAGATTGTTGAGTTGCATCTTGGATTAAGTCTAGTTTTTGTAAGTTATTCATTCAAGGTAGTATGAATGTATGGCAAGCTTTTTTTGTAAAGAAGCTTTTGTTTTAGGGGCGAGAGTCAATTATTTGAATGAAGATGAGATTTTAATGTTATTTTATCACATTGGTATGTTGCGGAATGAAGTCCTATAAATTTGTGACTGGGTTGAAAATTTTAATTGAAATTTTAATTAGAGTAATTTTGGGATGGGTTTTCAATGATTTTGCATAAATGTTTTTGCATTTATTTGAAAAATCTAAAATACACATAGTTATTGAGGAGTTGTATAACCTTCATACTTGAATGATGTTTTGCAACTTTATATTTGGGTCAATATCAAGTTGTATTTAGTTGATTTTGGTAGAAATCTTAGCTCATTCGAAGATGTGATGAAGATATGACAATCATCTTAGTGCTAGGAAATCGGTTTTGGAATACTCATCTTTTGTAGAATTCACTGTAATTTTTGCCATTGCAAGACTATTACTTAAGCCAAAAAATTCCTTTGAAGGGCTTTTTTGGCATATTGTAATAAACATATTGTACATCATGTGGCTCAAATTTTGAGTCATGAAGCATAATGGATTGTGGGAATGTAACATACAAGTACAAAAAAATTCACACAATCTCAGCATTTTTACTTTGAAATAAAATGCTACTAGTAGAGTCATTGAAAAAACCACCAACTACAAAAATATTCACCTTTTTCTCAATAACATCTATGAACAAAAGAAATTCATGAGAATATTTTCTTTGTGCAAATGATGGCCTTACAATGGTGAAAACTATCAAAAATTCTACAAAGGAGAAATAATCCAAAACTTTACACTTTGCACTGAAATCTATGCCCAATATTCAGAACCTCTTCAATTTAGACAAGATTCTTATCGCATGAACTAAACTCAAAATGAAATACGTTCCAAAAAATTAAAGTCAAAATCCAACGGTGGATGAAGGAGATATAGCTTCTCAAAAAATCATCCATTTTCTCATTTTTTTCATTGTAGAAGCATCATTGCAAATCCAATCCCAAATAATGTGAGTTTAACTTGAAAGTTGTTAGCCTTCATCTAAAGATCACTAGTCCATAAAAAAATAAATCATAAAATCATCTTTTTGATTTCCCATCATTGCATTACAATGGTAAAACATCCCCATGTTTGAAAACCAAATACAAGAGTTGCCTTCACTAAAATGCATGCCATTTATCCATACTTCAATGGATGGGTATGCAATTAATATCACATATAAATAAATAAGAACACCAAACCTTCGTAGGCTTGGCGTGAATAAAATGCCCGTTCGACCTACCCTTGATGATATGCCCACATGACATAACAACAATGACGTGGGATTTTTTACCACACAAACTATACTTGATTTGAGACCCAACCCAAGTGCCAAAATAGTAGGTGAAGAACTTATATCTTTTCAAAGTATCTTGCCCTTCACCCACAATGTTTTTTTTTTTTTTTTTTTTTTTTTTTTTCAACATTCGGCACGTTTAGGGGTGAAGAATTTTATAGATTCACCGCCATTTGTGATTCCTTGCTTTAAAACGATAGATTGTACTATGTTAGTGAAAAACATCGAAGAAGACTACACTAAATTTGATAATTAGTGTTAGATACACTAATTTACATAAACATGTTATAAGTTTTTACTGTTGTTCAATAATTTTACCACTACATTGGCCAAGATGGGGTCCTTATATAGTATCAGAATCAATGCTCTTGGTAATTTTTTTTAAACAAAAGTAAAAACTTATAGCATTTTCAAATCTTATAATAATCTAACACTAATTATCAAATTTAGTGTAGCACTAAGTAGGATTGAGTTAAAGGCAACTTCTCAACTTGCACAGCATACTATGGAGCAAATGCTATTTGAGAAAAATAAAATATTTGCTATCTACTAAGAATACTTACTAAATTTGAGCTAAATAGAACAAACATACCCTCTTTGTCAGATTTTGATTTAGTAGGCTCTCTCAAGGAGAGATACCTTCTTTCATTCCCAAGGTCGTAGGACATTTCCAACAAACTATATTTAATGAGGACGAGGAGTTGGTCTATATAACACCCTTCTAAACTCTTAACTCTTTCCCGATGGACTAGCTAGATGACCTTGCTATATTTTATCCTTTACCACACCATGACAAAAAATTGAAAAGTACGTGAAGCTCAAATGTGCAAAAGTTTTGAGGTTTTCCAGCAGGTGGCATGAAATATCTTGAAAAGTCAAGTTAACTTAAATTAATCGACGCCTTTGAGTGAAAGTTGAACGGGGTGTGGCGGACAGCTACCTCTAGTGGGTTTAGAGATTTTCTCTAGTAGGATGCCAAAGGTGGTGGGTCATATAATCAATCCATTAGGATAGAAAAATGACTGTTGTTTCTTTAGCAAGTCCGTTGGAGATGTCCTTAAAGGTTTATAGTATTGCAACTCTTCCACTCTACTAAGGGCCGCTTTACACAAGGGGCCAGGGCATTAATGGGGCCAATTTATGGCCAAATCCTCTCTTGTGATTAGTCCAATTCTTCGATATGGCTCGAAGGGCTTCACATGAGGAGTTAAGGCCAATTCTATAAAAATATATAAAAATGGGGGGGAGGGGGAGGGAACAAGTTATGACACGATCCGTGCTCAAAATGTTGAGAGATACAAGAATGGAAGGCCAATTCATGGTCTAGAGGCTGTTTCTTGATTTCAATACATAAGTTTGTTTCACTAGAATATTTTAATGTGAACAAATCAAAAGCATGGAATGTAGCTAATTATTCGAATTGGCGCCATAGCCTTGTTTTTCCCTCTAGAAAACAGCCCCAAGGGGGAATTGACCCCCACAGACTCTATGAATTGTTTAATGTGTTTCCAAAGTGGACCGTGGAGGCAATTGGGCTAAAAATGTGAGTGAATGGGCTTGAAAATTTGCAAGATCATCAAAGCAGGCAGGCAGGCCGCTCGCCCGGGACAACTCGTCCGCCCGCCAAATCACCTCAACTCGCCCAATATGACAACCTTGGAGATTTGGTGTCCTTGACTCCCCATTTAAAGCACCCTAAAATTTTTGTGGCTTCAACACACTTTGTTGTACTCAAATCACTTCCAATCCTCTCTAAAGGGACATAAAAAAGAAAAGCTTACTCTTTCACCATTTTTGTTTTAAAATACTCCTAATTTATTTTTCTTGATAAAAATCTTGATACTTAATATAGAAATAAATTCCTCTTTTTTAGTGAAACCGCCCCTGAAATAATAATAATAATACATTCATGTGGCTGGTGGTATTCTAGTGCCGTCCCATTATTTGAGGAACTGCAAAAACAAATAATGGGCTTAATTGGGAAATAATTCATAAAAATCAATCGATTGGTTCAAAAGGGGTAAGTGAGAACCGGTCGCAAAGAGCAGCCGATGACGACCGGCAAGTGGCCGAGAAGAAGTCGGGAACGTGCGCAGGAGCGCACTTCCAGGGTCGTCGCCGTCCGTCGGTAACGCCAGTGTAAACGAGACTCCCCCGCCCCGCCACCACTCTCCGCCCCCCTCCGTCCGTCCATCCCGACAACCACATCCACCCTTCGTCCGTCCTTCGTCCACCCACTCAAACAGCTTCGTCTACCTTCGTCCGCTTCTCGTCGTCTCTCCACTTACAAGCCTCCCTCCCCCCTCCCCTCCCCTTTGAAGCATCGCAGTGTTGCCAGGTATGGCGTCCTTGCCAGTCTAGGGTATTGCATTTGCTCATTTTCCCCTTTCGCACCGTCCTCCTCTTTCGCTGCTTCCAGATCTTTCATACAAAGTACGACGCTTTCAGTGTCCAATCAGGTGCGTTTCAAGCTCAATGCCGTCTACTCTTTCGCAAGGTTTTGAGATCTTGTCTTCCTTGTTGCGAGTGCTCTTTAGATCGTGGATCGAAATTATCACGTGTGCTTAGACAGATTAGTCTAGAAGCGATCATAGAAGTGCTTCCTCGTTTGTTTGGCTTATACTGTGTTAGAATCTGAACTTCCAACTGTTCTGGAGAATGTCTGTACCTGGAGCAAAGTTGAAACGATCGGGAGTGAGTGTCGACTGATTGACAGACTAGTTTCTTTATAGTGGATGATGCTGTGCATTGTTGATTTGAGGGAATTCACGTTTGGCTTGGATCTCTTGTATGTTAGTCTGATTAGCGGCCACGTTGTATTAGAATAAGCTGAAGGGACCGTGTAAAGTACATTCGTTGATGTAGAGATTTTTTTTGAGAAATTGATATACACCCCGACGTTAATAGAGAGTGTGTTAGTTCTTTGCAACTTTGAATGTGATAGAGCATTTAGGTAATTCAGTTTTTTTTTCACCAAGCCCTAACTTTCGTGTTTGTTTTCTCGGGAAAAACACGTTGTTTTTGGAGGGTGAGAGAGTACTCTAAACGTCTATTGTCGTTACAGATTATGATTGGCTGCTTGGGAAGTGTAACGCTGCTATGATCGTACAGCTGAACTCTCTCCGTCCAATGAGGTCTGGAACCTACCATTGATGATTGAGTGCAATACAGTGATGTAGTTGCTCTGTGAGAAAGAGTGAAGGCACCGTAGAGACTAACGCTGAGGATTGGAGCTGCAGAAATTCGCGTTCTTTTGTAATTTCTAAGGGCTCTCGTTTTCTTAGTGGCTACTGGTTTGGCTTTGAAGTGCATTCCCATTGATCTTGTGCGACATTGATATCCAAATTTTATTGAGCTCGCAAGCCTTGCATATTAGACCTTGATGAATTGAGATACTAAGCTACTACCTGCTCATGCTAATTGCAGGAAGTGAAAGAGGAGGACTTGTGCGCAGTGGATTGAAATTGTCTTTTGATGGCGGTGAGTTACACTGGCTTTTGGCCGCCTTCATAATGATCTCCTAGATGTAGGAGTAAGGAATTATGAGTGATGGTTTTCCTGGCGATGTTATGCTCCTGCTAAATGTTCTCATAGTAGCAGTTTCTGTACGCTAGTGCACGAGAACGGAATGCTCCCTTGAAAGGAAGTTCACATTTTTTCTAGGTCCTGTGTCTCTTCTCACGGATAGTTTCTCAATTATTGCGTTTTTTCATTGGAAAGCTTCCAAGATTCATGCTTTGCAATAGAGTATACTTGTAAGTACTTGTGCTTTAATTGGGGTGCCAGATTTCATGTCCCAGATCGTTCTACGACCTTGCACTAAATCATCTGATTTTGTTTGCAGCGACCTTACGTTCCAAAATTTGGGGCCTGGGATTCAAATGGAGGAACTGGCGCAGCGTACACCGCAGTGTTTGATAATGCTAGAGCTGGCAAAGGTGGAAAAATGATCAACCCTAATGATCCATCTGAAAATGAAGCTCTAGCAGCTCAAATGCATGGAGGTTCCGGTGTTCCTCAGCGAAATAATGAACGCCCTCCACCTCGTGCTAGGCCGCCGATCGATCATGGTAATGTCCTAGTCATAAGCTCGGAAGCTCCAAAGTACTTTGCTTCTACTTCTACGACTCCCAAGTCTCTTACTTTATTCATGGCTTTGAGCAAACAGATGATTTACCAACCCGTCCGCGACATGAAAGGCGCTCAAGCCGTGAGGATATGGACGTGCGCAGGTCAAGTGATGCTCCTGGCCGCCAGGCTCCATCATATGATCATCCACCTGCTCGGAGAGCTCCTGTTGCTGGTGAGGTCTTGACACCTTCAACATTGTTCTTCGTACAATGATCGCAGCATCATCAGTGTATTTTTCATGTGGTTCCAGCACGGTAATTATGCATACTGGAGGGGTTGTCTTTGGACATCAGCTAAAACACCGAGTAATGACTTATTCGCATTATCATTTTCTTGAATCCTGTAATCACAGGACGTGGAGGTGCCGAACCACCGGCCAGGCGCGTAGCAGATAGGGATACCCATAATGATCGAGATGGTGGAAATCATAATACTGACCGCTCACCTGCTCATCCTTACGGAAATAGAGGGGGTGCTCGCGAGACGGGCCGTGGAGCTGCCTCACCTGCTTGGGATCGAAGAGGTAGACACCCCTCTGGAGGTGATGAAGGTTCTGTAATGGCGCCTGGTACTCCCAAGATTCGTCAACGACAAGGTGGACGACCCGAGGAGCCGGTGAGAGAATTTCCTTCTTATGAAAGTGTCCGGACGTGGAAAGTTTATGTTGTTGCTGGTGCAAATTTTCTCGAAAGCAAATTGGATTGCTGACCTTGATGTTGATGTGTTTTTATTGGATGAACAGCCTGCGAAAGGAGGTGCATTGCCGAAATTTGGTGCTTGGGATGTAAAAGACCCCAATGCAGGTGATGGCTTCACCATGATCTTTCAGAAGCTTTCCAATGAGAAGAAAGAAGGCGGACCTGTGCACATTCCAAGGCTGAATTCCGACCAAGCGTCTTCTCATGAGGGTAGCTATGGAAAGAACTCCAATTACAATGGTGGACAACGGAAGGAACAAACGAGCAGTTCATCGGTGAGTGAGAATTGTTCTGCTCTAAAAGGATTCTACGACTCTGCAAGTAGTCATTATTTAACTACTGGTGCTGGGAGGTTCAATGTGTGAACAGTTCGGAAGTTTGGATCATGTTATATCAAGCTAGAAGATGGAATGAACTAAGTTCATGGGCTGTGGGTCTGCAGGGCTGTGGCTGCACCATCTTGTGAAAGGACAACGAGCTATTCACAAAACTGTAAGCTTTTGATCTCTTTCATTGAAATGCGCAAGCTACTGATCGTAATGCCTTGATGATCGCTGCCTGCAAAGATTCCCAGGTAGGCTGGATGCCTTCTGAATATCTTCGCCTCAATGTGTTTGCAGTGATAGTGCTGCTCGAGTGGGTTCGAAGACGACCATGGCTGCTCATCCAAGGGTGAAGCTCCCAGCGCATCTGGTGTGGTGACAGGATGGGTACTTTTTGTCGATTGCATGGTGTATTCCATGATCGCAGCTATCTCGAAGGCGCAGGCAATCATGAACTTGTCCAGAGACAATTTTCTTCTTCTTTCTGGATGGGGATCTTTCTCTGACAGAGCTGTGTGACTTTTAAACTCGGCTCTCCTGACGAACGGTCTATTGATCTGTGAATATATATATTTGCATCCATGAGGCTGGTACTGTACCTGCGTCATCACCTTCGTCCATAGTTTTTGCTTGTAACCAAGTCTACTCCAAAAACAGTTGTTTATGTACCGGAGGTTACTTTCAATAGGTTACTTCGATAGGGGAGGTGCGATGAATGTTTTATGTGAGGCAGTGAGGAAATGTCGAGTCGTTGGCCCAATTTTCTCATGTGGGTTAATTTTGTAGCATGATATATTGAATAGACAAGCGAGGTGATATTTGTTCCAGCAATGAATGTTCGTAAGGAGCTGTAGTTGTTCTTGTCGTCTAGGCAATGATACTGCCCAGGAAGAACTGATTTCTAATTTTGTAGACCTTGCGTTGCCAAGCTTGTGAATGATATTTAGACAATCCCTTCAGCTTATCACTCTCCTTTATACTTCTAGACTTTGTCATCTTTCTCTCCTCGAAAACTTGTAACAAATACAAAGATGCACCCTTGGGAGGAGTACTACCAAGGTGTTACCTTGCTTACCAAGGTGTTACCTTGCTTACCAAGGTGTTACCTTGCTTACCAAGGTGTTACCTTGCTTACCAAGGTGTTACCTTGCTTACCAAGGTGTTACCTTGCTTACCAAGGTGTTACCTTGCTTACCAAGGTGTTACCTTGCTTACCAAGGTGTTACCTTGCTTACCAAGGTGTTACCTGACTTACCAAGGTGACTGGATCAATGTTTAGTTACCAAGGTGATCGGATCAATGTCTCGTTACCAAGGTGACCAATGTTTAGTTACCAAGGTGATTGGATTGATGTTCTATGTAGACTATACTCAAAAAAATTGCTCTCTCAATTCTCGGGCCCTCATACCATGTTGAAACAATCAAATGACCCACAATGAAACACTATATTGAAAGATAGAAGAAATATATATACATTGTGAAAGGGAGGTGGAGCGATGCACCCATAACTAAAGAGTGTGAGTGGCCAGCTCTCCATACCAAGGCGGCTCATAATGAGCAGGTATGGAAAGTAAGTAATAACAACTAACTTGTCGTCTACAACTTGTATGGTGGGATTACCCCTTGTCCTGTGGCCATCGGGATATTAGCATTACGAACGGACACTTCATTCATGCCGGCCCCTTAGAAAGGACCGGAGCTTCTATCTCGTCTACAACTAACAAGAGGTCTTGATCGTAAACTAACAAGTGGTCTTGAGCGGAAACTAACAAACTATCAAGTGGTCTTGAGTGAACGTCTTTCTTCAACATGGTTGAGATCGAGCAAGCACATAGAAGTGAAGTTAAGTACGACAGAAGCGCCGGGCCTTATCTGAAGCTGCAGAAAGTAAGGCCGATTTTTGATAGTCTTTACGCATTGGCAGTGCAGCGGGCTTTGCAGGGTCCTCAGTCGGTATTCCCGGAGCCAATGCCAGAGGAATTGCGGGGAAATCAGCTCAGACGGTCTACACTCATAAACTCCCTGAGCAATACGGCGTCCTCTTGGACGTTTTTGGGCATATGCCGACATGCCGATCGAACCAGTCGGCAGCGATCGAATGACAGCACCTCGGACACCCGACATGAAGCCATATTGAGCTATGGACTCTGCACACAGAACTCCATCGTCAATCCAATCGTGCGAAAACGGTGACCGTGACAAGTATTTATCTTGACACAAACGCAACAACTTATGGACTTCAGTCGATCGAGACGGCGAAACAGCAATACTGCTTCGAAGCCTACAACGCCAGAAAGTGCACAATACCAGACACAGCAGTTGTTCCGTTCCTGGAAGAACGAATTCCTCCGGCCTCGTGAACTCGCATAATGTCAGGTGCCACACAAGGTGCGGATACAAATGAGCAAATTATCAAAAGGTCTTCAATATCACATACATGGAAACACCTGAAAACCGATCGGCAGAAACATTAACTGGAGTCACCGCGCTCTTGATTCATTCCTACACATCAACTCACGCACTCTGGAGGAAACGGACAGAGAATCTTGTACAGTAACTACGAACTTGATTGCAAACCGCAGAAGTTTGGTTGCACGCCGCGCCTGCTATATCAAGCAAGCGTCGTAAATCGCCCGCCTCGTGGATACCCCCCGGCCTCGTCAACCTCTCTGCCTCGAGAATGCTCGAGCTGCCAAATGACCATGATAAACGAATTCGAAGCTGAACCGATCGATGAAAAAGTCAACTAAACCCACCTTGTCCTCTAATGTCCAACAACTACTCACAAAATTCATTTTTATGGGACTCATCACATGGCGAAATCTCGAACGCAGTTTGATAAATAGAAAGTTCAAAAATGCCAGTTCGGAAGCACTCGTAAACTGATACAACCACAGTTCATTTTCGAATATCAAGCCACAACCATATGGATACTGCATCCCGCACAATGCATCATCATTTGCATATCAATCTAATTACCACTTTATAATACGGTCTCAGATGATTCTTTACACTCCAAAATAGGTAGTAAATATCAGCCATCATGATTGGATTTCATATAAAATCGAATGTATGAAGTCACAATATGAACCACAAACGGTCTTTTACGCTTGACAACAGAATAATAATACTGTTACGGAACGCAACGATTTCAATATCTAAGTCGGTTCGACACGACAGTTTCTCATTGAAAAAGGACGTAAAGAACTTTGCACCCAACTAAAGCATCTGTATAACCTATGGAATACAGTAAACTGTGTAAGATAACTGCCGAGCTGTGTCAAGAAACGAAGGCGGATCATGTAGTACGAGAAAAAACTCTATCTCCAGTGTCCCAGTTTCCTGGAATGGGGATTCCAAGGGCGTGATGTTTACCGACACATCGATCGCAAGGAGTAGACAATCCCCACGTCGGAGTCCATTTCATACAAATATGGGGTATTGATGCCAAGAACTTCCGACAGATCTGCCTTTTTCACACACAACCGGCCGTTGATCTTGTAAACTTGGAGACGGTCGTGATCGTGATGAGGAGCGCCATCGTCAAATTTCTTGTCACACAATCCCCCCACTTTGCATGGCACACAGAAGTTGCGCATGCAGTTACTCGGAGCCTGGCATTGCTTGCAACGAGAAGTCCTTTCATTGAAATATTTTGCTTTTGTGAAAGCACCAAGAATAGCTAAAACTTCAGGCTCGAAGAGCGGTACACGCTCATGTGGTACACCTTCAGCTGCAGGAGCTACAGGAGCGCGTGCGGCCATGACTCCCCTCGCCTGGTGATTCCGCCAGCTGCCTAGTCGCGCTCGGTCTGCAAAATGTTTATAGTAAATGAATGCAAAGAACCGATTGACAGAAAAATGAACTTGACTCACCTGTCCTCTTTTACCGATCTACTTAGTACGAACTCCACACTAACTTCTGGAATTGATCATGCCGACAAGAATCTTCATCATAGTGACTGGAATGCCCAGACTTCAAGGAATACTAACCAGAAAGTACTAACAGCACTTTAATCATTTGTCCCGGCTGCGTGGACTCGACTGCCAATTAAGCTGCGGACACAATAACTAGTTGACAACCACCACTGAACACTAGAGGAACCAGATCGACTGCAGATCTCAATGAGCTTTCTAATTTCTTGTAACTCGATCCATATCAGACTGGAAGAACTTTCACCATTGAGGCAACACTGTCTAGATCGAGGAAATTTACCAGATGCTCAAGAAGTCGGGTTCCACGTTCTGCATGCACAACCGATGTTTGCCTGAGTGTCAGTGACCTCGTGGATTCGCGTACTGTTGACAACCTGATGAAAGTATGAAATGCCAACGAACAAATTGAGAGTGATCTGAAAATGACAGAAATCACTGAAAACTAGGAACAAAGCAGTCGCCAGAAACTTGCAACCTCGTGAGCTTACGGTCTCAGACTCAACCTCTTTCATCATATATGCAATTCAACACACCAAGATTGTCTGCCACGCTCAAAGATTGCTTACTAAGCTCCTAGAGAATCTGGTAATGCGAGCTAGTACAAAGAGTAATTGAGCAAGATGTTGTGTAATACTAATGCCCGTTGGCGACGTCACCAACAATCTGATATGCGCCCATATTTATAATCTAGCGGCAAGGAGTACTCTGAGCGAAGAAATGATATGAAGGAGCACTCTGGAGTGAAGAAATGATATTAAACTGGGCGGAAAGAAGAACTTATTCTCAATTTTGTAGACCTTAAGATACTTGCGTTGCCAAACCTGTGTATTCAGACAATCCCTTGAGCTCATCACTCTCCTTCATATTTCCAAACTATCTATCTTTCTCTCCTCTCGAAAACTTGTAACGAATACACTACACAAATGCACCTTCGGGAGGAGTGCTATCAAGGTGTTACCTTAGTTGTTACCACTTGAATACACTACACAAATGCACCTTCAGGAGGAGTGCTATCAAGGTGTTACCTTAGTTGTTACCACTTGAGGTGATCGAATCGATGTTCTATGCAGACTATTCAAAACAATTGCTATCTCGATTCTAAAAAAAACGGCTCTAATATGATGTTGAAACAATCAAATGACCACGCAATGGATTGCTATATTGAAAAATAGAAGGTATATATATACATTGTGAGAGGGAGATGGAGCGGTGCACCCATAACTAAAGACGGTGAGTGGCGAGCGCTCCATACCAAGGCGGCTCATAATGAGCAGTTATGAAAGGTAAGTAAGTTATGAAAGACCTTTAAAGTAATGACAACTACTAATTTATCCAAGGCGGCTCAGAATGGGCAGTTGTGAAAGGTAAGTAATAACAACTAATTTCTCTAAGGAAGCTCATAATGTGGAGCTATGAAAGGTAAGTTATAACAACTAATTTATTGTGTACAACTAACAAGTTGTCTTTCTTCAACATGGTTTAGATCGAGCAGTCACATATTAGCAGTGACATTAAGTACGACAAAATTGCCAGGCCTTTTCTGAAGCTGCAGAAGGGAAGACCGATTGTTGATAATCTTCATGCTTTGGTACACTACAAGGAATGACCCCCAATTACAACGTCTGAGAAACAACGTTTGAACAACGTTTGAGTGTTCTCCACTATTTTGGCAAATTTTGAGTACTTGGTGGATAAAGTCTCCAAATTACAACGTTTATGGGGAACAAGGTGTTCCCAGGGTGAGGGTTCGATGCGATCGGTATAGGGTATAGGGTTTTGCGATGCCGCCGTGAAGTCGCAGTTCGCAACATGGGCGGCAGTGCGACGTTTGTTTCCGGCCTCTCCTTTTTTTGCTGCCGCTGACGTCGAACGAGAGCTTCTTGCGAAACAGGTAAATAATGCTCGTCCTCTCTTGCAATTCTCTCTCTTTATCTCTTCCTTTTTAACAAACGCTTGGTCTTGCTAGTTAGTTTTTCTTCCCCTCTGACGAATTGTCTGGTATTGTAGATCTCGCTGGAGATTACTGAGGAGGCATAAACACATTGTACAATGAGAGGAGGAGCATCTGGTAATCATCTCTGTCCCACACCATTCGCAACTCTGTTTGTTTTTCACACTCCAAAGCACTAGAATTAATGCCGAATCGGATGCACACACACTTATTTTGATGAAATTCGAGCAATATGTTAGAGAGAAGATTAGGTTTCGGATGCATAATTTGCTGAGCATGTTGTTTGTGAGGGCAGGTCACTGTTTTGTTCAATCGTAGGTTGCGGGATCAAACTGAAAGGAATCCCAAGGAGGAGGCTCCACGTATCACTACGACTCGCTCCTCATATGAATCCGGAGGTTCGTCGGAGGTCTCAGACAAGGAAAACTTGGGTGAGAAAAGTATATGAGACAAGAACGACAGGAAGTTGGGTGCTTTCGGCAAAGATAAGAAAAAGGTATTCCACTTGGCAGGCCTACTTGATGCGGTTCTCGTAGACTTTCGATTTCATGCCCTACATGGTTTGCAAACTTACTTTTCCTTCCTTGTGTGGTGCGGCTCCCATCATTGTTGATGTGATATATTCCCGCTTTGTTGTCTATATATGATGCAGAATAAGAAATTTGAAGTTCTGAAAGACCGCCCAAAGAACGTGACCGATCACACAGGTACTACCAATTTATTCGGAAGATATGAGCTTTCGGAAGCTACGCGCCCAAGTCAAGGAGAAGGTAAGCCTTGTTTCTTTTTCTTAGAAACATTTAAACGTGACGAACAGTAAAACGGTCGCCTTGGTTGGAACATCTCTCTTGAATGCTTCAAAGACTATATGCTGAGCATTTATTGTTACCTTAACAGGTCTGGCAGCTTGAGACGTCGGAGGTCCCCGCACACAGGAGTTGGAACTGAAATTTAAGGTACTGAACACTGTGATTAATTTAAATTCTTGATAGTCTTCTACCTTGTTTTAAATAAGTTCCGACAACGTTCGGGTGTACTCAAACAACTATCTAAATGTTTCTCAATTCGTGGGAAATGATAGTATTATAGTAGTTGCTTATATTCTTCATTTGCAAAGAAAAGTTCAAAAGAAAGCTCACTAAACCCTAACTCTGAACTGACTAATCGAGCTTTTGTTTGCTGTCAGTTGGTTGACAAGCACCATTTTCCTCGCTCTTTCTGGTTTCATGTGAAGAAACACGCTTCCCAAAAGCAACGGCAACAACAACCAAAAGCTACACCATCAAAGACTAAGAATGTCAAGCCAAAGAATGCTCCCGATTCCGTTTTGCTTTTCAACGTCGTCCGGTGCCGTGGGACAGTGGGCGAGATGATATTCCAGCCATGGTAGCAGCAATGCAAGACAGGGGGTGTCAATTCCTGTCAAAAAAATGAGTGACAGATCTCGTGTTGGATGAAGCTGCAGGTCCAATCTCTGTAGTTTTATGTGGCCATGCCACAGAATAGTATATTTGCCAGATTAGTGAATGGCTGTACTGGAAAGATTAGAAGAGGATTAGATTAGAACAGTGTAATTTTATCAATGTAATTTTATTCCATAAATATACA
The DNA here is from genome assembly GCA_037043015.1 of Bryum argenteum. Lineage (NCBI taxonomy): Eukaryota > Viridiplantae > Streptophyta > Bryopsida > Bryales > Bryaceae > Bryum > Bryum argenteum. The sequence continues at coordinate 2,973,480 of CM073331.1, read as the reverse complement.
AATCTACATATATGTAGATTCTCCTAATATTTATTGTCTCATTCAACCCCATGTAAGAAAAGGTGGATTACTAAAAATATCACCTTACATTCATCTTTTACCCAAAAAAAAATGCATTCACTTTTGTCAAAAATTTGTTACAAAATGTAATTCTACATGAGTAACATTTAATCCAATAACAATGCATGTCCAATTGCAATGGGTCCCACAAAATTGAGTTCCCAAAGAAATTGAGGAAGTTCTCACAACGTTGTAAAAACACCTTCCAAAACGTTGTTTTGCTCCACCCTCCTCCTAGCACTTGTAGAACCATTAACACCATATTCGCTTAATTGGGACTATTCCTTTAATTGGGGACTATTTTGGTTGTGTGTACGTAAAGGTTTTGAAGTTTTCAGGAGGAAAAATCCCGCTATCAAAATCCAACGTCCAAGTTTTCATTTGTAAATGTAGTCACAGGTTATGGAAGTTACGGAAGTTGGACATTTATATACTTGAATTTGGTAACACTATTTTATGATAGAGGTTACTTTGGAAAGAGTTGCAAAAAATTAACAATGCTGTATCATGCTCTTATGCTCTACAGTGAAGTCCAAGCTTCCCTCAAAAATAGGAAACTCATGGATTTCTTTATTACATTTTTTAAAATTTTTATTAACCTGGCTCTCTTGTAGCGAGGTAAATTGTATAACTACTTTAAGAAATTTGTGAATGTGTGACATGATTGGTCTTCTGCTATGATATTATTTTCTTCATGTATGTGACGTTCCATCCTAGATAAACTGCAGTATTTTTATAATATATAGAGAGCAAGTTCGTAACTATACAGTCTAGTTTTTTTTTTCTAGTCTCGGCTTATTGTTGTTTCAATATTTGGCATATACAAAATTCACTTCCAACAATCAATATAATGAACACATTCATGCTATATCTATTTATGCATTCACTCTCTGACCATATTCTTTTGACAAATGTACTTTTGATTATTTTTTGCATTAACTTCATGTTCCAATGTCACATAAACAAATATATGTATTATTTGATTTCACTTATTGGCACTCGTAACTATAAACGCAATGATCTCTACGCACATCATTTGATAAATTCATACACTATTGAGGTTTGTACCATGTTCTCACTGCTAATCTCGGATAAGGTTGAGAAGTCATACATTTTGTGATCGAGTATTTATGATAAAGTTGTTTTAGTTGTTTGTATTGTATACCACCTCCGTGACAATGTTCATGTGTTTTTAAGAACATCGTAACGTAGTTTGTGTCCAAATTTAATTTTGTTTATTATAGTTAGTATGATACATTGTATACTCCACACTAATCTTTTGTACTACCTCACAATGTTACAAAGGTGTGTATATTCATAGAACATGAAATACCAATTGACGGAATTGGATATTCAATGGTAATTAATGTCATTAAAGAGAACAGTTATGAAACTATTGTTTTTCCATGTACATATATATTTTTTTATAAGCAGAGTTTTTCAATACATAATGTAGTACGTTAACAAGTACGATTGTCTTCACGTTAAACGTACTAATAAGTAACCATTCATATAAGCCTATTCACTATCTGACGAGCTAGCTACTTCGGGAGCATTTGGGGACGCTCTGATGCTAAGAGCTATTCTAGCTAAAGCTTGAAGAATGTGACGCTTTGGAACGGTCACACTTGTTGATCCTTCTGCTCGTTTCGGCATCCACGCTGTTAATATAGAAATGACACTAGTCATTTGCTCCTCGTATGTCTCATCAATCTCCCATTTGAAATTTACCGCAGTGTCCCAATTGTCATAAGGACATGACTCTTTCCCTCGCCGTTTGCAAGGCTTGTACCACTGCACTTTTATCATCCTCTCATTCACATCACCGAATGTAAGTATTGGGTCTGAACGAGCTTCTCCTAGCCATATAGGTGCATCACTGTCTACAGCTGCGCGTACAAGCAACAGATATCCAGCCCGACAGTCTCGGGCTACCCGAAATGATGGTTTTGGTTTAAGGCTTCTTGGTCCGATATAGTGATCGTCCTCCGCAAATTCGTCACGCAGCTCACCATTTGCGTTGTATAATGTTTGTACCTCAAATGATTGTCTAGTTCGTGGCCAAAATCCCATGCAAAGTACATCCACCGCTTCCATTTCTGGTTCTTTCAATGCTTCATTCACTCTACTCCAGTACTCCACAACGTGAGCAAATTTTCGCGTATACTCTCCCGATTTGTCTGCATCACCTACTGTTTTCCAATGTTGTATGAAGCCTTTAATGCCTCTCACAATGTCGTCTTGCCCCTTCATACCACGAGGTAACACTGCACGTGGGGTGCCCGGCGGCAACTTGGGCTTCCCTTCATGGTCTGCTTTCCATAACTTGATACCTTCGGCAGGGCACCATTTCTCATCAGTACATCGCAGCTTATATTGCATCAGAGGCCATCCACTACCATCCCTGTAAAACCGAAATTGTCGCCCCTTGGAATGTCCGATGAGTTCGTCATCGCTTATATATCCATCAATGAAGGATTTAAAATCTGGAACTTCTTCGATGAGGGCAGGTACAAACGGTTCGTCATCTAAATCCATGTACGATTTCATCAGGAGGGGAATTGTTGGATAATCATTCTCCCGTAGTTTCATGCTCCACCGTCCAAATGATGCATCAACATCGTCATGAGTATGTCCAACCAATAAAAACGATACTTGAATTTCCTCAAAAATACCTTTGCCAACCAGCAGTGACCAAAAGCATTTGATATGTCGACTTTTGTTGTCTTTCCAACAATTGTCAAGCTGTACGTGTAAGATGGGAGGTAACGATCGGATCGAAGTTGCAGTGAAAGGTTTTTTCAATATGGATCTAACACATTGCTCTGAACCTCCAAGTATTGCTTCGTATAACTCGGTCGTACCTGCACCTAAAAATAAAGATTCTGGTTGTGCTGACTTTGGCGGGTTTTCGAGATCGCGGAGTAGCTTCGCGATAGACCCAATTGTTTGATTGCTATCTGCTGGATACAAGTCCAAAGCATAGTGAGCGTATTTCTTGTCTCCGTGTCCATGCGCCAACATTCCTGTCACTGAAATCGGAAGCTTCATAAGTCCATCCACGACTTTGTTCTTTGCCGCAAAACATGGAGATCTTTGTTTTTGAATGGTCCACTTTGTCATGCATAATACACAACACTTGTTCAGGCGATAGCATGATAAAGCTCGACTAAAATAGTAGTGCGCACGCGAGGCTTCTTGTTCCCGAAGGTGAAATGTGAGAAGTTGGTTCGCATGTTTGTACCTGGGGAACCATGAGCGTGGACATTACGCAATGCGATTAGTTCGTCACACCTCCCACACCGCGCAAAATTATCACCTCGTCGCTTAATTTGGTACTCCGAAAAGTGTTCTTTGCGAATCTTACTACAATCGGATCACGATATGGGTTTCGACCACATTCTTTTTGTATCTCGCAACATACGAGTCCCCATTGTTTTAGAATTGTAATCCATCAATGTCTCATATTCGAACTTACCATTTTCGTCCAAATGGAGATATATGTCATGATAAAGCTACCAATTGTCCACAACTTACTCACATCATCTAATTGATGCTATATTTCATGTTCCCAATATACCCAAACGATTTTATAATAGGATCAAATATCGGATAGTTTAAATTCATCCTACATAATCCACTCACTTCTTTTTTTTTCATACGCAACCTCACATTATAACCCTTTTTTTTTCTAGCAACTTCATTATTCTCGGAAAATGATGATACTTATGGAAACATACCTTATTAATGTCCTCTAGTATATTCTTCCACTTTGTACCGGTTGGAAGAAGAATTCTCTCAACCACCTTCTCACCTTTCGTTAACCCCGATGTTTTAGTCCGTGTCTTGTGTGGCATCGACTGTTTGTATTTGTCAATATCATTGACATTATGTCTGCGCACTTGCTTGAGCCGTGCTACTCAAGTCTTCCGTCTACGACAATCCATGATATTGTGCACGGCGCCCACTCGCCGCGTATGCACGATACCTATAGAAATCGACTTGGACACACCGTGGATCATACGCCATGCACCCATGCGCAGATGACCTTCCCTTCTATAACACATACTTTCTTTGATGTGTTTGGTATATAGTGGAAGTTTTTATGAACCGCCAATTTAATACTATCTTTTAACTTACTGTCTACGTGGTGCAACTCGTAGCGCAATGTCTCAACAAGAGCTGGGCTAAACTGCGTTATGCATTCTCGCTTGCAGCAAGACTTCGTCAATGTATCTACGATCGACTTTTTGTCAATGAGAACATCCTTTCGCTTCTTGTTGGGAGGACATGAAGTATTACGAACAGAGAAATACTGCCGACTTCCTCGACGATCGCCCAGGCGAGCTGCTCGTGCATCTAGACCTTCGTTGTATTTACGCTCATGGTCGTAAAGATGACTCCTTCGTAAAAATACACGTCTTGTAGGCCACCGCCCCGGTGTACGAGGTGTTAATGTTGTTTGCATTTCAGCAACTTCACATACGACAACTCCCACATACTCCTTTCCGAGTTCCGTTCGACCGTTTATAGACTGCCACTCTTTTGAAAACTCTACAAACGCATACCCCACCACCAATCCCTTCTCGTCTATAAGGGATACTTCTTTTTTACACCAATCATCTCTACCGATCCCGATGCAAATGGGGATCCGCCTCTCTTCGTCGCCGATGTGATACACGGCATTAGCATCATCTGAATCTGACTGTTTTCCCTGCAATTCAATCCAAATAATTTCAGTAAGGGATCCGGTATAACAGTGCGGCTTTAGTTTATTATTCCTAATTATCCCAAGCACATTCTTATCATTTTCAAATCCAAATTTATATCAATACCACTGGTAGATTTCAGAGATCCCAATCCAAATATTGGATACATCATCATTTAAACAAATATGGGTATACATTGACATTGAAAGTAGTCATAATCTTTGACTACAATCTCACAATGTCGCTTGCAGATGCATCACTCTCCATAATTGCTTGACTGATTTTGTACTGTTTATGCTCCACAACCACGTTCTCTGCACATTCTTCAAAAATCACCATCTTGACTCATGATTCCAAAGAAGCAATATTTCCCGATCCCGGGCGTTAACGAATTGAGAGATAGAATGCATGACCGCTATGTTCACGATTGGATTGGTATACTTGGGTCTTCCTTCCAATGGGCAACTGCCTTTGGAACTTCTATGTGATTGCAGATTCAACGATTCTTATATTATACATATTCTACAATTTCGACATTATTAGAATGTGCCACTTCTAACAGCGTCCTATACATCAACATCGTTTCCTTCATGATTTACTTTTACCATGTTTCAAAAGTGTGCATTACATGGACGAGTTAAGTCACGAATGCAGTGGGCAATTGCCAAATGTCTCTGTTATGCTTACCAATGACACTATTCTTACTTAGTACTCGATAATGTAATAATAAAATAATGATAATCATGATTTCTCAAGTAAATTACTTCAGAACTCAAAGTGTTGATAACACGCATCCTATTATTAAGCTCGAAGTTTGTCGTCGCACCTCTGCATATAAAAAGATCTACGAAGGCAGTAGGGGTTGGTTGTAAACCGCTCGCGATTCCTCCACTGCGCCCGTCGTAGAGAAGAACCTAGCAAGCTTTTATGAGTACACTTACTATTCGGTGCCCGAGAATCCTACCCGATAATGAATTTAGAGGAATAAGTATGCACAAAATTGGATTGGCATACATGGGTAGTTCACCAATAGGTAAGTGCCTAACTGGAACTTTACTCCGCTTTTCATTGCAACCTCTACCATTCTCTACACTATACATATTGAACAACCATATTGGCATTTTCAAAAGGGGCCACATGTAACACCTCTACATGCATCAATACGGTTTTCTTCACATAATTTAGGTGTAGTAAGTCTCCAAAGATGCATTACTCTCACTTGTTACCGATCCAGTGGGCAATTGCCCACTGGTCGTAAGCTCGGTACTGGCACCCTACTTTCACTTCTTCGATACTCAACGTTTTTACCCAATCCCAGTGGACTTCTGTAATTCAACATCAGTGATTGCTCGTCAGTCGTTTTCATTTATACTCCTATTTTTGTACAAGATTAATTATAACTCAGAGGTTACTAGTAGAAGCATACCTATTATCAAGAGTTCAAGCAGACAACGCACCTCTGGAAATGGTGAGGATGCAGCAGGTCTCAGTTCTAATCCGCTCTCCG